>CM051386.1:21793613-22993613 GCA_028015245.1 Cardamine occulta
GCTATATTTAGCGATTAAATTGCGACTACGGTTTTTTATTTCCGAATTAAAAAAATAATAGCATAATATATTTCATACAGTCGCATTTTAGTAGCTAAATAAGGCGACCTAAAGGCGACTATGAGCATTTTTAAATGAATAATACGGATTTAATGATTTCAGTCGCCTTTTAGTAGCTATATTTAGCGACTAAAGTGCGACTACGATTTTTTATTTCCGAATAAAAAAATAATAGCATAATATATGTCATAAAGTCGCATTTCAGTAGCTAAATAAGGCGACCTAAATGCGACTATGAGCATTTTTAAATGAATAATACAGATTTAATGATTTCAGTCACATTTCAGTAGCTAAATAAGGCGACAGAAAGGCGACTAAATTGCGACTGCGTGATATATATCAACATCTAACTTATTTCTTTTTTCCCCCTTCCGCCGTTCTGAACCATTTTCGTCCATCTCCTCCACCTTCTTCCGATTCACTGACTTCGGCTTCCTTCTTTCACACGAACCCCGGAATCTGGGTTTTGCATGCTTCACATAACTGATTTCCGAACAATCAGGTCTAGGGCCACGAAGAATCTCTCACATCATCTCACAACACCTCTCCTCGATCCGATCCGGTTACTTTCAGGAATCTCTATAACTCGAAGCAAAATCGATCGTTTCTCCCTTTCCTGACGAGCAGGAGGTATATTTCGTTATAAATTTATTGGTTTTCCGCGAGTTCCTTGATCTCTAGTAATTAGTTTAGAGGTATAGATAATGTTTCAAATTAAGGCAGTTTCTTGTACTCAAATTCGCCGTTACTTGCTCTGTTGTAGGTTGTTTAGATTAGCTGCAGATCTATCAAATTTGTGTCTCCTACCAATTTTATTAAAAATCAACACCGGTACCCGCATACGTAATAGCTTGACGATTTCAGATCCGATGATGCTTTAAATTGCATAACTTATCTACATTCGAAATGCTTTAGAGATTGACATAAACCGATTATAGATTTCGAAATTGCAAAAAAAATTTCACCGATTGTGTCTAGTTTATTTTGAAGGTTAAATGCATTTTTTTTTAACCAAATTTGGGATTTTGCTTATGCTTATCTTCTTGTATGTTGGTTTAATACCCTCTAAATCTTGGTTTTGAAAACTAGGACTACTATGGCATTTCCAGAATTCATTCGTTCATATTTCCCTATGATGGTGTTTTAAAATATTGATAGTGATGCTTTGTGCGTGCAGACTCTTTTTCGCGTATTCTGAGCGGTTGCAAGGTATAACCACGAAGGTCGGCAAAGAAGCTCATCTCCGTTTCTATTGTAGTAACAAGGTATGTGAAAAATGTATATTGTTTGAGTTATTTATGTCATTTTCGTCTAATTGCTTTGCATTGCTGAAATTTTTTTGAAAATTATTTTTTACTAATTCTGTCCAACCGTTATATTTTTCTTAAAAACTAGTGGCTACCATTATAAATTTGTTTGACATGTTCTCTTCTATAAACTTTGTAATCACCTTATTTGAATAAAAATATTTGATAATTCTGTATACAAAAACTATAGCTTATAAAACTCAATCAATTTATCTCATAGTGTAAAGCATCAATATGTATCCAAATTCGTTATTCAAAGGATGCTGTCTCAAACAACACGATGCATTGTAGACTATGAATTCTCGAGGGATGATATGAATCCATACATTTTAGTTTATATAAAACTATTTAGGGAGTATGATGAATAAATTCTTTATTAATTATCAACTAATATATATTCATTTTTAATTATCAACTAATTTTTAAACAATAGACGAAGAAATTCTCAGTAAAGTTATTGAAATAAATAGAAATTATTAAGCTTCTTTAATAGTGTTAAATTTGATATATTTTAACTCATCTAATAATATAGCTACTTTTTAGTTAGTTATTTATAGGATATATGGTTTTTCGACATTAGGGTATTTGCAACATGTTAAATAGCAAACAATACAAAAGTTGTAGTAAAATATGTAAACTTACTTGTTATTTTTGTTTAAAATCTTGTTTACATACCATTAAAAAAATAGATTGGAGAGCCGATTTGTTAGGGATAAGCGGTCCGGTGCGTCAAGTAGCTACACTTCGATGGCACAACTACGGGACCAACTTGAAGCTGCTCATCGCAGGATCGAAGAGCAAGCCGCGGAGAACGAGCATCATTGTGCTAAAGCCGAGGAAGCCATGAAGATAGCAGAAGAAGCGAAGGAAGTAGCTCAACAATCTCAGGTAACAGTAGCTAGCTTGGAGATGCTTGTGGCGTATATGCGAGAGGATCCAGGATATGCACGGTTTGTGGAAGCCCACTCCCAGAACTCGAGCACGTCAACCACGTCACCACAACCCCCCACCAGAGAACTAAACTGAATTTTTAGACAATAATTAGGTTTTTTTTGTTAAAATTATGGTTCATTAATACTTTTGCAATTTTATTTACTTTTTAAATATTTAAATTAATTTTGTTTTTAAATTAATAGTTACGTTTTTTTAATTGTATTTTGTTTTTATTAATTAAAACAACAGTAGCATTTCAGTCGCTTATGCGTTATGTTTTAATAGTCACAAATTTGTGGCCTTTTCTGCTACTAATTAGCGACTGAAATGTTGCCGTTTCTGGGACGTATATGAAGTCGCAATTTCGTCGCAAAATATGCGACTACAAATGTCGTCGCCAAATAGTCACCTTATTTTTGCGATTGATTTGCTACGGCTTTTATTAGTCGGCGATATTTTTGCAACGTCCACTTGGTAGTCGCTTTTTCGTCGCTCTTTTCAAGTCGCTAAGTAGTCGCATATAGCTGTCGCAAAGTATGTGACGGTTTATTTAGTCGCAAAATAGTTGCATATTTTGCGACCAAAATGCGACTACCTCATTTAGCGACGCACGATTTGCGATTCTATTTTTTAGTCGCATTTTAGTCTCCTTTTACTTATATGCGACTAAAATGCTACTAATTGTGTAGTAGTTATTTAATTGTTTTCTTGTAGTGATAGAAAATTGTTTTTGTTAATTATTAAGTTCTATGGGCTTTCAACTCAAAACCAATTAGTAATGAGTGGATTGATTCATATCTCTTATATACTAGTGTTAATTCCTTTATATAAGCGATGTGAGATATTAAAATTAATTAATCAATACGAAAATATGTTTCTTGTCTAGAACCGAAGAGAGAGGATAAGCGAACGCCTCAAAGTATTGCAAGAACTTGTACCCAATGGCACCAAGGTGTATATAGAGATATTTCATTTTACATAAACATTTGCAATTTTAAATCTAGAGAGAATGATAAAAAATTTCATGTACTAATGATGTTTTTTTTATCTTTATGGTGGTTTTTATGTAGGTTGATTTGGTGACAATGCTTGAGAAAGCAATTGGCTATGTCAAGTTTCTTCAACTACAAGTGAAGGTAAATTATTCTTAACAAACATTCCATTAATTATATCACAAGCTATATATGTCACATATAATTATAATTTTCAAGTATCATAAATCAATGGTTAATGTCAATAAAATTAATTTTGTTTGTCTGACAGGTACTTGCGGCCGATGAGTTTTGGCCGGCACAAGGAAGAAAAGCTCCGGACATTTCTCAAGTTAAAGAAGCCATTGACGCAATCCTCTCATCATCACAACGAGATAGAAACTCAAACTAGAGAAATAAATTGCAGAATAATTAATTATCGGCGACTCATCACTTTTTGAATTCGGTTTCAAAAAAAATACTTAATAAGTAACGCTAAGTTATGTGCAAATCGAGAAGTTCTAGATTCCTTTTAATATGTACGAACCAACACATTGAAGTCACCGTTGATTTGTCAGACGTCGGTCCACACGAGGATGGAATCTTTATACTAGACTAGATAGGTATAATTATTATATATAAATGTATGTATCTTCTATTTCTGTATTTCTTG
Source organism: Cardamine occulta (assembly GCA_028015245.1). Lineage (NCBI taxonomy): Eukaryota > Viridiplantae > Streptophyta > Magnoliopsida > Brassicales > Brassicaceae > Cardamine > Cardamine occulta. The sequence continues at coordinate 21,797,558 of CM051386.1, forward strand.
TAATTCTCCAAGAAATGCGTAATGTGATGCTGCAAAATTTTGGATTTTCTGAGTTTCAGATGGAGAAAATCTTTTATGTTCAGTGTTATGTTTCTTTTTTTATCTACTGCGAATTTTAGCATATGTTCTTTTTTTTTTCACTCCCTGATCATTGTTTTGCTGTTTCAATTTTTTTTTTGTATTTATTTATTTTAAAGATAAAATTTTTGTGTTGTGTTTATAATGCATAGTTTTAAATCAAAATTTAGTTTTGACTTATTATTTTAGTGTATTAATTAGAGAGCTAAATTTATGCAGTGTATTAATAATGGAATATAGTAAAACAATTAATAGTTTTTTCCGATGTGTAAATCATTTAAAAGAATAAATAATAATACTAATAATCATCATAAAATGAAAACTCGAATAAAACGTAGGAGTAAAATTTTTAACGTTAAAGTGAATCTCACAAACAAAAAATTTCAGTGAACAAAAGACTAACGTGTTAGGTCATTCACCGAAGAAAATATCTATGAAAGTGATTAAGTGAACGTCCACCACATTTGTATATTATATTTATTTTCATATCTATGAAGTTTATTATGCTATGTTTAACCAGTATATATATATATATATATATCCTTTTAAAATAGAAAATAAAGATTTAAATAAATCTTCTCCTAAACCTTTTTAGTGATTGCTAAATATCTTATTTATACTTATTTAACTGAACTAACTGGGTCATATTAGAATGAAGCGATTAATTTTGTCAGTGTTCTAACATTTCGTTTCTAAAGTATCATCGAGCCTACCAAGGAAGACGAACAACACACATGCATGGGTTTACATTTATTTCAAATTTATTCGCTACAATAAATAATAACTTCAATTAACTGATTGGAAGATATACTTAAGATCTCGATCATCATCCCAAGGTCAACGCGTGTCCTTTTGTGGAAGATTAGGGATACGTGCTCGATATAGTAAACAATTTATTTTTTTGTTGGTCAAATATATTAACAAATTCATTCTTTCTTTAGCATAGTTTTTATTTTTCAATGCAAAAATTAAGGTGAAGAATATTACTACTACATTTCATACTGAATAGCCACATGATTAGCTACATTGACAATCCCACTTTAAGTGCTGTACTTATGATTTTGTACTCGCATTAGTTAGTACTTGCGTAAGTTCTATTAAGTGAATAAGACAAAATAAGTTATTGGGATATCTAATCCACAATTCGTTTCTTACAAACATATAAATCCAATAGTTGACTACAAAATTTCTTGCAACATTATTTTCTGTAACGAAGTTTGTTAAGATAAATTAGAAATATTTTTTAGTATATTACTGTCATATGAGCTTTTAAGTTTGCTAAAATCTATCTCTCTTTTATGGTCTTTATTTGATTGAAGCAAAATGTTTAGATAATTATCATGTGAGAAAAAATTAATTAGGTTTAATTTCGTATAATTTTTTTAATACCAACTTCGATATTCTTCTTGTAATAATTCAAACATAAACTAATAATTGTTGGCATCTAATTATACGTTGTAACTTAATTAGATTTGTGGATATTCCTTCGAAGAATCTCTCATTTAATTGGTTGATAATACTTTCAATATGTTTCTATGTTTTCATAATCAGGGACATGTAATATTTTATTAATTTTTCTTACGTACGCCAGATCACTTCATGCATAAATTTCATACTTTGATTATTTACGGAATAGTTATTTGGCATATTTAATTTCGAACGATTTTTTTTACTACATTTACGTACCAATTATTTGTAATATTATCGTCAAAATATGAATTCTAGAATACGTTTTGGCAATAATCGGTTGTAATATGACAAGCCATGTCGTCTAGACAGTTGTCGCATGCATTATTTTTGTAGCTAAGAAGATAGCGAAGGTTTGTCGTCAAGTTGACTAGAGAAAAGTGTTGCGTTGTATGTATCAAAAAGTTAAACAGCATATCATATAATATTATGATGTCACATTCTCTAAAATATACGTCCCTATATGGGTTGATGTGTAAAACTTGAGAATAACTTGGCTGAACCACACTATAAGTAGAGTAATTTTGTTTATATATATATATATTTACTTTCAGCATAAATATTTTAACTACATTAAATAGGTGATAATTTATTCCAATATCTGGGTCTATATATGTACCCTTTTTGTTAGTCTAAAAATGTATCTAATCAGATTATATATCTATTCTGACTGGTGACACAAAGGATAAACATATTTTTATAAAAGATAATAATAAAAAATGCTTATAAAATACTCTTTCCATTCCTTTTTATAAGTTTAAAAAAAAAATTGGTTTTGTTTTATTTTATTTGATTTTCCAGGTTCCTATGTAAAATTTAGAACTATTTAATATTTATCCTCATTTATCTTATGTTGTAATGTTTTATTAGTTGAATTATTTTTACTAATTATTAAATAATAGTTAAATTTTTTTTTGGTGTTAGCTCTATTGGAGATAAATAGGTCGCAAAGATGTGTATTTTGCGAACCAAGATTGTGAAACCCTAGAAGCCCATAAAGCCGTGAATACTAAATGGAAAGACTTGAAGAGGAAGTCGATTTCAATATATTCTTAGTATATTTACTTTATATTTAGAAAAGTTTACATTATGTGGGTGTTATCATTATGTTAATGTTAACACTATATATATGTATGTTAGGATCTCATATTAAAATAACTCAATAATATATTCTATTCTATTATATTTATCAAGCTCAAAATAAAAGGTGTGGAAATATATCATAGATAAGATAGTATAATCCAAGTATCCAACCCAGCCAAGCTATGAATTCTAATAGATTGAAATTTTGATATTGCTAATTTTTCTCGTCTTTCAGCCTGAAAGAGAGAAATAGTGGTTTAATTTTTGATATTGTTAATTTTTCTCGCTTCTGTTATTAATAACAATCAAAGCGATAACCTTCTTACTAGTTACTGTTAGAGTAAATAATTACCAATCAAACCATAATGATCTCCAAAGAATTAAAGGGTTTGTATAGGTGACGTGAATTTTATTTTCCCTATAGCCCTTTGAATTTCAATGTCTTATTGAATTAAATGGAAATTTTAATTCATTTAGACATACAGTACAACATAATTTTTTTTTATAATTGTTCGATTACGTAATCTTGAAAATTTTTAAACAATGGTAAAAAACGTTTACCTTGAAAGATTTGCCACACCACCACCACACTTTTTATTTTTAGTCACATTGATGTCTCATATTGTCAACTTCGGCGCTTTCATACCATTGGAATTAATTTGCCTTGTTTTATCCAGTCGCTGCCGGCATTTTGGCTTTGTTTAATTAGCGTTTTCTGTTTTTGTCAAGATCTTTCTCTTGATTTGATGGTTAAGTTGCGGAATCATGAATGGATCTCACTGATGGATTTATAATTTGGTTGTGAAGAAGAAAAAGAGATTGTTAGTTAGATTGTTTGGGTAAACTTGTGGCTCATCAACTGTTTTTTTATTGTATCAATATAAAAAGTAATAGCTTGTCTTTCCTTTCGCCAATATATTGGGCGAAGTTTGCTTCTTCATTAGACTCATTGAGTAGATTCATTTTCTTTCAAGTTAGATTTTTTTTTTCATAAATCGTTTGTATATATATATTTTTTGGGTTATTGATTATATTTCTACACACCATCGACTTATTTTATAAACGGGCTTTAACCTAGGACCGACCATATTGTTAGCATTTATAGATGTTCCATGGTCAACCAAGTCCCTCTCCGATAAGTTTTTGATGTCGATCTGATTTTAACCCAACAACCTGAACTCCACATACTCCGCAACTTGGTATGCCTCCCGCCATCATGAGTTGGTAGCAAACCCTATACCCGTGGCTTCTTTGGGCTATTTGGTCAAACTGAAATAAACTTATATTCGAAAACATATCATTCTCAGCTGAAGATTCCATGCTTAAATCAATTAGCAAAGCTCGCAAGTGGCAACTTTCTCAAAAGAAAGAAGAGCATAAACTTTTGGCGTACCTTAAATGATCCACCACACCAAAATAAGTTGAAATGACGTGTTACAAAAATGTTGCTTGGAGAGATGACCTGAAATTTGCATGACTTGTAAAATTTTCAGGATATCTATGCAATCACTGTAGCTCAAGGGTGCAAAACAGAGAATTTTGTGATTTCCCCTATGGTTGCAAAAGCTTTGGTTATTTGTGCACAAGGGCGGACCCACAGACAAAGGTGTGGGGTCAGCTGACACCCCTAATATGTATAAATATATTTTGATTCATATATATATTTAAAGATTCAGCAGCACATATGGTTTTTTATAGCTTATGACACCCTTAAACTAGGGTTCAATCTTTCTTTTGACCCCATTTTTTTGGTTTTTTGGTTATATTTAATTATTTTAATTTTTATTCTTTTAAAAATCATAACATTTTAAGGATGTATACGTCTTTTGTAAGAATTTGATAAGAAAAAATATAAATAGTTTCATATTTTAATTTATTTTCCATTTGTCTAATATTTTGTGTAATATTACAATGCGATAAATTTTATAATATATTTTTTGTGATTTTTGTTTGACCCCGGTAAAAATAATTTCTGGGTCCGCCACTGTTTGTGCAACACTCCGCCATGCATGAGAGCTGGGTTATACATCAAATTTTCATCAAATCTGATGCACATGATCTCATCTGAATCATCGCAACAGAGGACCAAGTGAAAGAAATATTTGGAAATTTTCTTGATATTAAGCTCTATCTTCTTGTTTATTTTAGTTTCATTCCGAGGAGTGTCAATATGTTGACTTAATCATTTTTCAATTTAGTGAAGTAGTTGTTCAAAACAAAAAAGAAGGTCCATGCATGGTTCAAACTGCAGACGAGTCATGGTGGTTAAAAAGAAAAAAAAAACACAAAGAGGAAGGGAGAAAAGTTCTCACCGACAGTGTAAGACTTATCGGCAGCGAAGGGCTACGAAGGATGAAAGCAGTAATACTGCTAGGTAGCACGGAAGTTTTGTTCAACGTCCGCTTTCCGCTTCGGAATTGGAAGCTCTCGAAAGCTTTCAGAATCTCGCTTCCATAACGCTTCCAAAAATACCCTTATAAAAACGTGTTGGAAGCTTGCACTTCCGTTTTGGAAACTTACGCTTCCGATTTAGTAACAATTATTTTTATATATTTTATATTTTAAAAAATCAAGAACTAATATAGTAATTTTGTGATTATGCAGAACTTTAATTCAAAAAATTATTTGAATCATATGCGAAATGTTGAAAGTGATTAATTTGATTAGTTGAATAAGATTGTTTCAAAAAATTTGAGTATGACGTTTTTTCTTTTGAAAACATAGAATTGTAACGAATATGATGATCTCAAATTAAAATGATTTTAGTTGAATTGTACAAAAAATGAAGTACTGAATTTATGTTATTCATAGCAAAATTTTAATTATATATTATATAAATGTATTGAATTTATGTTATTAATAATAATTTTTAATATTTTATAATGTTTAAGTATATATATATATGCTTGTATGTGTATACGCTTTCAACACGTATCTGCTTCCTAATTTATTTTTAAAAGTCGCTTCTACGCTTCCAAACGTTTCCGCTTCCGCGTATCCGCTTCTAATTCCATGCAATACAAAAGTCATGTAATGGAAAAGCAGAATAATCAGTAATGGGCCGTGTGGATAACATACAAGAAAGGAGAGTATTGGGCCTTAAAGACATAAATATATCAAACCCAAATAATGGAAGAGCGTCTTCACCAAGTCAAAAACAGATGCAGAGTCATACGAAGAAGATGACGAAAGCTCCAGCCTGTAGTGTGGTCCTGCACAACCAATTTGAGAGATAGAGACAGAAAGATTGTGTGGCTAAGATGCAAATGCTTGTCCACTTTAGTATCGTTGGATTCTAGGGTTTTCACATTGTATGAGAACTATATATTTGGAGATGTTGTAATAGCCACCGTGTGGAAAATTAAGGGGAATAAAAAGTTCAGTGCTTTCTCTTTTATTCTCATGGTATCAGAGCCTCTCTAAACCCTAACAGGTGCTGTAATGGCAGATGCTCCAGATCCTTCACCGTACCCGTTTCCGTCGACAGTTCATGTGTATTCCTCTGTTATATTGAAACTCAATGATAACAATTATCTTCTCTGGAATACTCAATTTGAGTCTCTTCTTCGTCACCAGAAGTTACTTGGGTTCGTCAATGGTCAAGTGTGTGCTCCAAAAGCAGAAATTACCAACGTCGTCAATAATGCTGCTGTAACAACTCCCAACCCAATGTTTGAAGCCTAGACCTGCACAGATGAGCTTTTTGGTACTCTTAGTGAAGAGGTTCTCGGTTATGTTCATGGTCTAAAGACCTCTAAAGAAATTTGGTTATCTCTTGCTGATAACTTCAACAAGAGCTCAGTGGCGAGAGAGTTCGAACTTAGGAGGCGTCTCCAGTTGCTTTCTACTAAGGAAAAATATTATTTGGTTTATTGTCGTGAGTTTAGGGCTATTTCTGACCAACTGAATTCTATTGGGAAGCCTGTTGAAGAATCTATGAAGATTTTTACCTTTCTCAATGGCTTAACTCGTGAGTATGATCCTATCTCCACTGTTGTCCAAAGCTCTATGTCAAGGTTCCCACCACCAACATTTAGTGATGTTGTCTCCGAAATCTCTGGATTTCACACTAAGCTTCAGTCCTATGAAATGGCTGCAGAAGTAACTTCTTTCACTGCATTTCAAATGCAACATAACAACTACTCTGGGCAACGTGAACGTCATAACTCATCTTCCCGCTTTGGCAGTCGAGGATGAGGAGGATATTCAACTCGAGGAAGGGGCTTCTCACAGCAGGTGAACTCATCTGGATAGAATCAACCTCAAGGATCAACAGGAACAAACAACAATTGTCCTGTTTGTCAAATTTGTGGAAGAGTAGGACACTCGGCTCTGAAATGTTGGAATATGTTTGATAATGCATACCAGAGTGATGATGTCCTACAAGTACTAGCTGCTCTTCATGTCTCTGATGTTTTAGGCAGGGAGTGGTACCCAGACTCGAGAGCTACAACTCATATTACAGCTTCTGCCTCCTCTCTCCAACAGTCTACTCCTTATCATGGGTCTGAAACAGTTCTTGTTGGAAATGGTAATCAAATTTCTATAACACATGTGGGTTCTACTGTCATCACTACTCCTCAAGGTAGTATTTCTTTACTTGATGTTCTTGTTTATCCATCTATTCAGAAATCTTTACTATCGGTGTCAAAACTGTGTGATGCTTATCCGTGTGAAATGTTCTTTGATTGTAATTAGGTATATGTGATTGATTTACCAACTCAGAAAGTTGTGACCAAAGGACCTCGACATGAGAGTCTCTATATATTGAAGAATCCAGAATTTGTTGTATTTTATTCAAACAGACAGGTGCTTGCGAGTGACATGGTGTGGCATCAACGGTTGGGTCATGCAAATTTTCAGATTCTTCAATATCTAAGAAGCAAGAAGGAGATTTCTATGTATAAGATCGACACTTTAACTATCTGTGAGCCTTATCAAATGGGAAAGAGCTCTAAGTTACCTTTTTTTGCATCTATGTCTAATGCATTGGAACCCCTTGATCGAATACATTATGATCTATGGGGACCATCACCTATTGTATCAAATCAAAGATTTAAGTATATGTTATTTTTTGTGGATGATTATTCTCGGTATTCATGGTTGTTCCCTCTCAAAGCAAAGTCTGATTTTTGTCAAGTGTTTGTGGCATTTCAAAAACAAGTTGAAAATCAACTAAATAAGAAGATAAAAGTGTTTCAGAGTGATGGAGGTGGTGAGTTCATTAGCAATGCTTTTCGTAAACACTTATCCGATCATGGAATTTGACACCAAATATCTTGCCCATCAACACCACAACAGAATGACCTTGCTGAACAGAAGCATCGCCATTTGACAGAACTAGCTCTCTCCATACTATTTCAGAGCAAGACACCATTCAAGTACTGGGTAGAAGCCTTCTACACAACAAATTTTGTGAGTAATCTTCTTCCCTCATCATCACTACAAAATAAGAGTCCATCAGAACTTCTACTTCTGCAAAAACTAGATTACTCCTTCTTAAGAGTTTTTGGCTCTACCTGTTATCCTTGTCTCCGCTCCTACTCAAATCATAAATTTGATCCACGTTCTCTTCAGTGTATTTTTCTTGGATATCAAGCTCAATACAAGGGTTATAGATGTTTATATTCTACAACTGGCCGAATCTATATACCTCGCCATGTCATATTTGATGAAGGATGCTTCCCTTTTGTGGATCGGTATCGTGATTTTGTTGAGCCCCATTCAACTCTATTACTCAAAGCCTGGCAATCTGCTTCTCCCCCACCATATCTCAAGACAGCCCCAGTATTGGTCCCTCCTCCTAAAAATAGGACAATAGTAGGTAATGATACAAAGATTGAGTCCTTTCTTAATGAGCTGCCTACACCTATGTTTCCTCTTGAGTTGACTACTGTTATATCTGAAAGTTCAGAGCATCAAAATTCTTCACCAGTCTCAGACATTACCTCTCCAATCTCAGACATTACTTCTCCTGCCATCACCTGAGCTTGATGGCCGTACTCACCCCATGGTTACAAGACTCCAGCGAGGAATCCAAAAACCAAATCCTCATTACGCAATGCTTACTAGAGTTAATCTTCTTACTATCCCAAAAATGGTAGCATCAGCCCTCAAACATGAGGGGTGGACCAATACAATGGGTGATGAGATGGATGCACAGTCACAGAACGGTACATGGTCCTTGGTTCCATTTACTCCTGACATGAATGTTCTCGGTTGTCGGTGGATCTTCACGGTGAAATTAAAAGTAGATGGCAGTATAGACAAACTCAAAGCTTGTCTAGTTGCTAAGGGCTTTGCACAGGAAGAATGAGTTGATTTTCTAGAGATATACAGTTCTGTTGTTAGAACATCCACTATCATAATTGTACTTGGTGTCGCCACAACCAAGGAGTGGTCTATCACTCACCTTGATGTTAAAAATGCATTTCTTCACGGAGAACTACAAGAAGAGGTGTTTATGGAACAACTACCGGGCTTTGTCAATCCTGCTTTTCCCAACTATGTTTGTCGGTTAAACAAAGCCTTGTACAGTCTAAAACAAGCTCCCCGAGCTTGGTTTAACAAGTTTATAAATTTTCTCCTTGAATTTTGTTTCACTTGCAGCAATGCATATCCCTCTCTGTTCACATTTCATCATGATGGTCAGACTCTGGTTCTCCTCCTATATGTTGATGATGTTCTCCTTACAGGGAATCCTCAAGCTTTGATTGATCAATTGATTCATGAACTTAGCACTAAATTCTCCATGAAGAACTTGGGACCATTACACTACTTTCTTGGGATACATACTCAATCTCATGCCAATGGCTTATTTCTCAATCAATCCAAGTATGCTGAAGAGATATTGTTTGAAGCTGGCATAGCAGAAGCTAATCCCATGCCTACACCATTACCTGTATGTCTTGATGCAGCCTTTAAGGATACTACTCTGTTCGAAGATCCGACTTATTTCCGCAGCCTGGCGGGTAAGCTACAATACTTAACTCTTACTCGTCCGGATATTCTATTTGCGGTCAACTTTGTGTGTCAGTGTATGCATGCTCCTACAGTGACATATTTCTCTATGCTAAAACACATACTAAGATACATACGGGGCACGTCCAAATTTGGGTTGCATTTGTACAAGAACAGCTCACTCACTCTCACTACCTTTAGTGACAATGATTGGTCGGGTTGTCAAAACACACAGCGTTTTACCACATGTTTATGTGCCTACCTTGGTCCTAATATGGTTTCATGGTGTGCTAAATGCCAACCAACTGTCTCTCATTCCTCCACCGAAGTAGAGTACCGTGCTCTAGCCTATACTGCTGCTGAATTGACCTGGATCAACTTCCTTCTTCGAGACCTGTATATTCCGCAGTCAGGACCTGCCCTTCTCCATTGTGATAATCTCTCAGCAATATATATCTCTCAGCTAATCCTGGGTTTTATGGTCGATCAAAGCACATTGAAACTGCCTACCATTATATCCGAGAACATGTTGCTCTTGGTCTTATTGAGGTTCGACATATCCCAACTGAACTTCAAATTGCTGACATCTTCACCAAGTCACTCCCGCGCCGTCCTTTCACGATACTACATGCCAAACTTGGTGTTGGGATTCTTTCCGTCATAAGTTTGCCCGGGGGGTGAAAGCAGTAATACTTTACAAAAGTCATGTAATGGAGAAGCAGAACAATCAGTAATGGGCCGTGTGGATAACACACCAGAAAAGAGAGTATTAGGCCTTAAAGACATAAACATATCAAACCCAAATAATGGAGGAGCGTCTTCACCAAGTCAAAAACATATGCAGAGTCATACGAAGAAGATGACGAAAGCTCCAGCCTGTAGTGTGGTCCTGCGCAACCAATTTGAGACATTAGAGACAGAAAGATTGTGTGGCTAAGATGCAAACGCTTGTCTACTTTGGTATCGTTGGATTCTAGGGTTTTCACATTGTATGAGAACTATATATTTGGAGATGTTGTAATAGCCACCGTGTGAAAAATTAAGGGGAGTAAAAAGTTTAGTGCTTTCTGTTTTATTCTCAAAGGCATCACACTAAACTATCGCCTAAAATTTACTGATAAGAAAGAGACGAACCAACTTTTATTAAATGGCGAACTTGTAGATGACTATGATTTAACTTTGTAACATGAATATGATGGGGTAGAGAACTTGTAGAAGTGATAGCATATATTTTATCACCTAGTTGTCATCAAAATTTTGAGTTATTTTACTAGTTTAAAATATTTTCTTAATAAATATTTTGCTAACAGCATAATCTCAAAGAGTAATGATTTGATAAATTAGTGCTCAAGAGTGTTTAAGTGGGCGATTTGGTCTAAATTTTTCTATTTAATTTTAAATTATTAAAATGATAGCTTATATAATACCCATCTAAATATATTATTTTACAAATGACTCAATATACAATTCATAAAGATAGATAAAATATATAAGTTATAATATAACAAAATTTATTAAAAATATATAGTATTATCTAATTCAGACACAGAAAAGGTCACAATCGTGCATAGAACAATACCAAAGTCACACGGTTATTATCAAAAGTAAGTTAGCAGGGCTAGACAGGCTACCACCTCCAAGGCAGCCCTCCTCTTCTAGTACCACTTTGGAGGAATCTTTTCTCCCCAACTTGTTTCGCTACATTCAGCCATAACTCTTTTCAACAACTTAATTAAGTCATCCTTTTTGCTTCACTAAAGTTTCTTATATTATTACATGATCCACTGTCTTGATTATTATCACTTCTACTTATTTTCTTTCTCCTGTTGTAAGCTCAAAACTTTGTCCCTATCATCTTAGTTGTTATCAAAATGTAAAATACAAAACAGAGGATGATTGAAATCAAAAATAAATTTTAGCAAAAAAAAAATCAAAATGTAAAATACTTATGTATTTTAGAAGTAATATATAATTAGATACTTTAATTGTGAAGAAAAATAATTGTGAAGAAATGCATTTTTAACATCGACAGTGTAATTGTGAAGAAAAATAATTGTGAAGAAATGCAAACGCAATATTTAAGTATGTAAAAGATTGTGTGTATTTTTATGAAAGTTCCCCTGATAATAGTTTAAAACCAATCTAAAATATGTAAAAATAAAATAAAATAAAGTCAATCTAAAATTCAAACAATTCCACCAAAATTTGAATTGGACACCATGAGAGTACTCCTCTGGATATATATATATATATTTGGTAACTATATGAAGTTGATTTTGGTCAATTTATACAGTTAAATGTCTGTTTTTTCTTTTTCTTTTCTTTTCTTTTATTTATTTATTTTATTTTTGTACTCATTTTTCTACCTAGTAACTGAAGAAAGGCAATAATTCCTACAAATATGGAACTCCATTTTGACTCCTTAATTAGTACCAATCAGTCGATTTTTTACCAATTACGCCAAAGCGTGATCCTATTTTTCATCTGTTGCATCCAATCAGCTCGTTAGTCCAATCCTTCTGTGATTGTTTCTACTAATTTATGTTTTACATGTATAAAAACTCTTTAATCTCCAAATTCTCTAACCAAAAAATTTTTATTTTCCCTTTTTCCCAAAAAAAAAAACTACCCACTCCACGTTTTCTTTTAAATATCTAAATTTATATTTTACAAAAAAGAATGACTACTCAAGTTGAAGAAATCGAAGAAGAGCAAATATCAAGAATCGAGAAAGGCGTAGGAAAAGATTGTCATGGAGGAATCGAAACAGTCATATGTACTTCTCCTAGTATTGTTTGCCTTGCCCAAAAGGTATAAAAAAATTAAAAATTATTTTTTACTGCATAGTTAACAATGATTACAAATATTTTGAAGAAATTGATGTATGGTTAAAAATAAAATTGATTACAGTTGATAGCTGAGATGATTGGGACGTATTTCGTAATATTCTCTGGATGTGCAGTGGTTGTGGTGAATGTGTTGTATGGAGGAACAGTCACGTTTCCGGGGATATGTGTGACTTGGGGTCTCATTGTTATGGTTATGATTTACTCTACCAGTCACATCTCCGGTGCACATTTTAACCCTGCGGTGACGGTCACATTCGCCATTTTCCGACGGTTCTCTTGGTATCAGGTCACTATCTAATCTCTACCTCTTCTTTGAAAAGCAAGATTTAGATTATTTCAATCATTAAGTTTTACTTTACATATAATTGTGAAGAAAAATAATTTATTTTAAAAATAAAATAAAATAAAAACGCAAACCTCAAATAGAATACCTTCTATACTACAAGAATATTTAACTATAGATAGAAATTCAATAGAAAAATGGTCACAAATCTGTATTTTGTAGATCAAAATTTGCTACAAAATTGCGAGGGTAAGCAAACTACAGTAGAACCTCTATAAATTAATACTCGATAAATTAATAAACATTATAAATTAATAAAATTTGCTGGTTCAAAGTCAGGCCAGTGTAAAAATGAACAAAATTCGATAAGATAATAAGATAATAATTTTTTAGAATCTCTATGTAAATATATGGTCCAATTAATAATATAAATTAATAATCATGTAAATATATATATATATATATATATATATATATAAAGATAATATAAATTTGTTTTTTATGAATTTATGTTAGAACTCATAAATAACTTTTCTTATGTAAGAAAATATTATGTTGTATTTTAAACTATCTTATTGTTATAATGTAAATAAAGTTTTCAGAAAATAAAAAAAAAATTTCTATAAATTTTTAAATTATAAATATGCATAATTTCTATTTCAATAGTTGTATAGACTGTTTAAATACAACAATTAAGGTTACTAATCATAAATTTAAAATTTATGTTAATTTTTTATATAAATGAATTCATCTATAATCTTTGTTATTTATTATCAAAATAATTTAATTTTCTTTTAAATTTTAAACTTTCAAGTCTAAAACTATTAAAATTTATAATATCCAATACATTAATTTTATTTAGATCAAATTTTTTTAATTTATTTATTTTTAATTTTTGACAAAAAATCTCTATAAATTAATAAATATTATTTTATACTACAAATTAATATTTATTAATTTATAGATAAATTAATATCACTATAAATTAATAAAATATCATGGTCCCAATATTATTAATTTATAGAGGTTTTACTGTATATGATCATAGCAAATTGAGACTTGAGAGAATAGTTTTGTAACAAATTTGTGATACATTTGGGTAGGTAGTTTTCATATATATTTTACTAGCAATGTGCAATTGCATTTCTGTAGAAATTAAATTAATTTATAATAATATATCTATAACTAAAATGGTATTGATTGCCAGACCGAGGATGGTTTGAAATCAAAATCTGATTTTGGTAACTGAATTTGAGATTTGAATAATGAATGTGGTTGTATAATGTTTTTGGCAGGTACCATTGTATATAGGTGCACAACTTACAGGATCATTACTAGCAAGTTTGACGTTAAAGCTAATGTTCAAAGTGACACCAGAAGCTTACTTTGGAACAACTCCGGCTGATTCCTCGGTACGAGCACTCGTCGTGGAGATCATCATCTCATTCCTCCTCATGTTCGTTATCTCCGGCGTTGCCACCGATAACCGTGCGGTTAGTATTATCCATATATATTCATAGATCACTACAATTGAAATGGACACAAAATATATATGGCATGATAAAACTATATATAACAGATGTATGTTTGGACTTGCTCACTAATGAATAATTCTTAACCTATTTAAAATGAACTTGTCAGTTGGGCTTTATACAACAATTTGTTTACTCACTATCGCATATTCTAAGTTTGTTTTTGGGTTAAACTTTCATATTCTAATATCTATAGACTATAGCCATAAAAGCCAGTCACAAGAAAAAAAGTATGCAAATGAAAGTTTTAATGTTATTAGACTGTTCTTAATTTTATTTACAGGTCAGAGAATTAGCTGGAATTGCGGTGGGAATGACTATAATGTTGAACGTCTTTGTAGCCGGGTATAAAATTCTATTTAACATTTTTTGTTTCTTTTATTTTACTACCAATATAATTGGAAATATTAATTAGGGTTATGATTCTCATTAGACCTATTTCGGGAGCATCAATGAATCCAGCGAGAAGTTTAGGACCAGCAATAGTGATGGGAGTATATAAAGGAATTTGGGTTTACATTGTTGGTCCCTTTGTCGGAGTTTTGGCTGGAGGTTTTGTATACAACTTTATCAGATTTACGGATAAGCCACTTCGGGAACTTACCAAAAGTGCTTCTTTCCTTCGTTCCGTTACTCCAAACACTAAAACTACTACTTCTAAAAGCTAATCTTTCTTCATCTAGTGATATCTTTTTGTTTAGCACTTTTTTTCTTGAATAGTTTGTATGTTGTATGCATTCTCAAAATTTTATAAACTTAATTTTAATGTAATCTAAAAAAGAAATAACATCCAAATTCTCGATTAAAGTTGTGGATAAATATATTAATCGAGTATACAGTAACACACAACACTACCCTCATGCAGAATTCATTATATGGGCATTAGGGGCTGTTAAGAAGATATCGGCTAGGTTTAATGTGTTTTCTTATTCACATTCAACTATTACAACATAGTATTTATACAAGAAGCACTTTAGGTTAAACTAGTTTGAGGCCCAAGTAATAGGCTTTCTAATAACATATACAATATATGGCCCAATAATCCCCCTCAAGTTGGAGCATGAAGATCACAAATGCCCAACTTGAATGATAGATTGTGAAACTGGACACTCCCTAAAGCTTTGGTGAGAAAATCCGCCAACTGTTCATGCGTTCACACGTGAACCATTGTAAATATCCCAACTAGAACAGCATCTCGAACAGCATGGCAATCTGATTCAATGTGTTTAGTACGTTCGTGAAACACCAGATTACTGGAAATGTGAATTGCGGCTTTGCTGTCACAAAAAAATGAGTAGACTCAGTTTGCTTAAGCCACAAGTCTGCTAACAACTGCCGAAGCCTCATTTAATTGCGCATGGAACGATATTCAGCCACTGCGGATGAGTGAGACACCACCTTTTGCTTCTTAGTCTTCCATGAGATAGGAGAACCACCCAAAAACATGACATAACCACTTAGAGAATGACGAGTATTAGGACAATCATTCCAATCTGTCGTTGCCTCCTTGAAAATTCGAGCGAGTAGCAAAACCTGCTGCATCATTTGTACCATGGACAGAAATAAGAGAAGAGGACTCGTTGTGAGTCAGATCATTTTGAATGGTGAAGCCTATGTCTTCATTGTGTTGTTCTCATTTCTTTGAAGATGTCAGCCTCTGTTCCTCCTGAAGAACTCTCGCATATGTCTGCGCCAAGTCCGGCATCGGATCAGCATCAACGATCTGGCTGATCAAACTACTAAGACGGGATTCATCAAGCCCCATAACAAATTGATGAACTTTCTCATCCTCTATTTTCTTTGCTATCGTATCACTGGCTCCACAAGTACACGCAGGTAGAGGCCATTAGTTGTGAAGCTCATCCCACAACATCGTAAGTCTTCCATAGTAATCGATCACTGATTTCCCATCTTGTCTACACGATGCAAGTTGAGTCACCAATTGATGAGTACGGAGCTTGTTTCCAACTGAAAATCTTTGCTTCAAGTTTTCCCAAAGATCACCGGCATCGGAACAAAATGACACAGTTGAACGGACGCGAGGAGTGATAGAGGTACGCAGCCATCCAATAACCATAGAGTTTACACTCGCCCTAGAGTCAAAATCTGGATCTTCGATGGCTAGCTGTTTGATGGAACCATCGATAAACCCCAAATTTCTCTTGGCACGAAGTGCATTCATCATCTCATTCGCCCACTCAGCATAGTTATCTCCCATCAGCTGCCCTGCCAAGATCATAGAACCCGGGTTGTCCTACGAGAACAAGGAGTAAGGTGTAATTTTTGCCTCTGGGACCTCGCGACGATGGTCATATTTTCTCCCGACATTGAAACAAAACAAAGAGAAAGATCTTAATCAAAGATTAAAAAGAAAAATAAGGGGAGACCTTAATCAAAGATCAAAAAGAAAAAGAAAAGAAGATCTTAAGCAAAGATCAAAGAAAACGAAAGTGAAAGAAATAAAATTTTATGCTTTATGCTCTGATACCATGTTAAGAAGATATCACTAGGTTTAATGTGTTTTCTTATTCACATTCAACGATTACAACATAGTATTTATACAAGAAGCACTTTAGGTTAAACTAGCTTGAGGCCCAAGTTATAGGTTTTTCTAATAACATATACAATATATGGCCAATAGGGGCTCATGGAACATGTGAGATTTTTTTGTATCCCTTTTGTTTTGAAAAAGATTCCATTTATTAAACCATTAAACCGATTCTGTTACAATATTTCTCAGAGCCAATTTAGCGATAGCACCAGCTTTGCAATTTGAGTCTCTTGGAACAAAAAATGAGTTTTTGTAAAAATTAAAAGATAGATCCAAGATATCGGGATGAATCCCCGAGAGCTCCAAGGATTGGATCTCCTTATTAAGTGTTTTGACAAGTTTTTGCGAGTCTGAAGCGAGAATAATGTGTTCAAAGCCCCTGATCTAGCTAGGGCCTATATAATGGCGTGACGAGGGGCTGATGCTTATGCACAAAGAGGTGATCATATATGTTGTTTTATGGCGGATCCTCGGGTGATGATTCCCCTTCCGGCGGCGCTAAAACCCCAGCCAGTGTCCAAAATTACTTATTATAAAATGATGAGTTTATTATAGAGAAGTAAGTTTCTCTTCCCAACTTGTTTTGGCCATATGGGACAATGTAATAAAACAAATTACATCATTTTCAAATGATACAAAAATTTTCTATCATTTAAATTAGTAATGTTAATTTTGATTTGTATACTTTCTTTTTAAGTGATGCAAATTAAGGTAAATTAGTATCAATTTTATTTAATTGATGTCAAATAACTAGTAATGACATCAATTATTATAATTGATATTAACTCATAAATTTTGTATTGATCATTAATAAGTAACTCAAATTTATATAATTTATAATGTTATTTAACTGATGCAACAAATTCTTTTTTTTGTTGGTCGTGTATACCTTCTATAAATATATATAACTATTGTATCTACTACCATCACTTTACTTTTCATTTCTTTCAAATATTTTGAAAATGGTAAAAAAGAATAATGGCAATAGAAAAATAGAGATGAGAAAAATTATAAATGAGACAAACTTTCAAGTTACATTTTCAAAGAGAAGATTTTTTATTTTTAAAAAGGCGACTAAACTTAGCACATTATGCGCAATACATAAATTGCACTCATTGTGTGATGAACGCACTCTTTTTTTTTTTAGCATGCAATTATATTTAACATTAAACATTCAATACAACGCTACGCGGACTCGCCAAAAACTATCAGTTCTAAACAGCACAGCGGAAACAACAAAAAAAACAGCAAAAACCCGAGTCCTAATCATCCTCCCCTCGACGCCTTCGATTCCACGATCACACCTTATCTTTATCTGCATCAACAAAAGTGATGCATCAACATTTAGAAAACCAAATGCTGAGTGAGATTGATCCTCCCAACAACAGGTTATATTAAAGCTACACGCAAAACAAACAACCACCACCGCAAGAAAATCAATTTCTAACACGATTAAAATCACGCATGAAAATAATCTACCACAACCGGAATAGTAAACCCGCTTCTACAGCGTGAATAGTATTCCGCATCATGAATAGTAAAACACTATTCATCACCACCAAAATTCAAGCACAAAGATTAAACTCACTCATGAAAATAATCTACCACGGTGTGAATAGTAAACCCGCTTTTGCAGCATGAATAGTATTCCACCATATGAATAGTGAAACATGCACTATTCATCAACATCAAGAAATCAAACACAAAGATTTCTAACACGATTAAATTCACGCAAGAAAATAATCACAACAGCCAGAATAGTAAACTTGCTTTCGCAGTGTGAATAGTATTCCGCAGCATGAATAGTGAAACATTCACTATTCATAACCAACACTAGAAATCAACATTCCAAACATGATTAAATTCACGCATGAAAATAATCACGACAACCAGAATAGTAAACCTGCTTCCGTAGCGTGAATAGTATTCCACATCATGAATAGTGAAACATTCACTATTCATCACCAACAAGAAATCAATCACAAAGATTTCTAACACGATTAAATTCATGCAAGAAAATAATCACAACAGCCGGAATAGTAAACCCGCTTCCGCAGCATGAATAGTATTCCGCAACATGAATAGTGAAACATTCACTATTCATCACCCATAAAATCAACATCGATTTCCTAACAAGATTAAATTCACGCATGAAAATAATCTAACAACAACCAGAATAATAAACCCGCTTCCGCAGCGTGAATAGTATTCTGCGGCATGAATAGTGAAATTCACTATTCATCATCACTACCAAAAATGGATTTCACCATCACAATTCAAGCATAAATTCACACAATCAATGCTCAACAAATCACGCCAAGCATCTAAGCAATGATCTCTACACATCACAAGACTAGAAATCACCCCACCAAGGCACAATCAAAGCATATCGGAACCCACCAAGAATCAAAATTCCCCAAGTTCCCCCACCCAAGCTTTCATGAACCTTTGGTCACAACTCACCTTAGCAATGGAAGAATCAAGCCTTTATTGAACTCCCCAAGCTCAGAAGACTCCCCCCTTGCTTCCCTTAGCTCAAGGCAAAACCTTGCTCCAAGAGCTTCTCCTTTAAGCTTCTCCCAAGCTCACACACAAAAGATCCGAGCTTCAAGGACCCTCTAGAACTCTTCCTCTTGCTCCCCCAGCTCACGCCAAGCCCACACCACTCAGCTTAAGCTCACGGCAAGCTCACAAGCTTCAGCCCCAACCTTTTTCAAGCTCTCCAAGCTTCCAACTAGCAAGAGAACACAAGAACCAAGCTTCTCACAAGCTTACAAACCACTTTCTATCTTCCTTTCCCTCTTCTCTCTCTCGCCAAACCAGCTCCCAAGCTTCAGCCAAAAATGGCAACTCACGAGATGAAGAAAAAGAAGAAGAAGAAGAAAGGAAGAAAAGTCAACCAAACCTTCCAACTTTTGAGAAAAACCCCAAAACTTCCGAAACAATTTCAACCCCAATAATTAATTTCTCGAGATTTGTCTAAGGTTCATAAACTCGAAAGAATTCCGAATTAATTAAATTAATTAATTAATTCTGGAACACGGGCGTTACACATTGTGTTTTCAAAATCTAATGATGAAAATTAGCCCATCAAATATAATAACTAATATATATATATATATGTATTTAAAAAAATACAGATATGATTTCAAATGTAACTACTTATTCCTAGTTTAATTTTCAGACAATAAGCCAAATACCCAAATTTTTATTATAATTAAAGAAATACCAAAGATTATTATTATTATTATTATTATTATTATTATTATTATTATTATTATTATTATTATTATTATTATTATTATTATTATTATTATTATTATTATTTTTGCAAAATCAGAGAGAGACAAAGGAAAACAAAATCACTATACCACCCTTAAACTAGAGCATTTTTGAGTCAATGCTTTTCCTAAAATTCTAAATCGCTTTCTTCCCAACAGAAAACAAAATTGACAAAATTTGGAGAATGAATAATAAATTGGATACAAATTAAATTTAGTGATATACATCTAAATATAATGCTACATACTTTGATTCATAAAAGTTATGTTGGAAAATTTCAAATAAAAATCTAAGTTTTAAGTTGAAGAACTGTTCGTTCTTGTGCAATTATTCGTTCTTTGCAATACACATATACTCGATTTTGCAAAGACTCAAGAAAAAATCTATATTTTCAGGAGGTTTCCAGCTTGGAGGTCTCAACAACATTGAAATGATATGCAAAGTAATGTGCAAGTAAATGCAATAAGATGGGAAACATATGCAGAAAATTAATTTATGCAAGATTTAAGTAGACTCTTGGCTGGTGAATTGTAGCACAGAACTATTAGGCCACTAGCTCTAGTTCTCAAATTGATCCATGGTTAGCTGTCTCACCAAACCACCTTTATTTCAAACCGTCTCCTTTGGCTATGATTTCAAAGGAGATGGTTGGAAATCAAGGTAGCTTGGTGAGATAGCTAAGCGTGGATCGATCTGAGAACGAGAGCCATCAGACTAATAGTAGTGTGCCACAGTTCACCAGATATGAGCCTACTCAAGACTTGCATAAAAAGGTTATTTTTCTGCATATTTTCCCATCTTCTTGCACTTGCTTACAAGTTGAATTTGCCATTTAGACGTTGTTGAGACTTGCAAGATGGACAGCTCATGCCAACACATATTTTGTCTTAAATCTTTATGAAATCGAGTATCTTTGCGGTGCTACGGAATAAATAATTGCACAAGAACCAAAAGTTCTTTAGCGTTAAACTCCTATCCAAATCTCAGCGATCTATATGGGCTAGGCCTGGGTAAAAAATACAAACCCGAAGCATCAAACCAAACACGATCCAAAATAAAACCGAACCCAAACCCAAACCGATAAAAATACTCGAACGGGTCTAATTAAAATTCTATACCCAAAAAACCAAACAAAAAACCGAATGGGTGTAAAAAATATCCGAAATACAATTATATACAAAAAATAATTAATTATATATAGATTTGATATAACTCCATTACCCAAAATTATAATTATAAACTCAATAATATCAATTATTTTAAGACTAAAATAACCAGAATATTCAAAATAACAGAATATCTCTAAATTCTTAGTTATATTTGTGAAACATTAACCCATATTTCTTAAAATTTAACCATTTTTTAGATTTCCTCTAATATTTTGGATACCCGAACCCTATCCGAATCCGGATGGAACCAAACCAAATCCGAACCAAAAATTATAAATACTTGAATGGTTATTAAACCTCTAAACCCAAAAACCCGAACCAAATCTCATATGAATTGGTGGTCTCGTGAAGTAAAAAAATACATTTCACACAAAAAAAGTCAATAGGCCATAATCCAAATAAAATAAATCACATATTAGAGTTTGTGAGAATATCAAGTACCTTGAAAAGGTCGGTATGAAATCCATCAGCAATAGCGGCAGTCCCATCATTATCTAGTTGCTCAAAGTCATAAGAAAACACTATGGATTTCAGCTCCTTATTGACCAAAGAAGTGTTGATGCTAACTAGCAATGCCGAAAGGGAAAATAATTGGTTAGAATCATGTAGTTTTTCATGAGCTGCAAGAAACAACAAATAAGTAGAATCATGTAGTTTTTCACGAGCTGCAAGAAACAATATATAAGTGTCAGGTGTAGAATATCAATGACCGATCAACATGTCAAATCCTGAAAATCATCTTAACAATATGTTAGACATTAACTACACTTCGATGAGAAGTTTGAAGGTTTGAAACGAAAATAAATTGAAAGATATATTATAGATAAAATGAGTGAACTACCTGCAGCTCGCGACATAGGACAACTATTATGGAGAAGTGCAAGCAAAACCTTCAATATAACCTACCAAAAGCACAATCAAAGTACTTGAAGCGAGATAACTAACTATGAAATAAGATAAACATATGATAGAGTAAGTAGACATTATAAGTGTTTGTTGGACTCATAAGCAATGAAAAAAAAATATGCGTAAGATCATGAGAAAATTAATCAACATTACAATCAGATTCAAATCAAGTTTTAAAGATTTGTTAAACTAAAATCAAGTTTTCTTTGATTTTAAATCACAAATCGCTAGTTACATCATGGATCTATCATGTAATGGTGTTAAGAATAAAAAACAAGAACAATGATGAAAATGGTGAAACAAATCATGGAGGCCGCCATTAGGGTTTTGTTTTCCCAGATCGTGGTCTTAAAGAAGAATACAAGGATAAAAAAGTCATTTGATCATCCATTAACTAAAATCAGGAAAATCAGTTAAACATGCTTAATAAAAAAGCTACCAAAATTTTGACCAAGGAGTTTTTTAACCTAGGAGACACGGCTTAACTAAAAGACAAAATATCTTAATTTCCTTAAATGGGCTCTCATATAAAGAGTTCAATTTCTGAAGGCCCACTAGCTAATCTATTTGAACAAATTATTGGAACACCAATAAAAGCTTTAGTGCTTTATACAATGCATCGATTGAAAATCGATCCAAGCTGGTCAAATAATAATTGGTCATGATAGATATCATTATATAAATATTTAAAACATAAAAAGTATATGTATGCCTAAATTATATCAATTTGCGAGAGTTAAACCCTTCAATTTTTTTTTGCGAGAGTATAATCCCCTATTTCATATGACTTTCAGAATTACCTATATTTCTGAATATGAATACGAAAAATAAAATGAATGCACAGAACTCACATAACTAATTCTTTCTTTTAACTATTTTCACATAACTAATTCGCATGTGAACCATTGTAAGTATCCCAACTTGAACAGCATCTCGAACGGCATGGCAATCTGATTCAATATGTTTAGTACATTCGTGAAACACCGGATTATTGGAAATGTGAATTGCGGCTTTGCTGTCACAAAAAAAACGAGTAGACTCAGTTTGCTTAAGCCACAAGTCTGCTTACAACTGTCGAAGCCTCATTTAAGGCTTTGCGCATGGAACTATATTCTGCCACTGCGGATGAGTGAGACACCACCTTTTGCTTCTTAGTCTTCCATGAGATAGGAGAACCACCCAAAAACATGACATACCCACTTAGAGAATGACGAGTATTAGGACAATCATTCCAATCTGTCGTTGCCTCCTTGAAAATTCGAGCGAGTAGCAAAACCTGCTGCATCATTTGTACCATGGACAGAAATAAGAGAAGAGGACTCGTTGTGAGTCAGATCATTTTGAATGGTGAAGCCTATGTCTTCAATGTGTTGTTCTCATTTCTTTGAAGATGTCAGCCTCTGTTCCTCCTGAAGAACTCTCGCATATGTCTGCGCCAAGTCCGGCATCGGATCAGCATCAACGATCTGGCTGATCAAACTACTAAGATGGGATTCATCAAGCCCCATAACAAATTGATGAACTTTCTCATCCTTTATTTTCTTTGCTATCGTATCACTGGCTCCACAAGTACACGCAGGTAGAGGCCGTTAGTTGTGAAGCTCATCCCACAACATCGTAAGTCTTCCATAGTAATCGATCACTGATTTCCCATCTTGTCTACACGATGCAAATTGAGTCACCAATTGATGAGTACAGAGCTTGTTTCCAACTGAAAATCTTTGCTTCAAGTTTTCCCAAAGATCACCGGCATCGGAACAAAACGACACAGTTGAACGGACGCGAGGAGTGATAGAGGTACGCAGCCATCCAATAACCATAGAGTTTACACTCGTCCAAGAGTCAAAATCTGGATCTTTGATGGCTAGCTGTTTGATGGAACCATCGATAAACCCCAAATTTCTCTTGGCACGAAGTGCATTCATCATCTCATTCGCTCACTCAGCATAGTTATCTCCCATCAGCTGCCCCGCCAAGATCATAGAACCCGGGTTGTCCTAAGAGAACAAGGAGTAAGGTGTAATTTTTGCCTCTGGGCCCTCGCGACGATGGTCATATTTTCTCCCGACATTGAAACAAAACAAAGAGAAAGATCTTAATCAAAGATTAAAAAGAAAAATAAGGGGAGACCTTAATCAAAGATCAAAAAGAAAAAAGAAAAGAAGATCTTAATCAAAGATCAAAGAAAACAAAAGTGAAAGAAATAAAATTTTATGCTTTATGCTCTGATACCATGTTAAGAAGATATCACTAGGTTTAATGTGTTTTCTTATTCACATTCAACGATTACAACATAGTATTTATACAAGAAGCACTTTAGGTTAAACTAGCTTGAGGCCCAAGTAATAGGT
Source organism: Cardamine occulta (assembly GCA_028015245.1). NCBI lineage: Eukaryota > Viridiplantae > Streptophyta > Magnoliopsida > Brassicales > Brassicaceae > Cardamine > Cardamine occulta. The sequence goes on from CM051386.1 coordinate 21,822,069, forward strand.
TTTTTCTAATAACATATACAATATATGGCCAATAGGGGCTCATGGAACATGTGGGATTTTTTGTGTAACGCTCGTGTTCCAGAAAATTAAATAATTTAATTAATGTGGAAATTTTTTTGAGTTTACGAATCTTAGACAAGTCTTGAGTAATTAATTATGGGATTGAAATAATTAATTTAGATTTGTTCCGGAGGTGTCATAAGTCGATTAGAAAGTTATGGGGTTTTTCTCAAGGAAGGAAGAAAATTTGGAGTTGGCTTCTTCTTCATCTTTTTCTTCTCTTGGTCATGCCATTTTTGTGGCAAAAGAAGAGAGCTTAAGAGCATGAGAGCTTGAGAGAAAGAAGAGAGGAGAAGAAGAGAAAAGGTTGGGAAGGCTTAGAGAAGCTTGGTTCTTGTGAGTTCTTATGGGAGTGAAGCTTGTGAGCTTGGGAAAAAGAGTGGTTGGAGCCTAGGGTTTGGCTGAGCTTGGCGTGAGCTAGGGAAGAGAAGAGAGGTCTTCTTGAGTCCATCTAAGGCTAGATCCTTCCATTCTAAACTGACTTGGGACCAAAGGTTATCATTTAAGCTTGTGTGGGGGCTTAGGGAGTTAATTTCTTTTGGGTTGGTTCCCATTTATTTTTGGTGAAGCCTTGGGGGTGTTTCTACGCTTGTGATGTTTAGAAAACCTTTGTTTCATGCTTGTGGTGCTTTATTGAGCTTTGATTGTGAGAATCTATGCTTGATTTGATGATGGTGATTTTTGTGAGCTTAGGTGAATTTTCAAGAATCATTGAGAAGTCTTAGCTAGTGTTTGCTAAGGTTGTGGTGGTTAGGGAACCATGATTTGTGGTTATTGTGCATTGTTAAGCTTGGATGGTGATGTCTTAGGCTTGATTTTGGTGGTTATGAATTTGTGTGTTGTGTTTACTATTCATGCTGCGGAATAATATTCATGCTGTGAAAGCGTGTTTACTATTCATGCTGTGAATGTGTGTTTATTATTCATGCTCTGAAAGTGTGTTTACTATTCATGCTGTAAAAGTGTGTTTACTATTCATGCTGTGAAAGTGTGAATACTATTCATGATGTGGAATACTATTCATGTTGTGAAAGCGTGTTTACTATTCATGTTGTGAAAGTGTGTTTACTATTCATACTGTGAAAGTGTGTTTACTATTCATGCTGTGAAAATGTGTTTACTATTCATGCTGTGAAAGTGTGTTTACTATTCATGCTGTGAAAGTGAGTACTATTAATGCAGTAAAGAGTGTTTACTACTCATGCTGTGAAACTGGGTACTAGTTATGCTGCGAAAGCGTATTTACTATTCATGCTGTGAAAGTGGGTACTATTCATGCTATGAAAGCGTGTTTGCTATTCATGCTGTGAAAGTGGGTACTATTCATGCTGTGAAAGCGTGTTTATTATTCATGCTGCGAAAGTGGGTACTATTCATACTGTGGAAGTGTGTTTACTATTCCTGCTGTTGTTTTAGCTTTCCTTGTTTTGGAATTGTTTATTTGTCGTAGGAAGTTTTAATTGGTGTTAATTAATTCTTTGTGTTTCTTTGGTTATTAAAAATTGCTTGGTGCTTTTTGATAGCCTGTTGTTGGGAGGATCAATCTCACTCAGCGTTTGGTTTACCAAATGTTGATGCATCACTTTTGTCGATGCAGGTAAAGATAAGGCGTGATCGTGGAATCGAGGCAGTGAGGAGGGGATGATTAGGACCTGGTAGTTTTATGGTTTTTGTAGCTTTCGTAGGATTGCTAGAATCGGTAGAACTGTTGACCATGTGTGGTTGTTGCTGTTTGTTGAATGTTAATTAACTGGAGGAATATTATTTGTATGGGCACTTAATATTTGTTAATTGCATGGTTAAAAAAAAAAAAAAACTGCGGTCGTCACATTTTTGGTATAAGAGTCCATACGATTCTAGGAGCCTATACGGTTCTAGGATAGATTGTGTGGTAGTTGGGTGTTGCATGGGGTCTTAGAATCATCCTCTTCGAGCCTTGTGGGATTCTACCGTGAGTTATGTTTATTTTGATGATTGTGTTTTAGTGTTCTTAGTCTCTGTTCTTGCGAGTGCAGATGGCTAGAGGGTGTGGTAGAGGTCGTGGCCGGGGTAGAGGTCGTGGCCATGTGCCGGAGGAGCGGGTCGAGGAGTCACATGCGAGTCAGGTGGGGTCTGAGGGTGTTGCTGGCATGAGTGCCAATGTGTGGCTGGTGTTCCAGCGGGTGCTGCGGGTTATGCAGCAGGTGCTTCGGGTTTAGCAGGAGGTGCTGCGGGTTTAGCAGTGGGTGATGCTCAAGCCGGAAATGACCACATTGCGGATCTTTTGATTAGGTTTTTGGAACGGTTTCCAAAGAGGGTCACTACAAGAAAAATACCGCAAAACTGACGGCCAATTCCGTCGGAAATCCATCGGAAATACGTCGGTTTTTTCCATCGCTTCTATCTCGTCGAAAATAAAAGCTGCGTCAGAAATCCGTCGGAATACCGAAATCAGGATTCTGTCAGTTTTTAATCCGTCGGAATTCTGAGTACTCTAAAACCGATGGATTTCCGATGGATTTCTGATATTTAAATACCGACGGAATTCTGACGGATATAAAACCGATGGAATTCAGACGGATTAAAAACCGACGGAATTCCGACGGATAAAAAACCGATGGATTTCTGACGGAATTATTTCATTTTTTTTAATTATATAATCAAATTTTTAAAAATAAATTTATTAATTTTAAAATTTTGTTTTATAATATAAATTAATATTGAAGAAATAATAATTATAAACTAATGCAATAATTCAAATAAAAATTCAATAAATATAAAATCATTCAAATAAAAAACAAAAAAAACTAAAACAAACTAAAACTACGATGGGGGGAATCGGGATAAGAATTCCTCCATGCGTTGCTGTAATACCAGGTGATCCGCCTCCAATTTGCGGGTTCTCTCGCGTTCTGCTTCTTGTTGGAGGCGATCCGCTTCTCGTTGGAGGCGATCCGCTTCTCGTTGGAGGCGATCCGCTTCTCGCTGGAGGCGATCGGCTTCTTGTTTTTCTGCGAGCCGTTGCAGCTGCGTCTTCATGGCTTCCATCTCAGCGTCTCGTTGTGCGAGCTGTGCCCTAAGATCGAGAGAATCGCCGTAGAAACACGAAGTTGCAGAAGAAGATCCGTCGTCCGGAAGACCAAATACACGACCTTTGGTCTTCGGAATACACTGCGGTAAGAAACAAAAACTTTGTTAAAAATTAGAAATTACAAAAAAATGATTTAAATATATATTTTACTTACCTCATAGACGAATTTGTTAATCTTCTCGAACGGAAGATCGGTCATTGGAGGCGTTCCTTCGGTGAGTGGCTGAGAAAGGAGGAAGTCTTCCTTCATCTTCTCATAATTGTCAATGATCTTCCGAGCCAGCGGATCTTGGATTTCATGGGTCTTCCTGCTGGTATGCGCATCTTTGAGCAATGTGAGAGCGGAAGGTTGGACACAGTCTTGCCGAAACTACAAAAATAAAAATTTAGTAAAATATAAAATTATAAAACTAAAATAACAATATTTTAATTAAATAAGAAACTTACCAGTTGTTTGGCCCGTGTGACCAAACTAACCGCTCCTAGATTGTGCGTCGCCTTGGCTTTTCCTTTGCGATCGCTGCTTCGGCACGCAGAATGAGTTGTGGAGCTTGTCTTGGACGGTTCTTCACTCCAATAAGTGCATAACCCGCTCCATAGGCCCGGGTTGGAAAACACTTCCCTTGGGACATCATTCTTGTGCCACTTCTCCTTCCACTCGTTCAGCTTCCATGAATACATTCTCGCTGCTTTTCTATCGAAGCATCGTTTAACCGTGGCGGTCATGTGGCTGTCCCAAGTAAATTCTTGCTGTAAATCAAAAATTAAATTAAAATAAACTATATTAAATAAAAGTAAAACAATTTAAAATATGAGGTACTTACCGCAAATTGGCGAAACCACAATTCCTGATCCGCCATCGGCATTTGGTTGTAAGTCGAATACGGATGCGAAGCATTCCATTGGGCATCCGGTTAATGGACTTGGAAATCCCATTTCCGGAATCTCCAAACCTACAAAAGAAATTATTGCAAATAATTTGAATTGTAACTAAATTAATAATAGTAAATAAATATTAAAATTCTTAAAATTAACAAAAACTGACCATGTGTCTCTGCCTACGCAATCCGGATGGAGACGATGCAATCTATCTCGTCCTGGTTGAGTGACAAAGTCCTCGACGCTCATCTGCGTCGGTGCAGTAGGTGAAGGCGTCGGTATAGACGCTGTCTCCGGGATATGTGTCTCCGGTGTAGGAGAACTCCTCGAACCGGCACTACCTCTCCGGCGACTACTACGTCCACCGCCGTCTGAATGGATAAACCGACCGTAATCCCTAAAAAAATTAAAAAAGAAATCAAACATTATATGAAAAAAATTATACATCATCAAAATAATAAAAAATTATCAAAAAAATATTTTAAATTCATTATTAGTCCAAAACAATTATACTTTTATAAAAGAATTAATAATTTATGGAAATACTTATAAATTACTAAAATCATCATAAATTTATATTTATAAGTATTAATTCCAAAACTATTATAAATTTGTAAATACATGATTATTACATGAAATAATTATACATTATCAAAATAATAAAAAAAAATTTTAAAAAAATTTTAAATTCACTATTATTCCAAAACAATTATACATTTATAAAATACTGAATAATTGATGGAATTACTTATAAATTACTAAAATCATCATAAATTTATATTTATAAGTGTTAATTCCAAAAAAATTTTAAATTTGTAAATCCATGATTTATAAAAGAATGAATAATTCATGAAAATAATTATAAATTACTAACATGATTAAAAATTATAAAAAAAATAATCATAATTTTCTAAAAATTATAATTCATACCAAAATAAAGAAAATTTTAATGCATGAAAATAATTATAAATAATTCAATAAATAAATAAATTAACAAAACAAATAATTTCAATAAACATAACAAACCTAAATCTAACAATTACAAACCTAAATTTAACATTACAAACCTAAATCTAACAATTCTAATTTTCTAAACCAATCAATCTAACTCAAAACCTAACAATCCATAATATAAACTTAAGAACTTACATATTTGGGGGATTATGAGACATAATGATGAACGATCGACGGTTGTAATGGAGAATTGATGGATTTTAGGGTTTTTAAGATTTTGGAAAGTTTCACCGGAAGTGAGGAGGAAGAAGATGAAGTCGGGTTATATTACGATATTTCCGACGGACTCGCGAAAATTTAGGCATCGCGGGAAACGAAAAGATTTTCGCGGTTACATTTTCATTATCCGTCGGAAATCCATCGAAAATTTCCGACGGATTTCCGATGGATAATATAAATATGCATGTCTTCTGATTGGCCAGTCAATCCTTAAACGGGGACACGTGTTACCACAAAACCGACGGGTTTGTGGTTTTAGTGGTTATTTACGCACAGTTTCAGTAAACATATGTTTTTAGTAGTATAAATTCATGATTGCAAACACAAATAACTTATCGAAATCTTTCATTTGACAAACTTCAAAAGTTTATACGATTATTTCCTTTTTGGTAAACTTGTATGTTAACTATACGTTTATCTATCAAACACTTTCGGTCGAACCATGTCTAAAAATGAAATCTTTTGAAAATATGTTATATATCACATAATTTAGTTTATTTTGTCAAAGTTTGTTGTTAACATTGTCTTGATGTACAAGAAATTACAAGTTAACCATGTAACCCCCAAAACCGTCGGAAATCCGTCGGAAAAACTGACGGATTTCCGACGGTTTTAGGGTTACACGTGTCTATAAAAATTAAATTAAAAATAACACCCAAAACCATCGGAAATCCTTCGGAAACACGTGTCCGTGTTTAAGGTTTTAAATTATCTTTCCGTCGGAAATCCGTCGGATAAGGGTTTATATGTGGTTTAATGTTTAAGTGGTTTAATGAGTTTTGTGGGTTTGTTAAGGTGTTTGTTTAGGGAATATATATTTCTGGAAAAATCTTATTTTATTAAAACTTGTAAAAATATACAAAGCTGAAGTTGAGCTTATAAAATGCTCGGCAGCTGTGGTCTTCGAGGACCTATGGTTTACACCGTAATGTCAAAATTAAATAAAATACAAAAAAACAAATTTAGACCTTTATGTAAAAATAAAAAATAATACAAAACACACATATAACTAATCTTCATTAGATGATGATGCTGATCCCTCAGATGGAATTGAGTCTGAATCCTCATAAAATTCACCTTGTTCTTCTTCTGATTCGGAAAAACTAAACCAAATTGTGTGAAATCAACAACAAGATCCAGAGCACAAGAAGGCTCAACTGGATCCATTGGAACAACTTCTGCTGGCTGTAAAGGATCGTGTTCTGCAACTCCATAAATTCTTTCTCTCGGGGTCACTGTAGTAACTGTGGGCCAAGGATCTATCCGCCGTGTAACTCGAGGGTAACGAATATAGTACACCTAAAAAAAACATATTAATTTTGTAAGTATTATACCAAATTAATGAATTGAGTATTAATTACACTAATATTTGTACCCTACATGCTCAACTTGTGATCCTAGAATGAATGGGTCATACGTTTCTAGTCTCCGACTTGAATTAACAGACGTAACACCAAATTGGTCCACATGAAGCCCACGACCGAGTGTTGAATCATACCAATCACACTTGAAAACAATGCACCTCAAGTCTAACATTCCTGGGTACCGCACTTCCAATATTTCCTGAAGAATGCCGTAGTAAACATCATTACCAGATTTTACTGAAATACCAGAATCTGAAGTTTGCGTTGTCCTTCTCTCGTCATGAACTGTAAACCCATATCCACGACTGCAGTATCTATGATAAGAAGTTGCAATGTATTTTGGACCATTAACAAATTCCAGTAACCATGTGGGAAATGTCTGTCCGCTTCTTACTCCTTCAGAAACCTACAAAAATAAGTTATAAATTAGTATTAAAAAAAAATATTTATTAAATGATTTAGCGTTTTTAAACACTTACGTAAAACTGCAACCAAGACATAAATTCCTCCTCCTTATGGACTTGAAGCTCGTCTTCTGTCTTATCCATATAGTACCCGCGTATTAATGCCATGTAAATCCTGTACGAAAACCAAAATTGTTGACAAGTTAATAATAACATATAAAATAATCAATTATACATTAAATGACACAAAAGAATTTTTGTTTACCTTTCGTATTCTGTAATTTCTTCACAATTGGTTAGGATATACGTATGCAAGTGTTTAAACTCCTCTTGAGATAATTTATGCCTTTTTCCTTTGCCACTGACTCGCTCAACTTGGGAAAATAACTCTGAAACAACGACGGGGTAAATCGCTCTCTCACCACGATCATCATGGCGAGTAGGACGTCTACTCTTCGTACGAACTTCTGACGGGAAGTAATATTCAGCAAACTGTGAGACCTCTTCGTTGATGCTCTGGGCGATAATAGATCCCTCTACTCTACTCAAATTCTTAACCTTTTTCTTCAAATGAAACATATACCGCTCAAATGGATACATCCAACGGTATTGAACCGGGCCTCCTAGTTCTGCTTCTCGTGGGAGGTGGATCGGAAGATGTTCCATCACATCAAAGAAAGATGGTGGAAATATCTTCTCCAAATTACAAAGGATCACCGGGATATTGGCCTGTAAATTTTGGATTCCCTCAACAGTAAGTGTTCTTGTGCATAAATCGCGAAAAAAGCACCTACTCCTGCAATTGCTTGGTGGGCGTCTTTATGAAGAAGATGAGCAAAAACGAATGGAAGAAGCCTCTGCATCACAACGTGACAATCATGACTCTTCATTCCAATAAACTTTCCTTCTCCATAATCGATGCGATTCCAGATTATATGCGTATCCATCAGTGAATTTAACATCGTCGTGAATCCAATAAAAAAATTCTGTTTTCTTTGCTGCTTCTAACCGGTATAATGGAAATGGACATTGATCATTTAGGAGCACTTCAAGAAAACCTCGATCGCAATATGCTGGCAAGTCTAATCTAGATTTCATATTGTCTTTCATCTTCCCTTGGACGTTTAAGACAGTGTTCATGATGTTCTCAAAGAAGTTATTCTCAACGTGCATCACATCAAGATTATCCCGCAATAAATGGTTATTCCAGTAAGGCAAATCCCAAAATATGCTCTTCTTGTGCCAGCTATGAAATTTACCGACACCATAAATAGGTTCATGTCCATTACCCCCACAATAAGGAATCGTCTCAGCACCAAAATCTCTCAACTGCTCCAATAAAGTCTGACCGTCTATCTCAGGCGGTGGACTATCAAAAACTTGCCTACCCTTCGTAAACATTGTTCTCGAACGACGATACGGATGATCACTAGGTAAAAATCTCCTATGACAATCAAACCAAACACTTTTTCTGCCGTGCTTCAGTTGGAATGCATCAGTGTTGTCTTGGCAATACGGAGACGATAATCTCTCATGTGTTGTCCATCCAGATAACATACCATATGCTGGAAAATCACTTATGGTCCACATAAGCACCACTTGCATCTTAAAGTTTTGCTGGGTTGAAACATCGTACGCTTCCACACCATGATCCCATAGCATTTGTAACTCATAGATCAATGGCTGGAGGAATATATCAAGTGATCACTTCGGATGCTCTGGGCCGGGAACAAGAATCGAGAGATATAAAACTCTCTACGCATGCACAGAGATGGAGGCAAATTGTAACGGGTTACAATTACGGGCCATAACGAATACTTCCTTCCATGTTTCCCAAATGGGTTAAAACCATCTGTACATAACCCGAGGTACACATTCCTTTGCTCATACGCAAAATCCAGATACAATGATTGAAAATGTTTCCAAACTTCAGCGTCTGAAGGATGTGTAATATCTCCATCTTGACGATGTTCTGCATGCCATCTCATTGGCTCTGCCGTGCGCTGAGAAGTATATAACCTCTTCAACCTCTCTGTTATTGGTAAATACCACATACGTTTATATGGAATTTGAATTCTAGCACTACTTTCCGACATCAGTAGTTTCTACAAAATCTACATCTTTTGCGGTTTTCATCTTCTCTCCAATATAGCATACAGTTGTCGATGCACACATCTATTACCTTATACGGTAACCCAAGACCAGATACAAGTTTTTGTACCTCGTAGTATGATCCGGGTAAAATATTATCTTCTGGCAATAAATCTTTTGCCCAATCTGTTATCGCATCAACGCACTCCTCTGCCAAATTGTAATCTGTCTTAATCGTCATCAATCTACTTGCAGATGATAAAGGCGAATGACCTTCTTTACACCCTTTATATAGTGGCTGCTTTGCAGCATCTAACATATCAAAAAATCTTCTTGCTTCTACATTAGGTTTTTCGTACCTATATCTTTCTTCACCGCTAAACTCGACATTCTCTCTAAACGCATCATTCACCATCTGCACACTCCCTACACCTACATCTACTTCCGTGCTACCTCTTAAACAATCTGAGACAGTTGGTTCACTAGTACTACCATACTCAACATTTGTTTCTCCATGTAAATACCATATCTTGTAACCCGGCGTAAACCCATTACTATACAAATGATGCCAAACTATCTTTATTGCAACATTACGAGAATTCCTACAAATTGAACATGGACATTTTAACTTACCTGATTTTTGAACACGCGGTTGCTTTCCCGCCACTTCCATGAACTTGTATATGCCTCGTGCATACTCCTCGTTCATGTTATTCATCTCTGGCTCCATCAATGGTTCGTCCATCCATGATCGAAAATATCTAGACATAGTTTTCACTTTTTTATAGAATTCGTATTAAGTAAACAAGAAATGAGAGAGAGATATGAAATTAAGATTGTTGTGTAATGGGATGGAGGAAGGGAGAAACATATATATAAACTCATTTCCGTTGGATTTCCGGAACTGCTGGTTCTACAACGGTAAATTCAACGGCTACATTAACGTTCATATTATCCGACATATTTCCAGAAGCCGTCGGAAATCCGTCGGAATATAACGGCATGGATATCCGTCGGAATATAAATTTCCGTTGGAAACTCCATCGGAAAACCGTCAGAATATAACGGCATGGATTTCCGTCGGCAATCCGTAGGAAATTTCCGACGGAAACAGTTCTGTCGGAAATATCCGATGGATTTATGATGGATTCCCAGAATTTTCAAATCTCGGGAATCTGTCAGGAAGCCGTCGGAAATTTCTGACGAAATTATTATCCGTCGGAAATTCCGTCGGTTTTGCGGTAGATTTCTTGTAGTGGTTACCGGTTCAGGCTCCTGTGGTTCCGGTGGTTTTTGAGGTTCAGCCTCAGGTTGCATTACTTGAGGAGGGTCTGAAAGACGAGGTTGTAGCAGTTACACCGAGCCTTCAGGCGAGATCTGTGCCGCAGCAATCTGGTCCAAGCAGAGGCAGTAAGCCAATGCAAGGGCAGAAGCAGAAGTGGGATGGCGCTTCGGGTGGCATTCGGGGTGGTGAGGGTTCTTCGGGTTTGGGAGCACGGATCACAGAGTGGCAAGCTGTCCTAGGAAGGGTGGGGTACGAGTAGATTCTCGGGTGTGTTTTCATTGCAGGGAGGCAGAGAATATTAGACCTCAATACCCCAAGTTGCGGCAGAGTGAGGCCACAGTGATAGGCCGGCGGGATCAGCACCTCGAGTGTATTCCATCGTCCAATCCGGAGAGCCGAGTTCCAGGTCGATTACAGGTATTTTCTTAGATTCATCTAAGTTTATTACTGTGTTGGGGAATTTGGTTGCTTTTTGGGCACATGTATATGTGCAGGGACCTTGTGTGTTGGGGGTGTTTAGTGTCATGTATTGTTTGACACGGGAGCTTCGCATTGCTTCGTTACTCCTATATTGGCCGAAAAGGCTAATGTCCGAAGCGAGCACGATATGAGTTTGGCTTTCGTGGAGGTTGCTGGCGGGAAGCTCCTGATGATTCACGGTCGGGTTAGAGACATGGATGCTCAGGTTCATGAGAGTCTATGCCTACTGATTTGATTATCTGCTCCGTGGAGCTGTACGATGTCATTTTGGGCGTGGATTGGCTCAGGAAGTTCAGAGCGCATCTGGATTGTCACTGAGGACGTGTCTAGTTTGGCAGAGGTAAGGGGAGGTTGGTGTATTAGGGGGTGAGACCGACTTCCAGGAGTCTCGTGATCTCGGTTATGCAAGCCGAGCGTATGATCGAGAGGGGTTGTGAGGCGTATTTGGCTACCATTTCCTTGCCGGAGGCTGTTGAAGAGGCTAAGGTTCAGTATATTCAAGTGGTTCAAGAGTTCCAGGATGTGTTCCAGTCGTTGCAAGGGTTACCACTATCTAGGTCGGATCATTTCACGATTGAGTTGGAACCGGGGATGACACCGATATCCAAGGCTCTTTATATGATGGCTCCAGCAGAGATGGTAGAGCTGAAGAAGCAGCTGGAGGAGTTGCTAAGTAAGGGGTTTATTCGCCTGAGTACTTCACCGTGGGGAGCACCGGTGTTGTTTGACTACCGGGGACTTAACCGAGTCACAGTGAAGAACATGTATCCTCTTCCTCGGATCAGTTAAGAGGGGCTACTTGGTTCTCCAAGATTGACTTGGCATCGAGATATCATCATATTCCTATCGATGAGGTAAATATTTGGAAGACAGCTTTCAGATCTCGTTATGGCCACTACGAGTTTGTGGTGATACCATTTGGTTTGACGAATGCACCAGCTGCATTTATGAGATTGATGAGCAGCGTTTTCCAGTAGTATCTGAATGAGTTTGTGATCATTTTTATCGATAATATCTTGGTGTATTCGAAGAGCCTGGAGGAGCATGAGGTGCATCTGCGTGTGGTTCTTGCGAAGCTACGGGAACAGAAGTTGTTGACTAAGTTGAGCAACTATAACTTTTGGCAGCGGGTGATTGGTTTTCTGGATCGCGTTATCTCCACGGAGGGGGATTCGGTGGATCTAGAGAAGGTTCATGCCATTAGTGCTTGGCTGAGGCCAAGGAATACCACAGAGATTATGAGTTTTCTCGGGTTGGCAGGTTATTATCGGCGGTTTGTTAAGGGTTTCGCGACTTTAGCTACATCTATGCAGAAGCTGACGGGAAAGGATGTTCCTTTCGTGTGGTCCTCGGAGTGTGAGGAGAGTTTTGCGAAACTGAAGGTGTTGCCTGATCCGAGCGAGCTTACATGGTGTATAGCGATGCATAGGGAGTTGGTATTTGCGGCAGCTACTGAAGCATGAGGGCAACTACCCTACCCATGATCTTGAGGTGGTTGCGGTGGTTTTCGCTTTAAAAATTTGGAGATCCTATCTTTATGGCAGAAAGGTGCAGGTAGGTATTCACAGATCATAAGAGCCTGAACCACATTTTCACTCAGCTCGAGTTGAATTTGAGGCAGAGGCACTAGATGGAGCTAATGGCCGATTATGATCTGGAGATAGCTTACCATCTTGGTAGGGCTAATATGGTTGCGGATGCGTTGAGTCAGAAGCGGGTGGCTTTGGCTCGGAAGCATAAGGTTGAGTCTTTGGTGAGCGAAATTAGCACATTGCGTTTGTGTGTTGTATCTCATGAAGTGGTTCCAGAAGCAGGTTGCGGCTTGAGTTCCATCGAGAGGTTTCAGTTTCGATGTGTAGTTGTATGCTATGTGTTTCATTTTGTATTTTCGTTGTGTAGAATGATGTTACATTATGATTGTATAATAAGATGTGTATTTTCTTATTAGTGATGACTTTGGGAGTCATGGTTTTGCATTACGTTTTGATATTAAAAAGCGTTAATACAAGAGAGTAAAAAGATTGATGTTCTTATTGCCGATGGCACGAAAGTCATGAAAAAGTTTTTATGAAGATTTAAAAACTTGAGTGGTTCGTGGACATTGCGATGTCGTATGCGGATCAGCAGATACCCTGAGTGGTAGGGATGTTCTGTATGGACATAAGGGGCTTAGTGATGGCCTCATGTTTGATGTTGATGTGGTTCCAGTTAGGCTTGTTCGGGGAAACGAGTCATGCGACAGGACCGGGTGACCCATGGGGCTGTCAAATGTAGTGGATCGGAAAGTACGGGCGTACGGTACTTGTTTGTTTTATTACGTTCGTATTGATGATATACTGCGCCGATTGGTAAAGTGGTAAAGCTGGTCTAGTTAGTTCTCTCGATAAGTTTCTCTAAAGCAAGCTAACGCTGGGGAGTCCGCAGTGTGTTGTTATGAGTACCCGAAGTGATTGGGTATAGGTGCGAGAGCTAGTTATTGGTTATGCACGGCAGATATTCTAGATGTGGAATATGGGTGATGCTGGTGTTGCCTTGCGAGGATTAACACAGATCACGGGAGGTAGTTCAGTCGAGGTACTTATAGATGTGTGACTTATTGCTCGATGAGAGGACTAGTTCCTCTAGTGTCATTAGCTCGAAGGACTGCGGGCCTAAGAGCGTAACTGGCAATGTACCTAGACTCGTGGGGGGGGGTATAGCCTAGAGTAATATCCGATCCTGTGGATTCGTAAGGTGTATATCTTAGACGTAGAATATATTGCCCAGAATTAAGTGGTATGGGTATCGAGACTCATATAGGAAATAATGCCCGAGTGGAATGGTATGGCAGATACCCAGAACTCAGAGATGTTGCGGTGTCTTGGGTGCTGTGGTATGGTTAATATCTTGCGAGATATGGTGGATATCCTGCGGGGTATGGCAGATGCTCAAAACTCGGAGATGCTGCGGTGTCTTGGGTATTGGGGTTTGGTCTGTGAGTGAGCAATAAGCATATATGATGTTGCGGTGTCATAAACATAGAGACTGAGTGGGCACATATGATGCTACGGTTAGTTATGGATCTCGTGTGTACATGTGTGTACATGTGTTTATGTGTTGGCCGGGTTGGCCAAGGTTTAAGTAATCATTGCTATGATTCGGTTTCATTGGAGATGAACGGTTCATTAGAGATGAACGGTAACGTAAGATTCGAAGATGAATCTATGTTACTGGGGAAGAATTGTAACTCCCGTGTTCCGGAAAATTAATTAATTTAATTAATTTGGAAATTCTTTCGAGTTTATGAACCTTAGACAAGTCTCAAGAAATTAATTATGGGGTTGAAATAATTAATTTAGATTTGTTTCGGGGATGTCATAAGTCAATTCGAAAGTTATGGGGTTTTTCTAAAGGAAGAAAGAAAATTTGGAGTTGTCTTTTTCTTCTTCTTTTTCTCCTCTTGGTCACGCCATTTTTGTGGCAAAAGAAGAGAGCTTGAGAGCTTGAGAGCTTGAGAGAAAGAAGAGAGAAGAAGAAGAGAAAAGGTTGGGAAGGCTTAGAGAAGCTTGGTTCTTGTGAGTTCTTGTGGGTGTGAAGCTTGTAAGCATGGGAAAAAGAGTGGCTGGAGCCTAGGGTTGGGCTGAGCTTGGAGTGAGTTAGGGAAGAGAAGAGAGGTCTTCTTGAGTCCATCTAAGGCTAGATCCTTCCATTCTAAAGTGAGTTGGGACCAAAGGTTATCATTTAAGCTTGTGTGGGGGCTTAGGGAGTTGATTTCATTTAAACCTTGGTTTCATGCTTGGGGTGCTTTATTGAGCTTTGATTGTGAGAATCTATGCTTGATTTGATGATTGTGATTTTTGTGAGCTTAGGTGACTTTTCAAGAATCATTGAGAAGTCTTAGCTAGTGTTTGCTAAGGTTGTGGTGCATACGGAACCATGATTTGTGGTTATTATGCCTTGCTAAGCTTGGATGGTGATGTCTTAGGTTTGATTTTGGTTGTTATGAATTTTTGTGTGTTGTGTTTACTATTCATGATGTGGAACACTATTCATGTTGCGGAATACTATTTATGCTGTGAAAGTGTTTTTATTATTTATGCTCTGAAAGTGTGTTTACTATTCATGCTATGAAAGTGTGTTTACTATTCATGCTGTGAAAGTGTGAATACTATTCATGCTGTGAAAGTGTGTTTAATATTCATGCTGTAAAAGTGTTTTTATTATTCATGCTATGAAAGTGTTTACTATTCATGCTGTGAAAGTGTGTTTACTATTCATGATGTGAAAGTGTGAATAGTATTTATGCTGTGGAATACTATTCATGCTGTGAAAGCGTGTTTACTATTCATGCTGTGAAAGTGTGTTTACTTTTTATGTTGTGAAAATGTGTTTACTATTCACGCTGTGAAAGTGGGTACTATTCATGCTGTGAAAGTGTGTATTATTCATACTGTTAAAGCATGTTTACTATTCATGCTGTGAAAGTAGGTACTATTCATGCTGTGAAAGCGTGTTTACTATTCATGCTGTGAAAGTGGTTTTATTCATGGTGTGAAAGCGTATTTACTATTCGTGCTGTTGTTTTTGCTTTCCTTGTTTTGGAATTATTTTTTTTTATCGTAGAAAGTTTTAATTGGTGTTAATTTATTTTTCGTGTGTTCTTGGTTATTAAAAATTGCTTAGTACTTTTTGATAACCTTCTGTTGGGAGGATCAATCTCACTCAGTGTTTGGTTTACCAAATGTTGATGAATCACTTTTGTCGATTCAGGTAAAGATAAGGCGTCATCGTGGAATCGAGGCACTGAGGAGGGGATGATTAGGACCCGATAGTTTTGTTGTTTTTTTAGCTTTCGTAGGATTGTTAGAACCGGTAGAACTGTTGACCATGCGTGGTCGTTGCTGTTTGTTGAATGTTAATTAACTGGTGGAATATTATTTGTATGGGCATTTAATATTTGTTAATTGCATGTTTAAAATAAAAAAAAAGTGCGGTCGTCACATTTTGTATCCCTTTTGTTTTGACAAAGATTCCATTTATTAAACCATTAAACCGATTTTGTTACAATATTTTCAGAAGCCAATTTTGCGATAGCACCAGCTTTGCAATTTGAGTCTCTTGGAACAAAAAATGAGTTTTTGTAAAAATTAAAAGATAGATCCAAGATATCGGGATGAATCCTCGGGAGCTCCAAGGATTGGATCTCCTTATTAAGTGTTTTGACAAGTTTTTGCGAGTCTGAAGCGAGAATAATGTGTTTAAAGCCCCTGATCTAAGGCTTATATAATGGCGTGACGAGGGGCTGATGCTTATGCCAAAAGAGGTGATCATATATGTTGTTCTGTGGCGGATCCTCGGGTGATGATTCCCCTTCAGGCGGCGCTAAAACCCCAGCCAGTGTCCAAAATTACTTATTATAAAATGATGAGTTTATTATAGAGAAGTAAGTTTCTCTTCCCAACTTGTTTTGGCCATATGGGAGAATGTAATAAAACAAATTACATCATTTTCAAATGATAGAAATTTTCTATCATTTAAATTATTAATGTTAATTTTGATTTGTATATTTTCTTTTTAAGTGATGTAAATTAAGATAAATTAGTATCAATTTTATTTAATTGATGTCAAATAACTAGTAATGACATCACTTATTATAATTGATATTAACTCATAAATTTTGTATCGATCAATAATAAGTAACTCAAATTTATATAATTTATAATGTTATTTAACTGATGCAACATATTCTTTTTTTTTGGTCGTGTATACCTTCTATAAATATATATAACTATTGTATGTAGTACCATCACTTTACTTTTCATTTCTTTCAAATATTTTGAAAATGGTAAAAAAGAATAATGGCAATAGAAAAATAGAGATGAGAAAAATTACAAATGAGACAAACTTTCAAGTTACATTTTCAAAGAGAAGATTTTATCTTTTTAAAAAGGCCACTAAACTTAGCACATTATGCGCAATACATAAATTGCACTCATTGTGTTTTCAAAATCTAATGATGAAAATTAGCCCATCAAATATAATAACATATATATATATATATATATATATATATGTATTTCCAAAAATACTGATATGATTTCAAATGCAACTACTTATTCCTAGTTTAATTTTCAGACAATAAACCAAATACCCAAATTTTTATTATAATTAAAGAAATACCAAAGATTATTATTATTATTATTTTATTTTTTTTTGCAAAATCAGAGAGAGACAAAGGAAAAAAAAATCACTATACCACCCTTAAACTAGAGCATTTTTGAGTCAATGCTTTTCCTAAAATTCTAAATCGCTTTCTTCCCAACAGGAAACAAAATTGACAAAATTTGGAGAATCAATAATAAATTGGATACAAATTAAATTTAGTGATATACATCTAAATATAATGCTACATACTTTGATTCAAAAAAGTTATGTTGCAAAACCAAGGTATCTTAGCCAACCTGAACTAAGAAATTTAAGATCGGAAAATTTCAAATAAAAATCTAAGTTTTAAGTTGAAGAACTGTTCGTTCTTGTGCAATTATTCGTTCTTTGCAATACACATATACTCGATTTTGCAAAGACTCAAGAAAAAAATCTATATTTTCAAGAGGTTTCCAGCTTGGAGGTCTCAACAACATTGAAATGATATGCAAAGTAATGTGTAAGTAAATGCAATAAGATGGGAAACATATGCAGAAAATTAATTTATGCAAGATTTAAGTAGACTCTTGGCTGGTGAATTGTAGCACAAAACTATTAGGCCACTAGCTCTAGTTCTCAAATTGATCCATGGTTAGCTGTCTCACCAAACCACCTTGATTTCAAACCGTCTCCTTTGGCTATGATTTCAAAGGAGATGGTTGGAAATCAAGGTAGCTTGGTGAGATAGCTAAGCGTGGATCGATCTGAGAACGAGAGCCATCAGACTAATAGTAATGTGCCACAGTTCACCAGATATGAGCCTACTCAAGACTTGCATAAAAAAGTTATTTTTCTGCATATTTTCCCATCTTCTTGCACTTTCTTACAAGTTGAATTTGCCATTTAGACGTTGTTGAGACCTGCAAGATGGACAGCTCATGCCAACACATATTTTGTCTTAAATCTTTATGAAATCGAGTATCTTTGCGGTGCTACGGAAAAAATAATTGCACAAGAACCAAAAGTTCTTTAGCGTTAAACTCCTATCCAAATCTCAGTGATCTATATGGGCTAGGCCTGGGTAAAAAACACAAACCCGAAGCATCAAACCAAACCCGATCCAAAAGAAAAAAACCGAACCCAAACCCAAACCGATAAAAATACTCGAACGGGTCTAATTAAAATTCTATACCCAAAAAACCAAACAAAAAACCGAATGGGTGTAAAAAATATCCGAAATACAATTATATAAAAAAATAATTAATTATATATAGATTTGATATAACCCCATTACCCAAAATTATAATTATAAACTCAATAATATCAATTATTTTAAGACTAAAATAACCAGAATATTCAAAATAACAGAATATCCCCAAATTCTTAGTTATATTTGTGAAACATTAACCCATCTTTCTTAAAATTTAACCATTTTTTAGATTTCCTCTAATATTTCGGATACCCGAACCCTATCCGAATCCGGATGGAACCAAACCAAATCCGAACCAAAAATTATAAATACTTGAATGATTATTAAACCTCTAAACCCAAAAACCCGAACCAAATCTCATATGAATTGGTGGTCTCGTGAAGTAAAAAAATACATTTCACACCAAAAAAGTCAATAGGCCATAATCCAAATAAAATAAATCACATATTAGAGTTTGTGAGAATATCAAGTACCTTGAAAAGGTCGGTATAAAATCCATCAGCAATAGCGGCAGTCCCATCATTATCTAGTTACTCAAAGTCATAAGAAAACACTATGGATTTCAGCTCCTTATTGATCAAAGAAGTGTTGATGCCAACTAGCAATGCCGAAAGGGAAAATAATTGGTTAGAATCATGTAGTTTTTCATGAGCTGCAAGAAACGACAAATAAGTAGAATCATATAGTTTTTCACGAGCTGCAAGAAACAATATATAAGTGTCAGGTGTAGAATATCAATGACCGATCAACATGTCAAATCCTGAAAATCATCTTAACAATATGTTAGACATTAACTACGCTTCGATGAGAAGTTTGAAGGTTTGAAACGAAAATAAATTGAAAGATATATTATAGATAAAATGAGTTAACTACCTGCAGCTCGCGACATAGGACAACTATTATGGAGAAGTGCAAGCAAAACCTTCAATATAACCTACCAAAAGCACAATCAAAGTACTTGAAGCGAGATAACTAACTATGAAATAAGATAAACATATGATAGAGTAAGTAGACATTATAAGTGTTTGTTGGACTCATAAGCAATGAAAAAAAAATATGCGTAAGATCATGAGAAAATTAATCAACATTACAATCAGATTCAAATCAAGTTTTAAAGATTTGTTAAACTAAAATCAAGTTTTCTTTGATTTTGAATCACAAATCGCTAGTTACATCATGGATCTATCATGTAATGGTGTTAAGAACAAAAAACAAGAACAATGATGAAAATGGTGAAACAAATCATGGAGGCCGCCATTAGGGTTTTGTTTTCCCAGATCGTGGTCTTAAAAAAGAATACAAGGATAAAAAAGTCATTTTATCATCCATTAACTAAAATCAGGAAAATCAGTTAAACATGCTTAATAAAAAAGCTACCAAAATTTTGACCAAAGAGTTTTTTAACCTAGGAGACACGGCTTAACTAAAAGACAAAATATCTTAATTTCCTTTAGTGGGCTCTCATATAAAGAGTTCAATTTCTGAAGGCCCACTAGCTAATCTATTTGAACAAATTATTGGAACACCAATAAAAGCTTTCGTGCTTTATACAATGCATCAATTGAAAATCGATCCAAGCTGGTCAAATAATAATTCGTCATGATAGATATCATTATATAAATATTTAAAACATAAAAAGTATATGTATGCCTAAATTTTAATGTTGAATGGCATTATGGATACTAGACATGTACGTGCGCAAATGTGCAGGTTTTTCTTATAAATTTGTGTGTTCCGGCAATATCATAATTTAAACGATAATAGAGTAATTGTATAACAATACAGTGGTACAGAATAAAATGCACACCAAGGAAAAGAAAGAAGAACAAACATTATATTTGTGGAGAATTGGGAGCTTTATGTTAGATATGATTTGATGTTGCAAAACATGTTACGTGGAAGAGAATAAAATGAAAATAATTTGAACAAAATAATTTTAAAGTCAAAAACATGTTTGAGCATATTGTAACATTGAAATGTCTATTATAAGTTGTCTTTCAGATTTCTAATCATGTGTTGCTGACTCAGAGAATAAATAAATCAACTACCAAATCCTCGAATGGAAAACCCCACATCTTGTTCTTTTTTTAGTTTAAAAAGAAAAATTCCACATCTTGTCTCTTGTCTAACTATCTAATGCGTCCATGTGTGCGATCAATTTTTGAGCACATGCGTGTGGCATCAATTTGCGAGAGATAAACCCTTCAAATTTTTTTTGTGAGAGTATAATCCCCTATTTCATATGAATCTCAGAAATACCTATATTTTTGAATATGTCTGTTGCTCTTCGTGAAATTAAATGGCTGCGTCATTTGTTAGAAGGGTTAGGTATCAAACAAGCTGCGCCTACTTGTCTTTGTTGTGATAGTAAAGCAGCTATTCACATTGCGGTAAACCCGGTCTTCCATGAACGTACAAAACATATCGAGAATGATTGTCATGCAGTACGTAATGTTGTCGATGACTGTATTATTGCTACACAACACGTTCGAACCAATGATCAATTAGCGGATATTCTTACCAAGGCATTGGGCCAGCGTCAGTTCGATTATATCATGTCCAAGTTGGGCGTTCATCATCTTCACGCTCCAACGTGAGAGGGAGTATTGGAGATAGACTTAGATTATATTTAGATAAATGTAAATATATTACGATAAGGCCTAAAGTCCACATTAGGAGGATTAAGGAGGTGCTAAACTCTTGTATAAATATCAATGTCTTGTGAATTAATAAAGACAAGCTAGTTTGATATCTAATTCAACAGTTTACCTAGTAGATCGATCTTAATAATTTCCCTGTTTACTAAAGCTACTCTGGCTCTGTGGTTTCTTGATATATCCTATCTATCTCGGGACAAACGAACAGCCAAATCTCTTCCCATTCCCGAGATATTCTTGGCGCATTCCAACTTTTTTTTATTGATAAAGGCATTCCAACTTTAACATCATACTAGAATCTTGACAAATCTCCAAACCAATGACTTAAAATAGAGTTTTGATTCTCTTGGTTGTTAGTTTGTGTTCGTCATATCAATGTTAATAACTAATCAAGTTTTGTATATCATTGTTTTTCTCTTTTGGGATAAAGACATATCAATCATCTTTTTCACTTAAATCTTATTCCATGCTTGCAACTTAGTTTAATAAAAAATTAGTGGATAATTTGGTTTGTAACATAGGCTCACGCTCGGCGAGGGAGCACGATGACGAAACAGAAAACCTCATGAAAGGACTTGAGGAACAGAAGCAATTGGACCGAGCGGTGACAAAATGAAGATGAGCCCTCATTTTCACCCAATGAGGTCTTTACTGGAGTTCTAGTATTGAAAGATCCGGCTAAATATGTTCTAAATGCTGTCGACGATGAACTCATGGGTGCTCCACAGAGAGCAGAGTTGGGTTTATCTGAGCCTACAGTTAAAAATTTGGTTTCTTTTTTGGAGGAACTGCAATATGTTCTAAAACCTAACGACCACCTACTGCCCAATGCATCACAAGTGGCAAATCGATGGAGCTTGATGATGGGAACTAGTTCTCAAATCTCACCACTTGAGGCTTGGAGTTTTCTGCAACTCATTGTGGCGTATGGATTGGTGCTTCGAACCGATCTGGATAATATTCTAAATTTTCATGTGTAATATATGTTGGCTTTTCTAGTCTGAAGACAAAGAAGGAGCAAAACTACGAGACATAATTGAAATTATCCAAAACTTCAGTTATTTTATTTGTATCAGTTATAGCTAACCTTGATACCCTTTTAGCTAAATTCATACAATTAGAAAAACTAAATTATTTTTTTTTGAAGCGTTTCTAAAATATCATCATGTACGACTTTAATTTTTCTCTTTCTATTTTCTTCTTAAATTCTAAGCTTGTTTACAGAGAGAGAATCCGGCTACTCAATGCCAAAGAGTCCGAAATAGCTTCATAAACGAAATACAAAGCACTAAAAAGATATGATATGTAATGCCCGCGATCCGGAAATTAATTAATTTATTTTAATTAATCGGAAAATTATTTCGAGTTTATGAACCTTAGACAAGTCTCGAGAAATTAATTATGAGGTTGAAATAATTGATTTAAATTTGTTCTGGGGTGTCATAAATCGAATAGAAAGTTGTGGGGTTTTTCTCAAAGAAGTTGCAAAAGCCAATTTGGCTTTTTTCTCCTTCTTTCTTCTCATTGTCACCATTTGTGGCTGAAAGAGAAAGCTTTAGAGCTTGAGAGTGAGCTTGGAGAAGAGAGAAGAAGAGAGAAAAGTGTTCTTTGAGCTTGGATCTTGAAGGATCAAGAGTTTGTGAAGCTTGGAAAGCTTGGAAAAGAGTGGGTTGGAGCTGAGTTTGGGCGTGGCTTTTGAGGAGGAGGTGTGGTCTTCTTGAGCTTGGAGAAGTCCATCTAAAGCTAGATCCTTCCATTCTAAGGTGAGTTGGGACCAAAAGTTATCATTTAAGCTTGTATGAGGGTTTGGGGAGTTTGATTTCTTTTGGTTGGTTTCCATTTTTTTGGTGAAGCCTTGGGGGTATTTCTATGCTTGTGATGTTTAGAGAACCTTGGTTTCATGTTTGTGGCGCTTTATTGAGCTTTGATTGTGAGGATCTATGCTTGGTTTGATGATTATGAGTTTTGTGAGCCTTAGTGATTTTTTCAAGAGTCATTGTGAAGCTTAGCTAGTGTTTGCTAAGTTTGTGGTGGTTACAGAACCATGATTTTTGTGGTTATTATGCCTTGTTAAGCTTTGATGGTGATTTCTTATGCTTGATTTTGGTGGTTATAAATTTTTGTGTGTTGTGTTTACTATTCATGCTGTGGAATACTATTCATGCTGTGAAATATTATTTATGCTGTGAAAGTGTGTTTATTATTCATGCTGTGAAAGTGTGTTTACTATTCATGCTGTGAAAGCATGTTTACTATTCATGCTGTGAAAGTGGGTACTATTCATGCTATGAAAGTGGGTACTATTCATGCTGTGAAAGCGTGGGTACTATTCATCCTGTGAAAGTGGGTACTATTCATGATGTGAAAGCGTGTTTACTATTCATCCTGTGAAAATAGGTACTATTCATGCTGTGAAAGCGTGTTTACTATTCATGCTGTGAAAGCGTGGTTACTATTCATGCTGTGAATGCGTGTTTACTATTCATGCTGTTAAAGCGTGTTTACTATTCATGCTGTGAAAGTAGGTACTATTACTGCTGTGGAAGTGTGTTTACTATTCCTCCTGTTGTTTTAGCTTTTCTTGGTTTGGAATTGCTATTTTATTGTAAAAAGTTTTAATTGGTGTTAATTATTTCTTCGTGTTGGATTGGTTATTGAAAATTGCTTGGTGCTTTTTTGATAGCCTGTTGTTGGGAGGATCAATCTCACTCAGTGTTTGATTTACCAAATGTTGATGCATCACTTTTGTCAATGCAAGTAAAGATAATGCGTGATCGTGGAATCGAGGCAGTGAGGAGGGGATGATTAGGACCCAGTAGTTTTTTTAGTTTTGTAGCTTTCGTAAGATTGCTAAAACCGGTAGAACTGTTGACCTTCATGGTATTTTATGTGTTTGTTGGTTTGTGTTATAAATGTGTAATTATATTTCTGGTTAAAAAAAGAAAAAAGTGCGGTCGTCACATTATGGTATCAGAGCCCATACGGTTCTAGGATATGTTGTGTGGTAGATGGGTGTTGCATGGGGTCTTAAAATCATCTTCTTCGAGCCTTGAGATTCCACAGTGAGTTATCTTTATTGTGATGATTGTGTTTTAGTGTTCTTTAGTCTATGTTCTTGCGAGTGCAGATGGCTAGAAAATGGGGTGGGTCCCATGGCCGTGGTAGGGGTCATGGTCCTGTTGTGGAGGAGCAAGTCGAGGATGCGGATGCAGGTCAGTTGGGGGCTGAGGGTATGGCTGGAGTTCCAGCGGGTGCTGCGGGTGTAATTGCGAGTATAGCGGTAAGAGCTGCGGGTTTGGCAGCGGGTTATGATCCAGCCCGGGATGACCGTATCTTGGATCTGTTGACCTTGCTTTTGGAGCGATTACCAGAGAGGGTGCCAGTTCAGACTCCAGTGGTACCACCAGTGGTGGTTTAGGTTCAGCCTCAGGTTGTTGCAGCAGTGGTTGCTGAGGAGCTCCCATCCTATCTTGGGATGATGAAGCAGATGCAAAGGATTGACAAGAGATTTTTCTCGGGAGGTGCTAACCCTAGGGACGCTGATGCGTGGCTGTGGAGGTTAGAGAGGAATTTTCTCTTGAGTAGGTGTCCCGCGAGATACTAAGTGGACATTGCGGTCCATTATTTGGAAGAGGATGCATATATCTGGTGGAGGAGTGTGGCAGCCCAGAGAGCTCAGGCCGGGATGGTTCGGACAGATTTTGTGGAGGATTTTTACTCCATGTATGGTCCACCGGAGGGTCTGGAAGATCGGGTGGTAGAGGGTATCCCGAGCTTTTTGGCAAAGGGAGTACAATAGCAGGCTGGTCCGAGCAGAGGTGGTAAGCCGATGTAAGGGCAAAAACGGAAGCAGGATGGCGGTTCGGGAGGCAGTCAAAGTGGTCAACGTTGCTTCAAGTGTGGGAGCATGGAGCACAAAGTGGCGAGCTGTCCTCAGAAGAGTAAGGCACGTGTGGATGCTCGGAGGTGCTATCATTGTGGGGAGATGAGGCATATCAAGCTGAATTATCTCAAGTTACCGTAGGTAGAGTCGATAGCGGCGGTGCCAATTAGAACGATTCCAGCGGAGCCTCAAGGGTATTCCACTGTGGAGTCGGGA
The DNA here is from genome assembly GCA_028015245.1 of Cardamine occulta. Taxonomy (NCBI): domain Eukaryota; kingdom Viridiplantae; phylum Streptophyta; class Magnoliopsida; order Brassicales; family Brassicaceae; genus Cardamine; species Cardamine occulta. Next base: position 21,847,024 of record CM051386.1, read on the forward strand.
GAGGCGAGTTCCAGGCCGGTCACATGTAACTTTTCTTAGACTTATCTAAGTTAAATTTTTGTGTAGTGGAATCGGTTGCTTGGGGGTAGTGTTAAGGTTTTAGGCACATGAAATGTGTAAAGACCTTATGTGTTGGAAGTGTAGTGTGTCATGTGTTGTTTGACATGGGAGCATCGCATTGCTTTGTTACTCCGGAATTGGCCGAGAAGGCTAATGTTCGTAGCGAGCCCGGTGTGAGTTTGGGTTTCGTGGAGGTTGCCGGAGGGAAGCTCCTGATGATTCACGGTCGGGTTAGAGACATGGATATTCAGGTAGCTGTAGAGTTTATGCATGCCGATTTGATTATCTACTCCGTGGAGCTGTACGATGTCATTTTGGGCAATGATTGGCTCAGGAAGTTCAGAGTGCATCTGGATTGCCACCGAGGGCGAGTCAAGTTTGACAAAGGCCAAGGGAAGTTGTTGTATCCGGGAGTAAGACCGACATCTGGGAGTCTCATGATCTTGGTTATGCAAGCCGAGTGAATGATCGAGAGGGGTTACGAAGTTTGTTAGTGTCAGGATACCATCAGATTCCTATCGATGAGGTAGATATCTGGAAGACGACTTTCATATCTCGTTATGGCTACTACGAGTTTGTGGTAATGCCATTTGGGTTGACAAATGCACCAGCTGTATTTATAAGATTGATTAACAGTGTTTTCCAGGAGTATCTGGATGAGTTTGTGATCATCCTTATCGATGATATCTTGGTGTATTCGAAGAACCTTGAGAAGCACGGGGTGCATCTCAGAGTGGTTATGGCGAATCTGCAGGAACATAAGTTGGTTGCTAGGTGAGCAAGTGCACCTACTGGCAGCGGGAGTTTGGTTTTCTGGGTCATGCTATCTCTACGGATGGGGTTCAGTTGATCCAGAGAAGAGTCCCCAGAGTGCGAGAGTTTTGGAGAGAGTCTGGAGGGTCCCAAGAGAGTTGGAAGAGGCCTGGAATAGTGAACCATGAGTGGTATGGTTTGGGGCTGTAATCGCCTAGTTTGGAAAGTTACTCAGAAAGGAAAGATCAAGGGGGATCTATTGTTACTCGAGAGTTAGGATTCCGGGAAATAAGTTGGGAGTAGTGAGACTCGCCAAAGCTTATGGGATTCAATGAAGTTTGCTCGGTAATGTGGAGTTAACCGCCGTGGTGAGTGGTGGTGTTTTTGATTTCGGTAATCATATAATGTTGCACAAGTTGATAAGTATTCTATGAGCGGGAGGTTCTCTAGATTCTTATGCATGTATCCTAAGTGTTTGGATATGTCCGGAGATGATCTGGGGAATTGGTCATGTGAAATGCGATATTCTGAGTTAGGAATATGTGTGGTGTAAGCATGACATTGCATGTTATGCATGGATCGCATAAGTGAATATGAATCCCGAAGGTCATTGGTGTTCGATCTCGCGACCAGTGAGTCGGTCGGTTAGTCAACGATAGGTTGAATCGTTGTGATGCTTTTGGCTGAGAGGAAGCCGGTATCGAGGTGTGATCTTCGAGAGTGAACCACTTCTAGTGGGGGAGTAATAAAATGCGGGTTTGTATTTTATTGTTAATGGCTGGTGAGTGCCATGTTGTTAAATCGTATGGCTGCATTCCCAACATAACTAAAGCCTCATAAGAATCCTTAGTGCCTTCACAACATAACTAAATGCTTTGTATTTAAAACTAATAAACTCATTTTTTTATCTATCTGATAACGACAGTTGTTTTAACTTTTTAATAAATCAAACAATATGTCACTAAACAACTGTAGTTCAAGATACCCAATTAAAACCAAACTATTATTTAAAAAAACCTCAATTACCACTTACATATAAAACTAGATTAGGACCCGCCCGGTGGGCGAGTTTTTAAATTTTAAAATAAATTAAATTTAAGTAAAAACATTAATTTTTTTTTTTTGTTAATGATATATCTTAAAATTTTTTTACGAAAAGAAGTAAAAATCATGTGCCATTTCTTGTCTCATGACGTTTTACAACAACATCCTTTAGCGAAATCCTTCTGTCACCAGTTCCCAGTTTTTAATTCTATTTTGGGCTATATATATGAAGATGCTTGGTTTTTGTGGTTTCCATTCTTTCATTCGACGGATTCCTATCCACCATCATCTTCAATCTCTAGAAGAAGCTTCACTACCTTCCTCCCTCTTGCGGATCTAGATTTGTGTATAAGAATTGATTCCAATGAAAGGAACTATCTCTGAGTTGATCTCTACCTCTTGTTTCGACTTCTTCCCTTTGGGAGAGAACAATTCTGACTTTTTCCCTTTGGGAGAGATCATTTACACACTATTTTTCTCTTTGGAGAAAACATTTCATATAGTTTCCCTGTCCAATAAATGTGTTGTTTCTTCGATTCATAAACCAAGAATGTTATGCAATTTCCTAACCAATTTGTTATCTTATGCCAAATATATATAACTCTTGTCAAAGAACCAGACTAACATGTTTAGCAATTGATCTTGAATCACATTTTAATACCCCTAACATTATGTATATGATATCAGATCTTGACACTCTTGTTGCTACAGATTTACCTGCTAGGTTTACGGAGTTGACATTGATAATCTTCTCCATGTCCATGCATAACTTATATTCTCTTAAAAGTGCTAGTACGCGACAATCATCATTTTCAAATTCTTTTTTTTTTTGTTTTTCTCACAACATATCATCTCAAATTCTTGTTTGTTCATCTCTATTTATTTGGATTTATAAACGGTTTGATGTTCAATATTCTTGCATTCACGGGAAATATTTTTCACAAAAAAAACTAAATTGTAATTTTTAGTTTATTTAAATTTATGCAATTAATTAATTCTTATTACTTTTTGATGATAAAGTTATTACAGAAAAATATTTGTTAGTTCAAATAATTAGAAGCATGTGAAATAAATTTATTGGAGCATAAAAAATATATTATTAAATAAAAAAAAATATAAAATCTAAGTTTGAAAATAAAAATATTTAACATATATTAGAAAATAGAATGGAAATATTATCCATTTTATTATTTATTTCTTATTTTGTTGGTTTTCTTTTTTCATTAAGGAAAACAAAAATAATAGATTTTTTTACTCATGTTAGAATCTAATCGATCAATCGACAAATGTTAAATATTTTTATTTTATTAAAATTTTTCTTTTCAAACTTAGATTTTATATTATAATTTTGACACATGTTATTTTGACATGTTAAACTCTTGGAAAAGTAACCAAGGTTTGTATAATAAGATAATGGCTTTGAACGGATGCAACGGATATGGCAGATAAAATCATCTGCGGATTAAACAATTTTTTTTACCATTCAAAAGTTATAGTCCACGGTGGTGTGGACAGAAAAAAAGTAAAAGAAAACCGCTGAGGATCAACTGCGGTCCGCTTTAACAAAGAAATAAAGTAAAACTACAGCGTATTGTAGTCCGCCTCTAACAAGCCTTGTTACATAAGAAACATCATTTCGAGTTGCCATCATAGCATACACTACATTTCTCACATCACTTGAGTAAGGAACTGTTTATTTGTCAACACATTGAATGACATCTTGTACAACTGACAACTTGAATGTGTACCAATAGGAGTGCTCAAAAGCATTGCTTCAGTCATCCTAAATATGTGACCCACTTTTTCTAAGTACATCATACCTTCTTTCTAGTTTCTCTTAATATCAATACCTAAAATTCGACTGGAAGCTCTCATATCTTTCATCTCAAATTCTAGACTTAACACCTCTTTCAACTTGTTAATCTCTACCTTACTCATAGTAGACAATAGCATGTCATCCACATACAATAGCAAGTAAACATATTCATTATGACCAACCTCTTTTACATACACGAATGAGACATGATCACTTTTAGTAAGCTTTTGATCCAACATGAAGGAAATGAACTTCTTGTTTCATTGGCGAGGTGCATTTTTCCAGCCATATAGAGACTTTTTCGAACACACTTGATTTTCATCAGGATTAATTTACCTCATAACCTTCTAGTTGCTCCATATAAAGTTTTTGATCATGTTCTCCATGCGAGAATGTTGTTTTCACGTCCATATGTTCTAACTCTTAGTCTTCTTTAGCTACCAAAGACATCAAGATTCTGATTGGCCAATGTTTTACCACAGGTGAAAACACTTCTTGATAATCAATGTTCTTTCTTTGACTAATTCTGCAAGTCAACTTTTTCTGCATATATTCCTTTTATTTATTTTTAATTTCTACAATTTCTGAATACCTTTAGCGAATTGGGATAGCTCCATTTGCATTAGATCATTCTGCAACATGCTTACTCTTATCACCCAACTCAGTAATAACATTTGTAGGTTTGTTGTAATTAACTCATTTGAATATTTTCTCCATCAGATTTAAGTCCTTTGAAGACTACTTCTTCATTGAATACCACATTTCCATTAATCTCACATTTATCCTTATCTAACAACCACACATTGTATCCCTTTGTGTCGTGTGGATAACATAAGAACATTCCTTTCAATGCTCTTGGTTTCAACTTTACTTGATCTTGATGTACATAACCTACTAATCCAAATCTTCTCAAAATCATATAATGCTACTAATCCAAATCTTCTCAAAATCATATAATGCTACTAATCCAAATCTTCTAAAAATCATATAATTTGGTTTTCAATTCAACCATAGTTGTTCAAGTACATTATGATCAACAGCTGAGGATGGAGATCTATTGATCAAATAAGCTGTACTAACAGCTGCTTCAACACATAATTTCTCCTCAAGACCAGATTCATCAAGCAATTATCTTTCCTTTTCCATCACAATCAGATTCCTCCTTTTAGCTACTCTATTTTGTTGTGGAGTGTAGATACATATTTTGTGCCATTCAAACCTTTTCTTGCTACATAAGTCATTAAAATTTGAGTTACAAAACTATATACCATTGTTTGTTCCCAACTTTCACCTTCTTATCCATATGATTCTCCATACAATCTCACCATCAAGGATATAAAAACCATTCACCAAGTTTCCAGAAAGTGCATGTCTCTCTCAGTAGAGTAAAGAGCAGTTGTTGTTACCTTAGTTGTCTATTTCACTTCAACAAGCTCTCTCTATAATAATTTTGCCGATAACACCACATCTTGGACTAACAGAGTCTTCTTACCATACTTACGAGTATGCTTCAACTTATCATAGCTATGAGGAAAAGATTTCAAAATTAGGATTGCTTGAACTTATTCAGCCACGACAATTTCAAGCCTTCCCAATTCTGCAACTATCTTCAAGAAATCTTCAACATTATCATTAATGTTCTTCGGTTCATTCATCCTAAATGAATAAAACTTCAGTCGCAAGCATACTTCATTTGGCAGAGATGTTTCCATGCATAATGTTTTCAATGTATTTAACATCTCAGCTTTAGTCTCACAATGGTTTATCTTTCTTAGAATTGTATCACCAATATTCAAAATTATCAGATTATTGGCATGTTTCAATTGATATACCTTCACCAGATCAAGAACAGTCTTGATCAGAGGCTCTCATGATGAATCTTCATCACTGTTGGGTTTCTTTCCTTTCGCTTTTGTATGACGGAACATCCTTCCTCAAGTTGAAATCATTGATGATACCCTTCAACCCAAGAATCTCGAGATGCGCTATCATTTGAATCTTCCAAAGTGAGAAATCCGAAACTCCGTCAAACTTCTCGACTTCAATCTGTTGCTTTGTCAATGTTACTTCATCTGTAACTTAGATACCAATATGCTATAAGCAGTCCCAATTTTACACGATTTAATCCCAAAATTTCAGAATCTCTCACAAAGATGAATCAATTTCAGAATTTAAAAACTTCAGAAAAGAATCAAAGAAGAATACATGAGACTATAAGATCTTCATATGGGGACAAACTCAATACGCAAATAAACAATCAAGAAAAATAATGCAGCTCAATATCGACCTTACAACAAAGGAGTTTTCTCTCTAAGATTTGTTTGATACAATGAACCATAATGAAGATACAAATGAGATCGATATATAATAACAAAGCATCAGTTAAAACAGCAAACTCTCTATTCGGACTAGAGGTTTTACTTTGGCTTCTTCTCTTCGATTCACCAACATAACCCCAAACAAAAATCAATTACTCTTAAACTCCTCAATTTTAAACAAACCTGAAATTATATCACAACAATAAGATCATTTGCTTTTTAAAAACGACTATATATCTTCTTTGAAAATATAAATTGAAAGTTCTCCTCATTCTTCATTCTCACCATCTCTAGTTTTCTACTTCCATTATTAGTTCTCACCATTTTCAAAATATTTGAAAGAAATACAAAGTGAAGTTATTGTATTAAATAGTACTATTATATTTAGTAATATCACTTTACTTTTCATTTCTTTCAAATATTTTGAAAATGGTAAGAAAGAATTCTGTCAATAGAAAAATAGAGATGACACAAATGAAAAATGAGAAAAACTTTCAAGATACATTTTCAAAGAGAATATTTTTGTTTCTTTCAAAAAAGTGACTCAACTTAGCACATTATGTGCACCGTAGAAATTGCAATCATCATGTTTTAAAAATCTATTATTTAAAAATCACCCCCATGAAATATAATAACTACTTGTATTTATAGATTTATATTCCAAAAATACGTTTATGGTTTCAAATGTAAATACATATTCCTATTTTAATTTTGGGACAGTTAGCCAAGTATCAAAAAATTTGAAAATAATAAAAGAAACACAAATGACATTTATTTTTTCAAAATGAGAGAGAGACAAAGGAAAAAATGACCAAACCACACTTAAATCAGAACATCTTTGTGCCAATGCTTCTCCCAAAATTCTGATTCGCTTTCTTCCAAACAGCTATTAGGAATGAAGTGAAACAAATAGAACAAAAAAATCTTATATGCTTTGAGAGCATCATTAGTCATGATAACATTACTTTTGAGTGGCCAAAGATCTCACTTAACGAACTAATTAGCAGCATAAACACGCTGAAGAAGCTTGAGACGTCGTTGGCGACATAGAGGCGGCATACCTCTAAATATTACTCATTAACCACAATCCTAACACTCCATGTTTTATCCTCCTCCAGAGTGACTCGATTGTAGTTTATAAAGATCCTTCCATGACTTATCCTTTTACCCCCCCCAACCCCTTCTCATTTTCTCGATTTAACATTTGGATCCCCTAAGTTCCTTACCATTATTTGGTTACGATTGGCTAAGATTGTTGTAATCGTAAGCCAAGTTGGCATGTAACACATGTTGCCATCTAAAATAGTAAGACTGTAATACATATGTTGACCCCATATGAATAGCATATGACATTACATATTGATAGGGAATCATGCATAGCTATTATTTTCATGGCTCTCGCCATGAGATGATTCTTTAATCTCTTGAAATTATTTATCAAACAGAAAATTGGTTCTTGGATTACAAAGGATAAGATCAAAATGGTTACCCCCTCTTTCTCAAACAAATCTGACTCTCCGTTGAGCTAGATTGACTAATACTGGAGATTCCTTAGGAAGATAAACCGATTTTTTTGAGGTCTTCTTTACGAGAAAAAAAAATGAAAGAAAATTTGAGAACAATTTTGCTTCAACTTCCATGATAACTCAACTTTCTTCAAGAGAAGGAGATCCATATTTATGAAATGAACACATCAAATCCCCAAACCTCCCATGTAGATTGCAGAAGACTTTGATAGGAATTTTGAAGAATTTTTGATTCTGCCATAAATATTTGTTCACTGCACCGCACATATACTCGAGTTCGGAATGACTCAAGAAAAAATCTATGTTGGAAGGAGGTGTCCAAGTTGCAGGTCTCAACAGCATTTAAATGATATCCATATCAATGTGTAAGCAAGTACAAGACGATGGGGAATATGCACAGAAGTTTACTTTTTATGCAAGTCTTGAGAAGGCTCATTTCTGGTGAACCGTGGCACAAAACAATTAGTTCATTGGCTGTCATTCTCAAATCTATCCATCCACGCATAGGTATCTCACCAAGCCACCTTGATATCCAACGGCCTCCTTTTGTTATTATTCCAAAGGAGATGGTTGGAAATCAAGGTAGCTTGGTGAGACCACAAAGCATGGAATGATTTGAGAACGAGAGCCATTAAACTAATAGTTTTTTGCTACAGTTCACCAGACAGTAACCCACTCAAGACTTGTATAAAGAATATAGTTTTCTGCATATTTTTCCCATCTTCTTGCACTTACTTACACATTGATTTTGCAGAACATTTTGATGTAGTTGAGACATACAAGATGGACACCTCTTGCCAACAGAGTTTTTTTTTTGAAGCTTTCCGAAATCAAGTATAAGTACGGTGCTGCAAAACAAATAATTGTGCAAGAACCAACCATTCTTCAGCTTAAAACTCCTATCAAAATCTTCAACGATCTACATGGGCAATTTGGAGATTTGATGTGTTGATTTCATGAATATTGACCTCTTTGTACTGAAGGAAAAGGAGATATCACGTAAGTTTAAGCAAAAATGTCTTCCGGTTTACTTCCAAGATAATCTCGAAGATTCTCACAAGCTGGCTTTAACACCGACAACGTCAAGAGGGCAACCAATAAATTTTCATCAAGAATATGGCAATCTCTGACAACGTACTAATAAAAAATAAGGTGTTACACTACCTCAAGAAGTCGGTAGCACAAAAATGTAGTTTGATGGTGGTTAAACCGACATGTCAAAGGCGTATGACCAGTTAGAATGGAGTTTCATCAAAATAATTCTTGAAACGTTTGGATTTAGTACAAAATAGGTTTGATGTATGATGAAATGCATCACCACGGTCTCATACACCTTCTTGATCAATGGTGCACTGCAAGGCTTAATCCAAAAAAGGGATCCTCTCTTACCTTACATCTTCATATTATGTAATGAATTTTTCTCGGGACTTTACCATAAGCCTCAAACTACGGGAACTCTACCGGGAATCTAAGTTGCAAGAGGGAGACTAAGGATCAATTATCTCTTTTTTGTCGATGACAAAATGTTCTTTTGTCAATCAGATGATGAGAGATGAACCAGATCATCAAAGTTAATAAAACATCTCGGGTCAACTCATCAATTGCAAAAATTCATATATCGCCTTCTCCTCTAAGATGCCACAATACACAGTCGAAGGCAAATCACATACTAATTATAGAGAAAGAAGGGAGTGTGGGTAAGTATCTTGGTTTACCCGAAAGCTTTGGTCGAAGAAAAAAAGGATTTGTTCATGGGAATAGTATACCACAGTCGACAAAAGGCCACTGCATGGTCTAATCGCTTGCTATCTACCGCCAGCAAAAAGACTATCCCTTAATCGGTTTTAACGGCAATGCCAACATACACAATATCATGTTTAAAAAAAATGTTATCCCTTTGTATAAGAATCCAATCGGTCCTCACCTGATTTTGGTGGGACTCACAACCAGATAAAAAAAATAAGTTGGATAGCTTGAGACAAACTCACCCTCCCTATAGCTAAAGGAGGGCTTTGATTTAGAGACATTGAAGCTTTCAACATCGCTCTCCTTTCAAAACTAAGTTTGAAAATTTTCCAAATCTCGACCAACACCATAGCACACATACTCTTGGGAAAATATTGTGGATCGACTTGTTTTATAAACTGCAAAATCTCAAGCTCATCATCTCATGGATGGTGCATCATCCTAGTGGGCCGAAATCTCCTAAAATAGGGCACATGATTAAGTTTGGACAGAACTGTAGCTGTCACTAGAGAATCCAAACTTTGTTGTTGGAACTCTCCCATACGAGGCAAAGGATCTTAGAGTAGCAGCATTGATCCATATGGATACCAATAAATGGAATGAAGAGATCATCAATCAAGTTATCCCCCATAATATGGATGCTATCCTCTAGATAATACCTAGAAAAATGGTACACCTGAATAATCAGGTTATAGGAAAGCCCGAGATGTGAAGGCTGCTACAAGTCTTCGGCAGGTAATAAAAAATTTCCCATGGAAAACGCAGCTCTAGTCATTAAAAATCTCAATTAAAGTACAAAGCTTCCTCTGGAAAGCCTTACACAATGCGATCTCTTTGAATAAAGCACTCAAAGTTCGGAAAATCCCAATTGAAGACAATTGTGTGCGATGCAATCAACTGGAAACTACTATGCACATTTGGTTCAACTAGCCTTTTATGAAGAACATATGGGCGATGGCCCCAATCTCACCCACTATGAGACTATCTCCCAATCTCATAATAGCTGAATGTATGCATGCACTCCATCAAACCAAAAACCTCCCTTCTATGGGTCTTGCTGTGAGCCCACTCCACCCTTGGCTCATGTGGATGATCTAGAAAGCTAGAAATGGGCTGTTTTAATAAAATAAAGAAATAGGTGAATCAAATCCTCCAGCAAGCCATCTCGGCAGCCTAAGAATGGCACGAAGTACAACTACTTTTAGCAGTCCCTCCATCGGTCCAACCAATCTACTTCTGCAATATTTATGCAACTTGGCAAGATGAAAACAAACTTGCAGGTCTTGGCTGGATTATCAAATACCCCTCCAGCGACATATGGTCTCAATGAAATGGCTACCGAGCACATAATCCATCTTCGCTTGCTGTGGAAGGTCTCGCCATGCTCAGTTCAATCCAAGAAGCAATAGCACTGCATTTAGATCATATCCAATTCAGCTCGGATTTACATACTCTTATCAACCTCCTTACTTTGGGGAGGGGGGGCTAACATGTCGAACTCTTTTGAATCCTCCAAGACGTCTGACACCTATCCTCAAACTTTCAAAAGTTTTCCTTCTGTTTTATTCCAAGTTCAGCTAATATTGTAGTTGAGTCTCTAGCAAAGATAGCTCTAACTCTACTTGTAATGCTACTTGAAACTAATTCAAAGAATGAAGATTTATATTTGACAAAAAAATAAATAGACAAATCCATATATCAAATTCGAAAAGAAAAAAATGAAAAATATGCAGACTAATCCATAAATTTTCAATGAAGATACTACTCGTGAAGTAAAAACTACATCTCACACAAAAGAAAATCTATATGTCTCAATCCAAGTAAAATAAATCATGTATTAGAGTTTGTGAGAATCCCAAATACCGTGAGAAATTCGGTATAAATCCACCAGCAATAGCGGCACTCCCGTCATCATCTAGTTGCTCAAGGTCATAAGAAAACCCTATAGATTTCAGCTCGTTAACGATCAAAGAAGTGTTAGTGCTAGCAATGCCAAAAGAGAATATGATTTGCTAGCATCATGTAATTTTCCACAAGCTGCAAGAAAAAACGTATAAGTGTCAATTAGTGTAGAACGTCAATGACAGATCAAAATGTCAAATCCTGCAAAAAAAAATAGTCAATCATCTTAACGATATTTTAGACACTAACTATGCTTCGAGGAGACGTTTAAAGATTTTTTTTAAAAAAATGGAAGATATAATATAGAGTAATAGGGAGTAACCCAAGAAAACCCTTCAACAGAAGCTACCAAAATCATAATAAATCTACATGAAGCAAGAAAATTGACAATAAGAAAAGTAAAACTATGATAGAGTAAGTAGACATTATATGATTTTATTGGACTCGGAAGCAAAAACAGAGCATATAAGTAAGACCACAAGAGAATTCACCAACATTACAAGAGTATTAAAGATCTGTTAAAAAATAGCACATAAGTGCAATTGATGCACACACAAAAAGGAAACAATTTGTTTTTTTTTTATGGTAGAAAATACAAGATCTCACATGTAGAGGGAGCGCAGGATAGAAGGAACGATCACATGTTACATTATTATGTTTTCCCTTGTTAAAAACTGTGTTCTAGGCAGCCGATTTCAGGGTGGTGAGGTGCTCGGCAGCCAGCAACCGACGGAACTATACCCAATTCGGTCCTAAAATCGGATTTTTGAAAAAACAAATAGTTTTCTTCGATTTATATTGATAAATCGCTAATTACATCTTGGATCTATCATATAATGGTGTTGAGCACAAAGAAAAACAAGAATAATGATGAAAATGGGGAAAACAAATCATGGAGGCGGCCACTAGGGTTTCTCAATTTGTGGTTTTAAAGAAGAATACAAGGTCAAAAAGGTTATTTCATCATTTATTAGAAAATCAGACAAAATGATTAAAACACGATTAAGAAGCTTTGAACTCACTTTCTTGCATTCATGCAATAGAACTTCACCACCGGACCATCATATTTAATTGACAAAATTTATCAAATATAATATTTAAACCCATATATATTACATAAAAAGTTTCCGATGAACGCCTATCGAAATTTTGAACAATGACTTTTTCGAAAGAGGAAACACGACTTAAGCGTAAAGAAAAAATGTCTTTAATTATTTTAGTGGGCGACAGTAACAAAAAGTAATTTTCGATAGCCCACTCATCTGTTTGAGCAAATTATTGGATACTAATAAAAGGTTTAGTGCTTTATATAACACATCACTACACTCATCAATTGAAATTTATACAATTTTGCCAAATAATAATTAGTCAAGATAGATATCATTATATAAAGTAATTTATTTCTCTTTTCTCATTAAACCACATCAGCATTCTTATACACTAAAAATTGACACATAAGCATTAGTCATTAATTATTTCTCTAATCTTTCTCTTTAAATGTTTCCCACTTAAACTCTAATATTGTGACATATATGCAATTATTTTTTTTTAGTTTTAATTTAAAACTTTAATTTTCATAATAATTCCAATAATAATTTTGAAAATAATTTGAAAGTCATCTCCTTAGAAAATAATCTTTAAAACTTTCATTAAATAGTTTTAGCCTTATTGGATTTATTTATATAGTTTTTTTAAAAATTACCTTCAAATAAATAAATCAAAGTATTAATAATAATTATTCTCTCTAATTTAATAGTTTTAGTCTTATTAAATTTATTTTTATAATTTAGAAAAGAATTTGAAAAGTCATCTCCTTAGAAAATAATCTTTAAAATATTTATTTATATAGTTTGTAAAACAAATTACCTTCAAATAAATAAATCAAAGTATTACTAATAATTATTCTCTCTAATTTAATAATTTTAGTTTTATTAGATTTATTTTAATAATTTACAAAAGAATTTGAAAGTCATCTCCATAGAAAATACTCTGAAAAAATCTAATTAAACAGTTTTAGCCTGATTGGATTTATTTATATAGTTTTTTTTTTAAAATACCTTCAAATAAATAAATCAAAGTATTAATAATAATTCTTCTCTCTAATTTAATAGTTGTTTTCTTATTATATTTATTTTTATAATTTAGAAAAATATTTACCTTTAAATAAATAATTAAAAGTATTAATAATTATTATTCTAATTTCTAATTTTTCATCATATTAGAATTAAACTTATGATTAAAAATACATGTTTAAAAATTATAGAATTATGATATATAATTTAAAACAATCAATATGGATTAGTTCAAAAAAATATACATAAAATTTAAAATAGATTTCTTACATTTATATTGCCAGCTTTATAATTATGAAAAAAACTATTAAATTTAAATAGCTTACATGGAAAAAAATGCATTTTGATGGTCAAAATCGGTGTTCAAGCGAACTAGGATTCGTTCAACAGTGGAATACTCACAGGAGCTTCTAGAAGTTTGAATGATAACTTTGAACTTTTAAAGGGCATATGAGAATGCATGTTATAAGAGATAAGCTTTGGTATCCCAAAACGTTGACATATTCAAAACAAATCTTTAAGAGAAAAAAATGAGTAAAGTCTTACAAAAAAAAATTATAATATTCGGATCAATGAGAATACATCGAGAATGACCAGAAAAGGGAAATATGACAAGATAGTGAAAGTTAAGTATAAAGAGGACGAATATGTTGTATGTGGTTCAGTCTTTTATCGGTTTTTCATTGTAAGCAGTCTTTCTTTCTTCCTGCATTTAAGACAATGTTTCCCATCAAGAACATCTTCTCAGCATCTTACTCATTATTGATTGACAAGATTTGGTCCAAATATTTTTCCAATACCATATAATTTGGAGTCTCATAAGAAAAACGTTTCATTTATGAAGGAGAAAAACATATTTTATCTGTTAGCGAGTAAGGTTTTACATAGGATAATATCCTAGGACTGGGCAAAAAAAACGTACCCAAAAGCCAAACCCGAACCAAACCCTACCCAAAGTTTTAAAATACCCGAATGGGTTCTAAACTTCTAAACCCGAACACCCAAACCCGAACCCGACCCGAACTGATGCAAATGGATACCCGAAATATAATTATATATATACAAATATTAATTATATTTAGATTTGATATAACTCCAATATCTAAAATACAATTATAAACCCAAAAATATCAATTATTTGAAGGCCAAAAAAATCATAATATATATATATAAACTAAAATATCTGAAATTTTCTAGTTATATTTGTGAAAATTTAACCAAATTTTATTCAAATTTAACATTTTTTTATTTTTCCTCAATATTTCGGATATCCGAACCCTACCCGAACTCGACTGCACCCGATCCAAACCTGACCCAAAATTACAAATACCCGAGCGGGTCCTATATCCCTACACCTGAATACCCAAAAACCCAAAATACTCGACCCGAACCCGAACGGGTACCCGAATGCCCACCCCTATAGGATAACATCGTATATATTTGATAACATATTTTAATAGTAACCACATGTTCTCACAGTAATACTTTCGCCTAAGGGTTCAAAAACATGAATCTCAAGCCACGCACCGTCAGCCCATTAGAAGCAATCAATATATATATATATATATATATCACCAACTAATGAAGAGATATCTTAAGAGATGCAACGAGGAGGCACATTATATCAAGGAGTACACAAAGTGTTCTTCAAGACGTAAAAAGTGATAGAAGCAAAGCGGGATGTAGAGTTGTTGAGAATGATGGAAAGAGACATGGCCTTGCCATTAACTGTTAGTGATTTCAATCTTCTTTCCTAGGCATTAAGCCACCCTTTTGTACTCAATATGTTTACAATTATACCAATTTGTTTTAACAATAAATGTTTATGTACTCATTTTTGTGTGAACTCTTCTGATTACTTTATGACTCCTTCAGATTAGGAATTCATGTATTTCCCACTATTCAAAGATAATTTCCCCAAAGGAAAGAGTAAGAAGCAACAACAACAAAAAATAAATTTCTTTAAATAGAGAAGTTAACGGGTGAGTAGTTTTACTCCACTTACAAGTGATTTTCCTCATGAACTTATGAGGTTAAACCACTCAAATTTAAAGAAATAACGGGTCCAATACTTTGAATCTCAAAGTTGAATGTGGAAATATTCGGGAGCCAAAAAAAATCTTTCAACACCACCTAAAGTAGTTCTGAGACCGATGAGGACTAACTGAATCTTGGAAACTATGTTTCTTTCATTGCCCAAATTTCAGCAAATGCAAATCCTGTTACATAGAGGCGGAAACAGACACAGACATAGGAGATGCAGTAATTAAAAGATTACATTGACAAGAAAGAAGAACTCATGGAAATGAATTACATGTCCAAGTCAAAGCTTCAGAATCTCTTTAGTTGGACATCAACCTCAAGGTGTAGGTATTGGATATAAATATCATGATTCATTGTCTAAGCTTTGTTTGTTACAGGTGGAAAATTACAAGACAATAGTATAAAACTTATCTAAGTTTATTCGATACATCATAAACTCTATATTGCGGAGGAGTATAATTCCTGAATAGTGGTATTAAATCTTATATAGAATCGTCTTTGTTGCAGGTTCTGATTTTAGGTTTTTGTTCAATAGTAACAAAAAAGCAAGATACACACATAAATTCATGAGGCTAAAAACATATGGAAAACTATCAAACACCAAAAAATGGAGAACAAACAAACACAATATACCAAGAAAATAAAAAACAAATAAAATGAAGAACTCTAATACTAACAATAATCCAAATCCTTAATGAAAATCCCACCTAAAGGGTGGGTCATCCACTAGTATATATATATATATATATCTATATATATATATATATATATGCTTAAATATTTAAAAAGTAAAAATTATATGTATGCCCAGTTTCTGATGTTGATTGCCATTATGAATATGCATACACATATTTTGTGATGTGGCAACAAGCATGAGATGGTCGGTATTAGTTTACAAAGACCCACCAGTTCAAACATTAAGACCATCGTGGCCAAAGAACCTTAGATAAAATGTTTTATGGTAAAAAACCATTAACCATTATATATTTTGCAAGATCAACCCTGACTTAAAATTTTTGCATGTCAATCCTATAACCTCAAAAGTCACCTTCAAACCAGGCCAACTTATATTGGTTATGTAACACTTTCTCAATCTGTTAGAAACTAACAAAATGACCAAAACAAAGTAGTTTTCAGACTCGAGAAAAACACAATCTTTTGGTCATAGCTTGTCGTTTTTCAGTGGCCAAAACTACAAGTCATTGGGGGAAATCGAGTTAGTCTTAAATTTGGGGGAAACCGATTTAGGGGTAAATTTAATCTATTTCTTCTTCTTGAACGCATTTTGCAGGTTTCACAATAAAAAAATCATATATCTAATTCACAATAAGAACTCAACTATCCAAACATCAAGTAACAATTCAATTAAAGAAACAATACACATGGTTTCACAAATTACAACATCTATCTAATTCAAAACTAGATTATCAAACTCATCTATCTAACTCACTTACCTTTCTATTCTAACACGCGTAGTGCCTCCTCCCCATATTTTCCCAGATTGTCATTCAAGGTACATTTGAAAGATCTAGGTTTGCACCATAGTAATAGATCCGAGGAATACCATAATGCTTGCTCCGCTTACCGGACCCAACACTTCCTGGCTCCGCAGAGCTCCAACTATATCTTTTAAACATTCAAATAAAATAAGTAATCAGTTCAAAAAAAACCAATAAATGGTTTGACGAACATGGTTGTTATGATGCTGAATGATGATGAATCAGTTTTAACAAAACCCAAAAATCATTCGATGAAGATGAATTGCAAATGAGGAAGAAGGAATCAAATCTTAACATCGATAGAGACTAAACAATAACAAGATGAATATATGGAAAATGTCTAAATCGACTAAAAATGATGAGATTGGGAAATTGTGTTACCTACCGCGATTGAGACAGGAAATTGATTTAATTTACCCCAAATTTAAACCTAAATTGATTTTTCCCAAATACATGTCACTTTGGCCACTGAAAAATGACAAGCTACGACCAAACCACTATGTTATTCTCGAGTCTGAAAACAATGTCATTTTGGTCATTTTGTTAGTTTTCAAACAGATTGAAACGGTGGTACGTCGGCAATATAGGGATGGCTTGTTTTTTGGGTGATTTTTGTGGTCATAGAGCAGAACTTTCGGATCAGCGTTGATCTTACTAAAAATAAAATGGTTGATTGGTTTCTAGCAGAAAACACTTAGATAAAAGCATTTTATAAGCTGGTGAAACATCCAGTTTTGTGTAATAGCAACATTGAGGACAATTTGAAGCCTTGGGGCCCTTCGCAACATAACTAAAGCCTAAAAAGAATTAACACCAATTTTCTAATGGTTGCTTTTGGCAACAAGTCGAATCTTAAACCTGTCTAAAGAGCCATCTGAGAAATTAAATGTAGTTGGATGCAATATGCATATGAACAATACTATCCCAACTCTTGTTCTGGAAACATCCATCAAATTCTTTACTTATAGCTCAATGTCACTGAAGATCATCGAGTTTGAGAAACAGTGTGAGGTTCCATGCTAGAGGAGACAGCAGCTACTATATATTCTCCACATCCTCATGATGTAGATTGTAGAACTCACTTGATTAACGAAGTTTTATCAGACCTTTTTGTTTGGCTTCTACCACTAAAGAGAAAATATATTTTGGATTTTTGTACTCAATCAAAACTCTGATATGTTTAAATGATAGATATAAAAAAAAAAAAATCGTCACATAATCTGGTGTTTCATGTTTGGTTGTTATATTTGTAAACCAGAAAAAATGAAGAAGTTGTTATAGTGGGTATATTTGTAAATGTTTTTGAAGATATTCACTTGGTGATTTGTAAAATTAAGTTAAATCATGTTATTATTATTATTTGATATACTTTAGGTGTTGCTTTTATGATTTCAGAATTTTTAATTATTGTTTTGATAAGTAAAAAAAATGTATATATATATATATATATCATATCTCTAGAGATGTCTAATCAAAAATCATGAAAGTTTTCTTAAGTACATTGAAAATTATTAAAACTATTTAAAAAATCATCATAAGTCAGATCTTTATTAAAATGTGTTTCAATACTTTCCTAAATATAGAAAAATATATTAGTTTTTTAAACTATTTTTGTATAAGCTATATGATTATTTTCGGCCTTCTTGGTTCCTCTAAAATTCTTTCAAAAGTTTTTAAAATAGTATACAATCTTAACATTTTTACCACACAAAAAAAAAGGTTCAGATGATTATTATATTTATTATATTGACATGATACCCATTAGTTATGGTCTAGTGGATGGGAGCACAGGGGCCGAAATTCCATAATTGGTTGCCTCTCGAGTTTGATCCACCCATTGAAAAATTTACACACACCTTCTAGCCTAGTTAGCTTCTGGGCTTAGGCCCAGATGATTCACATGTTGCAGGGTATCCGACAAACCATCTTATCTCAAGGTTATATGGGTCTAAGGCCCAGAATACATAAATTAATATAGCAGTCATTCGCTTGTGTAATCTGAAACCAAAAATCGATTTCCAATTTTTCCGCTAGATGCATTTTCCTTCCTTCACAAAACGAGTAAAACAAAATAGTATCATACTAGACTCTTGAAATTATGCTTAAAAGCTGTAATCAAATGTACAATATCTGAATTCTTAAATAACAAAATAAATACATAAGAACAACTACAACTTATTCACCACAACAATTTCATTACCTTATTTTATTTTTTGGTAGTTGATTATCTGTTTCTCGGAATCAAGAATCTGATCATTATTTTACCAAAAGTGGCCAACCCCCAAAGAGTCTCAGGCTAAGAGATCCAAAAAACGAAACAATAAAATGACTCATAAGACATTAATCAGATTATGTGTGAACAGAGGAAGAAGTAATGAAGTTCACTTACAAAGGAGTTGATGAGTTGTCAAATGTTGTCTCTGGGTTCCGTGTGTGTACCTTATTCTTGCCTCCAAGATAGATTCTCCATTTGTCTTTAGTGATGAGATAGTTTGCCTTTGCCGCATGGCGAGTGAACTCGTCTCTCTAATAGAATACTAACAGCCACAGGCTGTCTAGGTAACATTTTTTGTATATATTACTATGTGATTTTGAAAATGGGTTTATTGGATTTTGAAAAAAAAACAGCTCTGAAGTAGAACTGAATTTCAGTTCGGTTTAAACAAATATCTAGTTTGTTTTGCTTCTTATACTAAGATGTTTTGTAGTTGGTTATGTTTGTAGATGCGTTAATAGTTAATACCTTGGAAACTATACTTGAGTTGGTTAGCTAGAGTCTAGAGATCTTTGATACACATAGAGTTTATTTTTCTATGTAAACCGAGTATTAAGCCTTGACTTCCATGTAAACCGAGCTCAGCCTCATCTTTAATATTAATACGAGCTAAGACTTCTCATCAATATAAGCCGAGCCAAGCCTCGCCTTTGATGTAAACCAACTTAGTTTCATCTTCTGTGTAATCCGATCTTAGACCTCGTCTCTATGTAAACTGAGCCCAGTCTCGTATTGTATGTAAGCCGAGCTCAAAGACTTGTATTTCTTTTAAAGGAATAATCGTCTTCCTGGCCAGTTGTTCTATCCTTTTGTAAGCCGAGGGCAGATCTCGCACACCAAGTCGCCCGAGACAAATAAATCATCATTCCGCACAATCGGGACCTGACTTTTCATAAAATGAATGGGGAAGTATAAGTCGAGGTCGCAACTCGCATCTGTAACCTAAAGCCGGGGCCAATCCCGCACCTACCGCTCCAAGTCGCCTGAGATAAATAAGTCGAGCATATCTCACACAATCAGATCCCGATTTGGACATAAAAAGGGTGGCAAGTATAAGCCAAGCTCTCAGTTCGCATCTTCAACCCGCGAAAGCCAAGCCATCTCGCAAATAGCATAGCTTAAGTGCTCGCTACAAATATACAAGCGTAAGTCTATCTAAGGTAAGCCGGGAGACGTCCCGCCCAAGGATAAAACTCTACCATTTTCCCCTAAATCAACCTTGCAGTGTAAGCCGACCTCGTCACATCATAAGCCGATCTCCTCCTCGCAGTGTAAGCCGACCTCATCGCATCATAAGCTGATCCCTTCCTTTCAGTGTAAAGCCAACCTCGTCGCATTATAAGCCGATCTCTTCATC
The DNA here is from genome assembly GCA_028015245.1 of Cardamine occulta. NCBI lineage: Eukaryota > Viridiplantae > Streptophyta > Magnoliopsida > Brassicales > Brassicaceae > Cardamine > Cardamine occulta. The sequence continues at coordinate 21,867,435 of CM051386.1, forward strand.
GCATCATAAGCCAATCTCCTCCTCGCAGTTTAAGTTGAGCTCTGCCTCAATTTGTAAGCCGGTATCATCAATGCATTTTAAGCCAAACCTAGTTTCACATCATAAGCCGATTACGGGGTCATTAAGAAAGCTGAACTCAGTCTCGCATCATCAAGAAAGCTGAGCTTAGTCTCGCATCATCAAGGAAGCCGAGCTCAGTCTCGTAATCATTAAGAAAGTCTCAAAGCCAAGCTCAAATATTCGCAATTGTACAAACAAGTCATTCTATAAGCCAAGCTCTACGCTTGCATATGCCGTTTCAATATTCAAGAAACCGAGCTCCACACTCGCAATTATAAGAGAAAGTCAAAGGATCATTAAGACTACTTAACTCTCAAGTCATCAAAACTGCTCATCACACTCATCTCTTCGACATCAAATATTTCATCTCTTAGACATCATTTCTTTAGACAGGGTAAGTCGAGCTGCAGATCGCACCTAGTCTAGAGTAATCGATCCAGTCACCAAAGTCGAGCTAATCCTCGCATCGTCAAGTTCAACTTCACATGAAGTCGATCTCAATTTATATCAGGTCATCCTATTTTACTTCGTCAAAACTTAACATTCATTCTGACAAACTGTTGGTACCGGGTTTAGCACCATACCTTTAACCCGATCCAAATCGAGATCTATTCACTCTCAAAAGCCCAATACTCTTTGGCCCACGAAACTTAATGCACTGGCCTAGTAAAAAAAAGTAAATCTACTCGGAAAAGGAAAGCATGGAAAAATAAGAAAAGATCTCAAAACAAAAAGGAAAGGCCCAGGTAGAAGCCCGAGCCGACCTAACCTCCTCAAAATCATTATAAATAAAGAGCTGCCCCCCTCTTCTCAATCATCAAGAAATCATTCAACAACACAAAGAAATAGAGAGAACACCTCCATAAACCCTAATTCACTTAAACACATCCACAAATTTCCATGAACTACGAATGACTTGATCCCTTCTCAAAGGTATGTAGCCAACATTTTCTAAAGGTGTAACTATAATATCAATAAACCCTAATTAAACTTTTATGATTCAACAGGGTCCGGGTTCCGCATCCTCCTCCAATGGTCTCGTAATATTCAAATGTGTCGTCTCCAAATGTGAGATTGTACATATTATTATTCCTTTTTTTCTTTTGCCCCAATACCTACGATAAAATTGTATTTTCAATAATTAAAGTAATCATTATGAAAATGAATATATTAGAAACCACAGATATTTCTTAAACAAAAAGTAAAGTTGCCAAAATTTGTCTTTTAAATATAATTTGTTGAGGGGATAAAGGCTTAAATTTGAAATAACGTTTTAAAAAATATAATATAACAGTTATTTAAACGAGCATATTTGGATTTAAATTCTATACCGATGATACTTATAAGCGTGTGTGGGAAGGTGTTAGTTTGATTTTGTAAAATAAAATATATAGACACAGAGTTTTCTACTATATAGGTTATTAAAATTCATTTAGTAGAATCATTAGTTTATTACGATAAGCGTACAAGTATAAGATGTTAAATAAATAAAACTTTTGTTTACAATCCTACAATGGACCTCTTCAACTATCGTTTGGATCAAAAAGTACATAAATCAAACTATAATGTGGTTTTTTCAAACTTTAAACTAGAAGTTACATTCGATTCGATGTAAAAACGATTTTTTTTGTCTTGAATAAATTTTACATTCATTTCAAAGAAAAAAAACATTAAGTTTAAACTTTTTTTTAAGACCTGCAGATTTTCTCTTTGAAAGTATAACTTGAAGGTTTGCCTCATCTGTCATTTTTGGGCCGATGATCTATTTCCACACAGGAACTATCGTATACTATCATGTGCACAGACTTAAAGGCTCGGTCTATTTCTACACCAAACAGAAGTTGTATACTTATTTATCCACATTTTAAAAGTTTGAAATCTCAATCGACACATATTCATAGTTATAATCTTAAATACCCATAATCTATGGTTATCATTGGTTTAATGATAAAATCCAGAAACAGTTAACCACTTAAAAGTTAAAACCAATAGTAAACCGAAATAATACCCAATTACAATCCAATTCTCCCTTTTACCAAAAAAAACCTCCTCACGACAAAAAAAAAAAAAAATCTCGATCGTCTTCTTCCTGCTCCACATATTCTTCTTCTTCAACACATGAACTTGTAGTCTTCTTCGTTCACAGTACCACTTGGATTCAAAGGTTGGTTCAGATTCAGCACCCGAATTATACATTTCGCAACCGAGATAAGAGATCAAAATAAGTAAATCTGGGAAATTCATGCGAATAATGGAAACCAGCAGAAACAAGAAAGTTCAAAACTCAAATCTAGAGAAACTTCAAACGAAAAATCACCTGGAAAACAGGCCCGGCCCAACAAAGTTAAGGGCCCTAGGGCAAAACAAAATTTTTGACTCTTCTTTATACAAAAACTTTTTTTTGCCCTTTTTAGTATTTATCTTGATAAAAATAAGTTAATTTTTTTATTTTAAATTAAAAAAAAACAAAAAAAAAATTCTAACATATTATTTTTGGACTCCTTTCTAATTTTTTAAAAGTAAATATGGGTATTTTTCCTTAAAAAAATTGTAAAAAAACAAATGGGCCCCTGGGCCATTGCCCCTTTGCCCACCCCTATTGGGCCGGGCCTACTGGAAAATAGAGAGGAGAACCGAAGAAAGTTTCCGCGCTTCAAATGTGTCGGTTCTTCTTCTTCTTCTTCTTTTTTTTCTTCAGTTTTTGTTCTTCTTTCTGATTTAAATTTGATTAATCTTCTCCCTAAGAAAGCCATTGATGTAATTCTTCTTCAATTTAAATTTGAACCGACGAAAGTTCTAATTTAAATTTGATGAATTCTTCTTCAGTTCCGATGATTAGTTTCATCGATTTTATGTTATTTTGGATTGAAATTTTGTGTTTTTTGAATCAAACCCAATTTAAAAATCCAATAATCTGAGACTGAGAGTATATTTGAGATTTAAATAGCTCACATTCTTTTATTGAAATTTCTGGGAATGATTTTAGATGTTCTATGAATTTGGAACCAATGATTGGATTTTTTTTTTGTCGTGAGGAGGTGTTTTCTTTTCCTGGTTTTTTTGGAAGAAGGGAGAATTATATTATTTTTTCTGGTTTAGGGTTTTCGGATTAGTATCAGTTTTGTATCAGGTTTAGTTCATAAACCAATCAAATCCGAATCTGTGTGTATTTAGATTTCAAACTTTTAAAATGTGAGTAAATAAGTATACAACTTCTGTTTGGTGTGGAAATAAATCGAGATCTTAAGTCTGTGTGCATCTGATAGTATACAATAGTTTCCATGTGGAAATAGATCGCCGGCCCATCATTTTTACCATCTCTATTTTTACTACCATTGTTCAATCTAACCATCTTCAAAATATTTGAAAGAAGAAAAAAGTAAAATGATAGTATAAGGTAAAATAGGTAACTGTATTTATGAAAATAATATATTTCACTATTATACCTAGTATTCATTTACTTTTTATTTTTTCCAATAATTTTGAAAATGATGAGAAAGAATAATGGTAGCACCAAGCATGATGAGAAGTGAAAAAGTTTGAAATTAAAAGAAATTGGAAAATATAAATATAGATAAAAGAGCTAACTTCCAGCAGCTCACCACATAAGATAACTAATAGGGAGCTCACACAAGCAAAACCTAAGTAGCATAGAAACGGAAAAGTGTACGCGGAAGCGAAACGTGTGGAATGCGGAAACGATTTTTTTAGAAAATTAGGAAACGGGTACGTGTTGGAAACGTGAATATATATATATATATAATTTAAAAATATAGTAAAACATAAAACTATATTAAACTAATATTTGAAACAACAAAAATCCAATAAATATTGTATTTTGTTAATTAGTTATGATTTTTATAATAAAAACGTATATCATGCATATCTCATGTTTCTAAATTATTTATTTAATAAGTTTGCAAATAAAATAAAAACAAGTTTCCATCGCGATTCCGAAACATAAATAGACGTTTCCATCGCATTTCCAAATGATGGTTTTTTGGAAACATGTTTCCAGCGCGTTTCCATCAAGTTTCCAAGAGTTTATGTTTCGAAAACGTTTCGGAAACAGACCTCGGAGAGAGTTTTCATGCTACCTAGAGCAAAACTACAGAAGCTACCAAAAGCATAATAAATCTACATTAAGCGAGAAAATTGACTATGACAAAAGTAAAAATATGATGGAGCTACTAGACATTAAAAATTAGTTATTGGACTTGATAGCAACAAACACAGAACATGCATAAGATCACAAGACAATTCATCATCATTACAATCATATTCGAATCAAGTAGTAAAGATCTGCTAAACAAAAGATAGTGCATAAACGCAATTGATTGACAAGAAAAATTTTCATTTGATAAAAGAAAATTTTCATTTACTGCATTGGTAATCTTAGAGAAACTTGTTTCATTAAAAGGGAAAATAAGTTTCTTTGAAAAATGGTAAAAAGACAAGATCTCACATGTAAGAAGAACGCCGCATGGAATGAGTGATCTCTTATTACAGTATTGTTATAATATTAGGATTTTTCGAAAGAGGAGACAATCCTTAAATAAGACACAAAACGGCTTTATTTGTTTTAGTGGGCTCTTGATTCAATTTTTGAAGGCCACTTGTCTATTTGAAAAATTATCGGACACTAATAAAGGCTTAATGCTTTTATACAGTAATAAAGGCTTAATCACCATTGTTGATGACTATTATTGATGACTTTTGTCGGGCCGTATGGACGTATCTTATGATAGCTAAATCCGAAGTATGAAGCATATTGACCAATTGTTTATCGTACACGGAGAAGCAATTTGGAAAGTCAGTTAAAACAGTTAGAAGCGACAACGGGACAGAATTTATGTGCTTAGCCTCTCATTTTCGGACTCAATGTATAATACATCAAACATCTTGTGTTGGAACTCCACATCAGAACGGTCGCACTGAACGAAAGCACCGACATATTCTCAATGTCGCGAGGGCATTGTTGTTTCAGGCCAGTTTGCCTATCAAGTTTTAGGGAGATGCAATACTCACAGCAGCATACGTTATTAACAGAACCTCATCATCGATTCATAAAGGACGCTCACCATATGAGGTTCTTTATGGTGAAAAACCATCTTATAATCAGTTACGAGTCTACGGATCTGCTTGTTACACACATCATGTGACACGGGACGAAGATAAGTTTGCAAAACGAAGTCGTCTCTGTATTTTTATGGGCTATCCTTTCGGAACAAAAGGCTGAAAGGTTTATGATATTGAAAGAAACGAGTTTTTGATTTCTCGTGATGTTGTTTTTTTTGAGGACGTCTTTCCTTATTCACAAGATGCGACTGTCTCTACGCCAATGTCGATATCTCCAGTGATATGTGATGATGATTGGCTGACGCCACTAGACAGGGGGAGTACGGAAACTCCTTGCGGGCCATTTCCAACTTCTCCAACATCTGTCGAGCCTCCAGTCCAAGTTGAGACGGTGGTTACAACACCTCCGGTTGATACGACTATCACACAACCGATGTTACAACCTTTACTTCTGGAACCAGCTCCCGTTGCCCCGGTTACAGCTCCGGTTCAAGTTCTGATTCCTGCTGCTCCGGTTAGGCATAGCACAAGGGTGTGTAATCCGTCTGTTCGATTAAAAGATTACATTCAGTACAATGTGGTATGTACGTCTGACACGCCTCACGCTCTCTCACTCGCCTCAACTCAGTCCTCGTCGACGGTTCAAGGTAATTCTCTATACCCTCTGTCAGAATATATTTCGGATGCTAATTTTTTTCCAGGCCACCGTGCCTACCTTGCCGCCACTATGTCAAATCCTGAGCCTAAAGATTTTAAAGAAGCAGTTCGAATTAAAGTCTGGAATAATGCAATGTCAAAGGAAGTTGGAGCCCAGGAAACAAAGCATATGTGGGATTTGGTCACATTGCCACCTAACAAAGTTGCGATTGGCAAGCTCTCAGTGGGTGTACAGGACAAAATATAATGCAGATGGCACCATAGAGCGATACAAAGCTCGTCTTGTTGCAAGTGGTAATAAACAGGTTGAGAGCAAAGATTATAACGAAACATTTGCACCCGTAGTAAAAATGACAACGGTTCGAACTCTCCTTCGCCTTGTTGCATCACGCAATTGGGAAATATATCAGATGGATGTTCATAATGATTTTCTTCACGGGGATCTCGACGAAGAAGTTTATATGAAACTACCACCAGGTTTTCGTCATACACATCCCTACAAAGTTTGTCATTTACGGAAAACCATATACGAGCTTAAACAAGCTTCTCATTGTTGGTTCAAAAAGCTTTCTGATGCATTGCTCCGGTTTGGTTTCAAGCAGTCTTATGATAACTATTCGCTGTTTTCTTACACGAAACAAGGAATGGAAATTCGTGTGCTGATCTACGTTGATGACCTCCTCATTTGTGGAAATGACAACTACATGCTTCAAAAGTTTAAAGACTATCTCAGCAAAAGTTCTTCAATGAAAGATTTGGGAAAGCTTAAATACTTTCTTGGCATTGAGGTATGTCGCGGACCAGATGAAATTTACTTATCTCAACATAAGTACGCATTGGATATAGTGGCGGACAGTGGGGTTCTTGATTCCAAACCTTCTTTAACTCTGCTTGAGCAGAATCATGTTCTCGCCACAGATGATGGTCCTCTCCTTGCTAATCCAAAGAAGTACAGACGCCTAGTTGGTCGTTTGATTTATCTTCTTAACACAAGACCAGAGTTCTTAATACAAGACAAGAGTTGAGCTACTCCAATATTATTAATTAGATATCTAATTTTTCTTTATTGGACATCTACAATATTTCATAAAATATGTGCATGTTGTCGTGTTTGGGTTAATAACGTGTACATGTAAACCAACTAGGATTGGTCTAGTGGTAAAGGAAGCTGCACAAGTGGTTTTCTGTTCTGGGTTCGATGCGAGCTAGCAAACCCAACCCACAGTTAAATGCACGAAAAGAAAGTTGGGCCTAAGAAGGAATATGGGCCTTACCTCCGGATTGCAAAAAATACATGTATATATTTTAATAAATATTTATTTGGAGATCTTTTGTAAGTTTGTCTTGGATGTGACTTTATCTCTTTTTTTAACCCAAAATAATATTCTATTTATATTTTTTAATATCGTATATTACGGAAGTTGATTTAAGATAGTACATGAAGTATTTAATTAGTTTAAGTTTAACACTAAAAATAGATATCTAAACTCAGATTCTATGTATGGTGTCGTGTTTGGTGCTGGAGGCATGTATTTCGTTTACATTCTCTTAATATCTATGGTAAGTATATTTTCTATTGCCGGCAAAAATGAAAAGTACATTTTCTATGAGATGTTTTTGTGCATCTATTTATTCGTTTATATCTCTATTTTTTTTAATTAGGTTTATGTAGCAATAATGTATGTGCATTTATTGTCAACCACAACTGGGTAAACATTTTGCCAAATAACATGGTGGTTGTGACTTTGTTGTTTATCCTTTTTACCAAGACAATTTTGCCATATTGTTGTCTTTTACCTGATTTCTCATTCTGCTATCGCCGATTCTCAAATGTCTCGCAAAACAAAGCATATCATACTGACTCTTGAAACTATGCTTCAAAGCTGTAATCAAATCAAATGTTTGTACAATGTCTGAATCCTTAAATAACAACATAAATACATAACATCAACCACAACTTTATTCACCACAACAATATTATTACCTTATTTTATTATTTGGTAGTTAATTATTTGTTTCTCGGAATTAAGAATATGATCCTTATTTCTCCAGTAACCACCAACCTCCAACGAATCTCTGCCTAAGACACAAAAACAATTAAAAAGACTCATAAAACATTAATTATATTATGCCTGAACTGATGAACAAGTAATGAAGTTCGAGAAGGAACTTGCAAAGGAGTTGATGAGTCGTCAAACGTTGGAGCCGAAACCACCACCGCCCGGAGTAAGAATCTGTAGGATTTCACCGGCTTCTACATGTACAGTATTCTTGCCTCCAAGATAGATTATCCGTTTGTCTTTAGTAATGAGATAGTTTGCTCCACGAGCTCCGTTTTGGCCACCGTTCAATCCACGTGGCGAGTAAACTCGTCTCTCTGAGAGAATACTAACAACCACAGGCTTTCTAAACTCTATCTCTCTCACCAGTCCATCGCCTCCTTTATGCAATCCGTTGCCTCCACTCTTCTCTCTCAATCCAAATCTATGCAACAGAACCGGGTACCTAATAAAACCCATGTGTTAGTTTAGTAAACGTACGTCTGATCCCATTCGATCTTTTTGCGTTCTTTTGGTTCAGATTTTTCAAGTTTTGGCTTTTTTTTATTTGTTTCGGAACTATAGTTGAGTAGGTTAGCTAGAGATCTAACAAGTTAATAGGGAGTCTTCAGTACCTTTGCTCGAAGATCTCGGGATCAGTCATCCGAGTGTTAGTCATATGGCATTGGACTCCACTTGTCCCGTCCCATGTGGGTCCAGCTCCGCATCCTCCTCCAATGGTCTCGTAATATCCAAATGTATCATCTCCAAATGTGAGATTGTTCATGCAGCCTTGGGAACAAGCACAAGCTTGGAAAGCTGTTAGAACAACATCTGTAACTCTCTGAGATGTTAGAACGTTGCCTCCAACAACAGCTGCTTTCTCGCTAGGAGATAGGAATGAACCAGCAGGTATGTGGATCTTAACCGGAGCTAAGCAGCCTTGGTTTAGTGGAATATCGACATTAACCAGACAACGGAGACAGTATATAACCGCTGCAGATGTAACTGCCTCAGGTGCATTCCAATTACCGTAGACTTCCGGGCTTGTGCCTGTAAAGTCAAAGAAGGCTTCTCCTTTGTGAGCATCGATTGTGAGTTTTAAGTGAATCACAGATCCGTCATCCATGTAATCCTCTTCTTCTATGGTCACGGAATTGCCAACCCTGGAAGTTGGTGTTTCCGAGCAGACTCGAATGGCAACAGACTTCAGCATTTCTCTCACTGCTTCTTCTGCATTAAGCTGCACGTATTTCATGTAAGCCTGAACAGTTCCAAGGCCATATTGCTCAATCAGCTCTTTAATTAGAGCAATTCCTCTCTGGTTTGCAGCTATCTGAGCTTGAAGATCCGAGAGATTGTCCTGAATCCTTCTAGTTCCAGGAATCTTAGTTGTTGTCTCATCAGAACAAGGGAATTGAAGAAGTTTAACAATTCCTTCTTCTTGGAAAATCCCTTTTTCGACAACTTTAAACGCCTTTATAGCAGCGCCTTCTTCCCAAATTGCCTTTGAGAAAGGAGGCATGCTTCCTGGAGTTATGCCTCCAACTTCTGCATGGTGACCTCTACTAGCCACAAAGAACACAAGCTTACCGTTGTCGAAAACAGGCGTGATAACAGTTATATCAGGCAAATGGCTACCACCGGCGCAAGGATGATTCGTCACCAAAACATCTCCTTCGTTCAGATTTTCACCCCAATGTTTGAGCTGCCAGCGAACTGTACTGGACATGGCACCAAGATGAACTGGAACATGTGGCGCATTAGCAACTAAACCACCGTCAGGACTAAACAAGGCGCAAGAAAAATCCAACCTTTCCTTGATATTTGTCGATATGGAAGTACGTTGTAGGGTTCTTCCCATTTGCTCAGCTATACCCATGAATCTGTGATTAAATATGGACAGTTGAACAACATCTGCAACATCCTCGGCAAGCTTCACACTGCTCATTGCAGACACTACATCGATTTTAATGTTCCCATATTTTGTGATGATGGCTTTGCATTGAGGTTCTACAATAACTGTACTATTCCCGTTCATGATGATCGCAGGGCCAGGAATCTCATGGCCAAAACCTAAATTCTCTAACTTGAATAACGGTGTGTCGTGCCATCCACCTTCAAAGTATACCTTGTAGTGCCTTTCAACCTTAGGAGTACCAGGGCCAGCTTCAACTGCCCGTGGTTTCAATATACTAGTCACTCCAATTCCCCGAACCCGAACATCACATATGAGGAGATTTCTGTTTTGAAGCTTAAACCCATACTCTTGCTCGAAAAGCTTGAGAAACTCTGCAGCATAATCAAATGCCGACCTATCTCCAGTGTTTTTACCCTTTACCATGATCGCGGTATCTGTGCCGTCATATCTTAAATTCAAATATGTCTCGGTAGAGATATTCTCATCACCAAAACCCTGCTCCTGGAGCTTCTCTCTCACTTCCCTCAGCAATACACTTTCTCTTCTCAAGGCCTCTGAAAGAGATTCAGGGCCATAAACAGCTGAATATGGCTCTTGAGCATCTTCAATGACATCTGCCAAACCCATTCCATAAGCACTCAAAATCCCACAATATCTGTGAACGAGAACTTCTTTCATGCCCAAAGACCTAGCTATTGCACAAGCATGTTGCGGTCCAGCACCTCCAAAGCATGCGAGTGCATGGTTCTTTGTTTCATGACCTTTCATCTCTGTCAATTGTCGTATGGGCCGACACATTGTCTCGTTAGCAACACTCACAAACCCCATTGCTATTTCCTCCACTGTCATGTCCTTTGCAGATTGATCTTGACTCTTTCTATATGAATTAATCTGTCCTGCAAGCTTTTCAAATGCTTCTCTTGTTGCTGCTACATCCAAGGGCTGATCTTCCTTAGGTCCAAAGATGGATGGAAAATAATCAGGAATAACAAACCCCAAAACGAGATTTGCATCCGTAACTGCTAACTCTCCTCCTTTCCTGTAACAAACTGGACCTGGATGAGCACCTACAGAATCAGGTCCCACCCGGAAAGCACCAAACTGAAACTTTAGTTTCGACCCACCACCAGCAGCAACGGTATTTATGTCAAGCTGTGGCGCTTGTATGATTGTTCCAGCAATCTGAGTTTCTATTACTTGCTCATAACTTCCATCATAGCGGCTAACATCTGTTGATGTACCACCCATGTCAAACCCAATCAGCGGTTTTTCAGTTTCAAGACCAAAAAGTGTCTGTGAGTAACCAACAACTCCTCCTGCTGGACCTGATAACACAGCCTTGTGCCCTGAAAACCTACTTTCTGGTGCTAAACCTCCATCAGATTGCATGAATAGAACATTCACTTTCCCAAGATCATCATCAAATTTGGAGATAAAACCCGACAAGTACTCTTTGATCACAGGTGTCAGATAGGCATCCACAGTGGCTGTTAGACCCCGAGGAACAGCCCGAACCATTGGTGTCAATGCAGAAGACAAAGAAACATGTCTAAAACCCAACTCTAAAGCCAACTTCTCCACAGCCATTTCATGTTTTGGATAGGTATATGAATGCATCAAAACAACAGCTAAACAACTTATCCCTTTATCAAGCAAACCCTTCAACAACGGTTTCAAAGCTTCTCCATCAAACGGCTTCACAACTCTAAGAAGCTCACCAGAAACTCCTTTAATCAAAGACCCTGAATCATCATTATCTTCACTTCCTTCACCTTTCTCAAGCGCAAGCTCAACTCTTTCATCAACCTCTATAACCTCTTCATAAAGATTCGAGGGTTTCGCAACAGTAAGATCAAAAATATCAGGTCTCGCTTGGTTACCTATCTGCAACAAATCCTTAAACCCTTTAGTGACACACAAAGCTATTCTTTCCCCTTTCCTCTCCAACAACGCATTTGTTGCCACAGTAGTACCCATCCTTATCCACTGAATCTTATCAGTTGGTATTTTCGACGTTCTCGGTATCTTCTTCCCCGTATACTCCTCAAGTATCCTCCTAATTCCTTCAACCGGAGCATCGTCATAATTCGATGGATCCACTGATAAAAGCTTCAAAACACGACCATCAGAATGCCCTGGAATCTCAGCATAAACGTCAGTGAAAGTACCTCCTCTGTCAATACAAAACCTTAGCTTCCCTTCAATTACAGTTCCCATTTTAAATTCTCTGCATAAATCAAAAACTCAAAAACCAAATCAGATTCCATAAAACTCGAAATGAGACTAATCAAATCACAAATCATTAATCAAACCGAACAACGAAATCACTAATCACCTCTTTCAACTCACAAACATCGATATTATGAGATCACAGAAAGAATTCAACTTTGATTTGATTTATGATCATGATCATTTGCAGAGACTGAGATTTGAGATAGAATCGATTCAAATTAAACGATAAGAGCCAAGGATCGGTAATCAAAAATCATGATAGCCATGAAAATACCTTTCACTGATGGGAAAAAATCGCCGGAGAGGAAACTCGGAGAGCGAGTTTAAGCAGAGAGTCAACACAGAGTAGTGGGTGAATTAATGAAGGTGATGACTGATGACGATGAGATGGATTTGATGATTATGAAGGATCTAAGGTTCTTTTGCTTTTCCGGTTTAGTTAAACCCTTTCGGTTTATGGTTGATTAGAAACTTAACTGGATAACCATTTGCGTTGTTGCTGCAGTCTCCAGGAACTCGTGCCCTTTATCCTCGTTGTAAACTGCATATTTATCATTTTACATTTTTAAAAATGACTTCGCAAATTCGACCAAAATGGAAACAAGATAATATTTACCCAAAAAAAAAAACTTTAAGATAAATAAAAAAATTACTATCTTAAGATTTAATGTTGACCAGGTATAAATTAAAATGTAACCATTATGAACTGTTACCATTTAAGCAATTAAAAATCATTAAAATTTGGAAAAAAAAATTGTAAAACCTAATATTTAAAAATAAAAATGTAGAAAAAATGATGTTGGGCATATTTTGTATATATATTTTGTATTTGGACAGTCCTTTTAGGATTTCAGGATGTATTCAAAGCCAATTTAAGAAAAAAATTAAAACAAACAGGAGAAAAATTATAAAACGTAAATAGATTGTTACCATTTGGCACGATCTTATCTTTTATACATGAAGATTTTGTGCTTTGTTTTCTCTTTTAGGTTTTGAATTTTTTTCTTTTTTGTTTGGAACTTTAAAGACGTCGGTCAAACTCACCTAGAGGTATCAAAACGGACCTAAGTCCGCATGCATACTTCAGCCCGGATCGTCATGAGGTCGTCATGAGGTGGGTATGGACACAAAATATTGTGCCTATTAAAAGGCGAGTTTTGCGGACAAGCCCAAATGGATTGCAGGTTTTAGCGGGTTATGCCCATGAGTTAGCGAGTCGGCACACAAGTTACAAATATTTAATAAAAATAAATAATTTTATATAGTTATGATAATATAATATGTAAAACATGTGATAAAATAAAGAAATTTAACATATAAAATTAAAATAATTACAATAAAAGTGATATTTCAAGTTATTTGAAATTTCAAATTTAAAATTTTAATTTTTAAAAATAAAATTAATTTTTAATAATTTTAAAATTATGAAAACTATACTCGTGGGCCGGTCCGCTAAACCGCTGAGCTTAGCGGGGCGGGCCTGGACATAACTTTTTCGCCCGTGAGTCTAGCGGACTGGCCTGTTGCAGTTCAAAAACAAATACTGCCTACTGCAGGCAGGCCCAAACGGGTGCGGACCAGGCTGTTTGACACCTCTAAACTCACATCTCCACTCTTCACCCACCTGGCCACCTCTTCTTATTTTCTTGTAGTAGTGATCCGTGAGATCAAGACAAATGTTTTTTTATCCAAAGATCAGAAATCTAAGAAGAGGCAACAATTGATGAGAGGTAAATTCAATGACGCTGACGATGATCGTAATGAGGATGAGGACTAAGGAGGCAAAAATTGCAAAAGCAAAAAGAAGGTTGTAGATAATGATGATGTGTTAGCTTCGTTTCGACAAAAAATCAGTTATTTATTTGTTAGTTTGCTAACCATGGCTTACCTTTCAGCTAACTACATACAAATAGAACAACTAAAGTTTTGTCGAAGCGAATCTAACATCTCTTCATCATCTAAACTTTTTTCCCCTTTGCTATTTTTCTTTTCCTCATATAAATTGTGAACCAAATTTTATAGAGAATGTAGGACTGCGAAAGTTCTAACAGAGAAAAAGAGAGATATTTCGTGCAATCATTAATTTGTAAACCAAAATTATTTTTCATAAATGATTTTTGTTTATATCATGTACAAAATTTATATGTTTTAAACATATTTACATATTGCTCATATTTTCCTAAGTGTTCATTTCTTTAAAGAGAATTTGTAAAAAGTGTCTAGTTCTAAAAAAACATTTTGGTTAAATTGAAAAGAGTGAGAAAATATAATTAAAGGAAGTCGCATAGGTGTTTGGCAGGGACCAGTAGCATGCCCCTGTTGTGTCACAAACCCTGGCTACCCTTGTTATCTCTGGAAGCATGCTTCTGGGGAGTACTGACAGACCTTCTCCACTTCGGCAACATGGTCACAACTGAGAACCTCATCACCAACGGTTTCTTGGCATAAAATAGTCTGGTTAAAAGAGGCAAGTCCAAGGTTCTCTTTCATCTAGTGGTTGGTGTTTAAAGACAGACTATCTACTAAGGACAGGTTAATTACATGGAGAATGAATGTCCCCCCATTATACGTCCTTTGCTCCTTGGGAAAAGAATCACACAATCACTTATTTTTTAATTGTTCCTTCACGAGAGAGATTTGGCTCCACTTTGCTGCTAAGATCACTCCGAGCCCACCAATAAACCTTCAGCAAATAATCCCTAGGGCCTAAAATATCACATCTTCTCCGCCAAGGTATGCAACTAAATTGATCAAGTTGTAACTTCAAACTGTCATATATCTGTTGTGGAAGGAAAGAAACAGCAGGATCATCACCACCGCATCATCTAGCTCGTCACTTAAAGCTCAGATCCACTGATATCTCAGAAATAGACGTGTATCATTCTCAAAGGAAGATCCGCTTTCAACAATATCTCTCCTAGGTTTTTACTTTGGATGTGTTAGCTCTACACCTTAATGGTGGCTAGGCTCTTATTATTACTTCTTCTCAGTTTCATGTGTTGGTTCCAAATAGATAGTCTGTGAAATGTCACATCTCTGTGAAATAACCATTTGACCCTTAATGAAATCAAAAACTCGAAAAAAGTTATATAGATGTAATTGTAAATGATACCAAGAAAAACATGGTGGCTCAGTGGTACCATGTGCACACCCAGGGTGCACGCCCAGGGTGCACTGGGGGTACAGCTAGTACAGCTAGGTCAGCTGGTACAACTAGTGGCGACGAGTTTTAAACAATTTTAATTTAAAAAAATGAGAGGTAGTTTTGGGCTTTCATTAAAATTAAATGGCACATAGATCATTCAATGGCATGGCTGATTAAGTTTCCTCAATTTATGGCATTTGAGCTATTGATTCAATAGAACCATCACTTTTTGTATCTTATGCTATTTTTGGTAATAATTTAGGGTGAATTGGCTGATTGGGATTTTTTTTAAGTAATTGGTTAGAGAGGTCTGATACTATTTACAATTAGGGATATGAGACACTTACACTATTTGGTTCATGAGTAATAACATTATGAGCCTTGGAAAATTGATTTATTTACAGTTTTGTCACCGCAGTTTTTTTGTTTCCTTTTTTTTTCTCGACAAATGTTTCTTTCTTTCCCTCTTTCTTCTTTTTATTTTTTCTTCCAGTTTTTATTTTCTTTGATTTTTTTAAACAAATTAGTAATTAAAAAAAATAAAAGCAAAATTTTATTGTTTAAAATCTTTTTGTGAATCTAATAAGATTCATTTTACAACTAAAAATATTTCTTGTATACTTTTTATACACCGTATTTGTACACTGTTTTGTACACCACTTTGTACACCGTATTTGTATACCGTTTGTACACCGTATTTATATACTTTGATAGTGTACAAGACATGTTGATGTACAAGACATGCTGGTGTATAGAGACATGATAGTGTACAAGAGACTTGATGGTATACAGAGACATAATGGTATACAAAATATGATGGTGTATAGAAACATGGTGGTGTACAAGACATGCTGGTATACAAGATGCAGATGAGACATCTTCATACACCGTAATTGTACACCACTTTCGTACACCGTATGTGTACACCACCCAGCCATCCACTGTCATAACCACAATCTTGACTACCGTTTTTGTGAATCTAAGAAGATATAAGTAAGTGGATGAGCTTATAGTGGATGATATGGGGTGGTGAATGAGTTGGAAGTGGATGATATGGGGTGGTGAATGAGAAGATGAGCTTATGGTTGGTGATATGGAGTGATGGATACGTCGTGGTGGATGGATGGGTGGATGAGTGTGAGGTGGATGACTGTATAAGATATGAGTTAGTGAATGTGCTTATTGTGGATGATATGGGGTGTTGGATACGTCATGATGGATAGTTGGATGGATGAGTGTATTAGATTTGAGTGGATGATATGGGGTGCTGGATACGTCATGGTGGAGGGCGGGGTGGATAAGTTTGAGGTGGGAGAGTGTATAAGATATGTGGTGGTGTACAAATACGGTGTACAAAGGTGGTATACAAATACGGTATATAAAGGTGGTGTACAAATACGGTGTACGAAAGTGGTATACAAATACAGTATACAAATACGGTGTACAAATACGATATACAAATATGTGGTGTACAAATAATGGTGTACAAGACATTAGTGTACATGGTGGTCTCATCTGTCACAAGGGCAATTTAGTCATTTTGTATTTTGTATCTCACATGCACTTTTTGTCTCATTGTAGCGGTCAGAGGATTTTTCCTCTAATAACAAATTAACATTAATAAGTAAAAAAAAAATCACATAGGTGGATTTTCCATCACATTAATTGTGACTATATGACAAAATTTAATATGAAATTATAAATAAATTTCTACTATTTTTGAGAATCTAGGCGGATGGACATACGTGATGATAAATATGTTTTCAAAATTGTGAAGTGTATGCAAATTAACTATATAGTACTATTTTATGTTAGGACTGCATAATTTTTTGAACTTTCTTGGATCCTAGATTGTGGATGTCTTTGTATATCAACAATTGTTATGCAATAACATAAATATAAAAAACATAAAAATATATATATTAAAAAGAATTATCAAAAAATCTAATATTAAAAATAATATATTAAATTTGTGCCATTTTTCATTAGTATTGTTTGAAGAATTGTTTTTTTTTTAGAAAAGATTATTTATTTATAAATTATTTTGAATGAACATAGGTGCGAGAACCATTGCACATATTCCCTATCTCTTTGGGCTGGCTTGAAAAGTCATCCAAGACATTAAGCTAACATTAAGATGAAAACTAGCAGGAATTTGTGGTAGCTCTGGCCTCTCGCCCATGTCTCTCTCACCTCGACAAGATATGGAATTCTTCTTATTCCTCTTGTTCGAGTTTTTCCATCAAGCTCCAAATGCTCCTGCTTCAATTTTATGATGAACTTTAATTAGCTATTGTAACAAAATATAATAGCTAATTGAAAAAAAATTGAGAAAATAACACACAAAAATATCTATTGGTTTATTAGACAACAACAATAATTTGTTGAAAACAATTTTTTCCAGAACAGAGTATAAAAGATGAAAAACTTAATAGATTGTGATCAACACGATTTTTCTTTATACAAAACAAGCGAATTTTTATTAATCTGAACTTCTATGTTCTACAATACAGCAACAACATCTTAAAAATTTTGAAACATAAGGAAAGTTAAGAGTTGTAACTTATTCTTTTGTGACTCTTAAAATAAAACTACCCTTTTAGACATGTTACGAATCTTAATACACATAATATTTAACATACTTATTTAATTATTAGTAAACTCAAGTATCGACTAACACTCCCCTTTAATTGAGTTTTAGTCTCCCGGCAAGCTTGCTCCTTACTTCTTCAAACCTTGTGACGCTAAGTGCTTTCATAAAAAGATCTGCAAGTTGAATATCTCATTGGCAATACTTGAGTTGAATAAGACCTTTGTGTTCTACTTCTTGAACGAAGTGATACTTAATCTCAATGTGCTTTGTTCTTCGATGTTGCATCAGATTCTTGGCAATCTTAATTGCAGACTTAGTGTCACAGTAAATTGGAACACCATCTTGAGATTTAAAACCAATTTCTTTGAGAAGTCTTTGTAGCCAAAATAGCTTGATTTGCCATTGCAAAAACTGTAATATATCTCATTTTGCTGTTGATTGTGCCACCATTTGTTTCTTGCATGATTTACAACAAAACATTGCATATCCAAGAGTAAACATGTACCCAGACGTGCTCTTTTTGTCTTCATTCGAATTCCATTCGTTGTCCAAGTGACCATATAACTCTGAACTGTTCACGCTTGTAAATTGAACTCCAAAATGAGATGTGCCTTTGACATACCTTACGATCCTCTTAGCTTCTTGGTAGTGTTTTGTGACAGATGCTGATATGTAACATGAGAGATAAGAATTTACAAACATCAAATCTGGTCTTGATGCACATAGATACAACCAGCCACCAACAACGCTTCAAACCGTTGTCAAACGCCAAATCTCTAGATATCTCCACGATTTCATTATTAAAAATGAAAATATGTAGCCCTTTGATTGGCTACAATGAAAATTCTACGTTTGGCATTCACGTCTAATTTTCTTTAATTTCTTCACTTTCTTCTCATGTATCATTTTATGAATTGTCCTTCTCCTACCTCTTGCTCTTCTTCCCCTTAAGTTTTTTCAAAATCTCATTAGAGGCTTTGAGTCTTCATCATATGTATCATCATCATCATCACCACTAACTTCATCATCAATGTTGTTGTTGTTTTTCATCTTTCTCAAGGAAGTCCTCGATTTTTTTACTTTCTCAAAGACAGCCTCTGATGAAAATGAAAGCGTTTTCCGTTTTGAGTTTTCTGATGCAGTAGTTTTCTTTCTTGTTCTCACAACCTTTGGAACATGGCTATTTTTATCATTTGGAACCTTACACTCATATGTGAGGCCGCTGCTAATAGTTTCCATCAACATCCTCTAATTTTTCATTTTTCTCGATAGGATTTGAATATGCCTCTCTTCCTCTGATTTCATACCAAATATAGCGTGGACTTCCCTTTAGCTGAAGTATATATCTTTTGTTTCTTTTTCGACGTAACGTAATCCGTAATTTCCGTTTCCGAATGACTTACTTTTGGTTTTCTTCATGTCAACTATTCAAGCGTGCCATTTGAGCTCTCATTAGCAACTTCTTTCTTCAGGGAGATCTCATCAGCCTTGACTTTTTCATCTTCTTTGATTACTTCACACTTTTTCTTCTTCATATCTAAGTTTCTAGATATTCAACATCATATTGTTGAGGGTACTATTTCCTTCTTCATATCTAATTTTCTAGATAATAAACATCATATTCATGAGAGTACCCTTTCGCAACACCATATTGTCGAAAGGGTATACTACAAGAAAAATACCGCAAAATTAACGGCCAATTCCGTCGGAAATCCGTCGGTTTTTTCCGTCGCTTCTATCTCATCGGAAATAAAAGCTGCATTGGAAATCCGTCAGAAATTCCGACAGAATACCGAAATCAAGATTCCATCGGAAATCCATCGGTTTTTAATCCGTCGGTGTTCAAAACCGACGGAAAACCGATGGATTTCTGATATTTATAAACCGACGAATTTCTGACAGATCTAAAACCGACGGAATTCCGACGGCTTTAAAACCGACGGATTTCTGACGGATTTCTGATATTTAATTACAGACGGAATTCCGACGGATAAAAACAGACGGATTTCCGACAGAATTGTTTAATTTTTTTTAATTATATAATCAAATTTTTAAAAATAAATTTATTAATTTTAAAATTTTGTTTTATAATATAAATTAAAATTAAAGAAATAATAATTATAAAATAATGCAATAATTCAAATAAAAATTTAATAAATATAAAACAATTCAAATAAAAAACTAAAAAAAAAAACTAAAACAAACTAAAACTACGATGATGGGAATCGGGATAAGAATTCCTCCATGCGTTGCTGCATGGAGGAATTTGCGGGTTCTCTCGCGTTTCGCTTCTTGTTGGAGGCGATCCGCTTCTCGTTGGAGGCGCTCGGCTTCTTGTTCTTCTGCGAAGTGTTGCAGCTGCGTCTTCATGGCTTCCATCTCAGTGTCTCGTTGTACGAACTGTGCCCTAAGATCGGGAGAATCGCCGTAGAAACGCGAAGTTACATAAAAAGATCCATTAAATTACATGACCGCCTCGGTTAGATTATCCCTAAGATCATGTGGCTGTCTCAATTAAATTCTTGCTGCAAATCAAAAATTAAATTAAAATAAACTATATTAAATAAAAGTAAAACAATTTAAAATATGAGGTACTTACCGTAAATTGGCAAAAACATATTTTAAATTCATTATTAGTCCAAAACAATTATACTTTTATAAAAGAATTAATAATTTATGGAAATACTTATAAATTACTAAAATCATCATAAATTTATATTTATAAGTATTAATTCCAAAACAATTATAAATTTGTAAATACATGATTATTACATGAAATAATTATACATTATCAAAATAATAAAAAAAATTCAAACAAATATTTTAAATTCATTATTATTCCAAAACAATTATACATTTATAAAATAATGAATAATTGATGGAAATAATGAATAAATTACTAAAACCATCATAAATTTATATTTATAAGTATTAATTCCAAAACAATTTTAAATTTTTAAATCCATGATTTATAAAAGAATGAATAATTCATGGAAATAATTATAAATTACTAACATGATTAAAAATTATCAAAACAAATAATCATAACTTTCTAAAAATAATAATTCATACCAAAATTAAGAAAATTTTAATACATAATTTTTAACCTTTTTCTTCAGATGAAACATATACCGCTCAAATGGATACATCCAACGGTATTGAACCGGGCCTCCTAGTTCTGCTTCTCGTGGGAGGTGGATCGGAAGATGTTCCATTCAATGAAAGATGGTGGAAATATCTTCTCCAAATTACAAAGGATCACCGGGATATTGACCTGTAAATTTTGGATTCCGTCAACAGTAAGTGTTCTTGTGCATAAATCGCGAAAGAAAGCACCTACTCCTGCAATTGCTTGGTGGACGTCTTTATGAAGAAGATGAGCAAAAGCGAATGGAAGAAGCCTCTGCATCACAACGTGACAATCATGACTCTTCATTCCAGTAAACTTTCCTTCTCCATAATTGATGCAGTTACGCAGATTATATGCGTATCCATCAGTGAATTTAACATCGTCGTGAATCCAATAAAAAAATTCTGTTTTCTTTGCTGCTTCTAATCGGTATAATGGAAATGGACATTGACCATTTGGGTTCACTTCAAGAAAACCTCGATCGCAATATGCTGGCAAGTCTAATCTAGATTTCATATTGTCTTTTGTCTTCTTGGACGTTTAAGACAGTGTTCATGATGTTCTCAAAGAAGTTCTTCTCAACCTGCATCACATCAAGATTATGCCGCAATAAATGGTTCTTCCAGTAAGGCAAATCCCAAAATATGCTCTTCTTGTGCCAGCTATGAAATTCACTGACACCATAAATAGGTTCATGTCCATTACCCCACAATAAGGAGTCATCTCAGCACCAAAATCTTTCAACTGCTCCAATAAAGTCTCACCGTCTATCTCAGGTGGTGGACCATCAAAAACTTGCCTACCCTTCGTAAATATTGTTTTTGAACGACGATACGGATGATCACTCGGTAAAAATCTTCTATGATAATCAAACCAACAACTTTTTCTGCCGTGCTTCAGTTGGAATGCATCAGTGTTGTCTTGGCAATACGGACACGATAATCTCCCATGTGTTGTCCATCCAGATAACATACTATATGCTGGAAAATCGCTTATGGTCCACATAAGCACCACACACATCTTAAAGTTTTGCTGGGTTGAAACATCGTACGCTTCCACACCATGCTCCCATAGCATTTGTAACTCATAGATCAATGGCTGGAGGAATATATCAAGTGATCTCTTCGGATGCTCTGGGCCGGGAACAAGAATCGAGAGATATAAAAACTCTCTACGCATGCACAGAGATGAAGGCAAATTGTAAGGGGTTACAATTACGGACCATAACAAATACTTCCTTCCATGCTTCCCAAATGGGTTAAAACCATATGTACATAACCCAAAGTACACATTCTTTTGCTCATACGCAAAATCCGGATACAATGATTGAAAATGTTTCCAAGCTTCTGCGTCTGAAGGATGTGTAATATCTCCATCTTGACGATGTTCTGCATGCCATCTCATTGGCTCTGCCGTGCGCTGAGAAGTATATAACCTCTTCAACCTCTCTGTTAGTGGTAAATACCACATACGTTTATATAGAATTTGAATTCTGCCACTACTTTCCTGATACCGTGTTTTACGAGAAAATCGATATCTTTTGCGGTTTCATCTTCTCTCCGATATAGCATACAGTTGTCGATGCACACATCTATTACCTTATACGGTAAACCAAGACCAGATACAAGTTTTTGTACCTCGTAGTATGATCCGGGTAAAAGATTATCTTCTGGCAATAAATTTTTCGCCCAATCTGTTATCGCATCAACGCACTCCTCTGCCAAATTGTAATCCGTCTTAATCGTCATCAATCTACTTGCAGATGATAAAGGCGAATGACCTTCTTTACACTCTTTATATAGTGGCTGCTTTGCAGCATCTAACATATAAAAAAATCTTCTTGCTTCTACATTAGGTTGTTCGAACCTATCTCTTTCTTCACCGCTAAACTCGAGATTCTCTCTAAACGCATCATTCACCATCTGCACGCTCCCTACACCTACATCTACTTCCATGCTATCTCCTAAACAATCTGAGACAGTTGGTTCACTAGTACTACTATACTCAACATTTCTTTCTCCATGTAAATACCATATCTTGTAACCCGGCGTAAACCCATTACTATACAAATGATGTCAAACTATCTCTATCGCAACATTACGAGAATTCCTACAAATTGAACATGGACATTTTAACTTACCTGATTTTTGAACACGTAGTTGCTTTCCCGCCACTTCCATGAACTCGTATATGCCTCGTGCATACTCCTCGTTCAAATTGTTCGTCTCCGGATCCATCAATGGTTCGTCCATCCATGATCAAAAATATCTAGACATATTTTCCACTTTTTTTATAGAATTCGTATTAAGTAAACAAGAAATAAGAGAGAGATATGAAATTAAGATTGTTGTATAATGGGATGGAGGAAGGGAGAAACATATATATAAACTCGTTTCCATCGGATTTCCGTCAGAAATCCGTCGGTTTACAACGGTAAATTCAATGGTTACATTAACGTTCATATTATCCGACATATTTCCAGAAGCCGTCGGAATATAACGGCATGGATATCCGTCGGAAATCCATCGGAATATATCGGCATGGATTTACGTCGGAAATTCCATCAGAAATCCGTCAGAATATAACGGCATGGATTTCCGACGGATTCCCAGAATTTTCAAATCTCGAGAATCCGTCGAAAATCCATCGATTTTTTCCGACAGAATTATTATCCGTCGGAAATTCCATCGGTTTTGCGGTAGATTTCTTGTAGTGGTACTCTCATGAATATGATTTTTATTATCTAGAAACTCAGATATGAATAAGGAAAATGTACCCTTTAAGAATATGATGTTGAATATCTAGAAACTTAGATATGAAGAAGAAAAAGTGTGAAGTAATCAAAGAAGATGAAAAAGTCAAGGCTGATGAGATCTCCCTGAAGAAAAAAGTTGCTAATGAGAGCTCAAATGGAACACATGAACCGGTTAACAGAAAGAAAACAAAAAGTAAGTCATCAAGAAAAGGAAAGGTGGGTGATGTTTTATTGGAAAAAAAATAGAAGATAGATACTTCAACTAAAGACAAGTTTAGAGCAAGATCTGGTAGGAAATCAGAGGAAGAGAGGAAGACCATAAGGCCTATCGAGACAAATGGCAAAATGGGGATGTTGGTGGAAAAACTGTAGCAGCAGCCTCACACATAAGTATGAGGTTTCAAATGATGGAAAATAGCCAGGTGCCAATGGTCATGAGAACAAGCAAGAACACTACTACATTAGACAACTCAAAACAGAAAAAGTCTCCATCTTCATCAGAGGTTGTCTCTGAGAGTGAAAAAACTGACGACTTCCTCGAGAAACATGAAAACCAACAATGTTGATGATAAAATTAGAGGTTATAATACATCTGCTGATCCTCAAAGCCTCTGATGAGCTTTTGGAAGAAATTGAAGGGGAAGAAGGAGAATGAGGGAGGCAAAGGACAATTCAGAAAATGAGGCAGGAGAAGGCAGTGAGGAAAAGTAGATGTTAAGGCCAAACATGAAATTTTCATTGGTTATAGTAGCAAATTAAAGGGCTATAGAATTTTCATTTTAAATAATCATGGGAAATGGCAAGGTACCAAAGGTCATGAGAACAAGCAAAAAAAATACTACATCTATGTTTCTCAACTCTGATACCATGTTAAAAACTATTGCTTTCATAACACATCATAAAAGATAAGAAAACAGAGCAAGTATCACAATCTATTTGATTGTGATCAACATGATTTTTTTTTATGTTAAACAAACAAACTTTTATCAATATGAAACTCTATATATGTTTTACAATAAAACAACAAAATCTTAAATAGATATTAAACAGTATGAAAGTTAAGAGTTGTAACTCTTCTTTCTTGGACTCTTAAACTAAAACTACCCTTAGACAAAGTCATGAATCTTAATACACATAATTAATACTTAGCATACATATTTAATTATTACTAAACTCAATTAATGACTAACATAATTATCAAGAGTAAATTACAGAACCAGAAAACAACAATAATCATCAACATTAAAAAACAAAATCAGAAACACCATCGAAGAGATTATGAGGTTTGGACACATAACATTGTTTACAAAAGCAAGAGATATAATTTGGTTTTACCTTTTTGTATGCAAATGAAAGTTTAAGGTGTTGATGGCGTCAGTTATATACACGTGTATCTTCCTCTACTATTTTTTTGTTCCATCTCCAGCTTATACATCTAATCATGAAAAATAAATATTACAATGTACAATTTTGAGATAAATGAAATACAATTTTGAGAGTGAATATAAATTTGATGTGGCAGAAAAAAAAAATAAAAAAAGTAGAATTGTGGTGATGTGATAAGCTTGGGAGTGAAATAGCGTAATTACATGTGCTTGGAGCTTTTAGTTTCACCTCTCTTTTGTCTTCCTCATAACTAATTTTGTGAGATTTTAGAAACAAAGACTCACTCCAAAGGTAAAATATTATCATCATCTTTATTCCCATTGTTTCTTCTGAAGAATGACTTGTTTGTTTAGTTTCCTCTGTAATTCAATGTTATTCATTTTCATGAGGAGTTTTGTTTGCTCATTCGGATGAGCTTCAGGCGACCAAGCAAGAGAGCAATGGTTGTACATGATGATAAAGATGAAGATGTGTTTTACTGCTTTGAGGTCCTTTTATGGAACGGCACTAGTGTGAAGCTCACAATTAACAACCCAAATCCACATATGCCAATGGAAAATTTTGCCAACCTTGTGAAGGAGGAGTACGACAAAGCACAAAAAGATTGTGTTTTGTTGTCTAAGAGGATGAGGATTTATTGGAGGTCCGATGGAAAGTTTAGTCTTGAGTCAAACCATTCCTTTTATCTTTTCACCATTTGACCCAAGACTAAACTTTCCATCGGAGCTTCAAATCAATTTGTCCTCTTGAAAAAAATGTATTTTCTTAAAGCTCATCTGAATGAGCAAACATAAATCATCATGAAACTGACTAGCATTAAATTACAGAGAAAAAAAAAAAAAAAAAATTTTTGCAAAGAAACAATGGGAGTGATAATATTTTACATTTGTGAGTTCTTTAAAACCCACAAAAAATTTGTTTGAAGATGAAAGAGAGATGAAATTGCATTTAATACATAACATTTGTTAAGAAACAGATATAACCAATGTTTTGAGACCTGGACCGGCTTGGCCGGTCGGACCAGTTGACCCGGGACCCGAATGCTCTTTCGGTTTATGTTTAATGCTAAATATTGATAATTTAAAAACTAAAAAAACCCAAAAAACCCTGCTATTTACCCAACACCTGGTTGGTTTTTACTGGTCCACCGAGTTACGGGTCAAGAGAAATTTTCAAAAAAAATTAAATTTTTTGATTTTAGAACAATTTTGATAGAAATAAAATATTTGATTTTGAGTTAGTTTTACATAGGACTATCCTTTCTAAACACATTAAACTAATTATTTGTGTTTCTATCTATTTTTTGTATTTTTATAATCTTTATGAACACTTCATATAGTATAATAAAAATATGTTCTCTATATTTTGTGGTTGTTGTCTTATGATCAATATAATAAAATATTATATTTTAAATTCTATTATAATAATTCATTATAATATTTCTTTATTTCTTAAAAATTTATTAAATAATTTATTTTATTCATAATTTTTACGATATGTTTATACAACTATACATATATGTATAAAACATATATGTATATATATTATTTTATTGTTTTGTGATCGAAATTATTGGACATGAACTGGAAGATAGTCCGGTTTAGTATCCGGATTGGGTATGAAAACATTGGACATAACCAAAACTAAACAATAATTGATGTAGCTAACACTTTACATGTTGACGAAGTCAGTTTTAGGATGATCTACCAGTCTTGAAGAGAATTTAGAGAAGGACTTTGATTGATGAAAATTTGTTCTTGATTTCTTCTGATCTACAATATATACACACAAGAGTTATACTATATATCTACAACCTTAACCCGAACATTCATGTAGCTCCGAGACTAATCTTGAATTATATATTATTCCAGACCAATTTATCCATCTTTATATCATACTACATTTATCTTCGAGAATTTCTTTTTTTATAAATAAAGGGTTTTCAGATAGTTTCCAGAATCAATAATCCAAAAAAAAAACATATATGCAAAGAACAAAATTGGACATTAGAAAAAAAAAGAGTCTAAAAATCAGACACAAAATCAAAAGAAAAGAAAAAGAAAAACATGTACCTTGAAAGAGAGAATTGTAAGAGATTTGCAGAGCGATTTAGGGTTTGTGAAAGAAGAAGAATCATAGGAAAATGAAGGGATGTCTTCGAGAATATTAATTGCATGTAAAGCAAGCGAAAAAAATTGATGCAGTGGAATAAACTCCATAATCTTCACGGAACAGAGATTACATGATTTAGATTCTATTGTATTGAACAGAGATTACCTGAGAAAATGCAATGCTCTTTGTTCTGTAACAATTTGTTGTGATTATATTTCTGCATAATCAATCATAAAGCCTAAGTAATCTGTTTCTATAAAGAGAGTAAATGAAAGATTTGTCAAAGGTTAAAACGTATATTTCTAAACCTTACTTTTATCGTGCTTCTTCTAAGCGAGGAGGCGAGGAGGACGATCTAAGCTAACATAAAAAGCGAGGAGGCGAGGAGGCGAGGAGGACGATCTAAGCTAACATAAAAAACCCTAGGACCGCAACTTTATATAAATTAGCAAAAGGTTGTGGAAATTTTTAGGGCTTCTTTCTTTTAATCATTTAATTAATATTTTCTTCTTATTTAGCAAATATATGGATTGAATTATTTAGCAAATTTACTAAAACATAATGTACATGGGCTTAGTTCGTAATATGATTTTGGGCGTTGATGTAGTTAAATTTAGTTATAATATAATGTAGATGGGCTTGCTTATATACAAACCCAAGACAATTAAGCTAAATCGTAGGAGAATATCCCTTTTTAAGTTACATTTTTCACAATCGAAGGCAAAACTGTAATTGCCCCTCCCAACTATAGCATCAAAGAGCTCATATCCTTCCAATTTACTTCTTAATTATTATATATATAGATAGATTATCTCAATGTCTATTAGTAATTATTTGAGAATGAAATTTTTTCTTTTGTATTTATGTATAGGTGTTTTACATAATATTTATCATGAAGATTATTATTTCTATCAATTTATATTTTTCTTTCTATTATAACATTGTGATTTATGCATATGTTGACAATCTTACTGATGTTAAAAAAAATATAAATCTCTTATGTTTATATTTTTCATAAAAAATATCTACTGTATAATCTTCCCACAAATGGTCATACATATCTATACGATATATGGTGCTCTACGTATGTATAACATATGTTATATTCTAGAGTGTTAGATAGCTGAGAATGTATTTTTTGGGCCGGTGATTACGTTTTTTTAATATATTTGATTGATTAGAAAATGTTTACAAAGTCTTGAAATAAACTATTTCAAATACAGCTGGGAGGATATACATGAGTTTAAAAAATAAAATTCTGAAAATGGGCTAGCTTAGCCAATTTATCTAGATATTGAATGCATTCTCGTGGCACCACTGTAAAAGATGATGGTGAAGTGATTCACGCAACTGCGGATATCAACAAAAAAATTGTCCCTGTAATATTTTGATTTTTTGAGGATAAGGTCGTATAAAATTTTGCATTCGTCTTAAACTATTACATGACCGTACCTTAAAAAATTTATTTCTTATCTTATGAACTAACGTCACTTTAGTGGGCCATATTTTCTCGATTGGGCTTATTCTTTGAGAGGAATGTGTATACGTGTCTTCAATATCAGAGATATTTCCTACTTGGCGTCTACTTTCAGAACTTCACATATACCAAACATTTTTTTTGTTTTTGTCAAACCTATTTTATATATAGCTTAAACTACACCAATGGAGTAATTGTTCAACAAGGGAAATAACATTGCTACATTAGCTAAAATAAACGCTGCTACAGTAGCTGACCGAGAAGGATAGAAGAACCCAAAAAGAGTCATACAAAACCCCTAAACTTCTAAAGATGGAGCCATCCTCAGAATTGAAAGGTGAGAGTAAGTCTTTGGGACCGGAGATCACTGATGATGACCGAGTGTTAGTGAAGGGAGCACAAACAAGTGCATATATCACAACAAGAGAAACGGCTACAAGAGTAGAGGCGACAAAGCACCCTCTTGATGAGCCTACGATGAGAGTTACATCCACCATCTGATTGTCACATTCATAGGCGCATGTCCTCACGGCTGTCCTAAAACCAGTTAAAAACATAAGAGGGAAGAGAAAGATGGAGTTGTAGAAACATGGGTTTCACGCCCTTTAGGGGTTGAGCCTGAGCTGAGCCAAGAATGATATGTGTAGACGACACTACCAAACTATCAATATCTTGATGCGAACTTCGAAGGATTTTCCAAAGAACAGACTCATAGAAACCATAAGAAGAAGAACAATCCTCAACTGAGGTAAGGGGTACCAAGTTGCAATTAGCTTCCAGGAAAATATAGGGGGGCAAGGGTCAAGGCCTTACTTCTTGGAACCGCTATTGTCACGGTAAACTTGGTAACTACTCTGCAATCAGCAGTAGTGATCTGCATCCTAGTGGTAAGAAACCCACAAAAAATCACACATGCCAATCTAACACAATGAATCAACCTAGCTAATTTCTCATTCCACCAAACCAGAAACACATACTCATCCTTAAGCCGATAACCATCCAATGAAGAAGGACCGGAAGGCGAAGTAGAGTATACCCGGGGGAAAGGAAGGGTCAGAGACATTATAAGCATGGTGGTGGTTGGACGGAGATGAGCTTCTACAGTCGCAGGAGTGATTTTCCGGTCTGACGAGACGAATCCCAGTGATGGAAGGGAAGGAGCAGCTCCCTGGAAAGTTGATAAGCATGACAGGTTCAAGCCGAGAAACCTCCGAGTTGAGCAGGTAAGCGTTCCGGATAATAATGTGAATCTCGGATCTCTTGGTTGGGTCCGAGGAGATGACGGGAGAGCTGGCCAGATGGAGAGCGTCGGTGGAAGAAGCTCATTTTTAGAATGTGCAGCTGCCTCGAGCTTTGTGCCAGGGAGAGAAGCCATACATATACCAAACTTATGAAGAGAAATTGCACTAAATGACTATGAAAGCAAAAGTATTTAGAAAAATAACTTTTATAGAAAGTGAGTGTTAGAAAGGGTATAGAAATTACCATGACAATTTTCCTTCTCTCTTTGTCTCTTTCTCTCACATTTTCACCCTCTCTCTTCTGCAAATACAAATCATCACCAGAATTCCATCGCATCACCGACATCAACACCATCACCACTTCCATCTCCTCCTTCCCAACCTATCAGCTTTCTCATATTTCCTTATCTCATTTAGTCTTCCATCATCGACATCAACACCAACACCACCAACATCCTTTCCTCTATCCCAGTTTTCAATGTTGTTCCAAAATCTTCAATTTTTCTCTTTCCCATACCTCCATTACCACTTTGCATATCTCTTTCATTTTGTGGGTGATTTTAACACAAACCGCAATTTATTAAAAAGTAGCGTGTAATTATCTTAAAAATATACTATCATATTAAAAGTAACATGTAAAAAAGGATAAACATCTTTAAAAATTTAATTCCAAACGGAATCCCTACACCTTCAAAATAACTTTTTCAGGGGATCATGTTTGAAAATTTACTCTCGCTTAAAAAAAACCTACATGAAATTTTATAAAATCCTGTCAAAACAATAATCAATTTAAAGATATTTTAGTATTCGGTGGCAAAATAATAAAACGTTATTTTCTGTTGTCATGTTAGCATTTCTTGGAGCATAATTTTTTTTAATAATATTTAATTTTTCGTTGACATACTTTTATTTAGGTAAATTTCCATAAAAATATACAAACTATTTATTGATTTCCATAAAAATACGCAGACTTTGTTAATACCCAAAAAAATACATAAATTAATGATTTCTTCCATTATAATACACAAACTTTTAAATTGTATCATTTTAACATAAAATCTGTTTATTTTTAATTTTTTTTGATAAAACAATATTTAAATAATATAAAACTCGATAAATAAGTCTTAAAATTATTTTCAAATCTTAAAAAATTTATGTAAAATTATAGAAATTAAAATACAAAATTATAAATTCAGAAAACCAAAATATTTCTTTAAATTATTAAATCTTTAAATACTTCTAAAATTTACCATTTATATTATAGATACAAAATATTTTCATATAATATACCTTTTACGAAAAATTTAATTCATTAAATATTCAAATACTTTTTAAAAACATTATTACCATATATAAGGTGAACAACATATATCAACTACTTCAAAATCAGATAATATTATATTATTTACATCAGAAATTACCCAAATCACAAATAAATACAACTTATATTATTATATGGGCTTCACACACAATTTTACGATCATAATTTCAAAAATAAAGGTAACTTTATTACTGAAATTTTATAAATTTAAAGATTTATATTTTAACTTTTAATTTTCTTAAAAAATATTAGGACTTTTATCTATTTTGGGATTTTTTTATTTATGAATTAAAAATTTTACAAGTTTAATTTTTATTTAAAGACTTATTTTAGGTTTTTATATATTTTTGAATTTAATGGGTTTTTTTGGATTTTTATAAAAAAAATTTAATCAGAATATTTTTTTTAATTAAAAAAAAATATTTTTTACTTTTTATAAAGCCCTAGATGTTAAATGGATAAAATATTAAAGTTTGTGTATTATAGTGGAAGAAAAAAATAGTTCATATATTATTTTGAGTACTTAAAAGGTTTGTGTATTTTAATATATTTTTATGGAATTTTCTCTTTATTTATCAACAACATGTTTTATTTTCAAATAACACTTTTGTTCTGATACATTTTACATCGAACAATACTTGGATTCACCCCTAGTGGTGAATCCCTTTGTTCACTTCATATTTCTTTAACCAATCAAAATATGACATGTAATATTATCATTAATTACTTTTTCTAAATCTAATCAATTAATTTTTAATCATTATTTCTAAATATAATCAATAAATATATGTCAATTAAAATTATATTTAAACAAAAAGAATAAACTAAAATTATAACTAAACAAATAAAATAAATAAAATAAATTTAGAAATAAAATAAATTAAGAAAATCAATCCAATAAGATTATTCACGTAATATTATATTTAACAAAAATAATAAATTAAAACTAAATAAATAAAACAAATAAAACTATACCCTAAAAGATACAACTCAGCGAACCCAAGGGTTAAATTTTTAATTTTTTTAATTTTTTTAATTTATTATTTAAATAAAAATAATAGATTTAAATTAAATAAATAAAATATATAAAACTATATCCTAAGAGATACAATTCAGCGAATCGAAGAGCTAAAAATTTTAAAATATTTAATTTGTTTTATTTATTTAGTTTTAATTTATTATTTAAATAAAAATAATAATTAAAACTAAATAAATAAAACATATAAAATTATATACCTTAAAGGATACAGCTCAACAAACCAAATGGTTAAAATTTTATTTTTTATTTTTTAATTTGTTTAGTTTTAATTTATTATTTTTGTTAAATATAATATTACATGAATAATCTTATTGGGTGAATTTTCTTAATTTATTTTATTTATTTCATTTGTTTAATTGTAATTTAATTTATTATTTTTGTTTAAATATAATTTTAATTGACATATCTTTATTGATTATATTTATAAAAAGTGATTAATGATTAATTGATTAGATATAGAAAGAGTAATTAATGATAATATTACATGGCATAATTTGATTGTTAGAGAAAGAGAAAGTGAACAAAGGTATTCACTAATAGCAGTGAACCCAACATGAGGACAGTTTTGAGTTTTCCACTTTTCCTCCTCTTAAAAACGTTAATTTGCTAATTTAACTCCATATTTTGATTACCCACCTAAATATAGCTCATTTATGAATTATTTAAATCATAATTTTCTCCAGACCCCTCCGCCGTCTTTCTACCGATTTTTAAGTGTTTTGATTTCACTTCCGGTTTTCGGTAAAATTCTAAACTGAATAGACCTCCGGTTCAAACCAACCGGTTTAACTCCGGGTTTTAAAAACCAGAGAGGCTTACTTTTAGTCTTTAAATTCCCGCTGGTCAAACAGAAGCTATCTTAAAGGTCAGCTCTTGATGCCAATATCTCTCTTACAACAACAACATCAACTACTCCTCGATCTCGTCACTTCCACAAAAATCGAAATTTCCGGTTCTGCTCAAACCTCAATTTAATTATTCGTTTTTTTACTTTTATAATGTTTTAATTTCAATTTGATATATATTTATTTTCTCGATTTGGTTTTTGATTGGTAAAAAGATCGAGAAATTTGAGAATGACGACTCCTCCTGTTCTCTCGCTTGCTCTTCCTTCAGATACTGGTCGTGTTCTTAGTATCCAATCCCACACTGTTCAGGTTTTTCTGATGGACTCTAAGATTTGTCTGCTTTTGATTTTTATGAGTTTCAATAGAATCTGAATTTCGCATAAATTAGCAAAAGATGATAATGAATTGTCTTCGATATACTAAAAATTGAAGATTCTCTATTTTATTCAAAAAATTTTGGAATTTATATCGTAAAGGTTTAGACTTTTATTTAGCAGAACTATTAGACTCTGTTCCTTAATTTACCAATTATTATTGAGGATAATCTTGTGTTTATTGGTTCTAAGACTATTATTTCTGCTTTTGATTTTTATGAGTTTCATTCAATTGATTAGTTTTCCTAAATCGTTTATGAAAAAAAACAGAGCTTTGAATCTGAATTTGGGATAAATTAGCAAAAAGATGATAATTAATTGTTTCTTCGTGTACTAAAAATTCATGATTCTCTGTTGTATTCCAAAAGTTTAGGAATTTATATCGAAAAGGTTTAGACTTTATTTAATTGAATCATCATACTCTGTTCCTTAATTTACCAATTGTTGAGGATAATGTTGTGTTTATTGGTTTGTTGACAAAAATGTTATACAATTTACGGCTATTTCTTGTTTCTTAGGGATATGTTGGTAACAAATCAGCTGTGTTTCCTCTTCAATTGTTGGGGTATGATGTGGATCCGATTAACTCAGTACAGTTCTCTAATCATACAGGTAAGATTCAGTCATTGCAATTTAGTAGAGCTTGTGACAAAGTCTAAAAACTGAATTCAAAACTTCATCGTTGGTGTATGTATGTGAATCTACTAATTTGGCTGTTCTAAAACTGATTTTTGCAGGATATCCTACATTCAAAGGACAGGTTTTGAATGGTCAACAATTGTGTGATTTGATTGAAGGTCTTGAAGCAAATGATTTGCTGTTCTACACTCATGTTTTAACAGGTACTCACTTTGAACACTTAATGCCTTTTTAACCTCTGGAAAATGAGCATTTCTTTGGAAACTTGTGTCAATAGCTATGTTTTACAGTAGCTCTCTTATGCTTCAAATGTTGGTATATCATTTTGTTGGGTCAGATCTGAGTGTGACAATGTTTTATGTCAGTACTTTATATTTAGCTCTTTAACTCTTTAAATACAGGTTATATTGGATCAGTGTCGTTCCTGGATACAATTTTGGAGGTTATTAATAAGCTTCGCTCTATAAACCCGAATCTTACATATGGTGAGTCATGAGTGCATTGCCATGCCTGCAAAAAGAACTTTTTTTTATTCCTCTTTTCACTTCCTTAAAGTTTTCTGTGTGTTTGGATACCTTGGAAGTATTGGAACAAAGATATAGTTAGGCTCTATCTCTGTAGTGTTTTTAGCTGTAAAAATTTGAAGTGAGCACATTATGTGTTATATGACAATGTCTTGGATTATCTTAAATGGTAAAATTATACTAATTCTAGTCTATTCTTGATTAGTATGTGATCCGGTGATGGGTGACGAAGGAAAGTTGTATGTGCCTGAAGAATTGGTACATGTTTATCGTGAAAAGGTAAAACAAGACTAGAAGAAAACAAGTGGTTATGTACTCTCAATATGATCAGTTGATAATATACATACTACCCTTTTCTCAGTGGCAATCATGCTTATAAATGTAATAATAGTTGATATGGAATCCCCTTGATGATATTATTTTGTGGTTAGGTTGTTCCTCTGGCTTCTATGTTGACTCCTAACCAGTTTGAGGCAGAGAAGTTAACAGGACTAAGGTATTTGATTATTTAGCAAAACTTGCATTCTTTTGCCTATGAGGTATCATGAATGGAATTTGGTGTGAAGTGGTTGTCCTGGATCCCTAGTTTATATTCACATGATAGTGAGATTTAGCTCTTTGATTGAGTTTGAGTCCTAATATATGACAGGATAAATTCTGAGGAAGATGGTAGGGAAGCTTGTGCTATTCTTCATGCAGCTGGTCCTTCCAAGGTTTGTATCATTAAAGCTTGTCTTTTCTCTACTGATTGCATTCATTAGAAATCTTTCCTGAATGGGTTTCCATATAATTTGTTGTTGAGAAGGTTCTTGGCATAGCGTGAAAGATTAGCTTTGCTGATTCTGTAAGAAATTCAATATTTTTTTAATTTTTGGCAGGTGGTGATCACTAGCATTACTATAGGAGGCATTCTATTGCTTATTGGAAGCCATCAGAAAGTAAAGGTAGGTTTCTGGAATAATATATCATAGATAGTTTAGCTTTTTTCAGCTTAAGTATGTTGTAATTATACAGAAAAGGTGGCTAACAATTGCTTTTTTAGTTCTTTCCTGAGTGTACTGATTTTAGTTTTTCAACCTCAGGGTCAGAAGCCTGAGCAGTTCAAGATTTTGATACACAAAATCCCTGCTTATTTTACGGTATGCACTTGATTACTTCCATACATTAAAATATTAGCATAGAACTAGGTTTCAGTTTGGACAGATGTTCAGACGAAGTACATTTTTGTTCCAGTGGTACCGATAAGTCTAAAATTGAAGTTTATTTGATGCTGGAATTGAAACATGCTAATAGAATACCAATGATATGATTTTCACTTGTATTTCTACATTTTTATGTTAGAATTTCATCTGAACTGCTAGAGTTTATGTACAGGGAACAGGAGATCTCATGACTGCTCTTCTACTTGGTTGGAGTAATGTAATGCCTCTTCATATCCATATGAAAGCAAAATATTCTCTATGACTTTTCCTTACAAGCTTTTACATTTTCTTATTTAATGATTGTAATATGCAGAAATACCCAGACAACCTTGACAAGGCAGCCGAGCTTGCAGTTTCAACGTTGCAGGTAATCTTCTAAAACTTGTAAAGCTATGAAATTCTCTTATGATGTTATGCAAATGCTTCTGCTACATATATGCTAGTTTCTGTATTGTTATTTGGAAGACATGGAAACTAATGATTGAACAACTCCATTTATGGTTGAGCAGGCGCTTCTGCGAAGGACGCTTGACGATTACAAACGAGCTGGATATGATCCTACCTCAAGCAGTTTGGAGATTAGATTAATACAAAGCCATGATGAAATTCGCAACCCGAATGTGGAACTGAAAGCTGAGAAATACAGCTGAAGCAGGTGAAAATGTAACAAAATTCTATTTGAATAAGAAAACATAGGTAACTGTTAAGTTAGTTGAGATCTTTATGCCACTGATAACACAGATACAATAAATTATGTTGCATTATTCTTTTATGCATATATAAAAAGTTCAGACTTCAGAAATTTGAACTCGTTAGTCATTCCCGAGATATCTTCTGTTTATGTTAGTCTGTCTATCTCTTAGTAGTCTTGTTTTCATCTTCATGCAACTCTGGTCAGCGAATACACTTGGCTTTTGTGCTTTTCTTGGCCTTTGAATCTGAATTCTAAACCTGCTCGTCCCAACATGGCCTCTGAACATCAGAGCACATAGTTTTAGGTAATAGTCCATCCAAGTCCAGCCTTAGAGGCAACTCATCTTTCTCTCTAAGCTTCTCCTCTGTTCTGCTTAATAAAGCTGATAAACCATTGCTTGACAGCAAGAGAAAAACTTGTTTTCAAGATTCACAGAAATTTGAACGATACCAGAGAAGTTACATTTGCACCCATTGATACAAGAAGAAACCATTTAGTGTTCTTGGTGTTCCAACTTGGCCAATGAATTGAATGAAACCCATAGACCATAACCATATGGATTGCGATAAATGGATTTACAAAGGGAATATGATGATATGGGTACATAGCTCTGTTTTACCTATCTTCTGATGATTTAGCTTTAAGATTGTTACCACTAGAGCATGATTTTTAGCTAATGTAATAACATACATTATTGTTCTTCCACACTCTAAACCAACAAAAAAAAAAAAGGATTATACTATGCTTGAAATAAACCCAAGGAAGTGAAAACACACATATCCAGTTAAGCCAACTTCAATCACTAACTTCTACAATCAGTAGTAAAAACCATGAAGTGGTCTTGAGCTGAACTGTTCATAATTCATAGACTGAAGTGGCCTTGAGCTAAACTGTTCATGATTCATAGGCTGAAGTGGCTTTGAGCTAAACTGTTCATGATTCATAGACTGAAGTGGTCTGGTGCTGAACTGTTCATAATTCATAGACTGAGGAACAAGAGACGGACCATTCATCATCTGACCATGGAAACCTCTCTCATTCACCATCAAATTATCCCCTCTTCCTCCAATCTCCATGTTCATTGTCTCTCCTGCAGGGTATACATTAGAATATCCAAGCTCCATATCCCTCATCAGATTTGGATTCACCACATCTTCATAGTTGTTGTTGTTGCCTCTTCGCGGTATCTCTCCAAATAGCTCCTGGAAATCTTCAGCTGAATCATTCATCTGAAAGTAATCTGCATCATTCATCATCACAGGTTTCATCATGTTCATCATCATCTCTTCATCACTCTGAGGGTTTACAAGATTGTGTCTTTCATAACTTGGGACATTATTGATCATGTTGTTGCTTCCTAGTGTGTTCATCCAGCTTCTGTTCTGACCAGCTTGATGATTACCAAACTGATCCTTAAAGTAAGGAGTCAAGAACATGAGCTGAGCATGTTTGCCTCTTCTGTTCAACTTCTTGACCAAAACCTCTGGATCTAAGTTTCCTCTAACGATCACTGCTTGTTGGTCTGTGTCTATATCAACAGAGTAAACACCTTGAAACCAAAAAAACAAATCATGAAAATAACATAATAAACTAAAAAAAAATCAGCATTTGA
This sequence comes from Cardamine occulta, assembly GCA_028015245.1. Lineage (NCBI taxonomy): Eukaryota > Viridiplantae > Streptophyta > Magnoliopsida > Brassicales > Brassicaceae > Cardamine > Cardamine occulta. The sequence continues at coordinate 21,905,515 of CM051386.1, forward strand.
TAAAAAGCTTAAGATCTGTTGTTTTTTTTCTCTCTCACCTTCAACTTTTCTAAGTGTTTTCTTCACTTTCATTTTACATCCTTGGCAATTGATGTTAACCTTGAGAAAATATGTCTGTCACATAAAACCCAAAACAAGTTTCAATGTTGGAAAAAAACAAAAGAAAATAAACTTTTGAAGTAAAGAGAGAAGTGATATTTTTTTTTTACCTTCAAAGGCTCATAGATGTTTCTTGGCATTCTTGAATTCTCAGACTTGAAGTGAAGCTTCACTTATGTTTTTGGACTCTTTGAGAAAAATGTGGTATAAAAAGAAAGTTATGAGAGATATAGATACATAAACACATAAATATATGGAGAGAGAGACAAAGATTCTGGTGGCCAGAGAAATCTCGATTTGTCAGCTTTTTTAGCAGGTGAGTCTCAGAGGACAACACACAATTTTATTGTGATGAAGATAGTTTCCGTTGGTCAACGATCGATCATTGGCTCTAAGTGTTAAATCTCATGTGAGAAGAATTCAAAAGATATTAAAAAATAAAATATATATGGAATATAAGTAGGAGGACCACTTGTAAGAAACTAGCACTGCAGTAAAAAATTAAGAGTTTTGGAGTAATTATGTTTTTGGTTGTAACTTCTTTATCAAGTATAGCTCTGCTTTGTGGCTACAAAGTACAAACTCTAGTCTCTGTGCTGTCTCTATTTATGTCTTTCTTTAGTTTTTATTGAACCACCAGAGCTTTCTTATTTTTCTTTAATTCTTAAAAAAAAAAAACATGAAAATCCTTGAGATATTTTTGAATTTTGTTTTTCTTTTACTTTATGCATGGATAAATTTACCAACAAATGAACTGAACCAAACTAGAAGTGGGTATAAATAAATGTGCAACTCAAAAGAACAAGAACCAGAATTTATAATAAACCAAAACCTAAGAAGCAACATCATTCTGATAAAGTAATATCAAAAAACAAAACCAAAAAAAAGAACCAACAAGAGACTTTAGACATCTTTAACAAAACCAAAAAAGAGACTTTAGACATCTCTTAGTCCCAAACCAGACCTAATTATATAATCATTCTTGATTCAACTTCCGATATGCAAAGCTCCATCTCCAACACTTCACCACTCAAGAAACTGTCAGAAACAAACATCAAATTTTTCTCTTGTGGGATTTGAAAACTTACTCCAAGAATTCTCTTCATCTCGGCGACTTTGTGACTATGAGTTTCTCCATTAAAAGAGTAAGAGATTCGATATGAGAACTTCTCCACTATTTCTGGAGCCAATGGTGCAATACAATTTACAGCCACATAAACACCATTTGTTTCTCTAAAACATTGCACCGTGAACAATAAAGTCTTTCTCAGCGTCACAAGAACCAAAACATTATCGTTTATGTTCATCCGCACATTCCTCGATTCACCAAAAGTGAAAAAGCAATTGGGTTTTAACATATGGGATGTTAAATAGTGGAAAAGAAGGTCTTTGTATGAGCCAGTGTACTTGCATTCGTCGATTTCAGGGCAAGAACATAGAGAGAATCTGCAATATTCCTTCTCATGAGTTGAGTCTCTCCCATAAGGAACATTCTTAGTGCAACCTAACTTTGAGTTTCGGCATGGGATAATGCGTCTTTCGAGAGCACTCTCCACTGCTATGCAACGTTTGTTACCAATGGGCAAAGCACATAGAGGACATCTTTTGAGTTTGGGCCAGCAAAATTTGCAAGCTACATGTCCAATATCACACTGAAATTCAAAACCAATCAAATTAAAATCAAAACCCTTTTGATAAAAGAAAGGGTTTTCAGTTCTGTAGGTAAAAATCACCAACTCAAAATTGTCTTTGCGGTAAATATCAACCAGCCATTAGAAAAGAATAATATGAAAAGGGGATTACACTAAAAATCTGATTTTACTTATGAAAACAAACACCAAAAAAAGCTTACCAAAAGGTCTCAACCAGCAATCAATTTCAAGAAAAAAAATATGAGAAAAAAATAACTAAGGTAAAATTTCTGTACTTTGAGTTTTCTTTGCGCTATATAAATAAAACTGAAGATCAGATGCCACTATAAGCAAAACCCAAAGTTAGCTTACAAAAATCAGAATTTTAACACATGGATGCTACTAAATGACCACAACTTGAAGATTATCTTTTGTCAAGGATAAGTGTATTAAAACTCTGTAAATCAACAATGCAATATTCAAAACCTAACCTGAAAGGTAGGAATAGTGAGTGGCTCGTAGCAAATAGGACAATCAAGAACATCTAGATCTATCAACATCTCCGAGTGTGCTCGTTGCCTCTTTGGCGATTGAGAGTTTGGGAGGCTTGAATGAGATTGTAAATAAAGCAGGCTCTGGTTCACTATACATATAGAGATGCATTTATTTTATGTTTTTATTTTCATTGGAAAGAGTTTAAAAGAACAGTAACATAACATCATGACTTCGGCGGAATTGGAAGAGTTTTCTAGTGTGGAACAGGCTAAACATCACATCATGTAATGGCTTAGGTGAACGTTTCAAGCCCTTTCATTTGTTTTGCCACGTGTCCTATACGTATGCATTGTTATCATTTCTCAAAAATCAATTTATTTGTGTTGCATGCAAGTTGCAACTTGTGTGGCATTTAAAAACGGCTAAAAATGATTAAGCATTTGCAAAAAATTAATACTCCATTGATAGCATGTGCTCTCTTTTTCTTTGGTCGGGTTCTCCAAATATTACTTCTAAAGTGAAAGTGGCATGAAATGTGATTTGTACTCCGAAGATTGAGGGTGGTTTGGGTATTAAAAAGCTAAAAAACACTTTTTTTAATTTCTCGGGATCTCTTTGGGTGGCATAGACCCGACACTATCTCCTTTAGGGGTAATCTTTTTGGGATGTAGTGAAGAGTACAAGAGGATCTTAGATATGGCGAAAACTTTTAAAAATCCATCCATTGGTGAAAGAGTTTCTCCCGGTTGATATTCGTGATGGGGCCAATACTTTTTTCTGGTTTGACAAATGGTTGCAAGGTACTCGGCCTATTGACTTGGTAGAAAGTTCGGATATTTGTGTTATGGGAATTCAATGACAAGCTAAAGTCACTGATGTTGTGAGGAATGGACAATGGTATATTAGGCGATGCAGGGGCCAGGGCTATCAAGCTTTAGAACAACAGATATGTTCTTTGCCACCACCAAATCTTTTAGCTGGTGGGGATATAGTTCTTTGGAAATCTGGACCGTCTAACTTCAAAGAAATATTTTCCTCTAAACAAACATGGCGCTAAATCCGAGAGGAAGCGCCTCGGGTTCCATGGTCTTCAATGATATGGTTTTCCCTATCTATTCCACGATGTGCGTTCATTACGTGGTTGGCTATTTGTGATAAGCTTTCAACAGGGATTCATACTCAACAATGGGGACAACCGCAAGCATGCGTGTTCTGTGGAGAACCTCAAGAGTCAAGAGATCATATGTTCTATGCTTGCCCCTATACCTTTTCAGTTTGGACCACTCTTTGCGGCCAGTTGATTGGATGCACGATCACTCCAGATTGGAATTATAATCTTCAATCTTTGAAGTATAATAGGAGATCGAAACAGGATCAAGTCTTGTTCGACTTGCTTTTCAAGTATCAATTTACCATATTTGGAGGGAAAGAAATGGAAAACGACACGTGCAGGCTGCTCACCCACCTCTTTTCTCGCTCATGCTATTGACAAGTTTATTCGAACTCGTCTTTCATCTCACCAGCCTCACTCCGAAGGAATTGATAACAACATCCTTGCAAGGTGGGTGTCCATGTGCTCCATCCCATCGTCTTGAGTTTTTAATATTGTAATCTTGTTCTTGCTCTGTAACCCATAAAAGGGGTTTTTCTTTTGTTTCTCGCTTATATTTTCATCCCCACTCATATAAATAACTCAGTTTGTTTGTTGAACAATTAATATCACAAAAAAAAAAAAAACATATTTAGAATGCGATAGCCCCACCCATTTTGATGAAATCTTAGAGAGTTGGTTACAACAGAAACTGAAAACCGCTCAAAGTAATATAGCCCCACGAATATCGGTAATCTCGCACGTTAGTCCAGTACTGGGACTGAACAATACACCGACGAGTGAGTTGACTTTTTTCTATGGTTAACTTAAAAAAAAAAATTAATACAAAATTTATAGACCATAAACCAAAATCCAAAAAACTATAATCTAAAAGCAATTTAAAAACTTGCAAACATTCATGATCTTAGTTTTTGTTTCGCGCCTTCCAATTTCCAAATATAAACTACATTATCCATAGAAAATAGTTCACAATAGATTTTAAATTTATTTGGCTAATGCCTAAGCGGACAGTAAAAAAAGTGCTACATGGTTTATCTTGATTTAACTTTCTTTAACAGGTGATTACTAGGTAGCACGGAAACTTTGTTCAACGTCCGTTTCCTGCTTCGGAAACGGAAACGGAATCAGAATTTTTCGGAAGCTTTCGAAATCTCGCTTCTATAACACTTCTAAAAAAACTTTTTAAAACAACATTGGAATCTTGCGCTTCCATTTTGGAATCTTGCGCTTCCATTTTGGAATCTTGCGCTTCCATTTTGGAATCTTACGCTTCCGTTTTGGAATCTTATGCTTCCGTTTTAGTAACTATTTTTTTATATTTTGTATTTGAAAAAATCAAGAATTAATATAGTAATTTTGTGATTGTGCATATCATTTTGTCTTTTATCTATAAAGAATTTTACTTAAAAAGATTATTTGAATCATATGCAAAATATTGAAAGTGATTAATTTGATTAGGTGAATAAGATTATTTCAAAAAAATTGAATATGATAATTTTTCTTTTGAAAACATAGAATTGTAAGGAATAAGATAATTTCAAATTAAAATAATTTTAATTGAACTATGTAAAAATGAGGCATTGAATTTATGTTATCCATAGCAAAATTTTAATATATAGTAAAACCTCTATAAATTAATAATATTGGGACCATGATATTTTATTAATTTATAGTGATATTAATTTATCTATAAATTAATATTTATTAATTTATAGTATAAAATAATATTTATTAATTTATAGAGAATTTTTGTCAAAAATTAAAAATAAATAAATTAAAAAATTTTGATCTAAATAAAATTAATGTATTGGATATTATAAATTTTAATAGTTTTGGACTTGAAATTTTAAAATTTTAAAGAAAATTTAATTATTTTGATAAGAAATAACAAAGATTTAGATGAATTCACTTATATAAACAATTAACATAAATTTTAAATTTATGATTAGTAATCTTAATTTTTGTATTTAAACAGTCTATTCAACTATTGAAATAAAATTATGCATATTTATAATTTAAAAATTTATAGAAAAGTTTGTTTTATTTTATGAAAAATTTATTTACATTATAACAATAAGATAGTTTAAAATACAACATAATATTTTCTTATATAAGAAAATTTATTTATGTGTTCTAACATAAATTCATAAAAACAAAATTATATTGTCTTTATATATATATATATATATAAATTTACTTGATTATTAATTTATGTTATTAATGGGACCATATATTTACATAGAGATTCTAAACAAATTATTATCTTATTATCTTATCGAATTTTGTTCATTTTTACAGCGGCCCGACTTCAAACTAGCAAATTTTATTAATTTATAGTGTTTATTGATTTATAGAATATTAATTTATAGAGGTTTTACTGTATTAGATGTTTAATTATATACACATATTAATGTATGGAATTTATGTTATTAACAATAATTTTTAATATTGTATAATTTTTATTTATATATATATATATATATATGTATATGCTTCCAACACGTACCTGCTTCCTAATATTTTCAAAAAAATTGTTTATACGCTTCCGTTTTCGCGTACCCGCTTCTGATTCTATACAACCTAGTGATTAACCGCTAAACATCCTAATATCACTTGGCATATAAAATATATATTTTTTAAATGAGTTTGACCTTCCAAGCCTGATCTTGAATATCAGTTTTAGACTCAATACCATATAGATTCAAAGAAGCAACATCAAATTATTAAAGACTATTGGAGGGAGCTACATAGATTCTTCAATAAGATGAGGAATACAAAATGATAGAAGATCAATCCCAGTAGCTCTGCTTTAACCGTACAAAATCCAGTCTAAACTAAAACCTTGTTAAAAACAAAGATCTGATCTTCTTCGTTCATCAAGTTAAAACTTACATATTAACGACAATGAGCGGTTATATAAAAAAAAAGACAAAATAGACTGTATCACCGCCACCGTCTTACTCTTAGTTCAACTTATTGATACGAAGCACCATCTCCAACTCTTCACCACGCAATAAACTGTTAGGGATCAAAATGGAATTTTCTTGACAGTTTCGAAAACTCACTTGAAGAACCTTCTTCACCTCTGGTGATTCGTAATTCATAGTGTGTCGATCAACAGTATAGGAGAGCTTATATGAGAACCGTCCTACTTCTGGAGTAGATGGTGCAATGCAGCTTACAGTTACATACACACCATAAGGAACTGTATTGCAAACAGTAGCTTCATCTTATATTCCCTTTTAACTAATATCTGATTATCCCAGATTCTCATTCAGAAACTAAAGGAACTGTCACAAAGTAACCCATCAAACATGTAATTTCCCTGGTGTGCAAGTTTGTAGATATCCTTGTACGATCCAGTGTAATAACAGTTTCGTACAGGACAGGAGCATGGAGAAAATTCGCATTCCTTCTCATGAGTTGATTCTTTCCCGTAATAAACGGTCTCGGTGCAACCAAACTTCTCGTTTGGGCATGGGACAAAGACTGATTCAAAAATAGTCTCCAATGCTCTGCAGCGAATGTGGGCAATAGGCAAAGCACATGAAGGGCACTTATTACTCAGTTTGGGACAGCAAGAAGCGCAAGCTAAATGTCCATTATCACACTGAAATACAAAATCAATGAATTATAATAAAATCGAGAAACAAACCTAACAAAGTATATGAAGAGATTGAATTGATAATCAAATTTTACATGAAACCAACGCAATCTTAACACCTACTGCTGGCTACTAATTAATTATATAACAACAATTCCAAATAGTGAATGCAAAGTTAAAACTTAATCTGAAAGATAGGACAATCAAGAACATCAATGCCGAACATGTTTTATCTTTTGCATGTGAGTGTTGCTCAAATCATTTACATTGCTTGAGCCACGCTCCATTATGATAGACTGAAATAAAACTGAGTTAGATTTTACTAGTCAATCACACATATAGACGATATGGTTTTGGCTGAATTCAAACCAATTTATAACGACTTATAAATATCAAATACTGACGTAAAATCTAAAAAATCGTTCTTGAATATACCTAAATATTCTACAGGAACACAGAGAATCGAAATTTTTTTTGAGGATGTGGCAATTCGTCGTATAGATCAAACGCCGTGTCTATAAACAAACTAGATCAAACACAAGATGCTAGTGACTAGTGTAGTGTAGTACCTGAACCAACTTCGTCTCTTTTAGGTTTAGGTTTCTTGGGTAAGAAGAAAGATTTATTTTTTACGAGAACGTCTTCTTGTTCAAATAATTGACATTATCATTGCGGTTTCGCATTACCATTTACAATTAACTAAATAAATTTTGTTTTTACATTCGTTAAAGTTGAGTTCTTCGATATTGGCACCTCAAGTCAAATTAATCTAGAATGTTGGGTTTCTGCAAGCCCAAGTCAACTCCATATTAGTATGATATTGTTCACTTTGGGCTAACTGGTCAAGCCCGCATGGATTTGTTTTTGGGGTCCTTCCCAAAAGGCCTCATACTAATTGGTGATTGACATGACTTATATATTAGACACATATTTTCTAATCTTCTGATGTGGGACATTGGTTTGTCTCCCAATGTAGAAGGAGACCCTAAAGAAAATAGGAATTGAAGATCTCAACAGTCAACACCATTGCTAAAGAAAAAGCCGAGCTCGAGCCCAAGATCTCCAACTCGGCAGGTCAATATCGACATTGAGAATCTGGAACGACGTGTTGGTATCGGCACTGAACTTTAGGCCAGCCTGCAAAATCAACTAGTCGAATTCCTTCGACATAATGTATTATCATTTGCATGGTCCATCGAGCACATAATTGGAATCGACCCAAATATCACTACTCATGATTGAAATGAAGTTAGTCACGACTCACGTTTGAATTGAAATTAGTCACTACTGACCAAATTCTGATAATATGTATATAATACTGGTTGGAAATTTCTAATGAGTTTTCCACTAAATTAGTCGAAATTAGTTGGAAATTTCCGACCAATAGTTTTTACATATTTTCAAAATTTTGTCGGAAATTTCTCCAAGTTTTTCATTATTTTTTGTATCACTATATTTCCGACTAAATCCGTAAAGATTTGATAGGAAATTTCTGACCAATTTCCAACTAACCTTTCATCGCAATGTCATCGAACCTTGGTCGGAAATAATTTTTGACCAATTTATGAAACCATTATCCACATTGTACGAAAGATATATGAGAATTTTCCTAAAACAAATTAGAATTTTATGTACGAGAGAGATAAATTTTCCATAGGAATATAAAAGAGCATTTTTTTTCTTACACTTGCTTCAACTTCTCGATGCAAAGCTTCATCTCCAAGCAGTCACCACGCAATAAACTGTTAGGGATCAACATAAAATTCTCTTGAGGTGTTTGAAAACTCACTTCAAGAATCATTTTCAACTCTGGTGATTTATAAGTGATAGTGTGTCCATCCACAGTGTAGGAGATAATTAATATATGAGAACTTTCCTAGTTCTGGAGCAGATGGTGCAATGCAGCTTACAGTTACATACACACCATAAGGCTCCCTGAAATACTGCACTACAAACAGTAGCTCTATCTTAGATTCCCTTTTAATTAATATCTTATGTCTATTGTTCATCTGTACATTAAAGGAATCGCCACAGGTAAACCAATTAAACTTGTAAATTTTGCATTCTTTATAATGACTGTAGAGATCCTTGTACGATCCAGTGTAATCACAGTCTTGTACAGAGCAGGAGCATGGAGAAAAGTAGATTTCCTTGGCATGAGTTGATTCTTTCACATAAGATACATTTTGAGTGCAACCTAACTTTGCGTTTCGACATGGGACAAAGATCGATTCAAGAACACTCTCCATTGCTCTACAACGAATTTGTCCAATAGACGAAGCACAAGCAGGACATTTATTACTCAGCTTGGGACAACAAGAAGAACAAGCCACATACAAAAACAAAACTAATTGAGTTTGCGATTAAAAGCCAAATGCTTCACATACTTAATTCAAGCAAATCAAAACTGTCACAAGTTCATGTAAGCTTACAAAAATCTCAACCTTGCCAAATTATACAAAATTAGTTTCAAGATAACATTATCTTATACAACTTCACTAAAATACTCAAAAGCTATGAACTACTCTTAAAATCTAATCTAGTAAATGTGCAAAATTCCAATTTTGCCATTTACTCCAAAATTTATAAACACAAAACAGTATGGAATAATAAGAAACGATTCTGTCAGAAAGTTACAATTCACATAAGAAACAAAACCTGGAAAATAGGAATCGTCAAGGCTTCATAGCAAATAGGACAATCGAGAATCTCAAGATCCATCAATATCGTCGAGCGTTTCTTACCATCTCTATTGGCTCTATCACGGGAAGAAAGTTTTCTCTTTTGCGAGAGAATGCTGTTGGATCCATTCCCTTCGACCGAAGCTTCTGAAATTGAGGCTCCCACCATTCTCAGACAGATTGATTAAACCCTAATTTCTGAGGCTTTGAATGGATGCATCAGTTGGGGCGGACAAAACTATCTACGGATTAAACCACTTTTTTATCATTCATAAGTTAGAGTCCGCAGTGGTGCAGACAGGAAAAATGAATGGATGCAGCGGTTAGGACGGACAAAACCATCTGCGGATTAAACCACTTTTTTTAGCATTCATAAGTTAGAGTCCGCAGTGGTGCAGACAGGAAAAAACAAAGAAAAACTGTTGCGGACCAACTGCGGTTCAGTTTTTCAAAGAAATAAACTAGGACCGCAACGGACTACAAACCGCCCCGAAAAAGAGATGGTTCAGTCCGCTGATGGTTTTGTCCACTGTGACTGCAGTCACCATTCAAGCCAAAGGAAAACCGCTGTGAACCAACTGCGGTCCAGTTTTTCAAAAAAATAAACTAGGACCGCAGCGAACTGCAGACCGCCCCCAAAAAAAAATGGTTCAGTCCATTGATGGTTTTGTCCATTGATGGTTTTGTCCACTATGACCGCAGTCACCATTCAAAGCCTGAATAGTTTTCAATGGTCGTTTAAGTTTTTTTAGATAAGAGGTTACACTATTTTGTGGAATTGGCTGAATTTATATTTTAATCTTTAATGAAGTTTATGTATTTTTACTATTTTCTGTGATACCAATGTTTCGTCAAAATTATTTAAAACAGTAATTTAAGAAAAGTAAAACTAATAGGTTGTTCGAAAAAAAAGAAGTAAAAGTAATATTTTATTAGTTCCCTCATTAGTCTTTAGTTTTAATGACGATGTTTAGTTTTAATATTAGTTTTTATCTTTAATGTAGTTTATGTATTTTTACTATTTTCTGTGATAACAATATTTAGTTTTAATATTAAAATATTAAAAGTCATATTTTAATATTTTATTATTCTATTTAAATATAATATTATTTGGCATAATTTCATTGGATAAATTTAGAGAAAGTGAGTAAATGAGTTCCTCTTTTTTTTTTTAAAGTGAATAAATTTTCAGTGTGGCTATTAAAGCTTTGATTGTTATTTCATTAGTCCTTATTCTTATGATGGAAAACAAACTAAAACTCACTAGATTTTGTTAGGAAACTTTATTTTGTAAAGCCAAATTGTTTTTGACTTATTGTTTAGACCTGACCAAAACATACACTTTACAAAGCGGGTAAAGGTGTACATAATTTGATCTTACTAGTTCTTTAATAGAACAGAGTTTCCATAGGAATATATGTAACCAATAACAAAAAGAACCTACATAGAGTGATTACGAGCCGCACGAACCTTAAGTCCAATGCCAATCTTCAACTCCAACAACTCACCATGCAATAAAGAGTGTGGGACAAACATGAAGTTATCTTGAGGGGTTTGAGAGCTAACTTCAACAACCTTCTTCACTTCTGGTGACTTATAAGTAAGAGTGTGTCCATCCATAGAGTAGTAAAGACAATACGCTAACTTCCCTACTTCTGGAACAGATGGTGCAATGCATCTAACAGTCACATACAGACCGTGCGGCTCGTTGAAACACTGCAGTGCAAACAATAGTCTCTTCTTAAATTCCCAAAGAACTAAAATCTTTTCGTTAGCGATGTTCATCTGAACATCAATAGAACCACCGCACACAAAGGAAACAGATTTTGTATTGTGACAGTGGCTATCAACAAAATGACTGTAGATGTTATTGTATGAGCCAGTGTAATTGCAGTCCAATGCAGGGCAGAAGCATTGAGAGAAAGTGCATTCCTTTTCATGAGTCGATTCTTTCCCGTAAGATACATTTATGGTGCATCCAAACTTGGTGTTTCGGCATGGGACAAAAACTGATTCTAAAACAGTCTCCATTGCTCTGCAGCGATTGTGACCAACAGGCGAATCACATGTAGGACACCTATTACTCAGTTTGGGACAGCAAGAGGAGCAAACCAAGTGCCCATTATCACACTGAAAAGCAAAACCAATGAAATAACAATCTAAGCTTTAATAACCACCATAATTCGAGAAAAGAAATCGGACCTTGCAGTAAATATAACCATCAAGAGAACATGAATAAATTAGAAACAAAACCTGAAAGATAGGAATAGTTAGTGCCTCAAAGCAAACAGGACAATCGAGAATATCCACACCCAGTAGCATCGCCGAGCGTGTCTTGCCTTCTGATGTTGAACTACGTTGCCTCTTTACTGGGAGAACGATGCTCACTCCTTCTCTGTCACAGGAGGATTCGGAAACTGAGGTTCTCACCACATCAATAGAACTATTATGTTTGTGATTATATATCAGTCGGTCTTGTCCATCATTGCCTCCACTTATTTTCCTAAGCTCCTTTTGTTGGCAAGACATTACATGGCGCCTCAAATGTGATGTTCCGTGAGTCCTCTCTATTACCAAATGCTTACTACAATGGATACAACGACCCCTTTCTTTGCCATCTATCCCTTTTCCTACCGATGCAAACTCTTTCCACACACCAGATCTCAGGTTTTGATTAGAATCGAAGACCGTTTGAGTCGGACTTTGTAGTGGTACTTGAGTTTCTGCATCACCCTCCTCATTCATTTCCATACATTCATTCTCAGCTTTAACAGTAATAATTGTTTCCTGTGACTGCAAATCCATCTGCATATATTAAAAACATCATTAGATGGAGTCAAAAATGTAGTAAATGCGCATATACAACAATGTAGTAACTCAACAATATATTAAAACTACAATCATCTGCTTCGTAGCATGATTACATTCTCAGTAGAAGAGCAAACATAAGTGAAGCTACTCAACACAGAACCAGATCATCTATTCAAGAGAATCAGCTGCCACTAAGTATCGTCTCAAATTCGAGGAGCATAGAACAAATAAAACCAGAATAAGAAAACCCAAATAGAGATTGTAAGTGAACACAAAGACAAAAGCTACGAATTTGATCATACCCAGAAGACAATTACGTACCAGAAGAGCTAAATGAGAGTAAAACAGAGAAAAGACTGAACATTTCACATACCAAAATTAAAATAAAATAAAAAAGAATCTTTTTAATTGTGTCAGAGCTCACAAGCCATAGTTACAGCAATCAAGTAAACAAATTAGCTGACCAAATCATGTCCATGTCCAATTGTCTAACAAATGTATATAAAGAACAAACATGCAATTCCTAAAGTCCAAGCCCAATTTCAAATTAAATTAGCAGCATTTTCTCACTTGAACAGAACGAACGATTAATGGGTTATTTTCAGAAGAAGCCACAAGGATTAAGAAGCAGATGAAATGCAGAGAAGAAGGAGAGATTTAGGGTTGATTTTGTTGGAAATGAGAAATCGTGAGTCGAGTGAAGAACAAGTGAGAAAGAAAAAAAGAAGCATTAAACGCATCGTTTCAGTGATTTAATAAAACTACGTCGTTTTGAACAAAAGAACTTATAAAACTCCATAAATAATTAATTATTCGGACCTTATCAAAAAAAGTTTTTTTAAAGGACTTTTGAACCAAAAATGAATATATTGAGTAAAATACTAAAAGAGAATGTGGAGGTAAATAATTCCAATGTAAGATATATTAGTTAACAATTTAACCATGTAGGTGTAAAAATACAACTTGAAAGTGATCTCAATGTAAGATGTATTAGTTAACAATTTAACTAAGTACGCGTAAACATATAACTTGAAGGAAATCAAAACATTGGTGGGATTGTTTTTTAGCTAATGTATGTGTAGCCGATCTGTTAACAATATGCATGAATTTTAAGTCTTGTAACTTTATTATCCAGTAAAAAAATATCCTTGCCGAATTTGTTGCTTTTTGAAAATAAAATTATTTCTTGAATTTCCAAATTTGCCATTGAATCCAAGAGGGAAGTAACTTTTTGATGGTTATACAAGACCTTGTACATCCCTTCAGATTGAGTATGTATCTTGAATATAGTCTTCAATGTTATCAACCGGTGATGAAAGTGATATTAGATGTAAAACATTGATTCTCCATTTCACAGTAAATTTATAATTAATGGGCAGGTAAAAAAAGTGATTTATATGCTTTCTTCATTGACACTTTGGCTGGTTCTATCTATTTGTGATCCCCAATATCTTAATCTAGTTGCAGTCCCTACTGCCTTAGATCATAAATCTTACTTTCAAAGGTTTTCTTGGCATTCTTGAATTATATAATAGATAACATACGTATCATAATTCTAAAGGATATAAGTGTTAAAACAAAATTAAAAAAAAAAGTTGTAGCAGCTCTAAGAAAGTGGCACATGCCAGATTAAATGTGTTTTTGTTTGCCTGATTATAACTTATAACTTCTTCATCAAGCAACAATCTCTGCTTTAAGTCCTACAAAGTCTTGTCTATGTGTTCATAGTTTCTTCAACCAAGATTCAAGTCTGATATTTAGTTCATCCGATCCGGTACCAAGTTTATCAAAAGGTCAACACATTTGACCATTTTTCCAATCGAAAATAAGTATCACAATATTTTCAACAATGAGGAAAACAAAACTACAATAGATAAGATTCAGATCTTAGATGAGATAGAAAGATTTTTGATGGGAAACCAAAAAATAAATAAAAGACAACATAAAAACTGTTTTTATCTTCCTCCGGAGTCTTCTTACTCTTGGTTCAACTTGTTGATACATATCCTTAACTTCAAGGCTTGACGTTTCAAGTTCGCCGATTGATGTTCAAACAACAAATAGGAAGGAACCAGCATGAAATCTTCTTTAGGGGTTTGGAGATTCAATTTCCGTATTCTCTTGACCTTCAGCGATTCAAATGTCATGTTTTATTTTTCCACAACGGTGGAGATGTGACAGGAGAACTCACCAACTTCCAAAGCAGAAGGAGCAATACAGCTCACAGTCACATAAACACCATATGACTCAATGAAACACTGAACAGCAAACAATAGACCATCAATATATTCCTTCATAACAATTGAAGTGTAGTCAGTCAATTCAAAGCATACTTCAAGGGATTTGCCAAAAATAAACTGATAATTATATCCTGTTTCACCATAGTGAATAATAAAAAAGTGAGTGAATAGATCCTTAAAATAGCCAGCATAATTGCAATTCCTTGCAGGGCAGGAGCATAAGGAAAAAGTACATTCCTTCTCATGAGTTAATTTTTTCCCATAAGAAAACTGTTGTGTGCAACCAAACTTGGCGTTTGGACATTGTACAATAACTGCTTCTAAAACCCTCTCCATTGCTCTGCAACGAATGTGACCAATGGGAAGAGCACAAGAAGGACATTTGTTTCTCAATTTGTTACAGCATGTAGAGCAAGCTATATGTCCATTCTCACACTGAAAAAAAAAAAAAAAACAAAACAAAAAGTTATAGCTAAAACATTATTGAAAAGTTTTTTAAAAAACCAAAAACCAAGAAGTAGCAAATAATTTATCGATCTTTGCAGTAAATATCAAGCAGTAAGCATCCATTCTTTATATTCTAGAATATAGACAAATATATTTATCTTGAATCAACAACGCAATATTAGAAATTCTACAAAAACATGGCGATTTAGGTAGAAACAAATAAGAAACGAAACCTGTAAAATTGTAGTTGTCAATGCGTCAGTGCAAATAGGACAATCAAGAGCTTCTAGATCAAGGAACTTTGCAGAGCAATTATTATAGTTGTTTTCACCAATCGATAAGCTACTTTGATTTTCAAGCCCGGCCATGACTACAGTCTACGGACGACCGGTAACGAGAAGCTTTAAGAAATCAGATAAAATTGTGGAGTTTATATTTTAAGAAATTTAGCCAGGTATAATCGTTAGGGTTTTAGCCATCTCTCTACGTTTTTTTTTTTTTTTTTTTCCATCTCATTTTACTAATAACCTAAAAACCAAAACAAGCTAAAAAACAATCCAACAAGGCAACAAAGTTCAAACCAAGCTCAAACCAATAATTGTATATTGTGGGAGTTCTTGACTTTCGGCCCATAATCTCCGCTTTATGCTATGAGCGGTTCAAATTAGCAAAGGATACATGTAAGCGTATTACGAGTACTATGACGGAATTTTGGTGGAATAATGAAAAGGAACATAAGAAGATCTCATGGGTGTCTTGGAAAACTATGTGTCGACAAAAGAAGAAAGGAGGCCTTGGGTTTAGAGACATAGAAAGATTTAATCAAGCCTTACTTGGGAAGCAAGCGTGGCGTATTTTTGATAAACCATCTTCCCTTTTGGCACAGATTTTACAACATCGGTATTTCAGGAACCAATCATTCTTGAACTGTGGGGTTGGAAATCATCCTTTATATGGATGGAGAAGTATAGTGTGGGGAAGGGATCTTTTGAAGAAGGGATTGTTGGTTAAAGTGGGTAACGGGCAGTCAACTAGAGTTTGGAAGGATAACTGGATAGATGATGAATTTCCAAGATCTGCAACTCAGTTCTATGAGAGTATAGATGAGAATTTGAGAGTGGCAGACCTGTGGTATCAAAACTCCACAACATGGAATTTACCAATCCTACGACATTATTTTAATGAGAGAGATGTTACCTTTATTTCTAGAATCAGACCAAATCCCACAAGGGAGGATGAATCTCGGTGGAATTTCTCTAGACATGGGGAATATACCACTCAAACAGCTTATAAGTTAAGTGAATCGATCCTGGAAGCATCAGAGTATCAGAATACCAACATCCCTGCAATAGAAATAAGACAGTGGACTCGAATATGGAAGTTAAAACCCCCCCCCCCGAAAGATACGACACTTCTTTTGGAGAGTTGCTAGAGGAGCCATGGCTGTAGCTGAAAGACTGAATACTGGTGGAATGAATGTGGATACCTTATGTCCGTCTTGTCATTCGGGGCCGGAAACAGTTTGTCATGTTCTGTTTCTTTGTCCCATGGCAACTCAGGTGTGGTCTGAAGTGAACCTCCCACCTCCGCGGTCAGGTTTTTATCATAATTCAATATTTATAAACCTTCAACACTTGTTAGCCTGCTGTGATAGTGCTAAGATTCCAATAGTGACTCGACGAGCCTTTCCGTGGGTGTTGTGGCATATTTGGAAAGCTAGGAATTCTTTTACTTTTAAAAAAACTAGAATTTCTATTGAGAGCTTGGTGGAACAAGCATTTGAGGAAGTGGATGAATGGTTCATGGCCAATGGATCTTCTATTCAGATACAAGTTGCAGAGGCCTCGACAACCCCAGGTACACGAAAATGGGAACCTCCATCACCTTCCTTTACAAAGTGTAGTATTGGTAGTGATTGGTGCCTGAGGAGTGGAGGAGCTGGAGTGGTGTGGCTTCTCCGAAACCATCTGGGGAATCCCTTATTTCATAGTCGAAGATCATTTTCAAATGCCAGATCCACTTTGGAGGCTGAGTTACTGAGTGTGCTGTGGGCAACAGAGAATATGGGGAACATGAGTCAGAGTAAAGTCATTTTTGAATTATCATCGGAACAAGCCATCCAAACTGTGATAAGCCCAATTTGGTACCCTGAACATGGGTCATTGCTATCAGAAATCATGAGGTACCTGAATAAATTAGAAGAGTGGAGGATTTTTTACTTGCTGGAAACTAGTATTGTGCCGGTTTGGAGGATTGCCTGTAGCGTCATCAATCATATATCGCTCGGAGAGCTCCATCTTGGCTCAGGGCTTTGATTATCTTGGAGAAATCATACTCAACCACATAATGGAGGAGATGGAGATCATGCTTTTCTCATATTTTTTTACTCTGTTTTAAGCTTCATCTTTGGTCGATCTTCTGTTTTTAAGAGTGATCTCCTTGTAAGCAATTGAGTTGAGTTTATAATAACCCGGTCTTTTGAGGAAAAAAAAAATCTCCGCTTTACATATATTCAGATTTAAAAAAATAACATTAACCCTCCATACCAAAATGGAATTGAACCCGGTGCACATTGGAACCAACTTCGTTTTACTACCAACCTTTTGGCTACTTATATACTTGCACGGCTAAACCCTAAAAATTTCAGTGTAAACTAGCAGTACTATCTCACTTGAACAGAACGAACAATTAAATTGTACATATGAAAAATGTAACATAAAATTTAATGATGCAAAAGTCGTGTTTAGATTGGAGCAGACAATCCAGTTTGGTTAGGGGTGTATTAGGCTTAAATTGCCAACTGAGCTGCTTATATTTCTTGTCATCTACACACATTTAATAGTTTTCGATAATTTATAGTGTGTGGTAAAAAAACCTAATTAATTTTGATGATTTATAGCCGGCGCGTTACCCTAAATCAGAGCCGAAAGAACACAACTCTCTTTAATTCACCACCGACTAGGCGAAAGAACACAATCATCAATCCGAAAATGGAAGTTCTTGGAAACGATATAAGGTACTTCTTTAGTTCAATGTTTAGTTCAACGTAGCGTTTTGAAGAGTCGCAGATTCCCTGTGGCTAATGGGAGTGTATAAAATTAAATCTGCGACTCTTCAAAGATCACTGGTGCTTCTTTGATGCTTACTGTTCCGTAGCTCAATGATTAGTTCAACGTAGCTCAATTGATGTGATTAGAACCTAATGCTTAGTTTTAATGCTATTAAAACATATTTTTATAAGAAACAATCAGAACCTAATGCTTAGTTGAGAAAACAAACACTAAGAGCAGAACTTTTATTTTGTAGTCATGTGTCACCAAGGGTCTACTTTGGTGAGAAGAGTTATACCGAAGTTTGTAAGATTGAGTCTTCTTGTGATATTAAACTGAAAATGAACTTAGAAGTTAGACCGAATCAAAAAGGAAAAAATAATCTATGCTCACATAAAAATAGAAAACCTGAGGCAGGATTCAAAAATCACATCACTTAATTAGAAGAACGTCAAGCTCTGAACTTGTGAACGTCAAACACAATGCATTCGTGTAACAAACATGTGCTCCTTCAGTCCTTCCTCTAATAAGATGTAAGATAATGGATCCAACAAATCATAAACTCGATCGCTACCGGTACGTGTCTCTCAACTTTCGGTTTCCTAAATAACCGGTATTTGATTGGCTTTTTTCTCAAATTGAAATTTATTTATTAACTGAAACCCAAATCAATTATATGACATTGATTATCAAATAGGAAAAGAAAAAAAGGATTTAATCGGATACTATAACAAAGTCGAAGAAGAATAAACAAACTATATTATTATCCAATCAGAAGATACCAATTAGACTTGGAATACAAACTTACTTGACAAACCCTAAATCTAAAAACTTTTCAGATCTAAATTTTTTTTCTCGTCCCAATACCATGAGCAACGAGATAGGGGAATTAGTGCAGGGGTTTGCCGAGGCATGGCGTTCTTTCAATGTGAGAGACGAAATTAAGAAAATTGAGAATCTCGAAGAACTCAGGGCTCAAGCTGAGGAGAGAAAGGTTTGAAAATCTATCTTAAACTATGAATGAATACATATGATTCTCATTAGTTATTATTATTAGGGAATTTAATGAAAAAAACTCTCAACTTTGGCCTCATCCATATTTAAACCCTCAACTATTGTTTTAGTAAAAAATCCCCTCAACTTTAATCCGTTAGTAGATTTGACCCTCCGTAAACCGATTTCGTTTCCGGTGATGGAATGACATAAAACGTTGAGGCGTTTGTATTTTCATATAAACAACATGATTTTTAATTGAAAAAACAATATGAAGTGCATGTAAAAATTTTGAATTGGAAACTTATGGTTCTGGTTCCGTGATTTTATTGTGGATTTTAAATGGATAAGTTTTGTTCATCGGTTCGATTCTGATAGCCGGCTTTTCTATATTTTTTCATTTTTTACAGTGATTAGAAGCTGTAAAAATAAATAAAACACACAAAAAACATTAACAAATATCTAACAATTCAAGACGTTAAATAATATTTTGTTTCAAGAAATCGACCAAAAAAAAAACCCAGCAACATTGTTTAACAAAAAGAAAACTAATAGTCTTACGAAGTACTACCCATTGCAACATAAGAAACTACAAATATCCTAAAGTAGACACTACCCCAACATTAACTTTGAAGAGAAGATTGTGTTGGCTCAGTGGTAGAGTTTTCTTCAACCACAGTCTTCTGTTTTTTCTTGGTCTTCCTTGAGGCTTATTTGGTGGTTTTGATACCGATTTACGCTTGCATGAACGTCTGTTGTGTCTAACTTGTTGACAGTTTCCGCAAGTCTGTAAATGATAAAAAAAACAGAAAAGTAAAGAACTTGAAATGACTTTTTTCAAAAACAATGTTGTTAAATGTTCTTATGTCTACCATTTGAACTTTTTCATGTGGAGAAGAAATTTTACCTGGTAGAGGTTCAGTTGGATCTCGGATCCTGTCATTGTTCTTCGGTCTTCCTGGCATGAGCCTATCTGGAGGAGGCATAACAACAACATCACTATTGGTTTTCCACAATTCCATCCCATTAATAGGAAGAAGCAACGAGCTGTAACAGAGCTTCCACTTCTCAACTGAATACCAATCTGAGACCACCGTTTTTGGTAGCTTCTTTTCTTTATATTCCTCCCACATAGCCGGCATAATGTGGCAGCATGGTATACCACTCACATCATATGCCCTGCAAGAACAGGAAACACCATCTCGTACATACACCCGATACTTATTTCTCCCATGGTCCACCTCATACCATCCTCTTCCAGCCTTAAGTGGATAACACCATTTAAGATTCTTTTTCCGCTTTTCAATTATAGCTTTTGCCTTTGGTGTGATTAGTCCTGTAGCATTTTGCATCTCTTTAATCTTCAGCAGATTACTGGACATAACATGTCTCCTTATATCTTCTAGCAAAGCTACCACTGGTTTGCATCGAGCATCTTTTAGCACAGCATTATATGACTCGCTTATGTTGTTCTCCACAGCATAAGACTTTGTAAAATTATTAAAAAAAGCTCTGTAATAAAGGAAAACAAATTAATATTAGAAAAGTGGACATATTGTGAAGAATGATAGACATATATAAAAAAAAAGATAGCTTAAGAATTTTGCTAGACATCTTAATGGTGGACAAATTAAAAAAAATGCCGGATAGATTCAGAATAAATGTTTAACAAGTGGGCAAATAATAATGAATACTAGACAGATTTAACACTTGGACCAGTTAAAACTCACACTTTTTTCACTTCTTCATAAGCTTCAAGTCTCACACTCTTCATCTTCTCAAGTCTTTTATCAAAAACTAGCATATTGTATGCTTTTGCACACTTCCAGAATAAGCCATGCAGATTTCCCGACTCACTGTATCTTTTTCTCAAGTTGGCCCAAATGTGTCTAGCACACATTCTATGTTCTGCATAAGGAAGGACAGTTCTGATAGCATATATCAGCCCCTTTTGGTGGTCCGATGATAATGCTAGTCCATTTCCAAGTTCCAAATTCAAGTCTTCTTGCAGCAATGTCATGAACCACTCCCAATTGACTTTGTTCTCAACTGGAACAACAGCCCATGCAATGATTAACATCTGGTTATTCGGATCTCTGCCCACATCAGTTAAGAGTTGTCCTTTCATGCGTCCTTTCAAAAATGTTCCATCCAAATGAATTATGCATCTGCAAGCACTTTTCCAACCAGTTTTCTGAGCTTCAAAGCATGTGTAGAACTTCTCAAAAACTTTATCTTTTGTCCCTCATATCACGGTTGAACCAGGATTTGATTCACGAAGCTCCTCCACATAATCATACATTCTTGTAAACTTCTCAGCATATTCATCACTTAAGATATGTAACATAATTTGTCTTGCACTCTGACATTTTGTTTTTGGAACCCGTAGACCTTGGATTTGCAACCTTTGCATAATCTGACTTGCACTCAAATCTCTATTAGTTCTAAACTCATTTAGAAAATCAGCTGCTATCTTAGGTGCGCTGTAAAGATTCACCACACCTGTTGAGAAACATCTGTGAGTTCCTTTGTAAGATCTCATAATCATATTACTAGACCAACTGTTTATGGAGGCATATATCCTCCAAGCACAACACTCTTGCACGCATGATGCGGCTACTTTTTTACTTTCAGATTTCTGAAAATGGAGATTAACCTTCTCTTTGATAGCATACTTCTCAATCGATTTCTTGCAACTTTCTTTGGAGACAAACGCTTGGCCAACAAAAAACTCATGCTTTTGACCATCATCATCAGAATCATCAGTTTCAGCATAATCATTGCAATAAAAATCAATAGGTTCATCTTCATCCTCGGGTTCCTCTTCCTCTTCCTCTTCTCCAATAAGGACATCATCGAGATAAGGATTATCAGCCCTAACAACATATAGATTCATGCTCTCCAACTCATGAGTACTCTTAATCATTTCTGCAACATCAAGATCACTGCCAAGAGTTTTGGAGACCTGTAGAAAATGGCGAACTCCTGGTTTGCGTCTAAGCTCGTTTCCTTTCTCAGCCCTCCGCCTCTGGCCGGTAGCCTCAACCGTCCCCCACCTCTACCACCTGACCCACCTGATCCCTCTTCTCCCTCTGACTTCCCTCCGCTATCCACTTCTTCCTCCCTACCTCGCAGAAAGTTCTCCTCTACTTGCTTTTCTCTCACTTCTGTTTCTCCTACTGTTGCATCTGCTGCCACTGATATAGCAGAAGTTGCTCCTTCAGATCCATTAGTAGTGACTACTTTTGCTTCTAATACTCTTGATTCATCCCTTGATTTGACAAATTTCGTGTCTCATCTTCTAGCTTCTTATTTAAACACTGGATCCAGTAAAAACTCTCAAAGATCTACCCCTTTCTCAACTGGATCTGGATCTGGATCTGGATCTCCCACTGTAGCTACTGTTGCTAAAGTGAAACCTGTTACTGTTGATGCTACAGTAACCTCTAAATCTCCTTCTCCTTCTTCTATACCTGCTATCAACCCTCCCCTCAAGCCCAAATCCTGCATACTTGGTGCCTCTCCCCCCTACTCCCCTTCCAAACCTGAACCCACCCTACGTAGTGATCTCTGATTATCCCTCATTCAATCATGTTCATACCTCTACCACTACAAACACTGAAAAAGAGTTGCTTGCTAATCCAAAAGCAGCTACTTGGGCTTCTAAGGTAACACCTGCAGTTGATAAGTCTCTCAAAAGATTATCTGAGGTCTCATACTCCCCTACTGGAGTACCTAGAGTGGTTATACCTGATGAAGTCTTTGAAAAAGGTGCTAAGCTCCATAAAGAGTTCCTTACATGTAGATTCTTTGGAAGGATCCCACATTACAATCTGATTCAAAGTGTATTGAACTACATGTGGGGAAAAGGAACACATCTTGAGATTCATATGTGTCCTGCAACAAACTCAGTGTTAGTTAGACTTCCAAATGAGTTCATAAGGGATAAAGTTCTTCAGAAACGTATATGGTATGTAGAAACGACTATGTTTCATGTCTCTCAATGGTCTGCTACCCAAGGAGAAGCTTCTCCTTCACTTCAACAAATCTCACTGTGGGCTCACCTGAAGAATGTTCCTTTTGACCTGATTCATCAACAGGGGCTTAGCTATATTGCGGGTGCAATAGGTGAACCCAAGGAAACAGATGAATGGACCATTAAGCTTACCAGCATAAACACAGCTCATGTTAAGGTGGAGGTGGACTCTTCCAAGGACTTGCCTCCAATTCTAGAGCTTTTCAGAAGTGATGGCTCCATGTTCACAGTGGCAGTCGACTACCCTTGGGTTCCGCCTGTCTGTTCCCATTGCAAGGAGGTAGGACATATCCAGAGGAATTACCTTCAGTTACCTCCTCCAATGCCTGAGCCGCAAGCTGCTCCTAAATCTTAGAAACCTGGTCGGGCAAGTGTACCATCAACTTGCTACACATGTAAAGAAACTGGGCATTTAATGAAAACTTGCCCTAAAGCAGCACAACACTGGACTCCGGTTTCAAGAAAATCTCAAAACAAGACTAAGGTTCAGAGTACCTCTTCTGCTACCTGTGAACCGATCCCTGTTTCTTCAGTCACTCCCCTTGTTACTCCTGTCCCTGACCCAACTATTATGCAACTTATTGACATTGCTGTACTGAAAAAAAATAATACTACCACAGTGCAGTCAGTTCAGGTGGAGGAAACTGTGCAGTCTGATCCTATGGAAGTCCATATCTCTCCTGAAAAGGTACAAGGGCCTGATACCATAATGGATGAAGATCAAACTGACTTTGTCCTTGCTCTCCCTGCCACTTTTCATTCAAAACCAATTATTGTTTCAAACTCAACCCTCTCCCTACCCTTATCTAATAAATTTGACCTCCTAAATGTACCAAACCCCACTTCTTTTAATCTTTTTATCCAATCTAACCCTCCCTTACCAAAAACGCCCAAAATCACCAAACCCCCCATAATAAAAAACCCCACAAAAAATCCATCAACTTCATTAAATCCTCAACTGTCCTCTAAAACCACCAAATCCCCTACCACTAAATTCCCAAACTCTGAAACACCTATGCCCCAAACCACCTCCTTTGAAATTATATCATCCCCACCCTCTTTTCAACCCCAAAACCTTTTATCATATTCTACTTCTGTTGTCTGCTCCCAGAGTCTTTCTCCTCATGAAGAGGCTCTAAACCAATCCCAATGAATCCGTACATAGTTTTTTGGAATATTCGTGGTCTAAATGACCCGAATAAGCACCATCCTCTATATCAATGGCTTACTACTAATCAGCCAATTGTTGGTGCTCTTTTGGAGACACATATAAAAGAACCAAATTTGAATCAAGTCATGGGGAAAGCCTGTCCTGGCTGGAGTTTTACCTCAAATCACAACACTGATGAAGATGGAAGGATTGTGGTCTTTTGGAAATCCCTTGCTACAGTTGATGTGTTGCATCAAACAGGTCAAACGCTTACATGCAACATCCGGATAGCAGACTCTTTTGCTTTTGTGCTCACTGCTGTTTATGCTTCAAATCAAAGAGAGGAGAGAACATCTCTATGGGCTGATCTAAAAGAAGTTCAAGATACATTGTTTCTAGAAACAAAGAATTGGTTAGTAGGTGGTGACTTTTACCAAATACTACACCAAGAAGAGCATTCCTCACCGTCTATAAATCACTTGACTGCTGACATGGTGGAAATGAGAGATCATCTCCTCAATTTGGGCCTTTCAGATCTAAGGTATCAGGGATACAAGCATACATGGACGAATAATCAACCTCAAAACCCCATCACTAAGAAGTTGGATAGAGCACTAGTGAATGATCAATGGATTACGAGTTTCCCTAATAGTGTGGCATCATTCTTACCCCAAGAGTTCTATGACCATTCCCCTTGTCTTCTAAACCTTTCTTGCCCTCTTCCCTCTTCTGGTACAAAGCCCTTCAAATTTTTTAACCTTCTAACCCGACACCCTCTCTTTCTCCAAAAGGTTGAGGCTTCATGGACTGAGAATGGAAACAGAGCATCAGATCTTTCATCACTGGGGTTCAAGCTTAAATTACTAAAGAGTGTACTAAAAACATTAAATAGAGAGAGTTTCTCTGATATTCAAAAGAGAGTGTGAGTCACTAACGATTTGCTGAAAGTTTTACAGGTACAAGCGCTTGAATCACTTACCATAGAATCCTTCACTGCTGAGAGAGATCTACACTCAAAATGGACCTTTCTTAGAGAGATTGAAGAACTCTTTTTCAGACAAAAATCAAGAATCAACTGGTTGAGAGAAAGAGACCAAAATACCTCTTTTTTCTACCGAGTAGTTGCAGCAAGGAATTCTTACAATTCTATTCGATCCTTAACTCTGGCTAATGGTGAGATCACTTCGGATCCAATAGGTCTGAGTGACTTGGCTATTTCACATTTTATGCAAATTCTGGCGCCAGACATTCTCTCGCCTATTGTTTCTACTCTTCAATAGTTTCTGGAACTCCAGCCATTCAGATGCTCTGACAGACAGAAAGCAGCTCTAGCATCCCCTTCTACTGCACTTGAAATCTCCAACATGATCCTTAACCTCAACCCAAACAAAGCCCCTGGTCCAGATGGGTACACCTCAGCATTTTTCAAATCTGCATGGGTAATTGTTAGAAATGAGTTTATAGAAGCAATTCAAAGATTCTTCCTAACCAGTTTCCTACTTACCTCCACAAATGCTACAATTCTAGCTCTGGTCCCTAAGAAGCCAGGATCTACTTTCATCTTTGACTACAGGCCTATCTCCTGTTGTAACACTTCTTACAAGGTGATCTCTAAACTTCTAGTGAAGAGACTCAAAACTATTTTGCCAGATGTTATCCTACCCAATCAGACGGCATTTATAAAGGGTAGATTACTCATTGAGAATACTTTGCTAGCCTCTGAGATAGTCCAAGGATACCATAGGATAGAAGGGCCTAAAAGAGTTACTATTAAATTTGATATCGCCAAGGCTTTTGATACAATCCGGTGGGAATTCTTATTACAATGTTTGCGAAGCTTACAGATTCCGGAACTCTACCTAAGATGGCTAGAGGCTTGTGTTTGCACTCCCTCCTATACTATTGGATTCAATGGAGTAATATATGGATTTTTTAAAGGAAAAAGGGGTCTCAGGCAGGGAGATCCTCTCTCTCCCTACTTGTTTGTCCTAGCTATGAATTGTTTATCCCATTTGCTCAACAAAGCTGCATCAGATGGAAAGTTTCACTATCACCAGAAATGTCAAAGGACTAAGCTAACACACCTGTGCTTTGCTGATGACCTTTTGATATTCTCTGATGGTTCTCTCAGATCTATTGAAAACATTCTGGAAGTACTGAAGGATTTTGAAGCTAAATCGGGTCTGGCCATTAGCGTCCAAAAATCATGCCTTTCTCTGCAGGAATAAAAGACCATGAGCTGCGCATATTAAAAGCAAAAACAGATCTTGAATCTGGAGTGTTCCCTATCCGTTACCTAGGAGTTCCGCTCTGTACAAAGAAACTTTTAGCTTTACATTATGCTCCTCTCATCCAGTCAATTAAAACTCGCCTTCATTCCTGGACCACAAGATCACTTTCTGCTGCTGGTAGGTTGCGACTTCTTCTTCTTGTCATTGCAGGGATTACAAACTTCTGGTCAAGTGCATTCATCCTTCCTCAAGCCTGCATAAACGAGATCAATTCGATCAGTTCGAGATTCTTCTGGAAGAGAAACACAGAAGATCACCATGGTACAAAATTCTCATGGGAAATGATAACCAAAAGGAAGGAAGAGGGAGGACTAGGGCTAGGGGACTTATCTGATTGGAACGAGGCTTGTGCCTTAAAGCTCATTTGGTTAATATTCTTTCAGCAACAGTCGATTTGGGCGTCTTGGTTTATAGTGGAAGTGTTGGATGGCAACTTAAACAACTTTTGGGTCATCAACACTCGACAGAAAAACTCGTGGGATGCAAACCAGCTTCTCTTACTACAGACAAAAGCTTACTCTTGGATCAAACAAATAGTTGGCAATGGGGAAACAACATATTTCTGGTCCAGCAACTGGTCGCCCTATGGAAATATCAGAGATTATTTTAGTTGTCAAGGCTCTCAAGCAATAGGGATACCGAGACACACTACGTTAGCTGAGCTTTGGGAAATTGACAACTGGATCATGCCCCATGCCCGTTCTGAAGCGCAGCTAAGAGTCCAGACCTTCTTATCTACCATCACAATTACAGAACAAATAGACACTTATGAATGGTGGCCAAACAATCAGAGAAGATCGAGATCTCGCCATGGGAAATTTATGACCTACTTAGAGACCATAAATCGATTGTTGGTGGCATAGAGATTTGGTTCTCGGGAGGAATACCAACGCATAAATTTCTCGCGTGCCTCATGGTTTTAAATCGGAGTCCAACTCGAGACCGTCTACTGACCTGGGGACTCCAAGTAGATCCAATGTGCCTCCTATGTAACTCAATGGCTGAAACCAGATCCCATTTATTCTTCCAATGCTCTTACACGTGGCTGATTTGGGAGAACTTATCCTCCAGATGTGGATTCAACTCGTCTCGTGACTGGGCAACTATTCTTCATAAGCTACGGTGCTTCGAGGAATCCCAAACCGACAAGAAAGCTATTACTTCTTGCGCAAGCAGCGATTTACTTCATTTGGGGAGAAAGAAATTGTAGGCTCCACCAAAGCATATCAAAACCGGTGGAAATAATTATCATAGATGCTGATCGGATGGTGAGAAATAGAATTGCAAGCTTAAGAAATATGAACCCACGCCAATCTTCTATCATGCTTCAGCAATAGTTTCAAAACTGATGCTCTAGATCCTTCGATGCTTCCAAGAACAACTAAAAGACTTCCCTTTTCCGTCTCTTACTCTAACTGGGCCTATGTGGGCTTCTTTTATTGATTCAAATCAGGTTCTTTGTATGTGGCTATTTAGCTGTATTGGGCCTTTTGGCTTTGTAACATTTGCTCTCTAATGCTTTCAATAGAAAACTTTTATCAAAAAAAAAAAAAAAAAAAAAAAAACATCAAGATCACTACACAATTCCTTCTTATTCTGGTCTTCTATTCTTGATGGAAAATACGAAAACTTATGTTTTCTGCAAAACCTTCATTCTTAACCATATCTAATAGCATCGATACACTAGGATTTTGAAAGTCCACCCTACACCGCCTTATATCACCACCGTTGTATGAACCATCTGATGCCCAATATCCACCAACGTGTAGTCGAACAAAATACGTCCTACATACACAAAAAAAAAACACGAGACAAAAATAACAAAAGCATGGGATTAGTATGAGTAAAATCTGTTTACACATGTCTGATGTCTATAATGTTGATTATGTATGTCATGTTCGTATATCATATTGCTAAAATGCTTAATTTTAATACTTCGTTAGTTGTGGTGTGCAAAATACAGTGGCACATGTATAGAACTCAAACAAAAGAGAAAACATTATCTGACGTGAAGAAGCTTATTGACTTTTGTTTTTATTTCCAAGCTTTAACGTGACGATCTAATACAAAGGCACTATGTAGTTGTTTTTTTATATTATCTGTATCGAAATTACCGTGAGAAACACTATAATAATCAAATGAATTTGACTTACCTAAACATTTTAGAACAATCGAATCAATAGACCTCTTGCTCTTTACGACCTCTGCTCTCACTTTTCCTTCAAAAATTTCTTAGGTTTTACGGTTTTAAGATTTAGAGAATTTTTAGGTTAAACTTAAAACAGAGTGTACTTTATATTTTTTTGTTTGTTTTTCAATTAAAAATCTTGTTGTTTCTATAAAAATACAAACGCCTAGACATTTTATGTCATTCTGTCACCGGAAACGGAAGCGGTTTACGGAGGGTCAAATTTATTAGCGGATTAAAGTTTTGGGAATTTTTTACTAAAACAATAGTTGAGGGTTTAAATATAGATGAAGCCAAAGCCGAGGGTTTTTTTCATTAAATTTCCTTGTTTTAATGTTTGTTAATAATATAAATAAAATTATATATTTTATCTAAAATTATGAAAATAAAAAAATATTATAACAATAAAACTTATTTTATCTAAATAAAAACTATTTTCTAAATGGGAAATGAAAAGCGAGATTAATACTTTCTCCAGTGGTTCTATCTATTTGTGACCCTCGAGATATTAATCTAGTTATAGCCTCTAATGCCACATTGCTTCTTCAACCAAGATGCAATTCTGATATTTTGTTTATCTATGTCAGTCCATCGTACCATTTTTCTGATCGCAAAGATAGTAAAGTTTCACAATTTTCAACAATGAGGAAAACATAACTAAAATAGATAAGACAGAGACTTTTGATGGGAAACAAGAAAATAACTTAATAAAATAAAAACTTTTTTATTTTCCTTTGGACTCTTCTTACTCTTGGTTCAACTTGTTGATAAATATCCTCAACTTCAATGCTTGACGTCCATGCAGCAAATAGGTAAGAACCAACATGAAATCTTCTTCAGGGGTTTGGTGAGTCAATTTCCGTATCCTCTTGAGCTTCGGTAATTCAAATTTAAGATTATATTTTTCCACAAGAGTGCAGATACGACAGGAGAACTCACCAACTTCCAGAGCTTGAGGAGCAATACAGCTAACAGTCAAATAAACACCATATGGCTCAATGAAACATTGAACAACAAACAATAGACCATCACCACGTTCCTTCATTACAACTGAAGAGTACTGAGTCAATTCAAAATATACTTCACAGAATTCAACAAAACGAAACTCGTAACTATATCCAATTTCAACAAAGTGAGTTTTAAAGTGAGTGTAGAGATCCTTATACGAGCCAGCATAATTGCAATTCCTTGCAGGGCAGGAGCATAAGGAAAAAGTGCATTCCTTCTCATGAGTTATTTGTTTCCCATAAGAAAACTTTTGTGTGCAACCTAACTTGGCATTTGGACATTGTACAATGACAACTTTTATAACCCTCTCCATTGCTCTACAACGAATGTGACCAATGGGAAGAGTGAAAACGCATATTTGTGGCTAAGTCTATATGATCGAGTACGTATATGTTTGAGAGCGAGTATGTGTGAGCATAAAATAAATGACACAGAGAGTTTGTTAACGGGGTTCAGTTTTTCTTACATCCCCGGGACCTAGTCCAGAACAAATCCACTAGAACAAGATTGCAAATACAATTGCGTTATGATATTGAGCACTCCTATGCCTATCATTCTTTTCTAGATGAATAAACCACCAATAGATCTTACATCATATATGGTGGGGCGACGCCACACACCTTGTGTGCATCTCTCGAAAATACCCTAAGGCGCGCAAGTCTTCATGAAGCGCCCTCTTGGATTTATAAAAATCATGTAACCCTAGAGTTGCTAATTTTCCTATTCTACACCAATAGGAATTTTCCTATTCTACACCAAAATAGGAATTGAGAAATTTCCTTTTGTTTTCTTTATGGATAAGGAAAGTTTCTCTTCAGGTTCCCGGCTCAGCAGCCACCTCTTGGCTTGTCCAAATCGGCCTCGCACTTCTGTACTCAAACTCTTCAAAGCAGTCTCACAACTCAGCTTCCTATATTAACAACAGAACTAGTATAAGAACTGCTTCAGACGTCTGATACATCTTCCGATATATCTGACTGCTTGTTCCTTGATTCCACACAACATATTCTCTGTTTTGTGTCAATCACTGTGTCAACATTTTCACAAAGTAACTGCATCAAGTAATGCATCAACATCCTTATCAGACACCTCTGATGATTTCATCTTTGTTTCTCTATCTCAAGTCACTTCTTGCTTTTCTTGCAACTTATCAAACTCAGTCAACACAACATCTTCAAAGAGCACAAGCCGGACATTTGTTTCTCAATTTGTCACAGCATGTAGAGCAAGCTATATGTCCACTGTCACAATGAAAATGTAAAAACAAAAATTAACCACTAAATCAGTACTATTGAAAAGATTTAAAAAATAAGAAAAAAACAATGAGTTAAATATTTATCAATATTAGCAGTAATGTCAATCAGTAAGGATCCATTATTCATACCCTAGTGAATCTGGAAAAATCAAGTTACTCAAAATATACAACGCAAATAAAATTTATACAAAAACATAACAGATAAGAAACAAAACCTGAAAGATATATAGGAGTAGTCAATGCGTCAGTGCAAACAGGACAATCAAGAGCTTCTAGATAAATTATGACAAATCTTTTTTTTCGACAAAATTTATACAATTTCCGATTCTTAATTTTTTTAAATTTCATCGAATTTACTTCTAATTTCCAGCTAATTTTCCGACTATTACTTTCTCTCCGATTTTCAGAATTTCGTCGGAATATGATATAACTTTTTCCTACAAATTTCCGATAAATTATTTACAACAAAATTCTGACAAAACTATTTTCTGATAAAATTCTGACAATTGTTTTTTTCCATAAGGCATATTCCGACTATTTTCTTCATGTCGGAAATTTTTTGGAATTCTTCCATTTCCAACAAAATTCCGACTAATACCCTTCTTGAAATTAGCCATGTTTTCTTGTAGTGACAGGAGTAGTCAATGCGTCAGTGCAAACAGGACAATCAAGAGCTTCTAGATCAAGGAACGTTGCAGAGCAATTATCATCTTTTTTTTCACCATTTGATTCACAAGGCAAGCTACTTTGATTTTCAAGCTCGGCCATGACTAACAAGTAACGAGAAGCTTTTAGAGTTTTTATATTTTTCATTTGAATCACTACATAGAGAGATGCATATATATAAGTAAGAGAGATGGCTAAACCCTAACGATTTCCGAAGAGTTTTAATCTGAATCTAGACATGCAATTGATAATATCATTAAAATCTTTTTGGAAATAGCTTTGCATGAATTGGATTGAGATTTCCCAATAAACTTTGTTCCTTCCTTTGGCGGCTAGGCCCTAACACTAGCGGTGTGTACAAAGAAACTGTAATCAATTCAAACAAATCAAAATGTTTTTTTTTTTTTTAATTCTAACAAATCAAAATGTTTTTTTTTTTTAATTCAAACAAATCAAAATTCAAAACAAAATTTAAGCAAAATAGTAGTAAAAATCCGAAAACTTCATATTGATAAATAATGGGCGAAAATTTTATTTTTGCCTGAATTTCTCAGGACTGTCCTTGGTTACTGTATAAACAGTAAATACCATATATTGTCATGGTCTGATTAGCTTAATCTTCTTATCATCATTATAATTTATATAATTTAAATTATTCTTTTAGTTGTTGACCAAACAAATTAAAAAAAAAAAAACTAAATCCAAATCTAACCAAACCAAAATTTCATCGAACTGAATTAAAGAGCCTTATTTGGTTGCAGTTCCTATTATTGCGAACGTGCAGGTTCAAACTTGGTATCTTCACGTCCGGTTAGTCCGGTTTGATAGCTATACTCCCAAAATTGATTCACTTCGGATTTGATATGATTCTATTTACCGTTGTTCCACAAATAATATTATTGGCTAAATAATGATCGCAAACATCGCTTCATAATTGTCAAAAAAACCTCTATGATCATAAGTTAAATTCACAAACTAACTCACCACTAGATCTTCAAACTATGAAAATACCCAAAAAGCAAAAAAAAGTGCATGACAAGTTTATGATTCAACTTGAGTTCTTAACATGACAAGGTACTACTAAGGACGGCGCCACGCCAGATACAAATCTGCACATTCAAGGTCTGATACAAATACGAAGGAATCAACAAAAAACCACATTCGGGAGGTTCATTCATCACTTTCCGACTATTCTTCACCACGAATTCGTGCTTCAGAAAGTTATCAGCGTTTATGTTTACCAGACTGCATGACAACTTACAAACTCTCCGTGCCAACGGTGCAATACAACTCACATTTACAGTCACAGCATGCGAAGCCCAGAAAGATTGAACTACAATCACTTCTCCATCATTTGCTTCCTGAAGAATTGTGGGCTTCTCATTAAGGTCCAAGGTAATTTTTAAACGAGTGTTCCACACGAATGGGATCACGGCATCTTTGTGTTCAGCACGGACATGGTTGTTGAGATCCTTGTAGTAGCCAGTGAAGTTGCACTTAAGTATGGGGCAGGAACAAGGGGAGAAAACACACGTCTCCTCGTGGCTAAATCGGGTAACATAAGTAGTAGTCTCTCTACATCCGTATTTCGCATTTGCACATGAGACTCTAGATGTTTCTAAAACCTTCTCCATAGCTCTGCAGCGAATGTAACCAATGGGCAATGTGCAAGACGGGCATCTGTTTCTTACTTTAGTGCAGCACGAAGAACAAGCTAAATGACCATTATCACACTGAACACAAAAACCACAAACTTGTTATAAACAGCTGTATGACAATTCTACTATACTAAAAGGATCTAAAACCGTATACTAGCTTATCGGAAATTCATTCATAAACTACAATGAACTCTGTATGACATCAATTTTAGTTACATTGCCCACTTTTCTAGTCATACTCATCAACAATAAACTTCTTGTGCAATGAATATCAACAAGTAGTAAAGGAAAATAATAACACTAGAAAAGCAGTTAGCTTACTGAAAATTCAATCACAAACTACAATGAAAATTTCGTGAACAATGTAAGCTATTCAGAGTGTTTCTCAATCTGCAATCAAACATTTGCTTTGCCATTGGATCAAAAGAAGAAACTGTTCTTCAAGCAAGCAACATCAACATGATCTCTGAACATTCTTGAAATACAACCAAATAAGCTTAACCTAGTGCTACCCAAAATTCCCAATTGCATGCAGCAGAGCTAGAATCAAACCAAAATCCCAATTTTCATCTGTTTCAACAGTCTACACAAGTTATGTCTCCTCTAACATCTTATCTTTCCTTTATCATCTTCCTAAAATGGACTCTTAAACCTAAAACTGGATCGTGAAATCGACTCATAAAATGGATTGTGAAATGATGAAATTGCGAAATCACAGTTCTTCAATCAGAGAGAAGGAAAACAATACCTGAAAGATAGGAATCTTCAATGCCTCACAGCAAATAGGACAATCAAGAACATCTGGATCCAATAGCGTTACAGAAAGAGACGAATCTTTGCACGAAGAAGAACTCTGACCATTTACGAGTTTACCAAATCGTTTATCTTCATTCACCATTTCACGATCGCTTTCATCGCTCGTTGATCCTCGTTCCTCAGATTCATTTCTCCTTCCTTGATTCTGAGTTTCTTCTTCCTCTTCTTCTCCGGAACTTCCAGCATCTGAGTTCTCAGCGTCTTCTTCATCTTCATCGATTGAAGGAAGTCGTTGTCGTTTCCGGGATTGGTGATTGTTGCTTGGTCCTTCTCCGTCGTCTCCTCCACAAACTGAGAATCTCGCCATCTTCGGATCGAATCAGATCTACGAATTCTGATGAAGAGAGTTCTGGTGTGTGGTTAAAAGTTGGGAATAAATAATCGAAAATCAAACCGATTTAAACCGGTTTATAATAATCTGAAACGGTAATTAACCTTTTTATACATACTAGATTCGAATCGAGTCAAAGCAAGTAACTGAAGATTATTTGTAAACAAATATCTTTAAAGTGCATGCATAGAATTAGAAGATATATACTGTCATATCCTAAATCCTATATCAAATTTGAAATGAGATGGGAAATAATCTTCACATGTTAAATATTCACTTTCGAAAAATCTTTAAAAATTCTAGAAATTTTTGATATTTTCATCAATAATTTTATGAATTTTATTGAAGTGTAGATTATTGATCTAAATTTTAGCTTTGGCTATAAAAATTAGTGTAGATTTTTATAGAACTAGTTTGTGTTTTTTTTTTAAATCATAAATTTTGTATTTTGTATTTTGTATACCGTATATTTTAGATTTTTTTTTTTGATAATGGTATATTTTAGATTTGGACAATCAGTATTTTTAGGCTTTTATCATAGACCATTTATAGAGATGTTAAAAATTGACTAAAATCTGCAAGTAAAATCCAATCCAATATATTATAAATGGTCTCGCAAATTTGTCCATAAAATATTTGAATTAAGAAAAGTTAGATTTGTTTGTTGAAATAACTAAAACATTTAGTTTTATTAATTTTTCTCATAAAATCTTTTGAGAAGATCTTTTAAATTTACAATATTTTTAAAAATACTTGACACAATATTTAGGAAATACTAACACTTATTTTTTATGCAAACTTTTCTAATGATATTTTAAGAATATTTTAAAAAGTTTTTTGCTAAAACACTATCAACCGTTTTTTTTACAAGCTCGACAGTCACCTCAAATTTGTGCATGTCAACCCCATGAACTCGAAAATTACCCGCAATATAGCCACTGTGAATATTATCGATGTGACACAGTCATCTTCTATTACAAAACTAATGATAGCCTCAAAACGATGATGTTTTAGATAAACTACACGATTTTTTTTGTTAGGCAAGTTAAAACAATATGATTTTTTGTTGTTTTCATCAAAACAACATGATTTTTGTTTTTCTTCATCAAAATAACATATATTTATATTTGGATACATTTAAGCAAGATTTGATCTTTTATTTGGATACATTTAAACCGGATTTGGTCCACATTGACGATGGATCAAAAATGACCATGTCCATATGGGCTTTTCCACGGACGCCCACTCAATTGTATTTGGATTATAAGAATTACAAATATATTTATTGTAAAATAATTTGTGAGATTTGCAAACTTTGCTAAACATATGTAGATAAAACCAAACACATAATTCTGATAAATTAGTCCTCAGATGAAACTATTTTGATAAATTAGGTCAAGTAATCATAATAATAGCAAAATCTCTTTCACTTTTTCGTTGCTTCAATCTCTTTATATAAATTTTGTTGTTAATGGATATTTTCAAGAAAATTAAGAAAAGAGATCATTGTTTTTAGTATTATTGCATGATTAATTGAATCAATTTATATAAGAGATTGATGCAAAACAAATTTGAAAAACATGAATTTGGTCTCAAGGCAAGATGGAAGGAATAAAGATAAGATGAAATTATATGTAATAGATATACATTTTCGTTCAGAAAAACAAATATTATCTTATTAGTCTTGAGCTTTTTTCCCCGTAAATAATGTTTTTTTCTTTAAAAAAATCTCCAAATTAGAAAACCCTTGTTCTATTTGTTTCTGCTGATCACATGGTTTGGCCATCTTCAACGGCAGACTAATTTGGACATATCCATTTGGACAAAAGCTGTCTAATAAAACAATTTTGTAGTTGGACTGGGCGAAACTCATAGACACATATCCAATTGACAACACTTACTGACATGCACACTCTAGATAGATCTAGAGATAATTTATTTTGGTTTCATAAGATATATCATATATGATTATACTTTTCATTAGAACATACCTTTTATCAATATCATAGATATAAAACTCTATTAAAGAGTTGATAAATCAATAAAGGGTAAATCTTTAATTTTAAATACTAAAATGTGATTTGGATAACTTCATATAATATCTTTTTAGTTTAAGAGTTGCTTATTTTTGATCTTTCTCCTCCCCAGTCTCTTAGCCTATCCTCAGCCATTGCAACCTACACAACAACATATCGATTGCGTTAGAAAATATTGAAGGCTAGAGTTTAGAATACAACATATCGATTGGTTTTAATATTTTTGACTTACCTCTGTGTCCCAATTTGTTTTGCAGATCATCCATGTTAAGACTATTGTCTGAACCACGGTTCCTGTCAACATTCCGCACCAAATTCCCTAAGACATTAAAGATTTTCATATTATCAGTCTTTTTTTTTAATATTAGAAGGTTCTAGGCCGAAATCCGTAATCCTCCATACCCGAAACCACAACATGTAATATTATCAGTCTTTTAGCTCTAGTTATTATTATTTTTTTTTTTTTTCATATTTTCAAAGGTTAGATAATAATGGAGAGTCTAGTTTCATTACCATTACACCAAAGTTAAGCTTGTATCCTAATAATAAACCAAATGGGATTCCAAACAAATAATAGCAGGCGATGTTAACGTACGCCACCACTGCTTGCCATCCAGCTCCCACAGCCACCCCTGTTAGTCAAGTTTGTTACCATTTTGCCATTGAATTCAGTAAGCTTCTCATATGAACCAAATAAAAATCTTTTTTTTTTGTATGAATGTAAAATTTATTTTAGAAAAAAACCATGGTTACATTATATGCATCTTTGAGTAGAGATGTTTTTGAAAGATAAAAAATAAACAGATAAAAAAACTATAAATCCAAAACTTGAAAAACCGAATACAAGGTTTAAATGAAAAATTCAAAGTAGAAAACAACCATGATGGCCGACGAAAACCGAGATTGTATCGAAATGAATTGAACTAGGTTTAGTTTTTGAAATAAATAGATTGATTACCTGATAAGACAGGTTGGACATTGTTGATGACGATGGAGAGTGCAAGTATTGGTGTAAGTTCTTTAACAATAATAATGACTTCTTCGTCTCCCACAAAAAAAGATGGATATTGATCTCTAAAGATGAGTAGAACCATTGATACAACAAGTCCAATCACCGTCGATGTTATCACTGCGACTAGTAGTGAGAATTTCGCGGTTCTTGGATGTTTTGCCCCTAATTCATTAGACACTCTCACACTGCACCATTTTGAGATTATTAAGTTTTTAAGTGTTAATAAAAATATTAGTTATAGTTATACCAAAGAGAGGTTAAAAAAGAAAAGTTTACTTTTCCATGTGTTTACCTTACGGCTGCGTTCATCCCAATAGCAATCATGGCAGTCCAACCCAAAATGTTCATGCTTCATTTTCCATATCGTTGCATTACCAAAAGAAAAAGAGTTGAGGCAGTCGCAGACGCAAAAGGTTATTTTTACGGGATGCATAATATAAAAATTTAGTTGAAAAGAAGGGTTAAATAATTTTACAGGATGTATATAACATGAAATTTTAACTGAAAAATGTTTAAATTTTAGTTGGCGAGTCATGTTAGTTAGATTTCAAATATAAGTCGTTGTTTTTTGTTTCTTTTTTCGGTTGGGATCCCTATGTTTTTAGCACTGGTTTTTATTTTTAGGAGTTGTTTCTTTTGGTAAAGTCTTATGGTGAATTACTAGTCTCTCATATTTTATCCCGAACTTTTTGTCTCTTCAGTACACAATACAAACTATTGTGTTTACTAATAAATTTACTAATAATTTTGTACTTGAAAATATACTAATAAATTTGAATTTACCAGATGGAGAGTGCGGCTACGGAGATTTCAGCATTCTTCAAATATCCAGCAAACAATATGACTGCCATGAGATACCAAATCTCCAAACTTCCAAAGTAAAAATTTAACTAAAAATTACTAACAATCACAATAATAATGATAATAAATTTAAAACTTTAACGTATAGGTATTGACTCACCATAGCATAACAGCAGAAGCTAAAGATAATCTTACGAAACTCCACAAATTATGGAAAGCTTCCCACGAGAAACCAGACCAAGCTTCACCACACGTGCCACTAAATATGTACACGAGCTGTGCAACAACAATGAACCACCACGAGGCGTTAAGCACAATGGCTAGACCACCTATGTCCCACTGGAGTATCCCAACGACAAACCACGTGAGGAGCACGTGTAGAACAAGCGCAACCGCGGAGATCGCAGCCATGACCATGATCTTGCTTTGCGATTGAAGAAATTTAGCGGTTGGGAAATTAGCGGCATAAGCAAATATCTGTGGGATCATGTAGACGGAAAATATTCCGGTGGCGCTAGAGATCGCCGGCGTCTGCCCGATGAACGCAAGAATTGGAGCGGCAAAGACGTAGAGGAGAGTGAGAATGACCGCGGTCACGTTTAGGATCACCCATGATCGCTGTACGTAAACGCCAAGCATTGAGAGTTTCCTTGCTCCAAACGCTTGCCCACATAGCGTTTCTAACGCACTTCCCATTCCAAGCTAGTCGCGTTCACAATCGCACAATTATATAAAGAAAAACAAAACAACAACTTTCTTAACAAATAAAAAAAGTAAAAGTGAATCTAATGTATTCTTATTTCTTACATTACAAGTACTACGACTTTTATTTACTATAAAACTAAATTATTTCACATTTAAAATGGAAATAAAAATATGAAAATGTTGTGTATCTTGGTTACATAATTTTTTTTTATTTATAATAATGAATCGGATAAAATAATGAATGCCACCTATAATATATGCCTCAAGTAAAATATATTTCTAGATCAGTCACTCACTAATATGAAATTTAGTCAAAATAAAATAAAATAACTTTGAATCATAAACCTTAACCACAAATGTCAAAAAAGGTTAAATGTTATTTACCATGATGCCGTATGAGAAACCCGCGATGACTGAGTTTTCCATGGAGACGGCAGCTAGAGCGATAGTGCTGATGTGACCGGCGAAGACCTGAGTAACAGCTCCGAGAGAATATTGGGTCAACGACGTGAAAATGGCGGGCCCGGCTAAGTACCATAGCTTTTTGGCCTCCACGTTAAACTCTCTGACGAAGCCACCGATAGTGGTGATCGGAGGAATATCTTCGACGGAGGAGAAAGCAAGATCGGGTTCTTCCGCCGCAGAGAGAAGCGTCTCCGTGAGATCTTTCTCTTTTCCCATATCGGCGAGAGAGAGAGATCAAAGAAGGTCAAAGACTAAAGACCAAAAGAGTAAGGATTTTTTTTTTTGTTTGATAAATAAGAGTGACGATCTTGGGATTAGTCATATATGGATTATATAGAAAATAAGTTCTGTCTATTTTTTTTGACAAAAAGTTGGTTTGATAAAAATACTTTCATGGAATAAGGGGAAATAACTAAGAATTTAATCCATGTAAAAAAATACATGAAATGTCATTGTTAAAATATCATTTAAAAACATAAAAATAATAATTAAACATACAAATGTCAAATGAAATCTCTACAATTCAATTAGCTTTAAAAATGTCTACTAGCTAATCAAATTGAATAATAAAGATTTGATATCTAATTATATTATATTAATTAGTTTTTAATCATTATACTTCACCCCCTCATCTTTGGTTGATTCTATTTTTTTGAAAAAAATAAATCATCATATCATTCATATTAAAACAAATATAAATTGTTCAATCTTTTATATGTGAGTATATTTGCATCAGTTACATTCATAAACAAAATAATCATTAATTCAAATAAAAGAAATTAAATTTCATAACCATTACATAAATAAAACTAATTTTTTTTTATTAATTTTAATTTTTAATCATAATATCATTTCGCCTATAACGATACTAATATACAACAAATGCAACTAAGAGCAACTACATTGGTAGTCTCTCAAAAAGTTTCTAAGAAACTATAAAATAATAAATATTAATATAATAATATAGATCTCTTAAAAAAAATGAAAACTTCATAAATAGTTTCTCATTTTGATAATATTTATTATTTTAAAGTCTCTCAGGTGAGAGATTACGAATAATAACGTTTTAAGAGCATCATCATTGGGGAGAGATTCCCATAATCTCTCAAATATTGTCTTTTAATAATTTTTATATAAATTAATTATTCATTTAAATATTTAAAAAAAAACTTTAAACCAATCAAATGCTGACCCGTAGAGAGACTCTTGCTTTGAACAACAACCCCTGAACTACCCAATTAATTAATTATATTGATTAATAAATGGACTTTTTTTGCCTGTCGGAACTTTGTACCTCCTTTCCGATTCCCCTTGGGACAGATTTTTATAATATATTTAAAAAAAAAAAAAGCAAATGCAACTACCGTTTCAATAAATTAATTACCAAATATATAAAAATATGTCGTGTTAGTAAAATTATAATAAAATATTGTTAGTTAAGTCGGGTAATATCATAAAATATTTTTTTTTTGTCACTCCTATACATCTTAATCTCATCTTTTTTTTTCGATTTTCGTAATTTGTTTGGTCTTTCATTATTTTTATACATCTTAAAATATAATAACTATTTAATTGATTCTCATCTACTTTTTAATCGTATATAACTATGTGACACTTCAACTGCTTTCTTGGTGGACAATGTATGCCATATGGTCCTTTAAAATCTCACTAATGACTAATTTCATATTCTGCTACTTCTGATTATAATAATCGATTTTATTCAGGAAGGGTGATCATCTCTGCCCACATGATTCAATATACATTAATAAACATACTATAATGTATGATCATATAAATATAAAAAGGTTCGCACAATACTCAAGCTAACACCCTAAACAAATCACTCAATTTATCATGCATACATGTTTCATGCTTCTTATGTACATACTTCATCATCAATCACTACAAAAAAATATTGTTTTACATCTTTTATTTTTAATATTTGTATTAGTTAAAAATGAAAAGACTTTTGCTTCACTTAAATAAATGATTTATTTTTGTGTGATACAAATAATTTACATTATTTTGTTAACAACTGATGTAATTGTATATAATATTTGCATCGGTTGTTATAAGTGATGTTAATTTGTGTCAATCACAAAAAATGATGTTGATAGTTGTATTATTTATAATAACTGATTTAATAATTGCATCATTTACAATAACTGATTTAAAATATTATAATCACTTAGACATAACTAATGTTATATTTATGTAGGTTTTATAAATAATTCTAAAATATTAACCTAATTTTTAGCATATTTTATTTAATTTAAAATATTTATGTCGGTTTCATACCGATTTATTATAAAACTTAGACCCAATAAGTCGAATGAGTCTTAATAATTTTGAGTTAATAATTCGCAGTAGAAAATACAATATTTATAACTGCAATTGTCAAGAGCTCTTTCTCTTATCATCTGATGTGGGACATATTTAAAGTTTTGTCATGTTTTCAGTTTTGTATAATTTTAAAAATGATGCTACAAAAAATCAATGGATACATCAATTATCTAAATGATGTAATTTTATATTTTACATCACTTTTTGGTAAGTGATACAAATTAATAGAAATTAAATCAATTTAACTTAATTGATGTAAAACTAGTTAATAATAACATCATTTGATATAATTGATGCTAAATCATATAAATTTGCTTCATTTATAAATAAGTGATTTAAAATAATATCAGTTACTTAAATGATTCAGTGATGAAAAATGATGCAAAATAAATAATCAAAACTCGGAAAAGATGAATGGTAAAAGGGAGTGTATTTTTAAAATATAATTAACAAAAATAATTTAAAAAATAGCTAACAGTTAAAAGGTGAAAAATGTATTAATGTGACTAATGATTATTATTGGTCGAATCATTAAATTAATTCATGATTGTTTTAGTAAATAAGTGTTTTACACATGTTGTAAATATTAAAAGATGATAAAATAAAAAGCTATGGGGCAGTTAAAAACATATTATAATTTCTTAAGCGCAAATAAATATTATAATTTTTTTTTTGAAAATTTAGGATTTTGAGATTGCATATATTGTGATCTACATTTTGAGATAATTAATGAAAAATTTATTTTCCAAAAACAACATATCTGTGGAAGTACCTTTGTCCCTTAAGAGTTTAAACTTTAAAAGTTTCTACATTTGGTATGGGGTTCGATTTCCAGATAAGACATTTTCTTGCAGATTAATAGATGCAAAACTTTTTAAAGGTTTCAGAG
This sequence comes from Cardamine occulta, assembly GCA_028015245.1. Taxonomy (NCBI): domain Eukaryota; kingdom Viridiplantae; phylum Streptophyta; class Magnoliopsida; order Brassicales; family Brassicaceae; genus Cardamine; species Cardamine occulta. The sequence continues at coordinate 21,948,327 of CM051386.1, forward strand.
TACTGAAGATAGAGTCGTCCGTCGTGGTCTCGTGTGTTGCTGGGAGAGTATGACCATCATAGGAATATTGTAAATACTGAACCGTCCGTCGTAGATCCGAGTATTGCAGAGAAAGTTTGTCCATCATAGAGATATCGTACATGTAGAACCGCTGGTCGAGGAGAATTTGTGTCGTGGAATTGTTTGAAAAAATGCTCATCGTAATCACATATACTGCATGTAATCATATTATCATAATATAACTAGATAAATTATCTCCCTCCCTTATACTCCGAAAAGAATGTTGAAAGCATAACAGACGAAAAAGACAATATATCCAAAGGAAAAATAGCATTTTTAACCTCCAAATGGACAAATACTAGTACTTTAAAATTTGAAAATATTACACTAACACTTTAAACCTCCAACCTATTTTTGCTAATACTTTAAACTTTCAAACTAGTTTCCACATATTTTTCACAGCAAAACTAGACGGAACAAGTAACACCATATGAATCTCTCTTTAACCACGTCGATTTGTTATTTTTCACTCTAAAACCTTCAAATTTTGTTTATTTTTCTCTAACATAACATAATTTTCGATTTTGGAGTTCACTCTCTTTGAATTTCATTTTTTAAAATTTAATTTAATTTTTTGTTTTTCATTCTTTTTCGACGAGGTTAACGATAGAAAAAATACAAAGGCTAGTTTTGTGCCAGAAAAGCTAATTTAGATGTTTAAAATGTTAGAAAAATAGTTTAAAATTTAAAGTGTCAATGTAATACTTTCAAGTGTTAATATTTGTCATTTTGTACGTTTAAAAATGTTATTTTCCCCATATCGAGTAGATATTCCCAGACCGTCCGGATAACGGACTCGCGTTTTGATGTTTTCATGTGTATGACAATAAATCAAATTCAAATACGAATGGGCCAATGATATCACGTTGAGCTTAAATGGGCTGTATCAAGCATAGAGATCCTCTCAGCCCATTGTCCCTAAAGAAGAAAGTTTTTTTCAAGCAATGAATTGAAATCAAACACGAACCCTAAAATTTGGGGTTTTTGTTTTTTTTTTCAATTTGATCATGATTCACAAAAGTTTTCTCAATTTGATAGCGAAACAGAAGTTTTCAATGGGAAATTCGAAAATTTTAACAGTTTCTTAGGTAAGAAAATGGAGGAGAAGCTAGCGAGGAGGAGGAGAAGGGTACTATTGATTCCAGCTCCAGCACAAGGACATATAACTCCAATTATTCAACTTGCAAAAGCTCTTCACTTTAAAGGTTTCTCAATTACAATTGCTCAAACCAAGTTCAACTACTTAAACCCTTCAAAATTTTTGTCTGATTTTCAGTTTGTCACCATCCCAGAGAGCTTACAAGAGTCTGATCTTAAGAATCTAGGACCTGGAAGGTTTATGATTAAGCTAGCTAAAGAGTGTTATGTGAGCTTTAAGGATTGGTTAGGTCAGTTTTTGGTAAAGCAACAAAGTATTAGTGAAGAGATCGTTTGTGTTATCTATGATGAGTTCATGTACTTTGTTGAAGCAGCTGTTAAAGAGTTTAAGCTTCATAATGTTATTCTAAGTACTACAAGTGCTTCGGCTTTTGTTTGTCGCTTTGTCATGTTCAAACTCTATGAAATGGATGGTTTGGCTCATCTTAAAGGCAGTGGTGGGAGAGAAGAGGAGCTAGTACCAGAGTTGTATCCAATAAGGTACAAAGACTTACCAACTTCAGTATTTGCACCAGTTGAAATCTCAGTGGAGTTGTTTAAGAATACATGTTATAAAGGCACAGCTTCATCTATTATAATCAATACTGTGAGGTGTCTAGAGATCTCATCTTTGGAGTGGCTTCAACGAGAACTAGCTATTCCGGTTTATCCTATAGGCCCTCTTCATATGGTGGCTTCAGCTTCTCCTACGAGTCTACTAGAAGAGGACAAGAGCTGTATAGAGTGGTTGAACAAACAAAAGTCGAGCTCGGTGGTGTACATAAGCTTAGGAAGTTTTACAATGATGGAAACTAAAGAAGTATTGGAAATGGCTTCGGGGTTGGTTAGTAGTAACCAATCTTTCTTGTGGGTGATCCGACCAGGATCTATTCGTACTTCTGAAATGTCGGAGGAAGAGTTGTTTAGGAAGATGGTAACATTGGAGCGAGGTTGTATTGTGAAATGGGCACCGCAGAAGCAAGTGCTTGCACATTCTGCGGTTGGAGCGTTTTGGAGTCATTGTGGATGGAACTCGACTCTAGAAAGCCTTGGTGAAGGCGTTCCAATGATATGTAGACCTTTTACGACTGATCAAAAGGGGAATGCAAGGTACTTGGAATGTGTGTGGAAGGTAGGGATTCAAGTAGAGGGTGAGATAGAGAGAGGAGTGGTTGAGAGAGCTGTGAAGAGGTTAATGGTGGATGAAGAAGGAGAAGAGATGAAGAGAAGAGCTCTTATCTTGAAAGAGAAACTCAAAGTCTCTGTTTCAGCTGAAGGTTCTTCACACAAATCATTTGATGACTTCATCAAGACTCTGTGAACTCGTTAATCTCGTATTCTCATGTTACAGTGGAATTAATCTCTATCTAGTACCTACTAATAAGAATTGGCCATTGACCGATGTAAATAACTATGTATAATCTCCAATGTATAATCGAATAATTGACCAATGTAACGTATAATTTGCATATTATATATTGATATATACAGCACGAAGACTACCAACCAATCTTGACATCTACATCTCAAGATTTCCGTATCATATATTGTTTTTTGTTTTGTTTTTAAACATCTAAATACTCAAGAATTATGCAAGAATTTTAGACAATTATGCAATAGAAAAAAAACAAGAAAACAATTATGCAAGAATTTTAGAAAATTATAAAAATATATTAAATTAAAAAATGAATGGCACTTGAAATTCATATGTATAAAATAAGGGTTATTTATTAAAAAAAAACAAAAATTGGTAGTCAAAATAAATAAGGATTGACTTCTCCAATATTTTGTGGTAAAATAAGGTAAATTAAATAACTAACCAATGTCGCAATAGCTTAAGTTCGAATACGGAGAAGGAAAATAATAGATTTTTGTATCTGTTAGCGAGTTAGAGATTTCTGAAGAATAAGCATCGTCAAAATTTGCTTCTTATGTTTTATCGTTTTTTAGTCTATTTATTTTAAAAATATATATATGGATCATATTTATGTATTTTTGTAAACTCTTTGATCTATGTGATCAAAGATAATAATAAATAGACATTAAAAAAAAAAACTAACGGGCCAATTATATCTTATCGATCTAAAATGGGCCGTTTCATCTGAGCCCGTTTTCCAGTTCGAAACTTCTAATCGATGAAATGAATCGAACACGAACCCTAAATATTGGGGAATTTTCCAATTTGATCAACGGTTCAGTAATTTTCTTCTTGTTTCAAGTTTGAAATTGGATGAAGAAGAAATGGGCAATCCCAACGAAGAGCCAAGCATCGCACCAGAACCTAATCGATTGTACAACATTACATTAGGACCATCACTACTCAGCAACAGTTACTCAAATTCTCCCAAATTCTGCACTTTACGATGTAAGTTCAAATAATTCCAATTGTAACTCTTTCGAGCAATTGTAACATAAACTTAAGTTTATGTTTTTCATTTCCTCTTGTTGAATTTATGCTAGATGAATTTAAACCGGCATCAATTGATTATACTAAACCAGGATCATTTCACAAAAGCAAAGACAATAAGGTTACAGTAGAGTTTCAGAACAATCAATCTAATAAACCCAAAGTTAGCTTTGATGGTGTTAGTGAAGATTACAATAACAAAGATAAAGATGCAATTCTCTTCTTTGATGGCGAAACTTTTCGATAGGAGAAGCTTCACCGAGCAGTTAAACGTTTGAAATACTTACGTGATCCCAGCGAACCGGCTAGTAAAGTAACAAATGTTGTTCCTCCAGTTGTAGCCACGGTTAAACCGGTATATAAGTCGCATTTTTTCGGTCTTTCGTAATGTTTACACAACGATTTTCGATAAGTAATACCGAGCTTTTTGTGTTGTTTATTCAATGGTGCAGGTTGAGAAGACACAGATTGATATTAACAATCCTGTTAGCTTAGGTATACAGATTACTACATTGGCTTTTAATTGTTAAATTTTTCATTCACATTGTTGTCTCTGTATATATATTCATGCATGTGTGTGTGTTTGCGCGTTCTATTTGTCGCAGATCATGAAAACGAGGAGGATCCACATTTATCTGCTTCGAAAGATCTTGTCTATGGATCCGAGGAGGACGTGAACATTGATGATGATGATGAAGATGGCCAAGAACCAGCAAGAGAAGAAGCTATATCGACGACGAAGGAATTTCAAACTGGTGGTCTTGACATTGACATTAATCTTCCCCATCCTGCTGAAATGGAAGAGGATGAGATTGCGGTTGTAGATGTCAATGATGACGAATCCTACAAGGGTCTTAATGCAGCAGAAGCACTTAGAGCTCAAGTTAACGCAGAGGCGAGAGAGGAGGAGCGGAAGAGTTGGAGTTCAAGCAGTGGTAGAGAAAGTGAGAGTAGTGGTAGTGGTAGCGGAAGTAGTAGCAGCAGTGAAAGTAGAAACAGCGGTAGTAGAAGCGGAACTGCTAGCGAGAGTGGAAGCCAGACTTAGTCACTAGGCTCATCTCTGTATTATATATCTGTAAGTGCTTTTACTTTTTATAGTAAGTCTTGTGAGCCAAATAGATACAGTGTTGTAAATATGTAAATGTCCAGTTATCTTTTGAGGATCACATTGTCTTCAGGTACAGGAATCAAATATGGTCTTTTAAGCATGTAAAATATGGTCTTGGCCACGGCTAATACAAATCCCCATCTGCAAGTTCCCGGTACTAGGGAACATATACGAAGGAATGAACATGAAACCTTCTCCCGGATGTTCATCACTTACTTTTTGAATTTCTTTCAACATCAATGTCTGCTTCAATCTGATAGTAGAGGTTGCAAACTTCAAACTACATGAGAATCTACCAAGTTTTGATGTCAAAGGTGCAATACAGCTCACGCTGAGAGTCAAACCGCGCGAGCTGCTAAAAACTTGAACTACTACCACTTCTCCATCTTTCTCTTCTTGAAGAAGAGTAATCTTCTTACAATCAATGATTAAAGGAGTATCCCATTCAAATAGATTCAAGTCATTCTTATGTTTAGCACGGACGTGGTTGATAAGATCCTTGGATAAACCGATATAGTTGCAGTCACTTATGGGGCAAGAACATGGAGTGAAACAACACTGCTTCTCATGTTTAAAAGGATTTCCAAATGCGGTTTTCTCTTGACAGCCATATTTAGCATTTGGACATGACACTGTAGATGCTTCAATGACTTTCTCTATGGCTCTGCAACGATTGTACCCAATCGGTAATTTACAGGAAGGGCATATGTTGTTAACTTTTTGGCAGCATAGAGAACAAGCTAGATGACCATTATCACACTGCAGATAGAACAAGTTTGTTATAGAGATATAGAAGAACAAGCAAGGGTTTTACATATTTCTAGTGAAAACTCATTGATCCAAAACTTTTTGAGAATTCATGCGACTTCTAGAAAATGAATCACCAATTAGAGATTTAGTTTGCCATTGATAAGGGAAGCTATTTCTCAAGGATCAATGATATCTAACATTCTTGAAAGAGAAGGAATTACCAACAATTGGGGACATATAGAACTATTAACCTATAAGTTGAGATTACTCCTTCATATTTATGTATTCTGATCTAATGCAAGAATTTTTTTTTCCATTTTCATATATTTCATAGATGGAAGTTATTATTAGATTAAGAGCTTTCAATTCTTAACCAATTGACAATGAGTGGATTGGCCAAAAGAATTTATAGATAACTTAAGATCCATGCCAAAAACACTTTTGAAGAAATTCCAAAAAAAAAGTGTATAAATTTGATTACAACTCCTCTAACATCTAGCTAGACTATGAATTGCAATCTTTTTTTGTTGTAAATTTGTCTTTTTGCTTTTGCTATAAATTTTAGAAAATAAATAATGAGAAGGAAAACTAGTCTCCATGAAAAAAAAAACACTTTTGAAGAAATTCCAAAAAAAAAGGGATGATTTTAGTTCGATGGAAAATTGGTTAAACTACTCAAACACTACTTTTCCTAATATTTTTTTAAGAAAACTAATTTCATAAAATCTTGAATGACTAATAAAATAAATTTTGCAAAAAAGTAGTTTGAAAACAACATCTACCGCCATCAGAGAGTCAAGTAACTCAACTACATGAATCAAGAAAGATGAGCACCTGAAAAATAGGAATCTTGAGGGGCTCGCAGCAAGTAGGACATTCAAGAACATCAGGATCCAACAACGTCAGGGAAAGGAACGAATTTATGATCTCTGCTTCACCCGTTTCCTCGGTTTTCGCATTTTCTTGAAGCGATGGTTGCCTAACCAATCTCTGATTCCTAAGCCCATCTCTAACACACAAAATATGAATGATTAAACGGAAATAAGCAAAGAAAAACAAGATAACATTCATGAACATGTCAAATGCCCAAAGTCAATTTGAATAAGGTCTTGATGAAGTTTAAACTCAAATAGATCATAAGCTTTATATATATATATATATAAGAAATCATTCCTGGAGTAATTGACTTAGCATAAACACGATAGTATAATTAAAAACTAGATAAGAACAAGTTTGATCTGACTTAGTCTTGATCTAACACATTCTCTGATTCAAAGCAAGAAGTTTTAAAATTTGAATTTAGAAAAATTCTGAAATTTAAACTGGTTTAGTCAACAAGTGGGATGAAGTATGGGTTGGGTTCTGCATTACTCCATGCAGTTGATATGATGCTAAAACGCTACCGTTTCAATAAAAATTGTGTTTTATGGTTTTGATGTTTTAATTAAGTTTTCTTGTGAATGTGGTGGATTCATTGTCTTAGGCTCTTACCTTATAAGAGTTTAGTAATTTTCCTTGAGGACATGTAAAATTGTAAATAAAAATTATGTTTTTTCACTTCTCTTTTAAGGATCACACTGTTTCAGGCAAACTAATTAGTTCTTGAAATCATATAATGTTGTAGAATCACAAAACAGAACAATACTCATTTTCTCACAAGTAAAATGGATATCGCCGGGGCTAATACAAATCTCCATCTTCAAGTTCTCGTCACTAGGCAACAAATACGAGGGAATCGAAATGAAATCATCGCCTGATTCAGTCTGATAATCTTGGTTACAAATTTCAGAGTGCAATGCAGCTCACACTGAAATCCAAACCGCTCAATCTGATAAAACCTTGAAATACAATCAGTTCCTCTTCTTCCCAGTTATGATAAGAGGAATGCTATCTATAAACTGAATCATTTGATTCAGTTCATCTTTGTGTTGGACATGTAAGTAGTTATAGATATCATCGGATGAGGCGGTAAAGTTGCAGTCCTGTACTGGGCAGGAACATACACACTCCTTCCCATGGCTAGAGACATTTTCGTATGAGACATTCTCTTTACACCCGTATTTTTTTGTTTGGACATGACACTCTAGTTGCTTCTATAACCTTCTCCATGGCTCCACAGCAATTTTTTCCGAGTCCGATTGGTAATTTACAGGATGGACATTTGTTCTTAACTTTTACGCAGCACGAAGAAAAGCTATATGACCATTAGTACACTGCAGAATAAACCAGAGTGTTATAAGCGCTATTAGACTTAATTAGTGTTAGAAATTAACGTTATTAGACTAGAGTCTCTAGATTCTCTACTTTGGACGTTTTCAAACTTTCTTCACAATTACTAAAATCTATATTAATAATAACGACACTCAAAGAGAAAGTAAAAGAGAGAGTCTAGGAAACCTGAAATATAGGACTCTTGAGAGGCTTGCAGCAAGTAGGGCAATCGAGAACATCTGAATCCAGTATCATCACTGAAACATGCTAAGAATCTTCGGTCGAGTCTGCTTCATCGAAATTTTCTACCGTTTCCTCAAAGGTTGTTGCCTGTTCTTGAGCAGAAGGTTGTTGTCTAGCCAACTCCAATTCCTCAACAAATCTAGAAGCTTGTCTTCTTCAAAGGAAACAAAACCCAATAGATGGAATATCAACAAGAAAGAAACAAATATTAACAGGTGGACACCAATGATCATCATTTCAAAGAAGCAAAAAATGGCTAAGTCTACTTGAGAATAGTAGAAAGAAAAATTAGATTCAAGCTCTTAGTATTACTAATAATTGATTTGCGAACTTGCATACTTATAGATTATGAAACAAGAGAAAAAGGAAAACTAGTAATGCAGTCATCGGATTCTATCTTCAAGTTCATTCATTGAGAGTCAAAGATTGAACTCGTGGTGGTCCAACAACACTGATTATTACGCGATGAAGGCGAAGAGTTATTCGTGAAAACGAAAAGATTCTTATGAAGTCCAAGAGTGCTTTTCTCAAGTCAACCTCTTATTAAATGTTTTATTTAGGGAATCATGGATGGTTGTTGGGAAGGATCTAACTGCGGCCATCAAATCCGTCTTCATATACGGGTTTTTACCTAAGGGTCTCAACTCTACGATCCTTGCTCTAATTCCTAAGAAAAATTTCGCTCGGGAAATGAAGGATTTCCGTCCAATCTCATGCTGCAACCTGTTGTACAAAGTTATTTCGAAAATTATTGCAAATCGGCTAAAAACTATCTTACCTGATTTCATAGCCCTGAACCAATCGGCGTTTATTAAATACCATTTATTGATGGAGAATTTGCTACTCGCAACTGAATTAGTAAAGGATTATCACAAGGAAGGGATTTCCTCTAGGTGTGCAATGAAAATTGACATCTTCAAAGCTTTTGACTCAGTTCAGTGGCCTTTTGTGTTGAATATTCTCATGGCACTAAATCTTCCTGATCAATTCGTTCACTGGATTAATCTCTGCATATCTACAACGTCTTTCTCGATTCAAGTCAATGGGGAAATAGCTGATTTTTTCAGAAGTAAACGAGGCATACGGCAGGGATGTTCTCTCTCTCTCCTTACCTCTTTGTGATATGTATGAACATGCTATCAAAGCTATTGGACCGAGCTGCGCTTGAACGAAATATTGGATTCCACCCCCGCTGTAAGAACATGAATCTATCCCACCTATGTTTTGCAGATGATATAATGGTTTTTTCAGATGGTAAACTGCGATCCTTGGAAGAGACTTTGAAGGTGTTTAAGACGTTTGTGGAGATCTCTGGACTACAAATCAGTTTAAAAAAATCTACAATATTCTTAGCGGGTATCACGGACGCTTCACGCTCTATGTTTGATTCGGGCACCTTACCGGTGCGATATTTGGGGCTGCCATTACTAACAAAGAGGATGAGTTTAGCCGACTGCCTTCCATTGCTTGAGAAAATTTGTAAAAAGATTGAGTTTTGGAGAAATCGGTTTTTATCGTATGTGGGACGTTTGCAACTACTCAGTTCGGTAATTGCTAGCCTTACTAATTTTTGCATATCAGCCTTCTGCTTGCCAAGTGCGTGTATTTCGGAAATTGAAAAGATTTGTGCAGTGTTCTTTTGGTCGGGCCCTGATCTAAATTCTCAAAAAGCTAAGGTAGCTTGGGCTGATGTGTGTAAGCCAAAGTTAGAAGGAGGATTGGGTCTAGAATCTCTATCCAAAGCAAACAAAGTGAGCTGTTTTAAGCTTATATGGCTTCTAGTTTCAGCAAAAAAACTCGTTGTGGGTGAATTGGGTTAAATGAGAATTGATATGTGCTGCCTCGTTCTGGTCGTTGAAAGCGAATATTGGTTTAGGCTCTTGGATGTGGAAGAAAATAATCAAATACAGAATGCAAGCAAATATGTTTCACATGATGGAAATCAAAAGTGGAGCTGAAACTTCTTTTTGGTTTGATCATTGGAGCACGCATGGCTGTCTTTATAAAATTCTTGGAGATAAGGGCTTCAATGATATGGGAATACCCAAGGAAGCTTCAGTTGCAGATGCTCTTGCGCAACATCGCTATGAAATATTAAACAAAGTGGAAGAGGAGTTGAATAAAGTTTGAAACAGAGGAACTGGTATGGATGTAGCGCTCTGGCGTGGTACTGATGGGAGGTTCAAACAGAGGTTTTCAACCAAAGAAACCTGGGAACAGGTTCAACAAGCTGGGCAACTGAATGGCGGGTATAAAGGAATCTAGTTCTCTGGGTCCACCACTAAATACTTGTTTCTCTTATGGCTCACAAGCCTTAACCGGTTAACCACAGGGGATCGGATGTTGTCTTGGAACACAGGTGCGGTCTCGTCTTGTCTCTTTTGTACTCATCATCTGGAAACTTGAGATCATCTGCTCTTCAGCTGTAGGTTCACTTCACATATCTGAGAGGTTCTTGTGAAAGGGCTTTTTCTACACCACTACACTACGGGATTTGGTCAGATAATCTCGCTAGTATCAGGAACAATATTCAAAGCTTCTACAAGATTCATCCTCCGTTATGTGGTTCAGGCTGATGTCTACACTTTATGGATGGAACATAATAGGTGACGGCATGGCGAGCTCCCTCGGACCCGGCCCACCTTGTTACATTTATTGATCGTGTTGTCCGCAATAGAATTCTTCACTCTTGAAACAAGGATCGCCTAAGCTAAGAGATGGGCTCAGCATTTGGTTTGGCTCAAGAGACTAAATCATCTCCCTGATTTAATCTAGTTGTAGTTAAAGTTTATCTTCCCGCCCTCTAAACATTATAACAGGATGCATACAATGTACAAAAAGTTTTTGGTTGAATAAATTTTACATTCATTAAAAAAAAATGTTTTATTTATTTCTTTTCAGATCTCTAGAATAAGTATCTTCTATTTATATTGTTTTCTTATAGACATTTTCAAAATTAGACAAGTTTGAGATTGTTTATCTTGTTTGGTTCACTTTGAACTACCTTTGGCCACGTGAAAATTTGTTTTAAAAACATATTCCATTTGTTTCTTATTAATCCTATTTATAGGATTTTTACACATATTAAGAAAACATTTAAAAGTTGATTATAAATGCATAGTTTTTTTGTGATTAACAATTTTTAATAATCCTAAACCATTATAATTCAATTATTTTTTTTGAACTTTGCAATTCATCATTAATAGCTAATGAAATATGCATAAAAAACCTACAAATTTGATATTTTTGAAACTAATTTTTTTTTCTAGAAATATGATTAATAAGAAACAGATGGAATATTTCTTATGTGTAACAATATAGAAATCACAAAACCAATGCACATTTCCTCAAACATAATTAAGAAAAGAGTAGTTTTTAGGAAAAATGTCACAACTTCAAAATTTTCGAAACTAAATACCATTTCGTAGTAGGCCTTTCAAAAATGTCATCCTATCGTGGCATATGGGTGAGTGATTTGTCGAAAATACCTTTCTCTTAAATATAGTTCTTTCAACAACTTATTTTCCTTTATATTCTCTATATCACTCTCTCCTTTCAACACGTTTCTTTCGCCAGGACTGATACAAATGTCCATCTCCAAGGATCCATCTCTAGGCAACCTATATGAGGGAATCAAAATGAAATCATCTTGCGGATCGATATTCATCACTCATTTTCTGAATTTTCTTCACCATTAATGAATGCTCTAGTCTAATATCATTGGTTCCAAATTTCACACTGCATGAGTAATCACCAAGCTTTGGTGCCAGAGGTGCAATACAGCTCATACTCAAAGTCAATCCTTGTGGTCCTCTAAACACTTGAACAACAATCACTTCCCCGTCTATCTCTTCTTGAAAAAAGGCAACCGTCTTACTTCTTAGGGACCAGTAGTGAAATACAAAACTAATGTGCCATTTAAACTGAATCAGTTTATATTCGTGTTTGACACGGACGTGGTTATAGAGATCCTTGGCTAAGGCAGTATAGTTGCAGTCACGTATTGGGCAAGAACATGGTGCGCAAAGACACTCTTTCTCATGGCTAGAGGCATTTTCGTATTCTTCCTTTGGACATAACACTCTAGTTGCTTCTATAACCTTCTTAATGGCTCTACAGCTATTTCCGAGCCCAATTGGTAATTTACAGGATATACATTTGTTCTTAACTTTTATGCAGCACGAAGAAAAATCTATATGACTATTAGTACACTGCAGAAAGAACAAGAGTGTTATAAACGTTATTTGACTTATTGTTAGGAAAATTTTCCCTATAACGTTATTAGATTATACAGAAGTTAAGACTCCTATAATATTGTTAGATAACTTAGGGAGCAAGATACGAACGTACACCCTTATCTTGGTTTCCAAGATATTTCTAATGTCTAACATCACCCTTACTGTTCTATCTTTGGTTACTTTATACTCTACTTTTGACGTTTTCAAACTTTACTCACAATTACCAAAAAGTACATTAATAGTGACATTCAGAGAGAAAGAAAAGAGAGAGTTTAGTAACCTGAAATATTGGAATATTCAAGGGTTTGCCGCAAGTGGGACAGTCGAGAACATCTGAATCTAATAGCATTACTGAAACATTCGCACGATCTATGGTCGAGTCTGCGTCAAAGAAAATTTCAACCGTTTCCTCAAAAGTTAATGTTGCTTCTTCGTGTGCCGATGACTGATCTATATCCAATCTCCAATACCTCAACCAATCTTGAAACTTGTCTTCTTCAAATGAATCAAATAGACGAATGATCAACGACAATGAAACAAATATTAACACGTCGATACCGATCATTATCAACATGTCAAAGCCTATACAATTCTTGCTCGATCGAGAACCAAAAACTAAATCCCAAAATAGAAATAACCCTACTTATAAGTTACTAGAAGATAAAAAAATCATATTGAAAAAGTCAAAGAATACCCGAATTAACTTTAGAAAGAAGAAAAAATACATGATAATAATTAGAGATAATCCTCACCAATAAATAAAAATAATTAGAGATAATTTGGAAAATGTGATGTTTTTTCAAACATAATTGTGGTATTGGATCATTCACTATTTATAGTTAACTCCTGTTACTGTTTGCAAAAACAAATTAACCCTCAAAAACTTATGTATTTACGAAAATTGTCAATGAACTTTAAAAGAATTTTTTTTCTTCCTATCTCTCTCACCTTGTTCTTCGCCAACGTCTTCTTATTCTTTTCCAACTTTTTTTTTCTTCTCCAAATCTTTTTTTTTTCTTCTTTAATTACAAAATATATATATAAAAAAGTTTTAGTAAACAAATTATTGTTTTTTTAATCAATAACCTTCTCCATGGCTCTACACCGATTATGTGCCCAACAGGTAATTTACAGCATGTGCGTTGTTCTTAACTTTTTTGCAGCACGAAGAACAAGCTACTTTGGACGTTTTCAAACCTTATCAAGTTTTTTTCACTATTACCGAAAACTACATTAATATTTCAATAGTGACACTCAAAGCGGGGAAGAAAAAACGAGACTCTAGTAACCTCAAATATTGGAATCTTCAAGTGTTCGCAGCAAGTGGGGCATTCAAAAACATATGAATCCAGTAGCATGGGGGATTCATAAAAGTTTTTTATAGGTCAAAGTATAGTTAAAAATAACCACTATCGTTTTTGAAAAATAAAATAAAAATAATTTTGTTTTAAAAGAAAAGATGCCTCATTCAGTATCTTTTATACTGAGGCATCTCATTATGTGATGCACGTAAGGTTGAAGTCATACTGGAGCTCGTGGAACCAAGGCTGTGGAGTGGATGATATGACCAGAGTTGGGATTTTATTATTGTTGAATTGCTTCCGCTAGGTTGTTACAAATCTTTTATTTAATTTAATTTGGATGAAATGAATTGATTGATTAAGTTGTTAGAAAAGTTTAAAAATTGACGGTTTGTGTGGTTAATTTGTTGTTGAACCGGTTCCGGTTTAGGAGTTTCTGGGACGGGGTGTTTCAGGACGCCTTCTCCCATTATCATTAATCCAAGCATCCGACCAAACTATGCTTGATTGACCATTCCCAATTCTTTTCACCAATCCTTTGACTAAAAGTTTTCTCCCATAAAGAATACTTCTCCAAGAAAAAGATGGTCTTGAACCAATTTCAGCCTCCAAAAATTCACCAACTTCAAAATACCTGCTTTGAAGCAATTTAGCTAACAAACATGATGGGTTGTGTAAGATTCTCCATGCTTGTTTTGCCAATAACGCTTGGTTAAAAGCCTAAATGTCACGAAAACCTAGACCTCCCACCTTTTTAGATAAGCACAGTTTTTCCCAACTAACCCAATGTATCTTCCGCTTATGCTCAACCACATTCCACCAGAAGTCAGCCATTGCACTAGTGAGGTTTTCACAAGAAGCTATTGGGAGTTTAAAGCAAGACATTGCATATACCGGCATTGCAAGTGCGACTGCCTTCAACAAAACTTCTTTTCCTCCCAATGAGAGATTTCTTGCAAACCAGCCATTCAGCCTAGACTTTAACCTATCTTTTATATAATCCAAAAGTTGAATCTTCGAACCACTGAAACATTCAGGTAGCCCTAAATAAGTACCCACTCCACCTTCCTTAGATAAACCCATCAGGTCTTTTATCTTACCTTTCAAATCATCCTCAATCTTGCTCCCAAAAGTAATCGAGGATTTGTCTAGGTTTATCTATTGACCAGTAGCATCTCCATAGACATTGAGTATCCCTTTTAAAATACCACACTGCTCAATAGAGGCCTTACAAAGAAACAAACTATCGTCTGCAAAGAGTAGATGATGGATTGATGGTCTTGAAGCTGCAAACTGAATCCCATTGATCAATCCTTGTCTCTCCGCTCTGTTCATTAAGTGAGTTAAACCTTCCGTACATAGTACAAAGAGAAAAGGGGAAAGAGGATCTCCCTGTCTCAGGCCTCTGCTTGGATGAATTAAACCGAAAGGCTGATCATTAATGAGCACCGTATATGTGACAGAGGTCACACAAAACATAACCCAGTTCACCCAGATGTGATGAAAACCAAGCGCCTTCAGCAGAGCTTCCAAAAATGAACATTCAACCCTATCATATGCTTTAGACATATCATATTTTATAGCTAAAAACTCCTTTGATATTTCGGGATGGGTTTTCAAACCATGCACTAATTCATGAGCGATTAAAATATTATCCAATATCATCCTCTCAGCCATAAAGGCTGATTGATTTGTGGATACAATTTGAGTTAACAATGGCTTTAACCTCTTCACCAATATCTTGGATATGATTTTGTACAACACCATGCATAAGCTTATTGGTCTAAGGTCTGCCATTGTATGTGATACTCCTTTCTTAGGTAGCAAACAAAGTTGTGTAAAGTTCCATTCACGTGGAAAGAAGCTTGATGAGAAGAAAAGGAGTACCTCAGAACAGACTTGATCACCTATGATATGCCAAAACTTTTGAAAAAATAGTCCAGTAAAACCATCTGCTCCTGGTGCAAAAACCGCTTCAGCCACTTCTTCTTTTGACACAAAGCTGATCAAAGTCTTGTTCATCCTATCTGAAACTCTTAGATTGAAATCATGAAACATATCCTGAAAAGATCCTGGATTGGATGATTGGAATAGGTTCTTAAAGTAAACTTCTGCCACAGCTCCTTTAGATGCTTCTGCTTTCTGCATATTCCCATTCACATCCAATAATTTGTCCAATCGTTTTTTGCCTCTAGCAGCTTTCACCGAATTATGAAAGAATTTGGTGTTCTTGTCTCCTTCTTTTACCCACTGCTCTTTGCTCTTTTGTTGCCAAAATGATTCCTCTTCTTTGTGAGCTTCAGCTAACTGTCTTTTCAATCCCCAAACCCTATCAGAACTTGGAAAGTCTGATGATTGTTCAGCTTCTAAGCTTTTCTGTATCTGATCAATGTTAGAATTTGAGTTGATATTATTTTCCTTTTTCCATTTGCTCAACACTCTCCTACATTCTCTTAGCTTCTCAGATACTTTGAGGCTTCTATTTTGCCTAGCATAGTTCCAAGATTGTACAATGGCAGCTTTAACATTTGGTTTGTGTAGAAGTCTTTTGTCAAATCTGAAATTTCCTTTGTACAACTCTTTAGATGTCGTCAAGCTCACTAATACCGGTTTGTGATCACTTCCTCTTTTCTCTAGAAAGGATTGATTTGCCGCTGGGAACATTGCAAACCATGCCTTGTTTCCAAAGCTTCTATCTAGCTTACATTGGATCCATGATTGATAGCGCATACCTCCCTATGTAAAAAAGTTCCCTTTACTTGGATGTTCAATCATTTTGCAGCAATTGAGCATATCCTTGAAAGGAAGAAAGGATGAGTCCCCCTCTTTTTTCTCCATTGTGTATGATGTCATTGAAATTCCCTACCACACACTACAGTTGCTTCCTATTTACACCAATTCCTGACATTCTTTCCCAAAGCATTGGTATATCTTTCACTGCAGGCTCGCCATATATACATGAGAGATTAAAACCAACTTGACCAAAATGATTATGTACATCCATTAGGTTCTTATTTACATTCAAAAGCTGTACCTCAACACCTTTCTTTACAAACATAGCTAACCCTCCACTCTGACTCATCGGTTCAACCGTATGTACACGCTAATATCCTAACCACTCTTGCAAGTCAACCAACACATTCCTTCGATTCTTAATTTCCATCAAGAATAATATCTCAGGAAATACTTTTTTTTCGTAATTCCCTGAGACGAGGAATCGTCAAGTCTTGAGACCGTCCAAAGCCTTGGCAATTTCAACTAACTATGCTCATTAATAAGTGGACGGTCCCTCATTTGGGACCACCTCATTGTTTGCACGCTTTGCGACTTTGGTTGTAATTTTTCTTTCGACTGTAGCCTTTCTTTTTGGAGCTGGCACTGATTGTTCTTCCTGACCATGATCTTCAGATAGAGATGAAGGATGTGAAATCTTTGTCCTCTTACTTCTGATCGGTCTCCTCCTCGATTTTGTTTTCTTAGGAAAGGTTCCGGAAGATCCAGCTCCAGCGGAGTCGAATCTAAAAACCGTTGAACCTTCTTTAGAATCCAAAAGAGAAGATTGAAAGTTTGTCGATTCCCCTTTAGAAAGCATATACTCATTCATTGGCACTCTTGTCATCGCTGTTCCAGCTTTGATTGCAACACTCATCAGTTTGGGAACCAGATGAATTTGCTCTTTCGTACTATACTCAAAGACCAGACCTCTTCCTTTGTCTAAATCTGATGTAACAATAGGTGGTGGTTCCAATCTCAGCATGGTTTTAGCTCCAAGCGGGTCATTCTTCAAATCAGCCAAAGTCTTCTTCACTCTACTTTCCCTAGCCAATCTTTCAGCTCCATCCGAACTTTGTATATACAGTCTCATTCCTTCTAGTACTTCTTTATCCATTCTTTCCCTCCCAATTGCTGGATCAAAACCGGATATTAAGTTGTATATTTTAATGGGTTTTAAGTATTACACAAATAAAGATATTCTAACAATGGTAAACCAATGTGAACGAGCAATGAACAACTCAAATGCAGTTCCGGCCCAACAAACATTAAGGCTCTAGGGCAAAAAATGTTTTTGTCTTCTATTATAACAAAAATAATTTTTTTGGACCCTTCTTACTATTTAAAAAATAAAATAGGCATTTTTGCTTTAACTTAAAAAAACGAAAATAGACATGAATATGATATTTTTTGTCCCTTTTAAAACTTTTTTTTTTATAAATGGACCATTTTAATTAAGATATTTTTTGGAAATAAAATTGGACATCTGAGCTATTGCCCTTTTGCCCTACCCCTTTGGGCCGGGCCTGCTCCAATACAGAAACCGATGTGAACTGGCAATGAACCACTCCAATAGACAAATATAAATGAGAATATTCTAACAATGGTAAACCAATATATAAACCAATGTAACCCAGCAATGACCACTCCAATAATCCCCTCACAAATGCAAGCGGAGGCCAACGCCGGAGGGGTCACGAAGAAAGAGTTTTTAGGTGGCGGCTAGGATAAAAGAGAGAAGGAGAGAGTTGCAACTTGCAACGGTTGTGCCTCCAGGTTAAAATATTATGGAGCACATTTTTGCATTAATAGTTTTTAACTATGTTTTGAATTATTGTCCCTCAACAAGTCCTTTTTATTTTATTTCACTATATCAAAAAAGTATACAAAATATTTTAAAGTATATATTGTTAAGAATGATTTTCCCAGCACATTTTAACCGTACCATAACGTGATTTCATATTCCAAATCTTTGAAAATAAGTAGGGGTGTCAATTCGTGTCAGCCCGCCCCGTTTAATCCGCCTTATTGCGGGTTGAGCTAATTTACGGTTTTTGGCAGGTCGACCCGTCATAACCCGCATGTTCTAAACTAATAACCTTAATCTGTCACGTCCTATGACCATGGATTTTGCAGGACCGTCCACAAAATTCAAAATTAAATTAGTACAAACAAAAATTAATGTTTTATAATATAATTTCATCGATAATAAAATAAATACATCTCATATCCATCATAAACAAAAAAAAAATAGTATCAAAAATAAAAAATGCATAACTAAATCAACAAGATATATAATTTTTAATGATTCAAATATAAAATTGATGTGAGCATTGTGATAATTAAATAGAAATCAACAAACATACCAAGCATGATAACATGCATGATATGTAGGGGTAGATTCATCCAACAAATGTACATTATATAGAAGCACAAGAAGTATGTTTTGTGTCAGTTAATTTCTGAGAAATGCTTTTGTATCCAATGCAAATTTTCTATGTTTTAAGAATAAGATGGTCACTGAAATAAATATGGGAAATAAGTTTACAGCCTAATTTTTCGGTAAGTAACTCTAAAATCTAATTTGAAGTTTGAACGCCCAAAAATTAATGAAGAACTTCAGACTGTACGACGCCATTTTCGATTGTTGATATGACGCCGTTTTCGATTGTTGATATGACACCGTTTTGGCTATTTGAAACGAGATCGTTCAGTTGAAAAGACATGATTTCAATTTCTTTTTCCCTCTTCTAATTGGGAATTTAGTCTCTCCCGCCAAATTAGTTGACCGGTAGTTGCCAGTCACTTGCTATACGGCGACCGGTTACAAAACTCCCCAAATTGAAGACCTCCGTATCCACAGATCTTCGAATTCGCTATTTATTTTCTGAATTCGAAAAACCCTAATTTTCTCCTCTTAAACTGATTTCGCTCTTCTTTGATTGTTTTAGAGGAACTCTCACTTGCATCTCTCTAGATTTCATTATGAGCTCCATCAATATCACTAACGTCACCGTCTTAGACAATCCAGCGATTTTTGTTAATCCTTTCCGGTTCGAGATTTCTTACGAATGCTTGACATCTCTCAAAGATGGTACCTTTCATTTATCGTTCGATTTTGATTTGTTGAATCCATGATTATTGATTCTATTTGCTATTAAACTACTCTGGGTTGATGCGTTTGAAACTGTATATGTGAATGTTGTTACAAAAATTTCATCTTTTTAGTGGGTTTGCAATATGTATGAGAGGTTTAGTAGTCTATTTAACTTATAAGTAGATGTTTATTCAACATTGTAGTTTTTGGTATTAAGAGGCTTTGCATTGTCTGCACCATTGTTAAATTAGAACAGTGAAAAAGCTTGTGATGATGTTTTATTGTGAATTGTGATTTTGTATGTTCATATTTTGGAGATGTGGGCTCTGTACCAGAGTCTAGACATGTTTGCTTAAGTCTGATCACATTCTTGGAAGCACGATGTCTGAGATAGCGGTTTTTCGGTTTCGGTACAGATTTGGAATGGAAGCTTATCTATGTAGGATCAGCTGAAGATGAAACCTATGATCAAGTTTTGGAAAGTGTTCTTGTTGGGCCTGTTAATGTTGGGAACTACCGATTCGTGTTACAGGTAACATATGATATTTTTTATACTCATCTCTCCATTTCTGGTGGTTTTAGTTGCCTAACTTTCTGTTCAAATATGGTAGGCTGATTCTCCAGATCCATTAAAGATTCGTGAGGCAGATATAATTGGTGTAACTGTGTTATTGTTGACTTGTTCTTACATGGATCAAGAGTTTATAAGAGTTGGTTATTATGTGAACAATGACTATGAAGATGAACAACTCAGGGAAGAGCCTCCTACTAAGATTTTGGTTGATAAGGTTCAAAGGAATATACTCACAGACAAACCAAGAGTAACTAAGTTCCCTATCAACTTTCATCCTGAAGATGAGCAGACCAATGGTGATGAACCTTCTCCTGCTGAACCATTTGATGATTCTGTTGTAAATGGAGAAGCTTTAGTCTTGCTTGAGCAGCCACAAAAGGTCCAGGAGACAAAACCATTTAATGATTCTGATGTAAATGAAGAAGTGTTGCTTGAGCAGCCACGAAAGCTTCAGGAGACACATGATTCTAGTTTGACTCCAGCCTAATTGGAAACTGGATTAGAACTATCATCTCAATACTAATTGAAAGATCCGGCATTTTGTGTTTTTGTTTCTTTTATCTAGAATTTTAACTGCAATTGTGTTCTTGTTTGTAGAAATTCATGTTTTTTTTTTAGCAAAATCTTTACAATGTGGTTAATGTTCAGAGTTCTTAATTCATGTTCTGCTTGTTATTTTAGTCCAAAGTATGTTTTGTTTTTCTTGAATGGATCACACTCTAATCCATCAAGTGTAGATTCTCTGGAGACTCATTATGGGAGCTGAAGCACTCACATGATGGAACTCATTGCTGCGTCCTCTTAACAAGGCAAGTTTACATGTCGTTATTTCTCTATCTCCTCAAGTCCTATATGCTTATTTTCGCAAGAAATGGCTAGTGCATAGGGTAGAAGTCTAGGCTTCTGCTCTTACGTTTTTGGCGAGATTAGATTATAGCCTTGGGTCTGGATTGGTGAGATTTCTTTTGTGGCTTAAGATTAAAGCCTTAAGATTTTACATATTGGAGAGAAGGATCTTCTAAAACTAGCTGATTCTGGGTTGGTGTAGCTTTTTGGGAGTCTTGTTTGGAGATTTACTCATCATTTTGAGCACAAATCTTGATATTTCAATTCATGATTAAAGCATAATTAACAAAACAAAATGTCATTACATAATTCATGATAAAACGAGCATACAATTGATTTTGAATAGGTTTTAATGGTAACACATAGTTTTTTTTTTAGATGAATGGTAAAACATTGTTTATGGTTGATTGTTCTTCAGATTTTTTCCACCAGAAGAATGTTCACTGCACAATCAAAGCCACAAATACAATCCATTGCAGAGACATTAAATGTTAAGTTACAAACAACCAAATGCTTTCTTAGTTTTTGTGTGTTTCAAAATCTGCACCAAATACTACACGAGATTTAACGAGGAATCGGTTGGTTCTCTTTCAAACCAACCACTAGTCCTCGGCTGCAACAAAAGTTTATTAGATCACTTTAAGAAATACAAGATAGATTAGAATTTCTACACAAATTCTAATATTGGAAAGACCACATGCAAACTCAATAAACAGGAAACTCTCTATCGCTTTGAAACTTAGATGATTGAACTTAGCCTTATTAAGTGGAACATTGAATTTGGACTTAATTTATCTCACTTAGGGGCTTGGTAATCATATCATGGATCATACATTCAGAGTTTTCTTTTCACCATTTTACCACTCTTGCTAACTTTGAATAGCTAGACTCATCTTTAGTCTAATACCTTACCTTCACTTAAACCATCTTTGGAAACCTCATGCATTCTTGTGTTTTCATTGTCATATGCATTCATGTGCAAAAGCTATGGAGTATACGGACCGACATATCTAACCTTTCATGAGGATTAGATATGGGGAATGTTATGAGTGTTTAGAATGTCTATGAGCCTTAAGTCTGATAAATCCAATGATTGGAAGGCTATGTATGCATCAATTTCTCTGTGTCTTACTGTGATTTTTCATAATGATTTGCATCCCTAGTTCTTTTAGGATAGCCAAAACACATGAGCAATAATTAAAAAACCTTATTACCAAAACCCTTTGACATGTTTGATGTTCCCTTTGTGAGAGTGCACACACTTTTAAGTGAATGTCAAAAGGTTAATTTCATTGATTTTGAGAGTTCTCTGTGATACTGAGAGTTTGATTACTGGCTATTGCTACACTCATGGTCTAGTACATGTAGTAGGTCTGCTCTGGTGTGGTTTCGATGTGGTCTGCGGAAAGGAAGCCCAAGGTAAGTTTGTTTCCAAGGATATGTGAGTTCTCGCTTTTCAAATTATTTCCTTGGATATTGAAATTCTGATTGTTCTTACTTGAGGAAAAAAAAGGATTCAAGTCTGGGAAAATTGTGTTAACCATTATTTGTCTCAGTTTTTAGAGTCTTTTAACACCGAGTCTTAAATATTTTTCGTAATATGGTCACTTTTCATCTTTAAGCACCCGAAATATGATCTTACAGCGATCTGGAAGCTTGCAATACTTGGGTCTTACTCGTCCAGATATAGCATTTGCAGCCAACCGGCTATCACAATATATGCATCGGCCAACTTCTCTTCATTGGGAAGCTGTTAAACGTGTGCTTCGCTACCTTGCTTTTACACCTGACAAAGGTATTTTCTTCTCTGCATCACCAGCTCCTCAAAGTCTTCACGCTTATTCCAACGCTGACTGGGGCGGCAACCCAGATGACTATAACTCCACAGGTGCATATATAGTCTATCTTGGCAAACAACCTGTTTCGTGGTCCTCAAGAAAACAGAAAGGTGTTCTCGTTCATCAACGAAAGCTGAGTATCGTGCACTTACGAAAGCAGCATCTGAGGTTAAGTGGATCACTTCTCTTATGTCTGAACTTGGGTTACAATCTTCAAAGACTCCAACTCTTTATTGTGACAACATTGATGCAACATATTTGTCGGCTAACCCGGTGTTCCATTCTCGTATGAAGCATCTAGCAATCGATTACCATTTTGTCCGCGAACAAGTTCAAGAAAAATCTCTTTGAGTTTCACAAAGAAGCACAACAGACCAGCTTGAAGATGCGCTAACAAAACCTCTGCCTCGTACACGGTTTTTGGATCTTTCAAACAAGATTGGACTATGTTCTCGGCGTCCATCTTGAGGGGGCATAATAGTATAGTTATGGAAATCAAATACATTGTATATATCTATTTCTTGAGAGTTACTCAACTCAACATTGTATAATATGTACATCACATAATCAATAGAAATCATCCATTAATAATATCTATAAGAACAAGATCGTTTTTGGTGCTTTTGTGTCTTTTTAGGTACTAACACTTGCTGGAGTCAAAAGGGGAACTTTGGAGTGAAATTAGAGCATTGTATCGACAAGAGAAGAAATAAATGAAAAAGAAAACTGATCGGTATGAATGTTTCTCCGATTGGTATCAAAGATGGCGGCCAGCGAGTGGTAAAAATACTATTGATTGGTATGCGAGTTACGAAAAATGTTGTTTTCATCATTTGTAGGATAGCCAAAACACATGAGCCACCATTAAAAGAACCTTATTAGCAAAACCCTTTGACATGTTTGATATTCCCTTTGTGAGAGTGCACACACTTTTAATGAATGTCAAAAGGTTAAGTTCATTGATTATGAGAGTTCTCGGTGATCCCGAGATTTAGTGTATTGGCTATGCTACACTCATGGCATAGTACATGTAGTAGTTCTGCTCTGGTGTGGTTTTGATGCAGTCTGCCGAAAGGAAGCACAAGGTAAGTTTATTTCCAAGGATATGTGAGTTCTCGCTTTTCAAACTACTTCTTTGGATATTGAAATTCTGATTGCTCCTACTTGAGGACAATAAAGGATACAATTTTGAGGGAATTGTGTTAACCATTATTTGTTTCAGTTTTTAAATATTTGAACAACGAATTTTTATTAAGAACAATATGGTTTTTAGGTGCTTTTGTGTGTTTTTAGGTACTAAAAGTTTCTGGAATCAAGAGGGGAACTTTGGATTGGAATCAGAGCATTGCATCATCAAGAGAAGAAATCAACAATAAAGAAAATTGATCGGTGGTATGAATATGTCACCAATCAGTATCAAAGATGGCGGCCACCAATGGGTAAAAATGTTACCGATCGGTATTTGACTTACAAAAATATTGTTTTCATCATTTGTAGGATAGTCAAAAAACATGAGCCAGCATTAAAAGAACATTATTAGCAAAAACCCTTTGGCATGTATGATATTCCATTTGTGAGAGTGCACACACTTTTAATAAATGTCAAAAGGTTATGTTCATTGATTCTGTGAGTTCTCTGTGATCCCGGGATTTAGAGTATCGGCTATGCTACACTCTTGGTCTAGTACCTGTAGTTAGGTCTGTTCTGGTGTGGTTTTGATGCGTTTTGCGGAGAGTAAGCCCAAGGTAAGTTTGTTTCCAAGGATATGTGAGTTATCGCTTTGCAAACTATTTCTTTAGATATTGAAATTCTGATTGGTCTTACTTGAGGACAAGAAAGGATTCAATTCGGTCAGAATTGTGTGAAACATTATTTGTTTCAGTTTTTAGAGTCTTTTAACACCGAGTTTTGTGTATTATTAGTAAGAACAATATAGTTTTTGTTGCTTTTGTGTCATTTTAGGTACTATCACTTGTTGGAGTTAAGAGGGGAACTTTGGAGTGAAATTAGAGCATTGCATCGTCAAGAGAAGAAATCAACAAAGAAGAAAACTGATCGGTATGAATGTTTCACCGATCGGTATCAAAGATGGCGGCCACCGATCTGAAAAATACTACTGATCGGTATACGACTTACGAAAAATACCTCTTTCATAATTTGTAGGATAGCCAAAACACATGAGCCACCATTAAAAGAACTTTATTAGCATAAACCTTTGACAGGTTTGATATTCGCTTTGTGAGAATGTACACACTTTTAATGAATGCCAAAAGGTTAAGTTCATTGATTCTTAGAGTTCTCTGTGATCCCGAGATTTAGAGTATTGGCTATTGCTACATTCATGGTCTAGTACATGTAGTATGTCTGCTCTTGTGTGGTTTTATTGCGATCTACGAAAAGGAAGCCCAAGGTAGGTTTGTTCCCAAGGATATGTGAGTTCTCGCTTTTCAAACTATTTCTTTGAATTTTGAAATTCTGATTGTTATTACTTGAGGACAAGTAATGATGCAATCTGGGTGAAGGATCACGACCCAAAATCGACACTGTGAGGTTAAGATAATTGCGAGGAATGATAGACCCGATTAACAAGCACCTAGCAGTTTGGATAGATCGAATGTTTCCACAAAAGGATGCGGAAAGTCCTTTTGATGATACTAAGAGTTCCTTAATTCGAATCACACGAAAGAAGGGAAACAATGATCTATATTTGTAAAGATTTTTGATAAAAAGATAGATAAGAAAATACATAGAGTCTCAGCCTCAATATAAAGAGATGGAGGCGAGAAGGAGAGAAGAGACGAAACAAAGAGTGTGTGTTTACAAGACATGCCTTGGTAAACAACACTCGGACCATGCAACATTAAAAGACAGTTTGAATTCAAAATAAGATAGAAAGATAAGAGATAGGTGACGCCCAAAATGTCTTCTAAATGGGCCTTGATGGATCAGAACTTGGCAATGGCAAAGATGAACATATGAGCCATAAGCCTCATTAAAAACCTTACTCAGAAAATCCAATGGGACAAAACCAAGATAAGGGAAAAGAGTGCGAGTGGATCATATGGCCATGCACTAGCCTTCTTGAACGTGTACCATGACCAATGTGGACCTGATACAACCTCCAAATGTTCGAGTCATCCTCTTGAGTCTTCACGATGGAGTGAAACTCTAAACTCTAGATGAAACTCCCTTGTTCTTGACCGAGTCATAGCTCGAAATGGAACCTTCAAAGCATCCTTTGCTCCTTGCTTGGTTTCCTCGTCTTCATAAGCTTTCATTTCCTATTCCAGCTCCTTAGTGATTCCTAGGATTGCATCATCCTCCCCCAGTTTAAAAGGATTTGTCCTCAAATCTATTTGTCCTGCCACAAACATCACTAAGTTATAACCATCAAAGAGTAAAAGCATGGAGTACTTACCTTGGAAATCAAGTTGATAAGCACTGTTGATGATTCTTCTTGTTAGGTGAAATGGTCCAGCAATCCTTGGTGTCCATACTCATTCTCCAACCTCAAAGATAATCCTCAAATAATCAATGGGTTTCTTATCCTTTGTCGAAACAAATCCAATTCCAGTCCTCGTAAAGAAATTTGACGATAAATCTTTTAAGTGTGTTGGCTCCTCTTTTTGCAATGTTTTGAACATCTTTGGCAAAGAGAAAGCATATTATCATAGTCATGGAGTCACTATAAACAAATAAACAAGTCTCATTTCAGACCCAAGAGTTATCTTTGTCATATTTCTCTTTTACTTACTTCCTAAGACAAGAGTTTGGTTCCAAATGTTCTTTGAATAATCCTAACTTTTTCTCAATGATTTCTATATATATTAAACTCATACTCACAGCCCTTAAATCATGAGAAACAAATTGAGAAAAAGAAATACTTACCTGAATAAGCTCCTTGTCGTTCGGTGTTCATAAGTATCACGGTAAATGGAAGTGGTGTTGGATCTGGTGGCTCTTCTTGGATCAATATGAAGCAATTAACGCCTTGGTGTTTATCCTGGTCTTGATCATGTGGCTTGAATCATTTTTCTTCCTCTCTCTTTTTAGTTTTTCTTGTACGCTTCAAAACTACTCTTGTAACGCCCGTGTTCCAGAAAATTAATTAATTTAATTAATTTGGAAATTATTTCGAGATTATAAACCTTAGACAAGTCTCGAGAAATTAATTATGGGGTTGAAATAATTAATTTAGATTTGTTCCGGGGGTGTCATAAATTCTTTCGAAAGTTTTGGGGTTTTTCTCAAAGAAGAAGCAAAAATCAAGTTTGCTTCTTCTTCTTTCTTCTCCTCTTGGTCATGCCATTTTGTGGCAAAGAAGAGAGAGTTCTTGAGCTGTGGGCTTAGAGAGAAAGAAGAATGAAGAAGAAGAAGAGAAAGGTTTGATAGCTTGTGAGAACCTTGGGTCTTGAGAGATCAAAGGGTGTGAAGCTTGTGGAGCTTGGGAAAAGAAGTGGCTGAAGCCTAGGGTTGGAGCTGAGTTTGGGCGTGGCTTTTGAAAAGGAGGTGTGTTCTTTCTTGAGCTTGGGGAGTCCATAAGAAGCTAGATTCATCCTTGGCTAAGGTGAGTTTGTGACCAAAGGTTAATATTAAGCCTTATGTGGGGGTTTGTGGTGTTGTGATTTTTCATGGGTTCTTGGTGAATTCCATGGGTCATTGTGGAGATTTAGCTAGTGTTTTCTAAGCTTGTGGTTGTTAGAGAAGAATGGTTGTTGCTTGTTATGCCTTGATAAGTTTTGATTGTGAGTTTCTTATGCTTGTTTTGGTGTTGTGATTTTCATGGGTTCTTGGTGAATTTCCATGGGTCTTTGTGGAGCTTTAGCTAGTTTTTGCTAAACTTGTGGTTGTTAGAGAAGCATGGTTGTTGCTTGTTATGCCTTGATAAGCTTTGATTGTGAGTTTCTTATGCTTGTTTTGGTGTTGTGATTTTCATGGGCTCTTGGTGAATTTCCATGGTTCATTGTGGAGCTTTAGCTAGTGTTTGCTAAGCTTGTTGTTGTTAGAGAAGCATGTTTGTTGCTTGTTATGACTTGTTAAGCTTTGATTGTGAGTTTCTTATGCTTGATGTGGTGTTGTGATTTTGCATGGGTTCTTGGTGAATTCCATGGGTCATTGTGGAGCTTTAGTAGGTGTTTGCTAAGCTTGTGGTTGTTGCTTGCTATTGATTGCCTTTTCATGGTGTTTTGATTAGGAATTGATAGGGTTGCGGTTGTGATTATTTTTGTGTGCGATTTTAATCGAGTAGAAATTAATTCATGTTGTGATTGATTATGCGCAACAGTTATACCGGGTGTGGAATATAGGTGATGCCGGTGTTACCTTGCGAGGTTTTACACAGATCACAGGAGGTAGTTCAGTCAAGATGCTTGGATGTGTGACTTGTTGCTCATTGAGAAGACTAGTTCCTCTAGTGCCGTTAGCTCAAAGAACTGCGAGCCTGAGAGTGTAACTGGCATTGTATCCACACTCGCGCAGAGTATAGCCTAGAGTGATATGTGATACCATGGATTCGTAAGGTATATAACCGAGAGTAATATATGATACCGTGGATTCATAAGGTGTATAACTTAGACGTAGGTTATATTTCCCAAAATTGAGTGGTAGGAGTATATCGGAGACCCAGGAAGGTTATAAGGCCTAGAATTGAGAGGTATGTGATATCAAGGACTCATGTAGGTTATATTGCCCCGAGTATAGTGGTACGGCGGATACTCAGAACTCGGAGACGATGCGGTGTCTTGGGTACTGAGGTATAGTATATACCTTGTGAGGTATGGTAGATATTCTGCGAAGCTGGAGGAACATAAGTTGGTTGCTAGGTGAGCAAGTGCACCTTCTGGCAATGGGAGTTTGGTTTTCTGGGTCATGTTATCTCCGGGGAGGGGGGTTCAGTTAATTCAGAGAAGTGTCCCTAGCGTGGGAGAGTTCTAAAGAGAGTCCAGAGGGTCCCAAGAGAGTTGGGAGAGGTCCGGAAAAGTGAACCATGAGTGGTATGGTTTAAGGTTGTAATCGCCTAGTTTGGGAGTTCCCAGAAAAGAAAGATCAAGGGGGATCAGTTGTTACTCGATAATTGGGATTCCGGGAAATAAGTTGGGAGTAGTGAGACTCGCCAAAGCTTATGGGATTCGAGGAATTTTGCTCGGTAATATGGAGTTAACCGCCGTGGTGAGTGGTGGTGTTTGTGATTTTGGTAATCACATAAAGTTACAAAAGTTGATAAGTATTCTATGAGCGGGAGATGCTCTAGATTCTTATGCGGGTATCCTAAGTGTTTGGATATGTCCGGAGATGATCTCGGGAATTAGTCATGTGAAAGGCGATATTCTGAGTTGGGAATATGTGTGGTGTAAGCATGACATTGCGATGCTATGCGTGGATCGCATAAGTGTGAATCCCAGAGGTTGTTAGTGTTCGATCTCACGACCGGTGAGTCGATCGGTTTATCAACGATAAGTTGAATCGTTGTGATGCTTTTGGCTGAGAGGAAGCTGATATCGAGGTGTGATCTTCGAGAGTAAACCACTTATAGTGGGGGAGTAATAAAATGCGGGTTTGTATTTTATTGCTAATGGTTGGTGAGTGCCATGTTGTTAAATCGTAGGGGACCGAGAGAGTTCCAAATCGATTAAAGAAGGCTCTAAGGAGAGTTTAGAGTTTTGTATGGTGGGCTGATATCCGAGAGTTAGGATGTGGGCCAAAGATATTCGAAAGGTTTGAGTATCTGAGGAATTGAATTTGAGATTAAGATGTTTCTCAAAGAGCTTCGTCGGAAAAGGATCCCGATGATGCTAGCCCTGTGGGACTTTGTCGGCGTTCAAGAGGAAACTTGGGAGCCAGAGGCTAGGATGGAAATGAGGTTCCGAGAGTGGTTCCGGAAGCAAGTTGAGGTTTGAGGTTCCATCAGTGGGTTCCAGTTTCAGGATGGTAACTGAGTGGTACAAGTTTTCATTTTGTATTTCCTTTGTGTATAACGATGTTACATTATGAGGTTTAATAAGATGAGTGTTCTTATTATTGAAGACTTGCGAGTCAGGGTTATGCATTTCGTTTTGGTGTTAAAAAGCGAGTATGCATATGAGTAATAAGATGGGTGATTTTTATTGTTGTTGGCATGAGTGTCATGGAAAAGTTTTTCTGAGTTTAAAAGCTTGAGTGGTTCGGGGACATTGCAATGTCGTAGGCGGATCAACAGACACCCTGAGTGATTGGGATGTTCTGTAGTGGCATGAGGTGTGGTTTGTGGACATTGCGATGTTGTATACCGACCACATGAGGTAGTTTTGTTCAGAGATGCTTATAGATATTTAGACTTGATTGCTCTAAGGACGCGTAGGTTCTGAACAACTCACTAAGGGATAGGCCCTTATCTAGATCGTCAAATGTGCCAATTGCTCGATGGACTGTGTGGCCTGAGAGTGGGGAGGTACAAACATGAGTTGAGAGTAATGTATGTATGAGATAGGAGTATGAGCATATGGACTGAAAGTTGAACTCAAAAGTTGTTAGTGTTGACCTCATGTTTGTTGTTGATGCGGATCCAGTTAGGCTTGTTCAGGGAAACGAGTCAAGCGACAGGACCGGGGGACCCATGGAGCTGTTCAATGTGGTGAGTCGGAAGGTACGGGCGTATGATATT
Organism: Cardamine occulta; assembly: GCA_028015245.1. Classification (NCBI taxonomy): domain Eukaryota; kingdom Viridiplantae; phylum Streptophyta; class Magnoliopsida; order Brassicales; family Brassicaceae; genus Cardamine; species Cardamine occulta. The sequence goes on from CM051386.1 coordinate 21,978,548, forward strand.
TGTTTGTTTTATTACGTTCGTATTGACGATTCATTGCGCCGAATGGGGAAGTGCTAAAGCTGGTCCAATTTTAGTTGGGGCGGCTCATGAAGCTGTTCAATGTGCTGGATCGGAAGGTACGGGCGTATGGTACTTGTTTGTTTTATTATGTTAGTATTGACGGTTCGCTGCGATGGACGGTTGAGTGGTAAAAGTTGTCCTAGCTTTGTTGTCTTGAGGAGTTTCTCGAAAGCGGCCTAACGCTGGAAGGTTCGAGGAAGCGCTGATTATTTTCATGAGAAATGAATTTAATCATGTTAGAATTTAATACAAGGAGTATTACTTTCTTGTGGTGTGGCGCCAATTATTTTCATGAGGAATGAATTTAATCATGTTAGAATTTAATACGCGGGGTATTATTTTTCTTATGGCAGATATCCTGCGGGGTATGGCAGATACCCAGAACTCGGAGATGCTGCGGTGACTTGGGTGCTGTGGTATAGTTGAATACCTTGCGAGGTATGATAGATATCCTGCAGGGTAGGAGTTTGATACCCAGAACTCGGAGATGTTGCAGTGTCTTGGGTGCTGTGGTATAGTTGAATACCTTGTGAGGTATGATAGATATCCTGTGGGGTATGAGTTTGATACCCAGAACTCAAAGATGTTGCGGTGTCTTGGGTGTTGTGGTATAGTTGAATACGTTGAGAGGTATGATAGATATCCTGTGGGGTATGGCAGATACCCAAAACTCAGAGATGCTGCGGTGTCTTGGGTGTTGTGGTATAATTGAATACCTTGCGAGGTATGATAGATATCCTGCGGGGTATGATTGTGACTTTAAATCAATGAGATCGATGGTGGTTTGATCTATTCGATAAGTTGGTTGGCTGGTGTGGCCAGTTCATGAATGAACTCAGCAGTATCAAGGTTTGATCTTGATATGATCCTAGGTGAGGATCAAGTCCCTGAATGCTTCTCCAAGAGGTTGTGAGGATTGGTGACAAGGTGAGTGATGCGGAAGAGATGAAAGGTGAAGAACTAGGAAGGGATCCGATGAGTTTGGGGGGTTGATGCGAAACTTCCAAAGGAGATGGAGATCCTCTGGACTTTCAAGCTTGCTCTGGACGTGGGTGAAGACCCTAGACGAGGTGAACAAGGGGTGGATCGAGATGAAACTTCCTAGGAGTGTGAAAGATCCTAAGACTTTCGACTTACTTGGTGTGAAGGATGAAGATCCGAACACTTTAAGCAAGAAATGAACAAACAAATTTCAGAGAGTTTTAGAAGTTGAAAAGATGTTTGATAACTCACAAATGAAGCATTACAAGAGTTTAAATCAGCCAAAGAGTAAAGGGAAATCTCGAAAAATACAAAGCATTAAAACCAAAGTTTGACAAGAAAATAACTCTTCAAGTTCTTCAAGATTTCGGCTGAACTCTTGTTGGACTTGGGCTGTGCTTCACTTGGATAGTAGATAGAAATGGGCTTAAGCTTTATCAAGAGGCTGATGAGTGAGTGATATGGCTTACCTCATTAAAAACCTTATTTGGAAAACCCATTGGGACAAAACCAAATGAAGGGAAAAAGAGTATAAGTCATATCACCTCTCTTGATAAATGTTTAGGTGGCTTGTATCACAACCAATGTGGCTGGATTAGCACACACCAAACTGCCCGAGATGGTGTTGAGGAGATGTTGCAAAGTGGTCTTGAGCTTCTTTTGTTTAGACCGAGTGATAGGACCCGGAGAAATGCATAAATCTTCGGCTCCTTGTAGCTCCGGTTCAAGCTGCTGCCTTTGCTCCTCTTTGGCGTCTCCATGTTGCATAGGTTCCTCTTCCTTGCTGGCCATAATCATATCATCCTCTCCCTCTTGAAAAGGATTTGACCTCAAATCTGTTTCATCTGCAAAATAAGGAACCAAATCAGTAATATTAAAACTCGAACTCACGTTGTACTTACCTTGGAGATCAAGCTGGTAGGCGTTGTCGTTGATCTTCTTGATGATTTCGAATGGACCATCAATCCTGGGCATAAGCTTGGATTTTCTCTCGTTAGGGAACCGTTCTTTTCTCAAATGAACCAACACCAAGTCCCCTTCTTTAAACTCCATAAACTTTCGCCCTTGTTTGCATGCTTAGCGCACAACTTGGTCTTGTGCTCTATGTTGTTCGAGCCTTCTCATGGATCTGTTTCACAAGCTCAGCCTTTTTCTTACCATCAAGACTTATCCTTTCATTCACGGGTAAAGGCATTAGATCCAAAGGTGAGATGGGATTGAACCCATAAACAATTTCAAAAGGTGAATACTTAGATGCGGAATGTCTAGCATGATTATAAGCAAATTCAACATGAGGCAGACATTCTTCCCAAGTCCTAAGGTTCTTTTTAATTATAGCACGCAACAGAGTGGATAAGGTTCTATTGACTACTTCGGTTTGGCCATCGGATTGTGGGTGACACGTGGTGGAGAAACAAAGCTTGGTTCCTAACTTAGACCAAAGGGTTTTCCAAAAATAACTAAGAAATTTGGTATCCCTATCCGAAACAATAGTTCTAGGCATTCCATGCAACCTAACAACTTCTCTAAAGAACAACCCAGCTATATTAACTGGCATCGTCGGTTTTATGGCAAGGTATGAAGTGAGCCATTTTAGAGAACCTATCAACTACCACAAATACCGAATCCTTTCCAGTCTTAGTCCTAGGCAATCCTACTACAAAATCCATGGATAAGTCGTGCCAAGGATGCAAGGGAATAGGAAGGGGGTATACAAACCATGATTCTGAATTGTCGATTTAGCTTGCTTACACGTTATACATCTTTGACAAGCTTTTTCGACATCACTTTGCATGTGCGGCCAAAAAAAGTGCTCACGTAGCACACTTGAAGTCTTTGCCACGCCAAAATGTCCCATAAGTCCACCTGCATGAGCTTCTTGAACAAACAAATCTCGCAAGGAGGAATTAGGCACACATAGGTGATTTTCGTAAAATAAGAATCCATCACTCCGAAAATATTTTCCAACGCCAAATTTTTCACATGCAGCATAGGTTTCTTTGAAGTCATCATCACTAGCATATAGTTCTTTTATTGGGTCAAACCCTAGTAACTTAACCTCAAGAGAATTCAAGAGAACAGACCTCCGAGAAAGAGCATCGGCTACTACATTCTCCTTACCTTTCTTGTACTTAATGACGTACGGAAATGTCTCGATGAATTCAACCCACTTGGCGTGTCTTTTGTTCAGCTTTTGTTGTCCCTTGAGATGCTTGAGAGACTCATGATCTGTGTGGATAACAAACTCCTTGGGCCAAAGATAATGTTGCCAAGTTTGCAAAACCCTAACAAGCGCATAGAGCTCCTTGTCGTAAGTCGGGTAATTGAGTGTGGCGCCTCCAAGCTTTTCACTAAAGTAAGCTATGGGCTTCATCTCCTGCATAAGAACAGCACCAATACCAATTCCTGAGGCATCACATTCAATTTCAAAATTTTTATCGAAATTAGGAAGAGATAAAACCGGGGCATGTGTTAGCTTCTCTTTCAAAGTTTGAAATGCATTTTCTTGAGCTTGCTCCCATTTGAATCCAACAGTCTTCTTGATAACCTCCGTGAGTGGGGCGGCTAGAGTGCTGAAGTCTTTAACAAATCTTCTGTAAAAACCGGCTAACCCATGGAAGCTTCTTACTTCACTAACGGTCTTTGGACTCGGCCAATCTTTGATAGCTCGTATCTTCTCTTCATCGACCTTGATTCCATCTGCACTCACAACAAAACCTAAAAAGACAAGGTTATCCGTTCCAAAAGTACATTTGCTAAGATTAGCGTACAAGGTTTCCGTCCTAAGCACTTCTAAAACCTTTCTAAGATGCTCCACATGTTCATCTAAGCTGCGGCTATAGATTAAAATGTCATCGAAGTAAACTACCACAAAACGACCTATGAATGATCTCAGAACGTGGTTCATTAGCCTCATGAACGCATTTAGGTGCGTTTGTTAACCCAAAAGGCATGACTAACCATTCGTACAAACCATGCTTAGTTTTAAATGCAGTTTTCCATTCATCCCCTTCTTGCATTCTAATCTGATGGTAACCGCTCTTAAGATCTACCTTAGAAAAAATGCAAGAACCATGCAATTCATCAAGCATATCATCTAATCTAGGTATGGGATGTCGATACTTTACAGTGATATTGTTGATAGCACGGCAGTCGACACACATCCTCCAGCTACCATCTTTCTTCGGAACAAGCAAAACGGGTACGGCACATGGACTCATGCTTTTGGCGATATGTCCTTTCTCCATGAGCTCGGTGACTTGTCGTTGAAGCTCCTTAGTTTCTGTAGGGTTGGTTCGGTAGGCTGGTTTATTGGGAAGAGACGCTCCGGGTAGGAAATCGATTTGGTGTTCGATGCCACGGATAGGCGGTAAACCTTGGGGAGGTTCTTCCGGAAAAACATCTTTGAATTCCTGTAAAAGATATTGAATTTTGCTAGGAATTTCCTGCACCGTTTGGTTAATATTAAAACATTCTTTAAACACAAAAAGGAGGGAAGAGGGGTAACTCCCTTGTCGAGGTGTGATCATAAGGTTGGCCGGTTCTTTGAGCTTGGCTTCGGAAGTGGGCTTACTTTTCTTCAAGGCCATTTGATCTAGATGAACTTCTTGAGGAGTTAAAGGTACAAGGATGTTCTTTCTGCCCTTAAACTCGAACGAATATCTATTAGTAAATCCATCGTGCATGACTCTTCGATCAGATTGCCAAGGTCTTCCAAGCAAGATATGTCCAGCATCCATTGGTAAAATATCACATAGGACCTCATCTTCATATTTCCCTATAGACAAAGGAACTATGACCTGGTTTTTGACTTCCAATTCTCCCTCATCATTAAGCCATTGCAGCTTATACGGCTTAGCTCTCTTAGTGATCGTAAGTCCGAGCTTATCAACCATGGACTGGCTAGCGACGTTGGTACAGCTACCTCCATCAATCACTAGGCTGCAGACTTTCTTTTGAACTAGGCAACGAGTGTGGAAGAGGTTTTCTCTTTGCTCATTTTTCTCGGCCTGAATGTGTAGGCTAAGGGTTCTTCTAGTGACCAAGAGTTGTCCGAACTCCGGCAATCTAAGTGGTTCCTCTAAAGGTTCAGTTTCCGAGTGATCTTCCTCTGAATCTATCTCGCCGTTGTTCCTAATAACTATGGTTCTCTGATTGGAGCATGAACGGGAGTAGTGGCCGAAACCTTTGCACTTAAAACACTGAATTTCTCTAGCCTTGGTGCTTGATCCTTGATCAATTCCTTTAAGCGGGGGCTCGTCTATCTTAGGCTTGGCAAGCGGTTTGTAATCCTTAGGCTTGTAGTCTTTGCTGAACTTGGTAGAGTTGTATCCGGGCCTAGAGCTCTTCCTCTTGAGTTGTTTTTCAAACATGATAGCTTTGTGGAGAAGCTCTTCTAGCTCGACATAATGGTGTACCTCCAGCCTCTCAATGATGTCTTTGTCAAGACCTCCCATGAATCTGGCCATAGTAGCTTCATTGTCTTCTTGAATATCGGCTCGGAGTAACAAGGTTTCCATTTCCTTGAAATAGTCTTCAACGGACCTACTGCCTTGAGACAAGTTGTGAAGCTTAAGGTGAAGCTCCCTGTGGTAGTGACTTGGTACGAACCTTTTCCTCATAATGATCTTTAATTGAGTCCAAGTCTCAACCGGTATATCTCCAGCTCTTCTTCTAGACGTTACCAACTGATCCCACCAACTTAGAGCGTAATCCTTGAATGCGGTTGGGGCGAGTCTGACCTTAACCTCTTGAGTAAACTCCCGGCAATCAAAGATAATCTCTACCTTTTTTTCCCACTCAAGATATTCTTCAGGTTTACCGGTTCCATGAAAAGACGGAATTTCTATCTTCACACCGGCTAGTGGATCTCGAGTAGCGGTTTGGTGATTTCTATCGGTTTGATCTTCTCTTGGCTGTCTTCTTCGAGGACGATTGGATCTAGAAGTCTGACTGTAGTAATGCTCAGCATCAGAAGGTCGTGGGTGCCTCCTAAGTTGTTCTTCCATAACAGGTTGTTGATGTTCTCGGAATCGGTTGTTGATGGACCTCTCTAAATCTGCTTTCATATTGGCCATACTCTCAACCATCATTGCTTTGAAGGACTCCATAAGTTGTTTGTTGGAGTTAGAAGACTCTTGCTCATCATGGCTAGTCCCCGCCATGGTACCTGTTCAGAATCCAACAAATAAACTAGTGAAATGTTCAAACACCACAAGAACAACAAAACTTATTTGACAAGTAACCCTAATCGACAGTTTGACTTGATCAATCAGAATAAAATGTCAAATTACGTTCAAAAATTCCAGAAACAATTTTAACAAATACTAGACTTAATCATGGTTTCAATGCAACAAGTTTCACGATTTTAGGATTAACCAATGATTTTAAACAATTCTAGCAAGTTACACGAAAATAACTGTTCAGATTCTGATAACCTCTAAATGTGACTGTTCGACTAAATCAGGTTCGGAAAATTATCAAAACATGCTCAAAAATTCTAGAATTAATTTTAAAAAATACTAGACTCTTTTTGGAAGCAGATTCAACAGATCTCACGATTTTATCAGACAAGACGAATTTATGAAAATTCCAACAGTCAACAGATAATACAGATCGGAATATGAAAAGGTATATCAGATCGGAAGAGATACAACCTGGCGTGGAGTCAGCTCTGATACCACTTGATATGATCCTAGGTGAGGATCAAGTCCCTGAATGCTTCTCCAAGAGGTTGTGAGGATTGGTGACAAGGTGAGTGATGCGGAAGAGATGAAAGGTGAAGAACTAGGAAGGGATCCGATGAGTTTGGGGGGTTGATGCGAAACTTCCAAAGGAGATGGAGATCCTCTGGACTTTCAAGCTTGCTCTGGACGTGGGTGAAGACCCTAGACGAGGTGAACAAGGGGTGGATCGAGATGAAACTTCCTAGGAGTGTGAAAGATCCTAAGACTTTCGACTTACTTGGTGTGAAGGATGAAGATCCGAACACTTTAAGCAAGAAATGAACAAACAAATTTCAGAGAGTTTTAGAAGTTGAAAAGATGTTTGATAACTCACAAATGAAGCATTACAAGAGTTTAAATCAGCCAAAGAGTAAAGGGAAATCTCGAAAAATACAAAGCATTAAAACCAAAGTTTGACAAGAAAATAACTCTTCAAGTTCTTCAAGATTTCGGCTGAACTCTTGTTGGACTTGGGCTGTGCTTCACTTGGATAGTAGATAGAAATGGGCTTAAGCTTTATCAAGAGGCTGATGAGTGAGTGATATGGCTTACCTCATTAAAAACCTTATTTGGAAAACCCATTGGGACAAAACCAAAGGAAGGGAAAAAGAGTATAAGTCATATCACCTCTCTTGATAAATGTTTAGGTGGCTTGTATCACAACCAATGTGGCTGGATTAGCACACACCAAACTGCCCGAGATGGTGTTGAGGAGATGTTGCAAAGTGGTCTTGAGCTTCTTTTGTTTAGACCGAGTGATAGGACCCGGAGAAATGCATAAATCTTCGGCTCCTTGTAGCTCCGGTTCAAGCTGCTGCCTTTGCTCCTCTTTGGCGTCTCCATGTTGCATAGGTTCCTCTTCCTTGCTGGCCATAATCATATCAGATCTAGAAGTTAGGTGTGATAACCTGGGTATTAGTTATGCGCAATAGTTATTCCGGGTGTGGAATATAGGTGATGCCGGTGTTACCTTGCGAGGTTTTACACAGATCACATGAGGTAGTTCAGTCAAGATGCTTGGATGTGTGACTTGTTGCTCATTGAGAGGACTAGTTCCTCTAGTGCCGTTAGCTCGAAGAACTGCGAGCCTGAGAGTATAACTGGCATTGTATCCACACTCGTACGGAGTATAGCCTAGAGTGATATGTGATACCATGGATTTGTAAGGTATATAATCGAGAGTAATATACGATACCGTGGATTCGTAAGATGTATAACCTAGACGTAGGTTATATTTCCCAGAATTGAGTGGTAGGAGTATATCGGAGACCCATAAAGGTTATAAGGCCTAGAATTGAGAGGTGTCTGATATCAAGGACTCATGTAGGTTATATTGCCCCGAGTATAGTGGTATGGCGCATACTCAGAACTCGGAGACGCTGCGGTGTCTAAGGTACTGAGGTATAGTATATACCTTGTGAGGTATGGTAGATATCCTGCGGGGTATAGCGGATGCCCAGAGCTTGGAGAGGCTGTGGTGTCTTGAGCGCTGGGGTGAGCAATAAAGTACATGTGATGCTGCGGGGTCATAAGCATAGTGACTAAGTGGAAAACCCTTAGAGGTTGGTGGTGAACCTCATGCGTACATGTGTGTACCTGGTTATGTGCGTGCTTCGGTTAGGTGGTCATGTAGGTCTGGTTTAGTTGCTTTGATAAAGTTCTCAGAAAAAATCTAATGCCAGAAAGCTCGCTAAGAAGTGTGTATTGGCCAGGGTTACCAAGGTTTAAGTAATCGTTGCGACGAGTAAGGTTCATGGGAGATGAACGGTAACGTAAGATTCGAGGACGAATCTATGTTAGTGGGGGAGAATTGTAACGCCTGTGTTTCGAAAAATTAATTAATTTAATTAATTTGGAAATTCTTTCGAGTTTATGAACCTTAGACAAGTCTCAAGAAATTAATTATGGGGTTGAAATAATTAATTTAGATTTATTCTGGGGGTGTCATAAATTATTTCGAAAGTTTTGGGGTTTTTCTCAAACAAGAAGCAAAAATCAAGTTTGCTTCTTCTTCTTTCTTCTCCTCTTGGTCACGCCATTTTGTGGCAAAGGAGAGAGAGTTCTTGAGCTGTGGGCTTAGAGAGAAAGAAGAGAGAAGAAGAAGAGAAAGGTTTGATAGCTTGTGAGAAGCTTGGGTCTTGAGAGATCAAAGGGTGTGAAGCTTGTGGAGCTTGGGAACAGAAGTGGCTGAAGCCTAGGGTTGGAGCTGAGTTTGGGCGTGGCTTTTGACGAGGAGGTGTGTTCTTTCTTAAGCTTGGGGAGTCCATAAGAAGCTAGATTCATCCTTGGCTAAGGTGAGTTTGTGACCAAAGGTTAATATTAAACCTTGTGTGGGGGTTTGTGGTGTTGTGATTTTTCATGGGTTCTTGCTGAATTCCATGGGTCATTTTGGAACTTTAGCTAGTGTTTGCTAAGCTTGTGGTTGTTAGAGAAGCATGGTTGTTGCTTGTTATGCCTTGATAAGCTTTGATTGTGGGTTTCTTATGCTTGTTTTGGTGTTGTGATTTTCATGAGTTCTTGGTGAATTTCCATGGGTCATTGTGGAGCTTTAGCTAGTGTTTGCTAAGCTTGTGGTTGTTAGAGAAGCATGGTTGTTGCTTGTTATGCCTTGATAAGTTTTGATTGTGAGTTTCTTATGCTTGTTTTGGTGTTGTGATTTTCATGGGTTCTTGGTGAATTTCCATGGGTCATTGTGGAGCTTTAGCTAGTGTTTGCTAAACTTGTGGTTGTTAGAGAAGCATGGTTGTTGCTTGTTATGCCTTGATAAGCTTTGATTGTGGGTTTCTTGTGCTTGTTTTGGTGTTGTGATTTTCATGGGTTCTTGGTGAATTTCCATGGGTCATTGTGGAGCTTTAGCTAGTGTTTGCTAAGCTTATGGTTGTTAGAGAAGCATGGTTGTTGCTTGTTATGCCTTGATAAGCTTTGATTGTGAGTTTCTTATGCTTGTTTTGGTGTTGTGATTTTCATGGGCTCTTGGTGAATTTCCATGGGTCATTGTGGAGCTTTAGCTAGTGTTTGCTAAGCTTGTGGTTGTTAGAGAAGCATGTTTGTTGCTTGTTATGACTTGTTAAGCTTTGATTGTGAGTTTCTTATGCTTGATGTGGTGTTGTAATTTTGCATGGGTTCTTGGTGAATTCCATGGATCATTGTGGAGCTTTAGTAGGTGTTTGCTAAGCTTGTGGTTGTTGCTTGCTATTGATTGCCTTTTCATGGTGTTTTGATTAGGAATTGATAGAGTTGCGGTTGTGATTATTTTCGTGCGTGATTTTAATCGAGTAGAAATTAATTCATGTTGTGATTGATTTCTTGTGTTGTGGTTGTGTGAATTTGCGTGTGGCTTTCATATAACATGTTGTTAAGATGCATCACTTTTGTCGATGCAGGTAAAAATAAAGTGTGATCGTGGAATCGAAGGCGATGAGGGGAGGATGATTAGGACTCGTTGTTTTGCTGTTTTGTCATTTCCGCTGTGTTGTTAGAACTGATAGTTGTTGTATTATGAATGTTTAACGTTTATGGTATGTTAAATATTAGCGTCAAAAAAAAAAAGTGCGGTCGTCACAACTCTAAAACCTGTGTTTGGCTGTTGTGACAAAGACAAGCGAATTGTATCTGCGTGATCAGGGATACAAGTATTCTTGAGAATAAAGATACTTACCTTGGCGAGTTCAAGTCCTTTGTCTCTTGCTCGTATTATGATTGCTGGTGCCCATCCATGGCGTGGAGCTTGTTCTAATCATTGGGAACTCTTCTGGACTAATGCTGTCTTAGTTGTATATCTTCTTTGTGTTCCTCATAACCTTGCCGGTGATTGTAGTTTGATCTGAGCATAAGCAATGCGTCTGGTGGTTCATCTTTGAACTTCGAAGAAACTTTGACTGCATTCTCATGTTCTCTGTTTCTGTAGTTGTAGGATTGATCATGATATAGACTCCATGGGTTATTTCCTAAATACTCATCCTGCAAAAATTTGTTAAGCTCACTTGGTGGCACCGGTGCAAGGTTAGATACACAAGATAATTTATCCAAAGAGACAAATAATTTATGATCAAAATATTCATCATCTTTAACCTTACCAACCATAGCATATAGATTAGCTTTCTTACCTTGCTAAAATCAACACAAAACAAAGCCAGTAAATAGATCATTTGAAAGAAATTGTGATCAGATAAGCAAAACACGAAAATGACTCTTCATCTACCGAAGAACCCTATTTGCGACTGTTCATCAAGATTGATCTCAAAACAACTCTAAAAATTCCAGATTTAGTTTTAACAACTCTAAAAATTCCAGATTTAGTTTTAACAAATACTAGACTCAATATAGATTCAGATGCAGTTGATTTCACGATTTTATCACACACCAAATAATTATGAAAATTAAAACAAACTCGCATAAATCATTTAACTTCGCAGTGGTGCTCTGATACCACTTGATGCGATCCTGGTAAAGGATCACGACCCAAAATCGACACTGTGAGGTTAATATGATTGCGAGGAGATGCTCGACCCGATTAACGAGCACCTAGCGGTTTGGGTGGATCGAATGTCGTCACAAAAAGATGTGGAAAGTCCTTTTGATGAGACTAAGAGTTCCTTAATTCGAATCACAAGAAAGAAGGGAAACAATGATCTAGATTTTGTAAAGATTTTTGATAAAAAGATAGATAAGAAAATACATAGAGTCTCAGCCTCAATATAAAGAGATGGAGGCGAGAAGGAGAGAAGAGACGAAACAAAGAGTGTGTGTTTACAAGACATGCCTCGGTAAACAACACTCGGACCATGCAACATTAAAAGACAGTTTGAATTCAAAATAAGATAGAAAGATAAGAGATAGGTGACACCCAAAATGTCTTCTAAATGGGCTTTGATGGATCAGAACTAGACAATGACAAAGATGAACATATGAACTACAAGCCTCATTAAAAACCTTACTCGGAAAACCCATGGGACAAAACTGAGATAAGGGAAAAAAGTGCGAGTAGATATATGGCCATGCACTAGCCTTCTTGAACGTGTACCATGACCAATGTGGAGTGAAAATCTAAACTCTTGATGAAACTCCCTTTTTCTAGATCGAGTCATAGCTCCAAATGGAATCTTCAAAGCATCCTTTGCTCCTTGCTTGGTTTCCTCGTCTTCATAAGTTTCCATTTTCTGTTTCAGCTCCTTATTTGTCTCAGTTTTTGGAGTATTTTAACTACGAGTCTTGAATCTTTTAAGTAAGAATAATATAGTTTTATTTGTTTTGGTGTATTTTTAGGTACTAACGCTTCCTGGAGTCAAGAGGGGAACTTTGGAGTGAAATTAGAGCACTGCAGCGTCAAGAGAAGAAATCAACAAAGACGAAAACTGATCAGTATGAATGTCTCACCGATTGGTATCAAAGACGGTGGCCACCGATCGGTAAAGAATATTACCGATTGGTATGTGCCTTACGAAAATTCTCTTTTCCATTTTTTAGAGTTTTCTCTTTATAAGTATAAAGAGGTGGTCTCGGCCTGAGGGAAGAACATACATGAAAATATTTAGAAACTGTAGTTTAAGTTATTTTTCTTAGTTTTATTATTTTTCTTAAGCTATTATATCATGAATTCTTCATCTACTTCTCTCATGTATTCTCTGTACATGTGTGTGTAGATCTATCATTAGGTTTTGTATGTTTCCTAAGGGGATAATCATGTAGATGTTTGCTAGGTTGTTTTAAAATGATTTATATAGTTCTTCATCTTAGATTGTTTTTCATGCCTTGTCTAATTTGGCCAATTAGGCTCTGCCCTTAATCGAACTTATCGTGACACCACAAGTGTTGTTAAATCGATGGATCTATCTTTTATGGGAAAAGTATCCTTATCCAAAGACAGTTGAAGGTATTGCACTTTGTGAACATATAAAATTAGGGTTTCATTGCATGCATGGATTTGATTGACAAATGATGGTTTAGTTGCTAGGGATTTTCATTGCATAGATAGTTATTCACATGACATCAGAATAATTTACATCCGTAATTCAAGTTCTAGAATGATTCTTAACACATTCCTAATAATTGTTGTATTTATTATCATGATTCGCCGAATGAATTCTCACTACCTAATGCTTTTATATTATTGAATTTAACTAGTTTTCACGCTGAGTTTGACATAAAATCATTTGCACCTTAACTTAGTTTGGACATGATATCTCCGCAACACACGAGACCACGACGAACAACATTATCAGCAGCACTCTGAAACCTCTGAAAAGTTTTGCATCCATTAATCTGTAAGAAACTGAGTTCTCTGGATATCGAACCTCATACCTTGTATAGAATCCATTAAATCTTATTTTTGTTACATATTAAAAACTGTTGATCCCATTCTCGATATTTTATATCAAACATCAGTTAGGATTTTATGAAAAATTTAGCTATTTAAAAATCATTACTTTAGCAACAAAATTTTTGATTAGCATAATTTTTTTGATGTTTTATTTTTTATAACGTTACATGGCTTAATAGTGTAACTTCGGTTTCTTTTGTTTAGAGTTGAAAATTTTAATATTATGTCAGATTTTTTTTACTATTGCTTAGAGCCTTCGATATCGTTGGACCGGCCCTAAATTCTATAATGATTTCTAGAGTTCAAACTTTTAGAAAAATAAAACCATTATAACTTAAAGGAGCGAGCGACCAAGGAACTAATATCACCTCTTATTTCTTTTACATCCCACATAAAATACTCAGAAAATACATAAGCTTACAAGACAGAATTAGGCATGACCACGGTTACGGTTAGTTAACACCAAGCTAATAATCATGCAGATTTGAAAACATACAAAATTAGCTTAACATTTAATGTCTCTACCATGGATTGTACTTGTGCCTTTGATTGTGTAGTGACATTCTTTTGGTGAAACCTGTTCTGAAAGAGAAGAAGAAATCTGTAGAACAATCACACCCATAAACAATGTTTACCATTCATCTAAAAAAACAAAACAATGTGTTACCATTATAACCTATTGATATGCTCAAATTAATTCCTAATCAGCTACTCTCTCAAATTAAGAGATCAATGCAGTACTTAGGGATCGAATCCACAAAGACTCAAAGGCTTCACGATAGACTTTTTCTTTTTAAATTCAGCTAAACAAGTATGAAATAAATTAAACAGCAATGCAAATATAATTAAAATCTATTTGTAAATCAGATGGGAAAGCATTAGATTCAGTGAATTTCTCAAGAAATTAAGTAATGAAATTGAATTACGAATAGGTTCTCGAACTCAAATGACTAATGTAAAATAAACCAATTTTCGTTGCGAGAATTTACTATGTTTAATGGCACAGCATACCGATGTGAACCCTAGCTCGACTGTGAGATTCAATCAATGAATATCATAGGAACCACTTTTTGTTTCTAAAACTCACGAGAATCTTAAGAACAAGGTTAAGAACAATAGCTCTTTATTATAACTCAATCAAATCTGTCTCTAAAAGAAGGAATGTAATGTCTTTATATAGACAAAACCCTAAAAGAGATTCCTAAACTAAAAAGGAATGAATCTAAAACTGAATTCGAATAAAAATAGAAAAGAACGGGAAAAAGGAAAAACACCAAAAAGTAAATAAGTGTTGCTTGTAGAAGAAGTTAAGATGATGATGCATCAGGTCCCTTCGAGTTTGAAAGATTCGACCGTGAATCAGGCACTGGATCTGTAGGAACAAAACGTGACAAATACTTGACATTAAAAACATCAAATGTATTGATCCCATCTGGAAGTTGATAGGCATTATCGTTGATACGCTCGAAAACCTCCAAAGGACCAATCTTATTTGCTTTGAGTTTACTATATGCATGAGCAGGCATACGATCGTTAGTAATTACTGCCGAAACATGATCACCCACTTCGAAAACAAGACGACGACGATTTGAATCTGCTGCATTCTTATACTTCAAAGTTGACGCTTCTAAGTGAGCCTTTGTGTCTGCATGAACTTCTGCAATATTATCAATAAAGGCGGTAGCATCACCATGAAGTCGTGTGCGGTCTGGTAGAGTGGACAAGTCACATGGTCCTTGAGGAAGCATACTATAAATGACTTGAAAAGGGCTAAATCTGGAACTCCGATTTTGGGCATGGTTGTTAGCAAACTCAGCTCATGGCAGCTTAGAATCCCAAGACTTAATCGAATCGCCGACCAAACAATGCAGTAAATTTCTCAATGACCTGTTTGTGACCTCAGTTTGACCGTGATATGCTAAACTCATGTCAAGACTTGTATCTAACATTTTCCACAATGATCGCCAAAAATGACAAAGAAAACGTGAATCACGATCTAAGACGATTGAGGATGGAAGTCCATGAAGACGATAAACTTCTCGAAAGAAAAGCGTAGCAACTTGAACCGCATATGTAGTACGCTTACATGGAATAAAATGCACCATTTTAGAAAATCGATCAACCACGACGAATATAGAATCAAAACCTCTATGTGTTCTTGGCAAACCCATAACAAAATCCATACTAATTTTGTCCAAGGTTGAGTAGGAACGGGCAATAGAAGGTAAAGACCCACATTAGATGCTTGACCCTTGCACTTTTGGCAGACAACACATCTTTCCACAAAACGTTCAACATCTAGGCGAAGAGAGGGCCAAAAATAAGAATTAGAGACGAGGTGGAGAGTACGATCACGACCAACACGACCTTTATTGTGTAATTCAGAGATCAACTTTAAACGGAGACTGTAATCGGGGATGCATAAACGTGTTTCGTGAAAGAGAAAGTCATCATGAATTGTGTAGTTACTAGATTGATATGTAGTCGCATTTTGGAAAATGGATCTAAATAACACATCTGTGGCGTATAAATCAGCAAACGCACTAAATCCCGGAACAGAGACATGTAACACCGCAAGAGTGGAATGACGACGACTTAATGCATCCACCACACGAGTGGAAGATCCCGAAGTATGCTTAATAACAAACGTAAATTGTTGTAAATAAGAAATGCAAGAAGCATGACGGGAAGATACCTTATCTTGACTGTGGAGGTGTTTCAAAGCATCATGGTCGGTGTAAAGGAAAAATTCCTTATGAAACAAATAATGTCTCCAATGTTTAATTGCTTGAATGATTGCATAAAATTCCACATCATAAGTGCTCTAGCGTTATCTTGCACCCGATAATTTTTCACTAAAGAACGTGATGGGATGATTTCCTTCACTTAAAACGGCACTAATGCCTGATTTCGACGCATCACAATGTAATTCAAACACCAAATTGAAGTATGGATGAGCTGAAACTAGGGAAAAACTAAGGTTATCTTTGATCAAAGCAAACATCAATGCATCTTCCTTTGTCCAAGTAAAGGAACCCTCACGAATGCAGCTGGTAATAGGTGTCATCACACTACTAAACTGAGGAACAAAACGTCGGTAAAAAGATGCCAAACCATGAAAACTCCTTGTTTCAGAAAGCGTTGTTGGCTCTTGCCACGATTGAATTGCGGACATTTTACTAGGATCCACTGCCAAACCTTCTGCGGAGACAATATATCCAAGAAAATATACTTTTGGAGAACCAAATTCACAATTCTTGAGAGTTGCAAAAAATTTATCCCGACGCAACACAAGGAGGACTTCTCGCAGATGGCGAAGCTGATCCTCTAATGTCAAACTGAAAACCAAGATATCATCACAGGAGACCACAACAAATTTACCTATAAACAGACGTAAAGCCTGATTCATTACTCGTATGAATGCGCTAGGTGCATTAGACTATCCAAAAGGCATAACCAGCCATTCAAACAGACCTTCTCGCATCTTAAACGTTGTTTTCTACTCATCCCCAAGATGTATACGAATTTGGTGTTATCCACTCTTTAAATCCAACTTAGAGAAGAATGATGCAGTACCAATTTGATCAAAAGACGAGGAATAAGAAATCGATAATGTACCGTAATCTTGTTGATAGCACGACTATCAACACACATTCGCCAAGAGCCATCTTTCTTTGGGATTAATAGGGCTGGAATTGCACATGACTTAAACTTTCATGCAAGAAATCTTTAGTAACCAAGTCTTCAACTTGTTTTCGAAGATCTTCATGTTAGCTGGGACTCATTCGATAATGTGACTTGTTGGGAAGGGGTGCATCAAGAACAAAATCAATGCGATGTTGAATATCTCGTAATGGAGGCAACCCAGCTGGAAGATCGGCCGGAAACACATCTGCAAAGTCTTGAAGAAGCTTTTTGAACTCAGCTAGTGCATCATTAGGTGGAGCTGGTGCTGTAGGAAAAGCTACAAGCACAAATACCCGTCCTTCCTCACACATTTCTTTCTCAAAAGGTAATCGTTAAAGCAATAATGTTGAAAACACGGAATTGTTCAACTTTGGTGGTAAGGACGGCTGCAAAGTGAAACTATGATTCTGATGTTGAAAAGTTTATGTGTTAAGAAATCCATCATGAAGAACCTTTCAATCAAATTCCCAAGGACGTCCAAGAAGTAAATGGCAAGCATCCATTTGAGCAATATCACACAAAATTTCATCGCGGTAAGCATTCCCAATAGAAAAAGCCACTAACACACGTCGTGAAATAGAAAGCTCAGTGCCTTGTTGTAGCCACGACAACTTATAAGGTGAAGGATGGGGCTCGTCTTTCAAGCCTAGTTTCTTCACTTCGTTCTCGGCAATAATGTTTTCAGAACATCCCGAATCGATAATTAGCGAACAAACATTCCTCTGAATTGTACATCTGAAATGAAAAAAATTATTCCTTTGAGGAAAATTTATCGACAGACGAGGTACCAAATATGATCTTCGCAACATTAAAAGTGAACCGGAATCGGCAGCAAGACATTCTGGATCCTTTGTTTCAGCTTCATCATAAACTACCTCCACATCACGACCTGCTGTATCGAGTAACAACCCACGATGACTTCTGGTCGGACCTGCTGATTGGCGATGTCCTAATTCTCCACAAGAAAAACAACGCAAATTGCTCTGTTGTGCTGGACGAGCTGTCTCAACAGGTACAATGGCTGTTTCAGTGTTCCGTGTAGTCACCTCCGTAGCCATTGGTACTTGTATTATTTGACGAGTAGAACGAGAAGAACTCCATCCCGAAAAGTTTCCTTTAGTTTGAGCTTCAATGGTGAAGGCTTGTTGATGAGCTTGTGTCAAAGTCAAAGGATTAAACAAGTTGAGAGTGTGTTGGATATTCTGTCGTAAACCACCCACAAAACGTGCGATCAACTACGTCTCTGAATCTTTTAAATCAATTTTGTTGGTCATTAAGAAAAATTCAGCCACATAATCTTTGACAGAACGACTTCCTTGTCGCAAGATTTGAAATTTTTGAAAAAGAATTTGCTCGTAATTGAATGGCAAAAAAAATTCTTTAATTGCTTCTGCAATTTATCCCATGAAACATTTTTTTACTTTCCTGAACGAGTGCGAGATGTTTTAAGCTGCGACCACCAAGCAGCAGCTCTTCCCCGAAAATGA
This sequence comes from Cardamine occulta, assembly GCA_028015245.1. NCBI lineage: Eukaryota > Viridiplantae > Streptophyta > Magnoliopsida > Brassicales > Brassicaceae > Cardamine > Cardamine occulta. The sequence continues at coordinate 21,996,808 of CM051386.1, forward strand.
GTTGCGATCAACGCGACACAACGATCTAAAGGAACTCTTTTAAATTTGAGAATTTCTTCTACCATAACAATCCAATCAAGCAACTCTTCTGCAACTCCAGAACCATGAAATTCAGGAATTTCAAGCCTAAATTTTGATTCTCAGCGTGGATCAAATTCTCCTTGTGTTGCCTCAATAGCTTTATGCTCTGCAAAGGGGTTGTCATCGTCAATGACTCTGCGATTATGAACATGAGGTGCGATTGGCTGCACGTTCAATGCTTCAAGAGATGCAGTTAATGCAGCCATCTGTTCTTGAAGGTCTTGGATATATTGCCTCATATCGTTGCCATCGGCAACATGTTGATTACGTCAAGGACGGAGTGTACGAACTATATCTAGGAGCGTAGCAAAGCTCTGATACCAACCTGGCACAGCGTACCGATGTGAAATCTAGCTCAACTGTGAGATTCAATCAATGAATATCACAGGAACCGCTTCTTGTTTCTAAAACGAACGAGAATCTTAAGAACAAGGTTAAGAACAATAGCTCTTTATTATAACTCAATCAAATATGTCTCTAAAAGAAGGAATGCAATGTTTTTATATAGACAAAACCCTAAAAGAGATTCCTAAACTAAAAAGGAATGAATGTAAAACTGAATTCAAATAAAAATAGAAAAGATTGGGAAAAGGGAAAAACACCAAACAGTAAATAAGCATTGCTTGTAGAAGAAGTTAATTAAGAAACCAAATTCCTTTGCGAATCTCAATCCCTAGACAAACCTTAGGCGCAGGTTTGATATGTTCACAAATTATCTAATCCAAATTCTTTTTCAACTATCTAATTTGTGCATTCTAGGTTTTATCAGATTATAAATCACATTGTCGTGCCAATTTAACAACCTAAAATCTCGATTCTAGGTAATCAATCTAGAATTAGCTTTAAGTGCAACCTAGGTGAAGAACTAACAAGTTTGAATCCTAACCAATAAATCAATATATCATTCCATGAAATCTCTAATGAGAATCTTTAAACCTAACAAGATATCTACTCACACATATCAATTGAAATCAAAGACATGATGAAAATAGATATCATATGAATCAGAATAGAGAAATAAAAACAAGGGTTCAAAATCTTCTCTCAAAGTATAACAAAGTATCATATCAACCCCAGCTCTCCAAATCTCCAAGTTTTTCGTAAAAGCAAAGATGGATCTAAAACATAACTTTAAACCCCTAAAATATAGTCTAAACACGAGCTGAGATCTTTTGTAAATAAAGAAAACTTCTGGGCAAAATTTGAAAATCTCCAAAAATAATTATTTCCGCGTGGAGTTGTAAAAATCGGCGTGTGTCGACCAACATAAGGGGTTGCGTCGCTCGACGCAGGTAGTCAAGAATAACACAAACTTCGATTTCACAGCTACAATACTCCGTCACTACAAGAAATTTACCGCAAAACCGACGGAATTTCCGACGGACTATAAATCCGTCGGAAAATTTCGACGGATTCCTGACGTATTTCTGATAAATATTAAAATTGACGATTCCGTCGGAAATCCGTCGGAAATTTTTCGACGGATTTATATTCCGTCGGAAATTACGTCGGAAATTGACGATTCCATCGGAAATCCATCGGAATTTTTCCGATGGATTTCCGATGGATTACCGACGTATTTCCAACGGATTACCGACGTATTTCCGACAGATTTCCGACGGATTTCCGACGGATTTTGTTTTTGGTTTTTTGAACAAAAATAAAAAAAAACAAAAAAAAAAAAAAAAAAACCAAACTGTCGGAAACCGTTGGAAATCCGGATTTCCGATGGTTTTATGGTTTCGTGGTCGTTTACGATCCGTTTCTCTTAAAATATGTTTGTAGTATGCTCTGTTACTCATCTCAATCATAAAATAATACCAAAAACCTTGTTATATATCATATATAGCAAAATTAGAAAAATTCATACAATCATGTTTACATGTAAGACAATGATACATATACTTAAGCGAGATTTATAAACATAACAAATAAAATTTTATAATTTTGGTATATTTAATATGTAACAAGGTATTTGTTAGTATTTTATCACTGAAATGAGTAACAAATCATATTACAAACATATTTCAAGAGAAACGGGTCGTAAACGACCACGAAACCACAAAACTGTCAAAAATCCGTCGGAAATTTCCGACGGATTTCCGACGGTTTTGTGGTTTCACGTGTCTCGTTCCCAGGTTTAGTCTGACATATGATTAGACAAGCCGAAAAACAAAATCCGTCGGTAATACGTCGGTAATCCGTCGGAAATACGTCGCTAATCCGTCGGAAATACGTCGCTAATCTGTCGGAAATCCGACGGATTTCCGACGGAAAATAAAAATTTGGCCGCGTAAGTTGCCCGCGTGAATTAAATTTGTTTAAATTTTTTGCCATCCGTCAGAAATCCGTCGGAAATTTCCGACGGCTTTCCGACGGATAGCAAAAATATAGGCGCGGATGTTCGAAATATGTTCAAAAAACACCGGCAAATATTAATTTTTTTGCTATTTCCGACGGAATTCCGACGGATATATCCGTCGGAATTTTGTTTTTATATATCTCTTCTTCTTCTCGGCGAATTCATTTGTCATTTTAGAAGAAGAAGAAGAAGAAGATGATGTAGAAGAAGATGTAGAAGAAGAAGAAGAAGAAGAAGAAGAAGAAGAAGATGATGATGATGAAGAAGAAGAAGAAGAAGAAGATGATGAAGAAGAAGAAGAAGATGATGAATTGTTTTAATTTTTTATTTTAATTTTAATTTTAATTGTAATTAAAATTTTATAATTAAATTTTTTTTATAATTATAATTTTAAATTTTAATTTATAATTATTCCGAATTAATTTTATATATTAATTATAATTAATTACAATTAATTAATATTGATTACAATAAATCAAATATTATTTAATTTGAAATGTGTCGGAAATCCGTCGGAAATCCGTCAGAAATCCGTCGGTTTTCCGTCGGTTTAAAGCTGACGGATTTCCGATGGAATACCGGAATTCCGACGGATTTCCGACGAGATAGAAGGGACGGAAAAAACCGACGGATTTCCGACAGATTTTGCCAAATCCGACGGATTTCCGACGGAATTGGCCGTCAGTTTTGCGGTATTTTTCTTGTAGTGCGTGAATGCTCCAAAACGTCCAAATGATCTCAATTATGTGTAAACCTGTTAAAGACTCGAAAAGGGACTCGAAAGACACATAAAAGACTGGATTATATTCATATATCATGGCTTAAAAACCATAACCATGATATATCACCTATTCAAAATCAATTGCATCACCAGTGTTTGTGTATGTTTGTTCTATCATGAATTATGTAATAGTAGGTTTTTAGGTTATAACTTGATTAGAAACTTGCTTTTCGTTTCTTCTTCCAGAGCATTATCTCTGATCTCGGAACCCAAAGTTCCAGTATTTAGTTACGGTGAAACAATGAATGGATTCATCAGAGGTCGTTGTTGGATCCTGCTGTGACGTACTCTAAGTGACATATTGTAGCTTAAGGTAATTTGTATATTTAGTGCCTTTAATTTCTTGTGTTCACTACTTCTTTAAGTCTTATACAAATCTATGAGATTAAGCGAGTGGATGTTAATCAATTATCAACAGCTTATCATCTGGTAGAGAAGTAACTTCACGTCTCTCCTTTTAACGTTTACTTTCTCTGTCTAAATGGAAAATGTTTGTGAACTCTACGTTTCTTATTCCATGTGACTGACTGTTTGTCTTTATCTAATTGGTAAATGAGGAGAAATTTCACGTCCAATCACCACTAATTGATGCTACTTTTCAAGCACGAGATGTAGATAAGTCAAATGATGCCATTATGAATATTCGTGCATAGTACTCCATTTGTAAATAAATAAATAAAATAAAGGTACATGATATGTTTTATATCTTCTTCATTTGACTGCCAAATTATATATGAGTTGGTTTATGTCACAAAGTTCCTTCTTTTTCTCATTTTTTCACTTGTGACTACAAACGCAAAATGGTAGAAGTGATTGTGATTTCTTCCAGCATGGTTCGACCAGAAAACATAAACCAATCAGGTCATACAAAGATCCATCTAAGTCCATATGATCTTAAACTTCTTAATTTTCTTTATCCTCAAAGAGGCCTTCTCTTCCCCAAACCCGACCAAGAAACCAATATCATCCCTCGATTAAAGGCCTCTCTTTCGACAGCCTTAGAGATCTATTTCCCGTTCGCTGGTCGTCTTGTCAAAGTGAACAACCAGGAAGACAATACAGTGTCGTTTTACATCGATTGCGACGGTTCAGGCGCCAAATTCGTTCACGCAAAAGCAGATTCTGTCTCCATCAACGATCTCCTTCAACCTCATGACTCTGCTCCTGGCTTCAAAAGGTGTTTCTTTCCGGCAAACGATCTCAAAAGCTATGATGGTGTCTCTGAGCCCTTGCTTGCAGTGCAAATCACCGAGATGAGAGATGGAGTTTTCATTAGCTTCGGTTACAATCACATGGTAGCTGATGGTACTTCTTTCTGGAAATTTTTCAACACTTGGTCCAAGATTTGTATGAACGATTCAAGTTCTAATATTCAGCCACTTGTTCTCAAAGATTGGTTCCTAGACGGGATTGATTATCCTATCCATATTCCGGTTTCAGAAAACGTGACGCCATCAAGATTTGAAATTCCAACTAAAGAGAGAGTGTTTCACTTCACAAAGAAGAATATTTCAGATCTCAAAGCTAAAGCCAATGGCCAAATTGGTTCCACCACAGACCTGAAAGTCTCGTCCCTTCAAGCAGTTTTAGCATATTTATGGCTATCAATCATCAAACACAGTGGTCTAAACCGAGACGAGAGAACTCATTGCATAGTAGCTGCGGATATGAGACGGAGGTTAAACCCTCCTCTTGAGGCAGAATGTTTCGGGAATGTAACCCATCAAGCGATGGCTACAGCCGCGGTGGGAGAGGTCTTGGATCATGGGCTAGGCTGGGCTGCTTTCGAAATAAACAAACAGGTGAAGACATTAACGAATGAAAATTACAAGACTTTTGGGGAGAATTGGGTTAAAAATCTGATGGTGGCCCCAAAAATAAGTGGTGGGAGTAGAAAGGTTGATACTTATCTTATTGTCACAAGCTCTCCATGGTTTGAAGTGTATGAAAACGATTTTGGTTGGGGAAAACCAATTGCGGTTCGAGCTGAACCGGGTACAGGTTTTGGTGTCTCGCTCATAGTTTTTAGGGGTTTAGAAGAAGGGAGTATTGATGTTGATGCCACCATACCCTTATCCCTGTGGTCCGATGAACTATTGAACCCTTATATTATTTGATTTGTCGAATTAGATATTTTCCTTTTATCTAATGTAATAGTATTAAATTAATAAGTATAATAATTTAAATTTAAACACAAGTCAAAGTCAAAAATATTTGTAATATCAACAGTTCAAGACCGATGGCGATGTACCAATGTTTGCCAAAACATTTGCCAAAATTTCAATGGCCAAAATATGTTCGGTGATTAGAACCACATATAGATTGCACGGTAGATAAACGTGTTATGCAACTGTGGCTGCAGAAAAACAAAAGGAAAAGAGAAATGGACTCCCCCAAACAACAATTTTGTACATTGTTATGTTTGTCCACCAATTTTTTTATTTTATTTTTAATTTGTGAATTGTACACCAACTTTCATACCTCATAATATAACTGTATGGGTTGAAATATTATAAAGTAAAACTCTCCATATCAGAAAATATAAAATTAAAATAATAATTTATTAAAAATACTTGTCGATGAAATTTTTGTAATAGAATCAAGATAAAATAAAAAGATTATGTAGTAGAAGGTGAAGGGGGTACGAAAACAAAAGAGAGATATGAAAGGTGGGGCTTCTATATGATATGAGGGATATGAGAAAAAAAATGAGAAGATTGAAGAAAGGAATCAAAGGGTCAAAAAAATGATTGAAAAAAAAAATTCTTTCTTTTTTAATTTACTCTGAAATACTAGTATCCTAAACCCAAAATTATAATCCCTAAATCTCAAACCCTAAATCCTAAACACAAAATCTCAAACCCATATACAGTTTTATTGAGGATTTATCTTTTGAGATAACATGTTATTCATCTTACTAGACTTTTTCTCTTATTTATTTCTTTCGAAAATTAGGCCAGCAAACATATTTTTTAGGAAAATTAATTTTGTTACTAAAATCCACCAAAAATAAACTCCTCCCGTGAAAGCTTGAAGAATACAACATAAGCCATAGTAAATCCAATAATGAAGAAATTAAATAAAGAGTTAATTACAAAAAAGGACCAAATCCGCTGTGGTATTCGGAAAAAGTCATATTCGGATTGGCACTCGAAATAAGCCACTTATTTTGAGTAGTTAAAGACTAATATACCCTGCTATTACATCTTCACCAACATTAGCTCTAACGCACTTTCTGTGTTAAAACCGATGAGATTAAAATAAACAAATCATATCTCCATCGTTCACCACCGATCAATTTACTCACTCTATTCAAAAATTTTGAGAACTCCGTACAAGAAAAATACCGCAAAACTGACGGCCAATTCCGTCAGACATCCGTCGGATTTAGCAAAATCCATCGAAAATCCTTTGGTTTTTTCTGTCGCTTTTATCTCGTCGGAAATAAAAGCTGCGACGGAAATCCATCGGCAATTCCGATGGATTTCCGACGGCACCCCGAAATCAGGATTCCGTCGGAAAGCCGTCGGTTTTTAATCCGCCGGTGTTCCGTCGCTTTAAAACCGACGGAAAACCGACGGATTTCCGATGGATCTAAAACCGACGGAATTGTTTAATTTTTTTTTAATTATATAATTGAATTTTTAAAATTAAATTTAATAATTTTAAAATTTTGTTTTCTAATATAAATTAAAATTAAAGAAATAATAATTATAAAATAATAGAATAATTCAAATAAAAATTCAATAGTTATAAAATAATTCAAATAAAAAACAAAAAAAAACTAAAACAAACTAAAACTACGATGGCGGGAATCGGGAAATGAATTCCTCCATGCGTTGCTGCAATGCTAGGTGATCCGCCTCCAATTTGTGGGTTCTCTCGCGTTCCGCTTCTCGATGGAGGCGTTCCGCTTCTCGATGGAGGCGTTCCGCTTCTCGTTCTTTTGCGAGGTGTTGCAGCTGCGTCTTCATGGCGTCCATCTCAGCGTCTCGTTGTGCGAGCTGTGCCCTAAGATCGGGAGAATCACCGTAGGAACGCGAAGATGTAGAAAAAGATCCGTCGTCCGGAAGACCAAATACATGACCTTTGGTCTTCGGTGTACACTGCGGTAAGAAACGAAAACTTTGTTAAAAATTAGAAATTACAAAAAAACGATTTAAATATATTTTTTACTTACCTCATAGACTAATTCGTTAATCTTCTCTAACGGAACTTCTGTCATTGGAGGCGTTCCTTCGGTGAGTGGCTGTGAAAGGAGGAGGTCTTCACTCATCTTCGTGACGTTTTCAATGATCTCCCGAGCCAGCGGATCTTGGATTTCATGGGTCTTCCTGCTGGTAGGCGCATCCTTGAGCAATGTGAGAGCGGAAGGTTGGACACCGTCTTGCCGAAACTACAAAAATGAAAATTTAGTAAAATATAAAATTATAAAACTAAAATAACAATATTTTAATTAAATAAGAAACTTACCAGTTGTTTGGCCCGTGTGACCAAACTAACCGCTCCTAGATTGTGCGTCGCCTTGCCTTTTCCTTTGCGATCGCTGTTTCGGCACGCATAATGAGTTGTGGAGCTTGTCTTGGTCGGTTCTTCACTCCAATAAGTGCATAATCCGCTCCATAGGCCCGGGTTGGAAAGCAACTCCCTTGGGACATCATTCTTGTGCCACTTCTCTTTCCACTCGTTCAGCTTCCATGAATACATTCTCGCTGCTTTTCTATCGAAGTTTCGTCTAACCGTGGCGGTCATGTGGCTGTCCCAAGTAAATTCTTGCTGCAAATCAAAATTAAATTAAAATAAACTATATTAAATAAAAGTAAAACAATTTAAAATATGAGGTACTTACCGCAAATTGGCGAAACCACAATTCCTGCTCCGCCATCGACATTTGGTTGTAAGTCTGGTACGGATGCCGCAGCATTCCATTGAGCATCCGGTTAATGGACATGGAAATCCCATTTCCGGAATCTCCAAACCTACAAAATAAATTATTGCAAATAATTTGAATTGTAACTAAAGTAATAATAGTAAATAAATATTAAAATTCTTAAAATTAACAAAAACTGACCATGTAACTCTGCCTTCCCAATCCGGATGGAGACGAGGCAATCTATCTCGTCCTGGTTGAGCGACAAAGTCCTCGACGCTCATCTGCGTCGGTGCAGTAGGTGAAGGCGTTGACATAGGGGCTGTCTCCGGGATATGTGTCTCCGGTGTAGGAGAACTCCTCGAACCGGCACTACCTCTCCGGCGAGTACTACGTCTGCCGCCGCCTAAATGGATAAACCGACCGTAATCCCTAGAAAAATTAAAAAAGAAATCAAACATTATATGAAAAAATTATACATCATCAAAATAATAAAAATGTATCAAACAAATATTTTAAATTCATTATTAGTCCAAAACAATTATACTTTTATAAAAGAATGAATAATTTATGGAAATACTTATAAATTACTAAAATCATCATAAATTTATATTTATAAGTATTAATTCCAAAACAATTATAAATTTGTAAATACATGATTATTACATGAAATAATTATACATAATCAAAATAATAAAAATTTATCAAAAAAAATATTTTAAATTCATTACTATTCCAAAACAATTATACATTTATAAAATAATGAATAATTGATGGAAATACTTATAAATTACTAAAATCATCATAAATTTATATTTATAAGTATTAATTCCAAAACAATTATAAATTTGTAAATCCATGATTTATAAAAGAATGAATAATTCAAAAAAATAATTATAAATTACTAACATGATTAAAAATTGTTATTTAAATTATCATAATTTTCTAAAAATAATAATTCATACCAAAATTAAGAAAATTTTAATGCATGAAAATAATTATAAATAAGTTAAATAAATAAATAAATTAACAAAACAAATAATTTCAATAAACATAACAAAACTTAATACTAATTAAAATAATAATTCAACCACAAATTCTAATAAATCTAAAATTCCAAATCAAAATCATTTATCTAACAATCCATGTTATAAAGTAGGTAAATCTTAAAACTAACAAACCAAATCCTAAATCTAACATTACAAACGTAAATCTAACAATTATAATTTTCTAAACCAATCAATCTAACTAAAAACCTAACAATCCATAATATAAACTTAAAAACTTACAAGTTTGGGGGATTTTTAGACATTTGGATGATGGATCGACGGAAATCCGGAAGATTTGGCGAGTTTTGGCGATTTTTTGTGTTTTGCTATTGTCTGCGAAAGTGAGGAGGAACAAGACGATGTCAGCATATATTACGATATTTCCGACGGATATATCCGTCGGATATCCGTCAGTTTAAAAAAAAAAAATTACACACGTTCTCGATAAGGTTTCGGTAACGTTTGCGTCTAAATTTTCGCGAATCCGTCGGAAATTTCCGACGGATTTCCGACGGACTCGCAAAAATTTAGGCATTGCGGGAAACAAAAAGATTTTCACGGTTACATTTTCATTATCCATCGGAAATCCGTCGGAAATTTCCGACGGATAATATAAATATGCATGTCTTCTGATTGGCCAGTCAAACCTTAAATGGGGACACGTGTTACAACAAAGCCGTCGGAAATCCGTCGGAAATTTCCGACGGATTTCCGATGGGTTTGTGGTTTTAATGGTTATTTACGCACCGTTTCAGTAAACATATGTTTTTAGTATTATAAATTCATGATTGCAAACACAAATAACTTATAGAAATCTTTCATTTGACAAATTTCAAAAGTTTATACGATTATTTCGTTTTTGGTAAACTTGTATGTTAACTATACGTTTATCTATCAAACACTTTCGGTCGAACCATGTCTAAAAACGAAATCTTTTGAAAATATGTTATATTTCACATAATTTAGTTTATTTTGTCAAAGTTTGTTGTTAACATTGTCTTGATGTACAAGAAATTACAAGTTAACCATGTAACCCCCAAAACAGTCAGAAATCCATCGGAAAAACCGATGGATTTCCGACGGTTTTAGGGTTACACGTGTCTATTAAAATTAAATTAAAAATAACCCCCAAAACCGTCAGAAATCCGTCGGTTTTTCTGACGGATTTTCGACGGATATTGGTATTTTTTTACGAAAACACGTGTCCGTGTTTAAGGTTTTAAATTATCTTTCCGTCGGAATTTCCGACGGATATGGGTTTATATGTCGTTTAATGTTTAAGTGGTTTAATGAGTTTTGTGGGTTTGTTAAGGTGTTTGTTTAGGAAATATATATTTCTGGCAAAATCTTATTTTATTAAAACCTGTAAAAATATACAAAGCTGAGCTTATAAAGTGCTCGACAGCTGTGGTCTTCGAGGACCTATGGTTTACACCGTAATGTCAAAATTAAATAAAATACAAAAAAAACAAATTTACACCTTTCTGTAAAAATAAAAAATAATACAAAACACACATATAACTAATCTTCATTAGATGATGATGCTGATCCCTCAGATGGAATTGAGTCTGAATCCTCATAAAATTCACCTTGTTCTTCTTCTGATTCGGAAAAAAACTAAACCAAATTGTGTGAAATCAACAACAAGATCCAGAGCACAAGAAGGCTCAACTGGATCCATTGGAACAACTTCTGCTGGCTGTAAAGGATCGTGTTCTGCAACTCCATAAATTCTTCCTCTCGGGGTCACTGTAGTAACTGTGCGCCAAAGATCTGTCCGCCGTGTAACTCGAGGGTAACGAATATAGCACACCTAAAAAAACATATTAATTTTGTAAGTATTATACCAAAATAATGAATTGAGTATTAATTACACTAATATTTGTACCCTACCTGCTCAGCTTGTGATCCTAGAATGAATGGGTCATACGTTTCTAGTCTCCGACTTGATATAATAGACGTAACACCAAATTGGTCCACATGAAGCCCACGACCGAGTGTTGAATCATACCAATCACACTTGAAAACAATACACCTCAAGTCTAACATTCCTGGGTACCGTACTTCCAATATTTCCTGAAGAACGCCGTAGTAAACATCATTACCAGATTTCACTGAAATACCAGAATCTGAAGTTTGCGTTGTCCTTCTCTTGTCATGAACGCTAAACCCATAGCCACGACTGCAATATCTAGGATAAGAAGTTGCAATGTAGTTTGGACCATTAACAAATTCCAATAACCATGTGGGAAATGTCTGTCCGCTTCTTACTCCTTCAGAAACCTACAAAAATAAGTTACAAATTAGTATGAAAAACAAATATTTATTAAATGATTTAGCGTTTTTAAACACTTACGTAAAACTGCAACCAAGGCATAAATTCCTCCTCCTTATGGACTTGAAGCTCGTCTTCTGTCTTATCCATATAGTACCCGCGTATTAATGCCATGTAAATCCTGTACGAAAACCAAAATTGTTGACAAGTTATCAATAACATATAAAATAATCAATTATACATTAAATGACACAAAATAATTTTTGTTTACCTTTCGTATTCCGTAATTTCTTCACAATTGGTTAGGATATACGTATGCAAGTGTTTAAACTCCTCTTGAGATAATTTACGCCTTTTTCCTTTGCCACTGACTCACCCAACTTGGGAAAATAACTCTGGAACAACGACGGGGTAAATCGCTCTCTCACCACGATCATCATGGCGACTAGGACGTATACTCTTCGTACGAACTTCTAACGGGAAGTAATATTCAGCAAACTGTGAGGCCTCTTCGTTGATGCTCTGGGCGATAACAGATCCCTCTACTCTACTCAAATTCTTAACCTTTTTCTTCAGATGAAACATATACCGCTCAAATGGATACATCCAACGGTATTGAACCGGGCCTCCTAGTTCTGCTTCTCGTGGGAGGTGGATCGGAAGATGTTCCATCACATCAAAGAAAGATGGTGGAAATATCTTCTCCAAATTACAATGGATCACCGGGATATTGGCCTGTAAATTTTGGATTCCCTCAACAGTAAGTGTTCTTGTGCATAAATCGCGAAAGAAAGCACCTACTCCTGCAATTGCTTGGTGGACGTCTTTATGAAGAAGATGAGCAAAAGCGAATGGAAGAAGCCTCTGCATCACAACGTGACAATCATGACTCTTCATGCCAGTAGAACTTTCCTTCTCCATAATCGATGCGATTCGCAGATTAGATGCGTATCCATCAGTGAATTTAACATCGTCGTGAATCCAATCAAAAAATTCTGTTTTTTTTGCTGCTTCTAACCGGTATAATGGAAATGGACATTGACCATTTGGGAGCACTTCAAGAAAACCTCGATCGCAATATGCTGGCAAGTCTAATCTAGATTTTATATTGTCTTTCGTCTTCCCTTGGACGTTTAAGACAATGTTCATGATGTTCTCAAAGAAGTTCTTCTCAACGTGCATCACATCAAGATTATGCCGCAATAAATGGTTCTTCCAGTAAGGCAAATCCCAAAATATATTCTTCTTGTGCCAGCTATGAAATTCACCGACACCATAAATAGGTTCATGTCCATTACCCCCACAATAAGGAGTCGTCTCAGCACCAAAATCTCTCAACTTCTCCAATAAAGTCTCACCGTCTATTTTAGGCAGTGGACCATCAAAAACTTGCCTACCCTTCGTAAACATTGTTCTCGAACGACGATACGGATGATCACTCGGTAAAAATCTTCTATGAGAATCAAACCAACAACTTTTTCTGTCGTGCTTCAGTTGGAATACATCAGTGTTGTCTTGGCAATACGGACACGATAATCTCCCATGTGTTGTCCATCCAGATAACATACCATATGCTGGAAAATCGCTTATGGTCCACATAAGCACCGCATGCATCTTAAAGTTTTGCTGGGTGGAAACATCGTACGCTTCCACACCATGCTCCCATAGCATTTGTAACTCATAGATCAATAGCTGGAGGAATATATCAAGTGATCTTTTCGGATGCTCTGGGCCGGGAACAAGAATCGAGAGATATAAAAACTCTCTACGCATGCACAGAGATGGAGGCAAATTGTAAGGGGTTACAATTACGGGCCATAACAAATACTTCCATCCACGCTTCCCAAATGGATTAAAACTATCTGTACATAACCCGAGGTACACATTCCTTCGCTCATACGCAAAATCCGGATACAATGATTGAAAATGTTTCCAAGCTTTTACGTCTGAAAGATGTGTAATATCTCCATCTTGACGATGTTCTGCATGTCATCTCATTGGCTCTGCCGTGCGCTGAGAAGTATATAACCTCTTCAACCTCTTTGTTATTGGTAAATACCACATACGTTTATATGGAATTTGAATTCTGCCACTACTTTCCTGATACCGTGGTTTACGACAAAATCGACATCTTTTGCGGTTTTCATCTTCTCTCCAATATAGCATACAGTTGTCGATGCACACATATATTACCTTATACGGTAACCCAAGACCAGATACAAGTTTTTGTACCTCGTAGTATGATCCAGGTAAAAGATTATCTTCTGGCAATAAATCTTTACAACCTTTATATAGTGGCTGCGTTGCAGCATCTAACATATCAAAAAATCTTCTTGCTTCTACATTAGGTTCTTCGAACCTATATCTTTCTTCACTGCTAAACTCGACATTCTCTCTAAACGCATCATTCACCATCTGCACGCTCCCTACACCTACATCTACTTCCGTGCTACCTCCTAAACAATCTGAGACAGTTGGTTCACTAGTACTACCATACTCAACATTTGTTTCTCCATGTAAATACCATATCTTGTAACCCGGCGTAAACCCATTACTATACAAATGATACCAAACTATCTCTATCGCAACATTACGAGAATTCCTACAAATTGAACATGGACATTTTAACTTACCTGATTTTTGAACACGCGGTAGCTTTCCCGCCACTTTGATGTGTCGAGTTTTAACCCAAAATATTTTCTGCAAGTGCACAGACACACGCAGTAGTATATGGGGTATCGAATCCACATAGACCAAGGTTACACTATGAAATTATGAGATTTTAATTTAAAGCTAAGACAATATATTGGTTGGTGTAATTTTCGGAACAACAAACAACAAAATAAATCGATGTAAATTAATTAAAACAAGCACTATGTTAAGGTGTTTCGCCGGTGATTCGGAGACAAGGCTGAGCAACTATTCAGGGCTAACTAACTACCGGTCTAGAACTCAAACATAAATAAATGTCGCCCCACTCTCGTGATGTATCGACACCTTTATCTAACAACCTAGATACCGAAACTCTCGTCTGGACCTAGCGAAGACGATAAGCATTAACAAGCGGGTTCAATATGTTCACAATCAATCGCAGCAATCAACTCTCGTTGGCTACGCACCAATTGCTCACCAATGATTTATCTAGCAAACCTAGAGCACTCTCATGAATAAGTTTAACCTAAAATCATAGATTAAGTGGCCAGTTTAATCTAAGCATTAATGAACCTCTATTGGCGAAGACAATATAAATTCCAATCCTATTTGTGCTCAGCCATTAAACCCTAAATCACCATTGAAAACCTTAACCTAGCTAGGGATCTACTCACACATAGCAAAATCAAACACAACAAAGCAAAGAGATGAATTCATGATTTATTAAAGAGAATAAGGTTCAGGAAAACTTCTCAAACAGAGTTGTGGAATGATCGACAGTAGGGGAATAGAGATCCAAAGCTGAATATTATAAATCCAAATCGAAAAAGGTAGAAGGACAAAAGGAATCCAAGCTAAGAACTCTCAAAAGTCACGTAGAATGAAAAACTGAGGTCTGAGAGAACGTGATTCCAATGTGATGAGGCGGCTGGGCCTTTTATTCTTATAAAAATAAATAAAAACGTGTCCCTAGGTAATTAGGTCGAGCACCCCGGGCGAGCACCCCGGCGAGCACGCGAGCAGGTGCTTGGTCGGCGAAAAATCGACTTTTGGCTCGGAATTGCTTCTTTTGCTCCAATGTCTTCCAATATCTTCAATCCATGCTCCATAGCCTCAAAATACCTGAGAAGACACAAAAAGAACTAGAAAAGACTCAAAAACAATATAAAAAGACTAGTTAAAATGGGACAAATTCCTAACATATCACACTTCCATGAACTCGTATATGCCTCATGCATACTCCTCGTTCAAGTTGTTCATCTTCGGATCCATCAATATAAAATTAGATTGTTGTGTAATGGGATGGAGGAAGGGAGAAACATATATATAAACTCGTTTCCGTCGGTTTACAACGGTAAATTCAACGACTACATTAACGTTCATATTATCTGACATATATCCAGAAGCCGTCGGAAATCCGTCGGAATATAACGGCATGGATATCCGTCAGAAATCCGTCAGAATATAAATTTCCATCAGAAATTCCGTCGGAAAACCGTCGGAATAAAACAGCATGGATTTTCGTCAGAAATTCCGTCGGCAATCCGTCGGAAATTTCCGACGGAAATAGTTTCGTCGAAAATTTCCGACGGAATTCCGACGGATTCCCAGAATTTTCAAATCTCGGGAATCCGTCGGAAATTTCCGACGGAATTATTTTTCGTCGGAAATTCCATCGGTTTTGTGGTAGATTTCTTGTAGTGGTAGACGGTTATGCGAAGGAGTTCCGTCTTATCGGAAAATCTCATAGTATCGAAGATAGTCATGTGTTTTACCCATTTGCTTAGTTGATTCTCCAATACAATTTATGATTTGCTTGAATCCGTTTATTTTCAATTTCAGATTCGAAAAAAGATGAGTTATTTTTATGGAGATCGACTGCGGCGAGGAAGCGATTTGGGTTCGCTATGTTATAATTTAGGGTTTAATTTTTAGTTTTGTTAAAATCTATAATTTAGAGTTTTGTTAAAATATAAATTATGCATTTTTAAAATATGGACAAATTTGTATATAAAAATGTGTTTCTGGAAAAGTATCAATGTGTTTCTCTCTCAATTTTTCCGATCTACAGTGCCATCGTCTCTTTGCTTATCTTCGCAGCAGTCTTTGATCTCAAGTGCTTCATCTGTCTCACAACAGTTTCCCCAGTTTTTCTATGCTAAGAATAAATGATATCGATTGAAGGGTATAATGGTCATGTACAGTGATATTTTGGATAACTGTTTCAATTATACTGTAGCAAATGGCTTTTTCTGAATCTCACTCATAAATTGTAGCTTTTTTCGAGTTCTCCCTTAAATAAAATACTCAAGATCTCCAAAAATAACACCAATTAAAAACGAAATGAATTTGTGCAAACTATTCATGATCCTCAACCTTATCTGAAAGAAAAAAGAAAAGGGTGAGTAATACACTGAGGAAATCATATCCGTCCACTATAAACATAGAAGACTTTCTATTCCTATGCAACAATCATCAAAACACATAAATGTCGACACTAGCAAATATATAACATTTCATTCTTGACAATTTGTAACATACAAGACATCCATACATCGGCATGTTGAACCATCTTTGTGATGACTTTTAGAACCTCATTAGTGGAGGTTGGCCCTTGTTGCTTAGTCACTCTCATTCTAGGCTAGTCAGCTTTTTTTTTTGACATGCATGTTAATCCTGTCAGCCCATCACAGTCCAGACACTTAACTTTTCCTCATATATACATACTCATATTTAACACCAACATAAATCACATAACAGTATCATAAAAACACCAAAATCATACATATCAAGCATCAAAACATGTCATTGCTTATTCATTCTTAAGCAAGAAAATCTAAGCATACATATCATGATTCATGAAGCATAACAAAAGAACATATGTCTTAGAGTGTCTGTAAAGTTTCAAGGAAACATACAATTTTTTCCAAAATTGTAAATATATTTGTAAAAAGGGGGTTAATTAGTTTCCCCAAAAAAAATATTACAGAATTGTTTTAGCTATATGTAATTGTAAATATATTTGTAAAAAATGTTAATGACTTAATGTTAAACCAACTCATGGTTGAAAAATTCATTATGGGGTTTAGGGACTAGGGCTGCCATTTTAGCTAATATATTCCACTGTAAATATATTTGAAAAGTGTAGTAAATTGTAGAGTTATTGGTCCTACTGTTAACCAACATTTATTCTTAAACAATTGTTAACCTAGCTAACTAAACTTAATCAGCTTCAAATTGAATTAAATATAAACAACCTTAACAAACTCCCGGTTTAGCTCAAGATCATTTGTTCTTGTCACATTTCCGATTAACAAAGTTTATTTTATTTACCAATCAAATCTTGCCCAATACGTTCACTAGTACACCAGACCATAAAGAAGTATTTAAAGTCGCATGAACATCAATACTCCCTTCTTTAACTCCCCTAAACATTACAAGCAAACCACCAATTCCATTAGCCGGTCCAGCTCGAGCCGCGATCGGTTTTCCCCAACCGAAATCATGATCGTACACTTCAAACCGTGGAGAGCTTGCAACAATCAAAGAATTATCAGCTATTCTACTCCCACCTCCTGTTTTTGGGATCTTAACATTTCTAACCCAATTCTCTTCAAAAGATTTATAACTCTGATTTGTTTTTGACCTTACTGTTTTACTTATTTGCAAAGCAGTCCAGCCTAGTCCATGATCCAACAGCTCTCCCACGGTGGTTGTAGCTGTTGTGAGATCAGTCACATTCCCAAAACACTCTTTCTCGAGAGGAGGGTTGAACCTCTGCTTCATATCCGCGGCTACTTTGCATTGCGTTTCTTCTTCTCGATTTAGACAGCTGTGTCTGATGATTGATAGCCATAGATATGCCACAACAGCTTGAAGAGACGAGACTTTAAGTTCAATGGAGACGATTTCGTCGTTGGCTTTCGCTTTGAGATCTGAAATTTTCTTCTTTGAGAAATGAAAAACTCTCTCTTTAGTTAATATTTCAAAACTTGGTAGCATCTCCACCTCTGAAACCGGAATATGGATCGGGTAATCAATTATCTCGAGGAACTGATCTTTGAGAACAAGCGGCTGAAAATTAGAAACTGAACCGTGTGGAAGAACCTCCAAAAGGAAATACCATCAGCCATCATGTGATTGTAACCGAAACTAATGAAAACTCCATCTTTCATCTCGGTGAATTGCAATGCAAGCAAGGGCTCCGAGACTAGCGCATCACAGCTTACAACATTGTTTGTAGGAAAAAAATGCGCTAGGAAATCAGGAGCAGAGCCATAAGGTTGAAGGAAATCGTTAACAGATACAGTTTCGGCTTTCGCATGGAAAATTTTTGCACCAGAACCGTCACAGTCGATGTAAAATGACACGGTATCGTCTTCTTGATTGTTGACTTTGACAAGACGGCCAGCGAATGGGAAATAGATCTCTAAGGCAGTAGAAGAGAGTCCATTAATATATTATCCTCTATTTTTTATCCTCTATATTCTATATATTAATTGACAAAAATTTGAAAGATAAAACCTTAAATTTTTACTTAATTTCCATGCCATTACTAATATTTAAAGTGTATTTATATTATCTTGGGTGATCCGGGCTCCAGCATCGACTGAAAGGTGCAAGTTCAACCTATTTTCCAAGGACCAAGCCAACACAACTAGCCAACAATATGAACGAGTCTAACTAATTGAAATATCATAGAAACAATTGAATATCACGTCGAATATATATAAATTAATAACAATCTGCAATCCTAAATAGATTTACCATTTACAGTTAATGAAAAGTTCATGTTGACCCCCAAAAAAAATAAAGAAAGAAAACCGTTTACAGAATTGAATGGATTAATATACACTATATATTGACGTTTCATGCTTTTTAAAAATATAAAAATTTGATTTTGGATAACTCCTAAGCCTGGGGAATTCTTGTGAGATTTGGCGTGTGACCTTTTTCTTAGATTGAATGTAGTTGTTCCATCTAAGAAAAATCAATTCGTTCATGCTCCTAATCAATCCAATTTAAGATTTGGCGTATTTGGTTCATGCTCCTAATCAATTGGTTCAGTCCAATCAAAT
Source organism: Cardamine occulta (assembly GCA_028015245.1). Lineage (NCBI taxonomy): Eukaryota > Viridiplantae > Streptophyta > Magnoliopsida > Brassicales > Brassicaceae > Cardamine > Cardamine occulta. Next base: position 22,015,956 of record CM051386.1, read on the forward strand.
CTAAAATCAATTGGTTCATGCTCCTAATCAAAATCAACCCAATCTAAGATTTGGCGTATGACCTTTTTCTTAGATTGGTTCATGCTCCTAATTTATATAAATAATTCATAATTCAGCTTTAATAAAAGAACCCAAAGTTGACAAAAAAAAAAAAAAGAAGAAGAAACAAACTCAAAGAGAGGACATTAAAACACTTTTTTTTTGTCCGAATATATAACATTAAACATTGAATTATTATTATTTGATAATACACATACTTGAATGATTAAATTTCTTTGAAACTCCTCTTCAGATTTTCTTCTGCTCTTCCAATTAAGTTTCATTTCCAGGAGAATCATGTTCACTGCAGAATCCAAAGCCACATTTACATTTTAGTGCATCTCAATATGTTCTTATATATTTCTACATTTTAACAGGTTTGGTTTCAGGTAATACCACTTAAAATGTAAACTACGTTACCTGCTCAATCTGGTTCATATCGATTGGAATATTCATGTCCGGCAAAATATTTTCAGGAGGAGGTGGCGGACCCTGAACACAGAACAATTTAGCACATTAAATTATCGTCTTATGTGTATAAAGCATGTAAAACCGGTCGTGTCAAACAGTATTTTAGTATATAAATAGTCCTAATTTCTAAAATAAAATATTAATATAAAAATGAATCTTGAATATTATTTCTGTTTGGATCTCTAAATTTCAGGACCGGCTCTTGTTTAGTAAAACATGAAGCGTGAAAGGGGTTAGAGCCCCTAATTTTTCTAGAGTAAATTTTAATTGAGGTTGATTGTATAAATCCCCCCTCAAGTATTAGTATATGAATGGCCCGTTTTTTTTTTTTGCTTGGGGTGCTAACTGCTAAGTTTCAGGGTCGGTCCTGTTAAATAAACATAGAACAATTTTGGTTGAAACAATTTGTGATATCACCGACTAAGATTGTCAAAGAGAAGAAATCTAACCTGATGTGTGACACAATGCGGTCCAAACGGAACAAGATCGATCAGGAAATCATAAATTTTCGACTTCTTTACGGCTTGGAAGATATCACAACGCTGGATGGTTTGACGACCGCATGATTGAGTATGTATCCAAGCTCGTAATGTTAGCTCTAGAATAAAGAATTCACAAACTTTCGAGCAAAAAGCAGGAGCGTCACAACTGAGCATCTGAAAATTCACATTTATCTAAGTCATCCGAAAATTTATAAGACCAAACTTATTCCAAAATCTTTATGTAATTTTTCCATACCTTGACTTCAGGATCGGATTTTAACATCTTTCTGACTCTAGTTAGTGGCAAATGATTCTTGCGGTTGAACCCTGTGTGAGTAACCAAAACAAGTCAAAGAATTTAGTAGTCACAAGTCACAACCACGCATAAATGTTTTGAAACATGGTGTCAAAATACTTTTTTCTCGTACTTAGATGCTCTAGATAGCTATGAATATGAGTCACCTTTGAAGTTATATAGCTGATCCCTTTGTTTATCCCAAAACACCTTCAGAGCTGTTTCCAATGAAGATACCTCCTCGACCTGTCCATTACAAAGTTGTTACAAGTTCACACCAAAAGGTTAAACATACATGACATCAAAAAGCCAACAATAGAGAACAAGGAGTGAATGGATTTAATTACCTTGCTCGTTACCGGATTATAAGGCCGCAGTTGATCAAGCGTTGGCATCATGTTAAGTGAACACGGCTCAACAGGTTCAATCCTGATGTGTGATGCTTTGACAGATGCATCTGGAATTAAGGATGAGTTTGCTTCTATTGGCCTCTTCATGTAATGTTTTCACAACAGATGCTGAAAAGTCGGTGAAGATGTAGAGAATGAACAAGGGGGAGGTGGTTTTTATATTGAGCTAGAATCATAACGTAACAAGTAACATTTAAGAGTGTACCAATGAGAAAGAGATTCCTTTTTTAAAGATGGAGAACACCTTTTGTTTTTTTGCTTAAAGATGAAAACGTTAAATACTAAAACTTCAATAGGAATATACATAACTCGTGGACCTCGTGAGGCTTACCATTCGCGGAACTTTTTGTGAAAGCCACGCGCTATGTATAAGAAACCGTATAACCAATATCATCTGTAAAATATCACGCAAATACGTTACACAATGCTTGTATGAGTTCCAATTCTGTCTATAGTAAGAGCACATTTCTAAATATTATTTCAAGAAGCCAAAGATACAAATATGCCACAACCCATCCTCATAGTAAGACCATTATTTGGCGCTTGAAAGGTCTAAAAGCTCTTTGTAAGGTAGTTATATCATGTGTTCTTTTATAACATGTCAAGTTAGAGAATTTGAGATAGTGAATTTATTAGAAATCAATGTTCACCTAATTCATCATATGATAGTGATTTGCTTACAATTCTACCACAAAATGTAGATGTGCGCTTCCCCTTACTCTTTTCAGCCTTCATCTTTGAGAATACAAAATGTAATTTATCCTTCAGCCAAAAACATTTGATAGGTTTCCCCTACGATTAAAAAACATCTACACAGCGAACCATGAACCCGAAAAAGATCTAGATCACATGAATCATATAAGTACGCATTTCTTCCACATTGTCAAACCAGCACCACACATATGTATACACATTCGATGTTCACTTCTAGTTCTAGTTGAGCTACAACTTTCATAGTATCCCAGGATCTAAGTGAAATTAAACTAAATGGAGTTCAAGAAATCAAAATTTTCAGACAAATAGAACCAAGATTACAAATTCAAACTCCTAATTTCATGGCTGAACAGAACCATGAACAAAATAATCCTCTTCTATCATTCATAGTATCTTCAGGAAATTTTGAAAAACACTAACTGTAAACAATATTTTGTTAGGCTATAATGAGTATATATATACTCTATGTAAAATATGATCGATCATGCACAAGAATGAACAAGAAACAAGTCCTCTCTCAAACTTAAAAATAATTACCCTTCTTTTTTATCTTTTCCCACCAAGAAACCTGACCAAGTTTGGAACTTTCTTCTTCTTCTTAATTACAGATTAATATCTTCTTGGCTTCCCTCGTTGTTCTGGTGTGAATTTTGCAATTGGTTTAGGAGAAAGATAGCTTTCAGCTTCTGGGTTCCGCTTAAACTTTGAATCTCGCCTTCGTCCAATCTCTTCTTCGAAAATAACCTTTCCATCCTACATATTGGACACAATGTCCCACATCGGAAGCCACACAAGAATCTTAACTAATATATAAAGGATATGGGCATCTCCACTCATTGTCAATTGGTTTTGAGTTGGAAGCCCATAGAACTTAATATGGTATCAGAGTCCGATCCACACATATCCAATCCGATCCATAATCGGCCCGACCCAATAGTTGGCCCGCCGATCCTTGCCCAAGATCTATGGCTAAAAGAATCATAATCTTGAGGAGGCATATTGGACATAATGTCCCACATCGGAAGCTGGACAAGGATCTTAAGTAATATATAAAGGATATGAGCCTCTCTTTTCTCTTTCCTCTCTTCATTCTACTTTCTCTCATCAAAGTTTTCATCTTCATCAAAACCTCTTATGTGCTAGCCTTGACTGCTTCAACCCACGCCTCTGCTGCTAGAAATTTCTTCTCTGCGGTTTCTTCAGCTTGAGATGCATGTCTACTCAAATACTCATACTCAAACCTTGAGATTGTGATTGTTGAACAATTTTCAGAATCCATTTTTCTAATCGCCATCTTTTCTTCTACAAAAGATTCAAAGCTTCTCAAGCACTAAAGCCTCTTCTTTCTTTGCTTTCTCAAGCTCATCCAAGTTTGAAATCAGTTCTCTTTCCTTCTTGTCTCTTTTGCGTTTTGTTTTCAGTGTTTCCACCTTTGTAACCATGTCCTCTTCTTTAAGAAGACGCTCCTCTTTCTTCGCAGCTTCTTTATTTTTCTTTAACTTCTCAAGCGAACTAACTAAAATTTCAGCAAGAGAGCTAGCTCTTTCTTTGGCTATAAACACTGCTTCCAACTTCGATTTTGCCATAAGCATCTTCGCATTGAGTTTCTGAATCTTGACATCATCCTTCCATAAAAGTTTTTCGAAACGAGTTGTTTCCTCTTTCGCTTGTGTTAAGTTTTATGGGCTTCCAACTCAAAACCAATTGGCAATGAGTGTATTGACACATATCCCTTATATATTTACTCAAGGTCCCTTCTCACATCCGATGTGGGATATTCTGCACATGCCCCCTTGAGATAATGGTTCTTCTAGCCATTAATCTCGAAAGAATCCATCACGCCACCTCGAGATAATGCTCTTTTAGCTATCTCGATGGAATTGAGCTTTCTTTTTGGGCCATCAATTAGTGGGGTTATCGGCCCACTTTTTGGGCCGGACTAGCGGGCCAGTGTGTGTTCCGGCTCTGATACCATGTTAAGTTCTATGGGCTTCCAACTAAAAACTAATTGGCAATGAGTGGATCACATATCCCTTATATATTACTCAAGGTCCTTTCCCACATCCGATGTGAGATATTCTTCTAAGCTTGACTAATCTCATTCCTCGACTGATTCATTACCATCATAAGCTGGAAGAGCTCTGCATTAACAGAACCAAGCTCTTCCTTTGTCGCTTCAGTCGCTTCCGTTACTTCTTTTAAAACTGATAAACCTCTTTTGAAAGAACGGGTTTGATCTCGACATGTAGTCGCTTCCGTAATTTCTCAACTTCTTTCTCTGCTTCAGTTCTCTGTCCTAAAATAGATTCTATATACAGCTTCAACCTACTCACTTCTTCTTTACAACCTCCAAGACTCTCATAACGTCCCCGTAATTCTCTTCAATCTTGAACACTTCCATATCTTTCCTCTGAAACTCTACATCACGATTTGACTTCTCTATCAGAAATGCTAGTTCCTCAACAAACTTCTTTGCGTCGGACAGTTCAACTTCTGCTCTTGCTTTTACAGACTCTGAATCTCTTTTGCTCTCTTTATAACCACAAAGTTTCCTTCTTGATTTGTCCACATCCTCCACAAGTGAAGAAGACTGTTCACAGAAATGTACCAAAAAAATAAAGCGAAGAATCATCATCAAAGCCTATGGCTCTCATCAGGAGAATCAATCCCAAGTTAAAAAATCAAAGTTCATATTTAAAGATTTGTGTTTCACCTTAACTATCGGTAAATCCAACACTGTTTCTGTTTTTGTCCCAACGTCTGAATTTGCCATTGCTTGTTTCCTCTTGATCTTTACCTAACAATGTAAACTGGCATTTATAGAAACAGAGCACTCACGTCCTTAATACTAATAAATATAATTCAAATTTCAGGCATTATTTACAAAAGTCTGGGTGGTGTAGTCGGTTATCACGCTAGTCTCACACATTTTTTAAATCCTAGTCAATATTACAGTGGGCAAAATAACCGTTACCAAAAAAATCAAATTGAACCGTAAATTTGTAATTTGGTTTGGTTTTAGTTTTGCTGAAAAACTCATTCGGTTTAAAACCGTGGTTTTTTTTAATTTATAAATGTACTTTTTAAATATGCTTAAATATATACTTGTGTTATCTATTTTTTAATAAATTAACAAAAGTACTTTAAAACAGTTACACAAAAAATATTAATAAAAATATACAGAACTCTAAATATATAAGCATCTTATATATAATTTAAGGTTTTAAATCATTTCTTTATTTTTTACTAGAGTTTCATCAACTGATTTTTGCAAACCGCATAACTAAATTTGATTTTGAATTTTAATTTTCAATTATTTGATTTTGAGTTTTGACTTTAACAAATGCAAATACAACTACGAATTTAATGTTTTGATTCTGAGTTGTAATTAGTATTTGTTATAAAATCATGAAATCATCGACAAAAACCGAAATCGAAACTAAAATCAAAACCAAACCAAACCGAACAGAATCAATTACAGTTAAAACTGTAAACAAAAAAAAACTAAACCGTATCAAATCGTATTTCAATCATTTTCTAAATGGTTTCATATTTTTCAGAACCAAAAAAATATAAAACAAACAAAAAAATGAACCAGAACCAAACTTTAAACCGAAATGCTCACCCTATTATTACTAATTAATACAGCCCACATTAGGCCCAATAAATAATATATACTTCAACGGTTACTATGAAACTTACACATTCGACACATGTATGTGCATCTGTGGACACCTTCACTTTTTTCTCCTCTGCATGATGGCCAATGCATGAGTGTTTATCTTTTGTAAAAGTCGAGCATCCAATGCATGAGCGTTTCTGAATAAGACAAAACCTATTAGACTTGTCCAGTTACAAACAAGTTACCAACCACATCTATATAATAGTTTTACCAAAATGTTTTTAGTTACCATCCTAAAAATAAATTCTTTGGAGAAAATTTGAAAGTAGAAAAAGTCGCTAGGGTCTAAAAAACATGAAGTTCATAACATTTGTGTTGATCGTGTTCGTGATAGGTGCCATGGTGTCTCCAGTTCCGATCAGAGCAACTGTGGTCGAAGGGTCTGGTGGAGAAGTGGATGTAACATGCGTTGCAACGGTTCTGTGTACCGATGAGACGATCGATGATGAACTTCATTACGACACATAAAAAAAAATCAAACTAAATTTTTTGACCTAATTAATCAGCTAACCATATATAATATGTTGTTTTAATCCTGATCATGTATACGGATTGTTGTTACCCAGGGGCGGACCTATGTGTAGTGTAGTGGGTCAGCTGACCCCACAAAAAAAAAAAAAAAATTTTGTGTATATAAAATTTTTTTTTTGGTTGAAAATCAACTTTGAACCCATGAAACTTTAGGTTTTTTAAGCCTATTTACCTTTTGAACCCATTAACTTACTTTTAAAAAATTTCCAGTAATTGCAAGACCCAAAACCCATTTTGTTTTTGACCCCAGTAAAAAAAATTTCTGGATCCGCCACTGTTGTTACCTCATATATTTACGGATTTGGTATGGTAAACTCTTGCAACATTTTTTTCGCAAAGTAATCGACATAGTATTGAAAAATAATTGGTGCTCCCAAGCTCAGTCTCCTTCTAAATGACATTATGTTTTGAGCGAGTGAACTAACTGAATATTTTTTTTTCTTCCATGCTCTATATAGACATCTGCAGCACCATAGTCCGTAGATGCGTTGTAGTAATGTCCAATTCCGTATGATGTCGTGGTGAATGTTGCTAGTATATAACATCTGTCTTTCCATTATCTTACATGTTGTTCCTTTGCTAATACCAAAGATTAAATAAGAAGATCTGTTATTATTTTCAAAAAGAGTGAAAATTTATGAGATAAGGATTTTAGAAGTAACGACATTAATTATATTATTCTTACTTTTTATTTTATTAAAGAAAAAATCAAATAGCAATATATATTGGAAAAAAATATCAGCAACTAATAAATTTCTTTTACAACTAATTAATATATGTTCCCACAAAAAGTATTTTTGGCTCAGCCAGTGCAACTTTACACCACACACTCAACAAGTGTACAGTCACGTTTCTTGTGCATGACGGCCAAATGTACGAGTGTTTCTTAACAAGACAAGACCCACTTGATTTTTCTGTTACGAAACCTTATATATACATGTACCATGCATCCTAAAATCTAAAATCTAAAATATACTCAAAGAAACAAAATTGAAAGCAAAGAAAAGTCCCTAAGATTTGGAAACATGAAGTTCACGACACTGATTCTGTTCACATTCGTGATAGTCGTCATGTTGTCTCCTATTTCGATCAGAGCAACCGCTGTTGGAGATTTCGGAGAAGTGGCAGCCTCGTGTGCCCCGGCGAATCTCTTGCCATGCTTACCGGCAATAACCACAGGAGGAACACCGAGTAAAGCATGTTGCAACGAACTGATTGCGCAGCAACCATGTTTGTGTAGTTACATACAAAACCCAGCGTATAGTATGTATGTTAGCTCTCCAAACGCTCGCAAAGTTTTAGAGGCTTGTAAAGTGGATTATCCTACTTGTTGAAGCTCAAGATAATTATTATTAATAATTAAAAATATATATATTAAATCTAAATCTTATGTAACAATGTGCCAGTGATGATGATATTTGCTGGGAGATTTGCATGTCATCGCTGAAGCTTAAAACTTGTAATGTGATGGTGTTTTAATGATATATTCTAATAAAAAATGTTTAAGAATACACATTTCTACCCTTTTTCTATGATGTTGTCCGTTTTGGGTCAACTGCCCAAACCCGCAAAAATTTGTTTTTGGGTTTTTTCCCAAAATGTTTCATACTAATTAGAGATTAATTTGATTTATATATTAGACGTTTATTTTCTAATCTTCCGATGTGGGATGTTGGTTTGTCTCCCAACAATCCTTCCCTCAAACCAAATACCACGAGTAGCTTCCCCTCCAGGGAAACTTGGCACCTAGGCACTGACACCCTCTTATTTGCGTGGTTCTCTTGAGACACTCTTATAATCATGTCATATTGAGGGCTCCTTCCACACTGAACATGTAGCCCATACACACCCACTTTCTTAGATCCACAATTTTCGCCCTACACTAGACTATCACCCAGTTCAAATTCATAATTAAGTTCTACTACTTATCGTATGTAAGTACTCAATCCAAAGTTTGGATATTTTTCACAGTTACTTTATGATAAAACCAGGTTAGGGAGTGTAGATAGTAACCTCAGTTTTCAACTCATCGTTTGGGATGTTTGCATTCTCAAGCTCTTCTTTAAGATCCTGCTTGGAGAGTTGCTTTAGTGGCATGTCGGAATTGATCTTACTTGAGAAGGCAAAAGCTGACATAAAATTAAAATGTGACATTGCATAATCAATTTTCTCCTTACCAGCTCCACCACATTTGGTTGGTAAAGATCAGTCCGGTAGTAGGCAGTAGACATTAGCAGTCTCGGATCGTAGGACCTAAACAAATTGTACAACAGCAGGGAGTTGAACGGATGCTAGTAACTCAGAGAGTTCCGTTTTAACAATGATCAGAAAAAGTTTAGAGGTAAAAAAGATCCAGAGACAAATATAACTCGATATAATGTTACAACTCGTACACAGGAACAATACCAAAATATAACCAGCCATTACAAGGCAGTTCAGACAACCAAAATGTTTAGACACACAACCAATATTTCATATATTGGTCTATAGCTAATTTTTTTTTTTATAAAGATTTATGACAGTCTAAATATCTTATACTATAAAAAAGGAAGTATTATAATCTCTATAGTCAAACACTATTTCAAGATTTAAGTAGACAAAAAAGTTGAACCAATGGTAGTAAAACAAGTATCTTCATAGTTTCTCCTACAGTTTTCGTAGTCTCTCCTTATAGAGACTATCATCACCTTTTTCTCTTCTTTTTATTTTATTTTATATTTTAATAGGAAAAACCCATCTAGAAACCCATATATACACCATTTATGTGGTTGCTCTTACAACCAAATATAATTATTTCATTTTCTAATATTGTGCATTTAAATAGTATGAATTATGATTCTTTTTATCATCTTTGTTTGATTTTATTTTCAAATTATTTTGAATTTTATATAATTAATAAAATTTTACCTTTTACTGCATATGTTGTGATTCGAATTAAAAAAATAGACATATAATACTCAATCAATAAGGGAAAAGTGAGTGTTCAACATTTCACATCGACAGAGATGTCAATCATGTCGGTAACCTGCAGACAAGATCCAAGTAGTAGATCCACCATGGGGTGGATATAGACATATATAAAATTTTATGTCCATTTAAAAATGGATAATATGGAACACTCCATAGTGGACCGCGGATTTAACAGGCTTTGTCCGCGAATTGGCAGATCGACCCGCGAACTACCAATTTTTAGTAAAAATAATTAAATTAGATATATATATATATATATATATTAATAACTGTATATAGTTGATGAAATATAATATGTGATATAATTGACAATATAAAAGTTTATATATAAAATTAAAATATGTGGAAAACTGAACAAAAATATTAAAATGTAAAATATAAATATTTGTTACAATGATTAAGAAAACATTGATTTGTACAAAATATTAAAATGGGTATATACGTCAAAAAACCAACAACACTAACACTTTATAATTTAATGAAGTTGAAATTACATATAAGTAAAAGAAAAATAATTAGAAAAACTAAACAAACAAAATCTAAAAAATTAAAAATTAATAATCATATGGAAAATTGATCACAAAATATTAAACTGTAAAATATAAATATTTGTTATAATAATTAAAAAAACATTGAGCTGTGCTGTTCCACGGGTTCGACTCTAGTAAGAAGTTAAAAATCCAATAAATATGTTGTTTTCTGATAGAATTAAAGATCCCACAGATTCCAAAAAAATGTCCCACCAATAAATATGTTGTTTTCTGATAGAATTTAAGGATCCCGCAGATTCCATAAATTTACATATATTATAAGTAATTATTAGTATTAATTTTATTTTTTGCTATGAATAAGGTTAGGTAACTTTGTAAGATTTGATACGCAATTCGGACAACATTATCGTCAGACTGACCACTAGTTCTTTGAGTCAAAGCAAGATCATAGCGTCCAACAAATTTGCGAACGGTAGCATTTAGTTTTAGCCACCTTTGCTTGCAATTATTTCATTCTCGCTTTGGTAGGTTTACAACTGCTTCACTTTTTGAATAATACATATCAATTCGTTTCCAAAAAGTATATGCTTTTTGTTCATTACTCATAATTGGATCCTTGCTAGTATTTAGTCATGCACTTATGAGAACGGTGTCTTCGGTTGGACTCCATTTGCATCTTGATTCTCTACGATCGGTTGTGTTTTGAACTTGGTTTTGATCATCACTCTCTCCACCCTTATTACTATATTGGGTACTATATTGTGGAATTTCCGGTGGACTTTGGTTTAAGGTTGAAGTAAGAGGAAAATTGTTTGTAGTGTTTCCTCCTTGTTGACTATTAAAAAGATCCATGAAATTTGTTGAGAAATGAAATGGATAGTTTGGATCCATAATATAATCAACTAAAAAAAGAGAGAGAAAGAAGGAAAGAAAGAGATAAAGAGAGAGAGAGAAAAAGATGTCAACGTGTGTGAAAATAGATGACATTGAAAAATAATTATTATACATAATTTAATAATATAAAAATATATTTTAATTTTAATTTTTCCAAATTTTAGAATTTTATTTTTTATTAGCTAAAATAGTTTTGAATAAATAATATTGTAATTTAACTAATATTAATTAAAAATAATATTAATATATAACTTAAACTTATGCATAATAGAACTTGTTAGATAGATAAATTTATTTTATGATTTATAAAAAAAGTAAAAAAAAAGTAATAACATATAAACTATTTAATTGAGTTTTAAAACTATTATAGATTAGATTTATGAGAATAAAATTTGAACTAATTGTGAAATGTCATTTGTCACAGATAAAGAGTTATCATAATGGTGTAAGAATCTCTCAAATGAAAGATGGTTCTCACCAAATTTTGTTAAAAAAACTGTTTTTTAATTATTTTAATTATATTTAATAGTGAGAGACTCTAATGAGAGACTCCCACTAACAGTGCTCTAAGAGCTCAAGTTCCATTAACCATATCTATTTCAAGAGGAGGAAAAAAAATCAGAAATTTTAAAAGAATATAACAAATAATTCAAAGTTTGTAAGAAGAATTATTCGTAGTTAACTTTGGACAATAAAACTGCGAAAACGAATGGGGATGCATCTTAAAGAGGAATTTCATTGGCAAAAAGTGGTACAAGTTATTATTTCTTGCGTCATAGGCAACCCTACTTTAGAGGTAAACGAGAACTAAATATGGCTTCAATCAGTGACTGGCAATAAAAAGCTAAATCCAGAATTCTCCCGGATTAAAGGTGGCGGTTCGATATCAGCAATGTCAAACCTCTCCATCGACTTTGATAAATCATCAACAGAGAAAGGGATGCTGCAAAAATCAAGTTTTAGAAGACGTCCGTTATTTTAAAGAAATTAACTTGTTGGTGGTATTAGTAAATGAAATAAACCTAGAGTCGTCATCCAAAAGAAATGAGTTGCTAACAGCATTGTTCGAATCTTCTGTCATTAGCACCCTCATATTTGCTATTACCTATATGATTGTATATATAAAGAGTGAGTGAGTGAGAGACATGTATATATATATATATAACATAATCACACAGATCTTAAGGTGGCTTACGTCCGGAGATACGCTGTGAGTGCCGTATTTGTCGTCCCAGTACATAGTACTGATCCTGTATAGCTGTTGTATGCTTAGTACCTGTACACAATTTCATTTATCACTACAAATCCCTGATTTTCAACATTTGTAAGATAGATAAATTGATCAAACTTACAGGGCAAAGATCATGACTGATCTCATCGAGAGTTTTCTTTGGTTTTTGGTGTATGACCTGTATTTGGAGTAAGGATTAGTTGTTTACCCTGGTGGGATTTTTAGATAGATGAAGATAACAAAATGGTGTACCAGAAACCCAATGGCCTGTCTGATATGCTTAAGCTCATCCCACGAAGAACCCGCATACTGAAATTGTTGTTAGTTAGTTAATTAGTTAGTTTTGTTTAGAGTAATAATAGCTAAGAGTGATTACCTCATCTGTTGCCTTATAGCACCAGTTTTCCAATTCAGACAAGCCAGCTTTGACGTATTCGCCGTTGCTAAATGAACAACACTCGCGTCTCAATAAAAGGCTGTTGGGGACAACATAGGCAAGCATTTTGATTAGCTAGCTATGTATGAGATTAGAGTTAGTGGGATTTTAGATGCTAATGAGCTCCAGATCATATATACCTGTTAAACAGCTGAACATTGATGAATGAGAATATCTGCGTAAACACCTTACGCACTAAGAATGAAGGTACCTAAAAAGAAGATTCAAAATTTAGGGCAGTTTAAAACTTGTTTTTCTTTAGAGAAAAATTAATGGATCACCAAGGAACACTCACATTGTTTGATTTAAGAGTATTGAGGAAATTTGTAAGGCTCTTCACAATTCCTTGCCAGTGGGCGATCAGTGCTTGCTGAGCTGCAGTGTTGGCAACAGAACGAGATGCACCTTTCACTAAGCTCGCCCTCGATGTTCTTGGTGCCTATTAGAAGTTCAAGAAAGACAAATTTTCAATTAGCAAGAACAACCTCGTTTTTGCTTATGAATGTAGTGTATGTTTTGTATTCGATTTTGTAATACTTTTTGTATTTTGATATTTTAATGGAATGTGTTGTAAAAAAGAAAAAGGTATACCTGAATGCACAATCCAAGGAGTGGAGAAATCTCCTTCTTCAAGTTATCCCGAATCATTCCGTATATCTTTTCAACATAAGCTGTTAGCTGCTGCTTAAACAGTAGAGCCGGATATTTTGCTTCAACTTGTCTTAAGGTATCCACTCCTCCTCCCGCAGCACCGTTTATCATAGCAAGATTTACACCTTGGGGTGCCCCACGGAAGCTCTAAATAATAGAAAGAAACATTCTCAAAATATATTAAGCTAACAATATATTGTGTTGATGGATCTATGTATACCTGAGTCATCCTTCCAAAAAGAGTGGCAGAAGATGAACGGCGGCGCTGAGGAGCCATCCCAGCTGCACCACTAGCTTTGAGTGTGCGCTGGAGGAGTAAGAGGAGTGTCGAAGCATTGGATAACCAATAGGCTAATGTATTGTTGTTATCTTGAGTCTGAGAGATCAACTTCCGAAACATTAATTATTAATCCAACATTATTACTTGCAATCACAATTATGAAAATCTAGGAAGCTCAAGCCAACCTCAATAGCATGGCCTATAGTCTGAATAATGCGATCAAAGACACTGGTTCGTTCAACTTCAAATGATCTCCATTGCAACAGGCATTTGTATATGATACATGCTGTGATAGGTCGGTTCCCCTGGAATCCCAAGCGTTGAACAATGCAGCGGATAAGTAGTTCTTGATTTTCTTGCTGCTTCTCGTTTAATGATTTCTGTGGTTTATCCTCCACTTCTGATGGATCCCTATGGTTCATTGAGAGGCTATGCAGATCCTGATTCAATTTTAAAAGTCATCATTAGATTAATCCAAAATCTAAATACCAATCGACAATTGAAATGGTAAATATGTATTTACCAAGTTTGACCTCGCATCCACTGCAAGATGACCACTCTCTGAACCTCTCTGTTATTATCAAACAAGATGGTATTAAGGAAAGAGTATCATCAAAAAAAAGTCAACAAAAAGTTACTTGCAGTCTAATATATTTGAATTGCAAATATTACCTGTAGAATGGACCGGGAGCGTCCAGAAAGAAACTTATTTGGTGCCATGGACACAGCCTGTTGCCTTAAGACTTTGTTCTCCGATTCCAAGTTGTTGCACTTTTCCTCCATCCTGATCACATTAACTTCAAGTTTCAGCTCAGAGGAAAATGAGAAATTACCAGCAGAATCATGATGAATAGGAAGATAGTAATAATGATATATATTCTTACATACCTTGTCAAGGATTCTTGGAGTTGCTGACCTTTCTTCTCAGTCTCTTCCAGTTTTTTCTTTTTGTCTTCAAGAGACTCTTGAGTTTCTTCAAATTTCCTCACAGCATCATCAGCCCTTTGTTTCTCGTTTTCTAGAGTAGCCTGTTGGAACGCCAATGATTTTAGTGATGCTAAGTATATTCATATGTAGTGAAATGTAATAATCTCAAATTTAGATGGAGTTTATTAGCCACTAACAGCAAAGTAGTACCTTTACACTCTCCAGTTCTTCTGTCATGGATTCAATCTTCTTGGTATCTTCAACTAAAACTTGTGTTTCTTTAATAACAGGAGGAGCTTCTTCAGCGGCTTTCTTTGCAGCTTCGCGTTCCTTGACAAGCAACGCATTTGTTTCATCGACTTTTTTCCGCATTTCTTCCATTGAACTCTGAAGTTTCGTTATCTCTTGGGTCTTTGCTTCTTCTAAGTCACCCTACAAAATACATTATTATATATCTACTGAAAATAATGATCTGTGTTAATTATCGATTGAAAAAAATAATGATCGATTGAAATGATGTGTTAATTTCTATGGAAAATACCCTCAAACGTTTCTCTAACTGGACACGGTATGTGAGTTCCTCGACTTTCTTTTCAAGCATATCTTTTGCCTCTTTAAGCGCTCCTGTTTCCCTTGAAGCCTGAAAATTATGGAAATTTTTAGAGTATGTTTAAGATAGTTAACCTCACACTAGCATCCTCATTTTGAAAGTATTCTTTAGAGAAATGAACACATAAGCTTGCTGATGACATGATAGTTTAGAAAACAAAAAAATATCTCTATAATAAGCTCTTGGAAACGTGATGAATATAAAAATATGTGAATAATAAAGAAGATTATTATAAAGTAGTTTGTACCATTTTGAGCTTCCTAAGTTCTCTCCTAGCAAGTCTGCCTCTCCATCGTGTCTGAGATAGGATAACTCCATTTTTAAGCTTCTTGTAGTAGGAGGTTGCTCTGTGACAACGCCACTGAGCCTGCCATTTGTAACAAGAATTTATGTGTTAATGATCATGCATGAGACACCTAAGATAATTTTACAATATATATAAACCTGAACAATGGTGGCAGCCTTTGTTTGCTTCCTGAATCTGAATTGTTTACGAGCAGCCATTGCCCTTAAACCAGTCTGTACAGCAAGCGCAGCTACATGAAGCTTTTTATATATATTTCTAGAATAATATCTCCGACCATTCTTCTGAACTTTCACAGCAGCAGCTTCTCGTCTCAAATTGTCGAAAACTTTACAGGAAAGTCTTCCTACATAAATACTTGTATTATTCAGTTAATGCATGCCCTTGTAGATATTCCACAGAAAGTAAGCGATTGAGCAATGAGATTATGGCTTACCTCTACATATAGATTGAAGAGAGATTGTGGCTTTTCTGAGAACAATGAACCGTTTCTGAGCCTGATGAGTTCGTATTCGTCTCTGAATCTTTTTAGCAGCAGTACTTAGCACCTCAGACCTTCTAGTGTCGAGTTCAGCCATCTGACCAGCCCTCAAGAACACCTTTGTTTTACCAATCTGCATTACCAAATATATCATTGAAGCAGCACTAACACTATATAGTTAGTTTCTATTAGAGATAATGGTAGGGATCCTAAGTGATATATAAACGATATGGACCAATCAAGGAACTGTTACCTGGTATCCTTTGAGTCTGATGCTGTCCAAGATCTTTTTACATGCGACTTTCTCATCGTAGCTGTTCAGAGAAAAATAAGTAAGAATCTGTAAATATTGATTTTAATTTGACAATCACAAAACATTACAAACTTTGATCTGCTAGGAGAATTTTTTTTTTTTTACATACTTCCCTTCTAAAGCCGCAGGAGATAGAAGTCCAAAACGGTTTATGAACTCAAAGAAAGGTTTACGAGTTGGATACCCTGCGCAACTAATTCTGATAGCCTCTAAAACACCCTGTAAAGCCAACATAATGTTTTTTTAAAAGCTCATTATATATAGAACAATCTCACTAATTGTATTAGTATTATCTGATCTGCACTTACACCACAACGTAGTTGCTGCATGATGTTCACATTCTCAAATATGGCAGGCTTTAGAAGATTGTTAGGCTTCACACATCTGATGTAATGAGGCTCCGTAGAATTTAATGTTTCCATCAGTTGCTGGAGTTGCAGCTGCATCAATCAGGCCAAAAGTTACACGACATTCTTCCAAACAATCAACTCTGAACATCTGGATAAGCAAGCTTTCCTACCTTAAAACGAGAACCAATGGATGAAAACTTTGAAGATTTAGATGATTCTTCCGGGAGTGGAGGGAAAAGACCCACCACAAAAGGACATTTGGAAGCCCCTAACAAATCTTGGTGTTCAGGGATTACATAGTCCTTGTTTTTATCCAGAAATAGATCAGACTGATATAAAACCTGAAGAAGAAATTTAACTGATGTTGAAAAATTTGTAAGGTTAAATTATTCTTGCTAGGGGATCCCAATAAAGAACCTACTTCTCCAGCATAATGGGCAACGGCAAAATCTGTTCGAGAGAGTTTTGGTTTGATGAACCTCTTGTGGGTCTTAAAAGTCTGATATAGCTTGTTTGCAAATGTTTCATGGGTTGACTTTGGAAACATGCTGGAAAAATCACGCCTGTAGTTAGTTCAAATTCAAGAACGTAATAATCATCTCATGTTTCATATGGAACTTGATCTGTTAACATTACCAAGCTTCATCGAGGAGAGCAACAATTCCACCAGGCTTCTGCAGATGAGAAAAGAAAAAGACAAGTGAAGTGAGATAAAAATTAGAGAAATTTTTTATTTTGCACACCTTTAAAGATTTATTTTCAAACAGGTTTCCCTAGGAATGGTTTTTTAAACAGTATGAACCCTGTTTGAAAATAAAATTTCAAAAGGTTTCTCTAAAAAATTATGCAGAGTTATCTTGATGATACCATTTTCCTTTCTTGATACCTTTTCTATAAGATCGAGAACATCTTGATTGTCCACAAATTCAATGTAGCTCCAATCTATTGCTTCTTTTGTGTACTCTTCTTGTTCCATTTTGAAAACGTGCTGAAAACAGAAAATGAAACTAGTGAATCAAAGAAAAATCCTATTTTGATAATCAGAGCTGGAAATAATATATAAAATCAAGAACCTACCTGATTGAAATGTTGCTGCAACTTCTCATTAGTGAAATTAATACAGAACTGTTCAAAACTGCAGCATAAGGATATTAATTAATTAGCAGAAAATGGTGGAATGGCAGCATATCTGTGAGCCTTAGAGACCATGTAAAGGTTCATATATATACCTGTTTGTTTTGAAGCTCTCAAATCCATAAATGTCCAGAACTCCAATTAAAGATCTAGAATTGGGATCTTGACCAATCGAATTGTTAATCTTGTTTACCAACCTGCACATTACTAAAGATATTCACTGAGCATCAAATAATTTTTTAAGTATCAACTATTGTGATCTTGTCCCCCACTTACCAATCGAACAATCGAGAATAGACTGTCTTAGCGAGACCGTCCCTGCTGGTTACAGCACTCTGTGGATCAAGACTTCTCTTGATAACTTCCTCGGGTGTGACCATAACACGTTTACACAACGCATCTTCAAGTGCCTTTAAATCACACCTGAAAAAACGAGACTTCCAATTAGTTCCTAGGGCCGAAACCACAACAGATAATATTAGTTTCGTCACAAGCGTCACTCGATTTGGCGACCTCTAAGTTTCGCCTAGGATTTTTACTAGTCGAGCTAACTACACTTGGTACTGATAAAACATTTCATATCATCATGTCTCAGAGACTAAATGTTTTATTTACATGAGAAGTTCAGCTGCTGTTTTAAGATGAAACTTGGCCTTGTCATCCTTGGGAACTGATGAATCCACTTCTTTTCCCTTAGTAAAATCAATGTTTCCAATATGAAGAATTGCAGCAACCACCCTGAAAATTGCTTCCTGTTCCTTTTCACTAATTCCAACAATATCCATAGCTCTCCTTGCTGCAAGATAATCATGAGCATCACTTATACCGACAAGTTCAAAGCACTTGGACTGGTTCAGATAATGAAAGGTCTTTGGATGACCGAGCTTGTACTTTTCAATTTCCTGCTACAGTGAAACTTCTATAAATTAATACCTCCATAAATTAATAATCTTTTTTTGTTCCAAATTGATATTTTGTCCCAAATATCACATCTATAAATTAATACACACAATAGATTAATAAATAATATAAAATACATTGATTTCAATATTATTAATTTTTAGATGTTTTACTGTAGTTATAGACGACGAACAATATATATATATATATATATATTCCATAATTTTAAAACACTACTTAACCTCCTGAGGTGCGGCACAAAGAAGATAGAAGCAGTGGTAATTTCGCTCTGGATCAGAGATTTGACACACACGAGACCTCTCAAGAAGATAGGTCCTTATAGCAGCTCCAGATATTCTTCCTTGCTTATCAAATTGGATTTCAACAAACTTACCAAAGCGACTGAGCCAAAAGCATAATATAGTAAACAATCAGCTGAATTCCCAACACTAGATATACTATTATAACTAGTTTTTGCTTCACCTTGAGTTGTTATTCCTCACAGTTTTTGCATTCCCAAAGGCTTCAAGGACAGGATTTGACTGGATACGCAGATATTAGTAAATTAAGCACATAAATATATAAGATGACAGTAATTAAGAGATAGAAAAGTGATTACTTCAAGAACTTGTTGTTCAACAGTACGTCCTTCTGTAACTGCACGACCTCCCAAGTAGGCGAGGTATCTCATAAGCATCTTAGTGGTTTCAGTTTTACCTGCTCCGCTCTCACCACTTACAAGAATCGAATTGCTCTTTCCCTCATTAATCATGGCCCTGATGAGTTTGTATAGACAAAATGGTATCTTACTATGACAACATAGCTCATAATATATATATATATATATATGTAACTAGTAAAAATATATACCTGTATGCAACATCAGCAACAGCAAAAACATGAGGACTTAGTTCACCAAATGGTGCTCCTTTGTATTGTTGCATCATATGGGCATCATAAATATGAGGCAATCGTTGAAATGGATTAATGGCAATAAGGATGTTTCCTGTGTATGTCTGTGATGAACAAATAATAGATTTTCTCAGAATAATAGAAACATAAGGTCCTAATGAATTAAAGAACATAACTTAAGAGATGGGTTACTAACATAAATCTCATTAAGTTCATATCTGATCTTCAAGTTCTGAAGAACACCAGGTTCATGCAAGTAAGAGAGCTTTGTCATGTCATCAACACCACCAGCAGGAGCTTCCACATCCTTTGGGTATATCTTTGACAACTTTGCAGTGACCTATACAAAAAACACAGGAATGTTTTGACAGATGGTGCGAAGTTGAAAATGTGCGAAGTTGATATGGATGACTGACCGTCTTTCCAATAGTGGCTTGGATGACAGCTTCTTGTCCATTGATCTTCTCAACCTCACCATCAATCCAAGCCACTTCTGAGTCTTCAACCCAAACATGAGAACCAACAATGATATTTACCGGAGTTCCCTGCATTTTACAAAAAGCATGAGAGTGTGTTAATTTGCTTCTACATTTCGTCCATCTCTAAAACATACAACACATAAATCTAAGGAAAGTAAGAGGTCCACGTACCATTTATCCAATATTGGTCGTTTCTTCTTCTTCACAATATATACAAGTCAATAAAATTCAATCCTTGGGACATTTTTCCACAGTGACTTGTTACACAAGAAATCTATCAAAATCAGTAGATTCTGAGACAAACAGAAGATTGGGACAACCCGCATGAAACACTGTCCTGAGAAATAAAAGGGTCACCTATAAGAAGAACAAAGCGATGGAATCACCAATGAAAGCATTAGATTGAGAAGGATCGAGATCGGAAAAGGAGAAAAAACAGAGAAAGAGAAAGGAAGAAAAGTGGTGAAAGAGATTGAAAGGAGTAAAATTGTATGTGAGGAGTAAATAAAAAATAAGAGAGAGAGAGAAAGAGTGATATTGTTTTTGGTCAGAGGAATCCTGAGACTTCTGTGGGTTTCATCCCCATAGATTTCGCGCCAATTCGTGGACAGTAATCAGTCATTGTCCACATACACACTCTCTCTCTCCCTCAAAACACTATCATATTTTTTTTATTTTCGTCCCAAAATCATTAAATGTTTATATTAGATAATACTACAATAACAGATAATCGTTTTTTTTTCTTTTATATGATTTGACATTTTTAATTGTTTGTATTATTTTCCATGGATTAATTTGTAGGGGTGGGCACAATTACCCGTTACCCGCCCGCCCCGCTCGACCCGCCCCGTACCCGTTCCGTAAAAGCGGGTACCCGTCCCGTGCAAGTCAAGTAACAAGGCGGGATTTTCAACTACTTGCAAGTAGCGGGGCAAGTATCAAGGCGGATTTTTTTTCCGTTACTTGCCCCGTTACCCGCCCCGTAACCGTTACCCGCCCCGTTACCCGTTACCCGCCATAATTACTCGCAATTACCCGCCCCTATACCCGCTACCCGCCACAATTACTCGCAATTACCTGCCTCTATATCCGCTACCCGCCACAATTATTCGCAATTACCCACCCCTATACCCGCTACCCGCCACAATTACTCGCAATTACCCGTCTCTATACCCGCTACACGCCACTATTACCCGTAATTACCCGTTACCCGCCCCGTTACTCGCAAAAAAAACGGATCAAGTAACGGGGCAAGTAACTTGCAAGTAGTGGAATTTTTAACGGGTACCTGTTTTTACGGGTACCCGTTTGAAGCGGGGCAAGTATCAAAACGGATTTTGAACTACCCGTGCAAGGCGGGTCAAGTAGCAAGGCGGGCAAATTTTGCGGATACCCGCCTTGTGCCCACCCCTATTAATTTGTGTTCTTTAACATTTGGATAAATGATGTCAACACCATGTGGAGTATGTATTATCGATTTATTATAAATTAATATTGACTTTCTTTTCTGTGGATGTTTTAATTTCTTTTAATTTTTATAGTAAAATTCCAGGAGCCAAGAATTTTTCTTCCTTACTAATCTATACTAATTAATAAAACACTACATTTAAAAGTATTTCTTTTGTCAACAACAATATATTGTATTACTTTGAAAAATGTTATACCTTGATATATAAAATATAAATTTAAAAAATCTTCAATACTGATTTATCATTCATATTTCTTAAGTTTCTCTTACGTCATTATTATCTTCTACTTAAAAAAAACATAATTTATTTCTTTATCTCGTTATTGATCTAAACGATTTAACAAAATATTAAAAGAAAATTTGTCAACAATTCAATATTGCTTTAAAAAAGAAAAAAAATATATAACTATTTTGATATCAAACACACAATTTTGAAAGAAAATCAAATATTATCTACACAATTTTCAGATTTAAAAAAAGGACAGAGACAATCTTCTCCGAGATAAGGAATCTGTTGTAAAATTTATCAAAAACATTTATACACATTATTAGCAGATTAAAAATGGCTGTGGCCTGTGGGTGTGATGAATATCCAAGAAGGTGTTTCATTCCCTGCAAAGATTACTTTTCAAGTTATCCTCAGTTGTATCATTGCTGCTGTTGGTGGTCTCATGTTCAGTGGCGGACCCAATGAAGGATTAGGGGGGGTCACTTGACCCAGGTTAAATAATAAAAAAAAATGTTTTATGCATGTATTAAGCCAATGTGCCAGCAGCCATAATGGTAATTCCAATGGAAATGAAAGCCCTAAACCCTTTCGAAGAACTCTTCTCCAAGCGCGAGAACAGACCGCCATTGATCTGTGGAACGCTACTTCAATTCTTTCAACAGTTCACCGGAATTAACGTTGTTATGTTCTACACTCCACTCTTGTTCCAGACGATGGGTAGCGGTAACAACGCTTCTCTGATCTCTACTGTTGTCACCAACGGTGTGAACGCACTTGCTACAATTTTCTCGATTTTTATGGTTGATATTGGCGGAATGAAATGTCTTTTGATAGAAGGAGCCTTTCAGATTGCCGTTACACAGGTAAACAAAAAAAATAATAGAGTTTTGCTTGCGTCACTGGATACATATATTTTTTTACTTGGATAACAAGTTAACTTGTTTGCTTGTTACGCAGATGACTATTGGAGGCATTCTCTCAGCCCATTTGAAGTTGGTTGGTCCTATTACAGGTCATTCCGTGCCGCATTTGTGTGTAAATTCTTCTTTTATTTTAATAGATGTTTCAGAGTGTAACTTACACCACAGATTACATGTGTACAAGCACTTATGGAGCATGAATAAATTCTTCTTATATGGCAATTTTGCAATATTTTTTTGGCAATTTTGCATTTTTAGTCACATTTAAAAGAATTTCCATTTTATAAAATTTTCCTTTTATGTTAATAGACGTTTCACAGTGCATGCACCAACCATTCGACATGTGTACAAGCACTTGTGGAGCATGAGTTGACCTTCACATTCTTCTTGCATGATGGCCAGCTGGATGAGCGTTTCTTAAACAAGACAAATTTTTTTTGAACATTTCCGTTACGACCATGTCTATCTCACATCTATATATAAACCATTCTAAAACCCTCAAAAAACAAAAGAAAAGAAAAAACTCAAATATACTTGGAAGGAAAAAAGATTGAAAGCGACCAAAAGTTGCAATTAAAAGTGTCAAGGCATGAAGTTCACAACACCAATGTTCATCACATTTGTGATAGTCGCCATGTCATCTCTCTCTCCGGCCAGAGCAACCGAAGCTGATTGTTTCACAGAATGTTTTATATTCGATCTCATCACATGCTTCCCAGCGATGACCTTTGGAGGAGACCCCTGTAAAGAATGTTGCGCTAAACTGGTTGAGCAGAAATCATGTTTGTGTAGTTACATTCAAGACCCAATGCTTAGTATATTTTCTACCTCTCCAAACGCTGCCAAAGTTCTAGCGGCTTGTAAAGTTCCCGTTCCTACTTGTTCATGAAGCTAGTTGAAAAGAGTGTAATAGAATTGTCTAAAACCTTCTAGATATACTCTTCTCAACAAAGCTCAAGATATTTTTAAAAACTATGTATTAATAAAAAGAAATTATGAAATCTAAATCTTATCTAACAATGAGTCAGTGATGATGCGGTTGTTGGGAAATTTTCATGTCATCGAATAAAGCACATGGTCTGAATCGTTATACATGTCAATTCTACTAATAAGCGTGATTAGCCATTGGCTCAAGTTATTGTGGTAGTCCATTCTTTTTTTAACTTCGTCACCTTAATCTCTAAGAAAACAGATGCTGCTGATTTTAGAGATTATCCGTTCATATCCTTTTGCAATATTATATGTAAAGTCATCATAAATCATTGCCAACTGATTGAATGAGGTCCTCCAGTTTTTTTATTGAGCTGTACCAATTGGCTTTCATCAAAGAAAAATTTGTACTTGAAAACTTATTGCTTACAACTGAGATATTAAAGGGATATCACAAAGCCACAGTGTCTCCACGCCTCACAATAAAATTTGGCATGTTAAAGCCAAGATACCATGAGAGGACACCTGACATAACATATTAATCTAGTTTTCAACATTATAGTTTGGTCTAATAATTTTTATTCATTTTTCAAAATTTTATTCATAACATAAAAAAAATAAATCTAACTTTTTAATATATAGATAATAGAATAGCTTTATTTTTTAAAATATGATCCCCAAAAAAATTAAAAGAATGGATGAGTTAAGAAGAAAGAACAATCATTTGAAACCTCTCTTTCACTAGGGTATATTTGGAAGTTTACACACACACAAAATGTGATTGAGATGATTTTGGGTTTATATGAAAATTTGCATTTTTGAGTCATATATAACAATTTTTCTGTTTGGTAAATTCTTCTTTTACTTCAACTAGTATGATGGTAAGTGAACTTCCTCTTTGCTCTATAAGAAACTGTCATTCTCTTGAACTCATATAAGGAAGAGTAGAAAATTTTGCATTTAACAAAAACGAATGAATATAGCAAAGTATTTACAATCCACTCCATGAGTAGCTTTGAACACAACTCTAAAGATTAATTTCTATTTATTTGTCATCTGCTTGTGGTTGATATATGATCCAAAAGTTGCTGATGGCACTTAATGTTGGAATTTTCCCAGTTTGACCCAGAAGCTTATGTATGCACAAGTTGAGAGTGTCCAAGAGATGGATAAGGAGATAAAGGAGGTACGGAGACTATTCCCATCTCTTTACTGTCTGCTCCGTTCCAAAACCCCATCCAACTTGGCGGCGTTAAAGGAGCTTCGGCCTCTTCCCTCTTCACAGCTTTATGGCTGATCATGTGGCTTCCATCCTCTGTTACTTGTCTCTTCCTCTTTGTTTTTAGAGTCACAGTCTTGTTATTGCTATCTTCTACGTCCTCGTACTTGCCTGCTTCGAGTGGGAAGTTAAGAATTGCTTGCTTCCACGTAGTTTAAAAGCCGCCTTGTCATAACCTTTTGCAGCTTCCACAGCTGTGTCAAAAGTCCCTAACCAAACACGAACACCTTTCTTGTTTGGGTCTCTGATCTCAGCGGCATAATTACCCTATGGTCTTCGCCTCACACCTCTGTAATGCCTCTGATCATCCTCTTGAGCCACCGGTACAGTAGTAGGAAGTGCAATGGTGGCTAGAGGTGGCTTGCGTGGGCTTAGAGTGGAGGTGGTACAGGGATTGATGCTTGAGACGAAGGTCTCTAAGGAAGGGAAATCAGTAAGGAGGTGTTGGTTTATTTGATCCAAAGCTGATTGGTCTTGTTCTTGTTGTTGCTGATGTGAAGAAGCCATAGATGTAAGAATTGAGTTCACCATCATTAGTAGTAACCAGTGGGTCCGTTCGTTATCAGACTTTATCCTGCCATCTACTTTATTACATGATGAGATTTTTTGTTTTATGGTGACATTTAGAGTTAAAGCAACTAAACTCTTTTTGTAGCCTAGTGTCTACACTATTAGACGGGATTCTTGGCCATCTTTTTGTTGTCTTGTAAGTTTGAACTTCCTCTTTGTTCTATATTGAATTTTGATTATGGATTTTGGTTTTTTGAGGTTGGCCAAGGGATATAAAAGTAGGAAGTGAGAGGTTTCGTAGTTAGTTTTTCGAGGTTGGAATTGCTCTTTTGGCCGCATTGTTTGAGTTTTGTTTAATTGTTTGAAACTAATAACATTTGGTTACTTGATTTTTGTTCTTTTCACGGGCAAAGCTATGATGTGTGATTGAGAATTTTTCTATGATGTGTGATTGAGAACAACAACAAAAATAAGCTATGATGTGTAGAGTTGTTATGTTAAGCCTTAATTTTGTCTATCGTGGATGATGAAAGTTTAAATTTCTTGCATGCACGTTTTTTGGTACATGTCCGATTAAATTCAACCAAGTTAAGATTTGAAAGTTCCGCTTTAAGTTTAGATCACCATGAAATAAATATCACAAGAGTTTTATGAGGTTTGACATCATAGTATTGTTGACGTATGTGTAACTACAAAACAAACAAAACAAAACTCTTACTTACAACTCCAAAATCCAAATATTATTTTTGACAAAAATATAGTTGTAGTTCATAAGCATACATACCAAATTCAACTCATGATATCTTCAAAATGACTTTTTCCTGGTCTTAGGTACTAGATATACTCAAAAAATAAATTGAGAAATGTGGTTTTTTATATAAAAATAATTATCAGATAACAAGTAACTACATAGACCTTATGAGATATACTTCATCTCTATTAGAAAGATTAGTTTTCTAATTAATTCACACATATTAAGAAACAATCAATACTTAATAATAAATATATTATCTTTCTTTTTAAAACAATTTATCATATCTATTAACCAATAATAATTAAACAATTCTAATAGTTTCAATTAATATTTCTTAAAATTTGCAATTTATTAACAATAACCAATAAAAATATATTTAAAATCTAAAAAACCAATCTTTTAGAAACAAGAAAAAAACCTAGAAAATCAATTTTTTTAATACGGATGGAGTACAATTTAAAGTTAAATCTTATGAAAATAAAAATTTTGTATAAATATTTATAAATAATACATTTTATATTTCCATATTCGGTGCGCCATACTTTTGAAGTGGGGCAACACGTCAACAATTGTTTGCTGCAAATTCACTTCTTATAAATACCTAGCAATCTGAATCTCATCACATCTCATCTCATAATAGTATTACGCATATTTTTTAGACATTCTATTGAACACACAATACCTTCATCATGTTTTAAGAAGGATTCAAATTGACAGCGAGAATGACAAGAGCCATAAATTGGTTGAGTTAAACGATTATTGAGAATTAAATTTGTGTATGAGTCATCCTTGTATTGCCTTTTTATCCATATTAAGTCTCCGATTGTACACTTAATATGATAAGTGGTGCCACAATGATTACATGAATAAAACCATTTCTCTAGATTTAGTTTCTCTTCGCATATCTCACACCAGTATTGTTCCTTCATTTTTTCCCCGTAACATAGAGACATGAAATGTTCTTTATCATTTTGGTGTTTAACCAGCTTTGGCAAAGGTGAACATTTGATGTCTAAAACAAATTCGCACTCCTCACAACTCAAAACCATTACTTTTGTGTCTCCACAAGCATTACAAAATCTCTTTTCCATTGAGTAGTTGATGTATAGCGAATGAAGAGGATGCCTTTCATGAACAAAAGGTTCGGAAATTGAACCACATCACACATCCATGGTGATTAAACAATCATCACTTAAGTAACTAAAACCTTCAAAAATGTTTTCACAAGCCCAACATACATAAAAAGTTTCAACTTCGTTGGTTAGAGTAGTCGACATCATGTTGAAATTTTTTTTTTTTTGGAGATGAGCACATTTTTTATGAAGGATGAAATCATCACATTCCATGCAACTATAGAATGTACTAGGAAATATGGGATAAATGCATGCTTTACACACCTTACGTTCATCATTGGCATCACATTCTTCTTTTAGCTTCAACGTATGATCCTCATGACTGAAATGCTTTATTACTCCTTCTTCGATCACCTCATATGACTTCATCTCTTAAGTATTTTCTGATATGCCTTCAAGATCAATTCCATCCCAAATCCCAAACCTTTTGGCACATCTCAAATGAATGGAAAAATCATGACATGTTGAACAAGAATAAGCCCCACATGTCCAATTTACTCCTTTATGACACACTCCACATTTCCAATCTCCAACATCAAGGCAATGATTGTATAAACTACGGTGAGCATGGTGATTTACCTTTATCACGAGTGGTATATCAATACAATTTCTATGGATCATGCAATTGCATTGATGGCATACATAAGTATTCGGATCATCATCCATTCCACAAGCATTACAAAAAAAATTGCGCTGCGGTATGAAAATGAGTGAGTGCTCGTGAATATTAGGGCGGACAAGAGTGAAAAGAGGTGGATTCTTTGCACAATTGACATCTACACTGAAATTGCAAATAGAACAATGATAAAACACGTTATGAAGCT
The DNA here is from genome assembly GCA_028015245.1 of Cardamine occulta. Classification (NCBI taxonomy): domain Eukaryota; kingdom Viridiplantae; phylum Streptophyta; class Magnoliopsida; order Brassicales; family Brassicaceae; genus Cardamine; species Cardamine occulta. The sequence goes on from CM051386.1 coordinate 22,043,990, forward strand.
CGTTTCCGCACATGTAACATTTTCCATCAGTATAACTTAGATCACACATGAGACGCTTGAGAAGATGCTTAGGATGGCAAGGGTAGTTGATCGCTGGTGTGGATTCACCGCAATCTTTGTGAACACTCAAATCGCATAAGTTACATTCATAAGGAAACCGGTCATCAGGTAGTCCATAAAGATGACAAGTAAATATAATCATCTTCGGAACTAGAGATAAAGGATGTGTGTGGGTCTCTGAACCCTTAATTTTTATCTTAACTTCTTTTTTTGCGTATACTAAATCAATGGTAAAATTACATATTAACTAGTAGTAGTAAATATTTGGCAAATTAACTCTACAAATCTTGCATTGTCCATCAGTATTTTCATTTTTGGCAACAACCTTGATGTGCCAAGAGTGTTGTGGATGATAGACGTTGCAAATCTTCATATTAGAGCTAGTGCACTCCTTGTGAAAGAAGAGTCCCAAACGAAAACAACGATAACTATCACTATAGTAGTTTTGACCAAAATTGCAGCCATCACATTTTAGTTCGCTGGTTGGATATATTTGATAAATACTTTTGAGTAAATCTAAAGTTGTTTCAAATTCATGCATGCTTTTACTTTTAGTATTTCCTATTGTTTTCTTATGTTTTGGTTACAGGTAAAGATGAGAGCTTTCATTATATATATACATTTTACATAGAATATGATATATCATAAGTTATTCTTTGCTTACATAAAATGTTACTCATAGAATAATGCTTAACTTGATATTGATGATAAGGTACACTCGACAATTATTATTTGTTATAAGAGGATATTGCAGATTCATAAGTTATTCTTTGTTTAACTAGGAAGATATTATCGACAACGAATATATATATCATAAATTATTATTTGTTTAACTAAGAGGATATGCCGAATTCAAAATGAGTTTCTAACATTGATACATTATTTGGTAACCAAAAAAGTTATCATCGGGATAAACAAACTAGCTTCAATTATTTGAGAAAACCCATTTTTTTTAGAGAAAACTCCCAAACTTATTTGGTTTGGCCACAAAATAGCTCTAGATCTGAAACTATTTTATCAGACGGAAAATCCTAACTTTAAATTGCCCAAACTATTTTAGACCCAAATGTATACTTAGTCAACAATAATTACATATTTATCCTCGTATAATGTTGACTAATGTTGATGTAAAACTTTTTGGTCAATTTAAAATTGAGAATTTGTTGGGTAATCAGATAATTTCGATCATTAAAAAAAACGCATGTTCTCTTTATTAGTTTGATATATATTTTTTATATATTCATACATTTTAAATATTATATAAAATATAAAATGTTTGTAGCTAAATTCCCTATATCATTTAAACAACAAAATATATATCAAACAATTATTCTAACTAAATTTTTAGTTATTGAGAACAACAACAAAAATAAGCTATGATGCGTAGAGTTGTTATGTTAAGCTTTAATTTTGCCTATCGTGGATGATGAAAGTTTGAATTTTGGGTACATGTTTGATTAAATTCAATCATGGTTAAGATTTGAAAGTTCCGTTTTAAGTTTAGATCACGATGAAATAAATATCACAAGAGTTTTATGAGGTTTGGCATCATAGTATTTTTGACGTATGTGTAACCACAAAACGAACAAAAAAAACACTTACTTACAACTCCAAAATCCAAATATTAGTTTTGACAAAAAGATAGTTGTAGTTCATAAGCATACATACCAAATTCGACTCATGATATCTTCAAAATGACTTTTTCCCCGGTCTTAGGTACTAGATATACCCAAAACATAAATTGAGAAATGTGGTTTTTTAGATAAAAATAATTATCTTATAACAAGTAACTACATAGACTTTATGAGATATACTTCATCTCTATTAGAAATATTAGTTTTCTAATTAATTCACACATATTAAGAAACAATCAATACTTAATGATAAATATATTATCTTTCTTCTTTAAACAATTTCTCATATCTATTAACCAATAATACTTAAACAATTATAATACTTTCAATTAATATTTATTAAAATTTGCAATTTATTAACAATAACCAATAAAAATATAGTTAAAATCTAAAAAATCAATCTTTTTGAAACAAGAAAAAAATCTAGAAAATCAATCTTTCTAATACGGATGGAGTACAATTTAAAGTTAAATCTTATGAAAATAAAAATTTTGTATAAATATTTACAAATAATACATTTTATATTTCCATATTTGGTGCGCCATAATTTTGAAGTGGGGCAACACGTCAACAATTGTTTGCTGCAAATTCACTTCTTATAAATACCTAGCAATCTCAATCTCATCTCATAATAGTATTACTCACATTTTTGTAGACATTCTATGGAACACAATATATATTCATCAAATTTTAAGAAGGATTCAAATTGACAGCGAGAATGACAATACGAACAAATTGGTCGAGTTAGACGATTATTAAGAATTAAATATCTGTATGAGTCATCCTTCTTTTGCGGTTTTATCCATATAAAGTCTCCGATTGTACACTTAATATGAAAAGTGGTGCCACAATGATTACATGAATAAAACCATTTCTCTGGATTTAGTTTCTCTTCGCATATCTCACACCAGTATTGTTCCTTCGTTTTTTCCCCGTAACATAGAGACAGAAAATGCTCTTTATCATTTTGGTGTTTAACCAGCTTTGGCAAAGTCGAGCATTTGATGTCTAAAACAAATTCGCACTCCTCACAACTCAAGACCATAGTTTTCTTATCTCCACAAGCAATACAAATTTTGTCTTCTGTTGAGTAGTTGATGTATAGCGAATGAAGATGATGACTTTCATGGATAAAAGGCTCGGGAATTGAACCACACCGCACATCCAGGGTGATTAAACCATTATCACTAATGTACCTAAAACCATCAGAAACGATTTGACAAGCATCACAAATCGTCTTCTTATCTTCATATGTTTTGGTTAAAGTAGTCCACATCTTGTATAAGGAATCTTTTTTTCTTTTGGGGAGATAAGCACATTTTTTATGAAGGATGAAATCATTACATTCCATGCAACTATAGAATGGACTAGAAAGTATGGGATAACTGCATGCTTTACACAACATGCATAAATCATTGCCTTCATCATTCTCTTCTTTTAGCTTCAATGTATGATCCTCATGACTGAAATGCTTTATTACTCCTTCTTCTATCACCTCATATGACTCAATCTCTAAAGTATTTTCTGATATGCCTTCCAGATCAATTCCGTCCCAAATCCCAAACCTTGTGGCACATCTTAAATGAATGGAAAAATCATGACATACTGAACAAGAATAAGCCCCACATGTCCAATTTATTTCTTTATGACAAACTCCACATTTCCAATCTCCGGCATCAAGGTAATGATTGTAAAAAATGCGGTGAGCATGACGATTGACCTTTATCACACGTGGTATATCAATACAATTTATGTGGACCATGAAATTACATTGAGAACATACGTACGGATTTGGGTCGTCATCCATTCCACAAGCATTACAAACAAAGTTGCGTTGTGGCATTAAATTAAGTGAATGCTCATGAACCTTAAGATTCAGAAGAGTGAAAGAAGGTGGATTCTTTGCACAATCGACATCCACACTGAAATTGCAAATAGAACAATGATAAAACACATTATGAAGTTTGTTTCCGCACATGCAACATTTTCCATCAGTATAACTTGGAACCCACGTAAGACGCTTGAGAAGATGCTTAGGATGACAAGAGTAGTTGATATCATCTGTGGATTCGCCGCAATCTTTGTGAAAATTCAAATCACATAAGTTACACGCATAAGGAAACCGGTCATCAGGTAGTCCACATAGATGACAAGTAAATATAATCATCTTTGGAACAAGAGATAAAGGATGTGTGTGAGTATTTGAGCCCTCAATTTTCATCTTAACTTCCTTTTTTGCGCATATTAAATCAATGGCAAAATTACATATTAAACAATAGTAGTAAAGCTTCGGCAAATTACCTCTACAAATTCTGCATTGTCCATCTTTATTTTCATTTTCAGAAACAACCTTGACGTGCAAAGAGTGTTGTGGATGATAGATATTGCAAATCTTCATATTAGAGCTAGTGCACTCCTTGTGAAAGAAGAGTCCCGAACGAAAACAACGATAACCATCACTATAGTATTTTTGACCAAGATTGCAGCCATCACATTTTAGTCCGCTGGTTGGATATATTCGATAAATACTTTTGAGTAAATCTAAAGTTGTTTCAAATTCAGGCATGCTTTTACTTTTAGTATTTACTATTGTTTTCTTATGTTTTGGTTTCAGGTAATGATGATAGCTTTCATTATATATATACATTTTACATAGAATATGATATATCATAAGTTATTCTTTGCTTACATAAAATGTTACTCATAGAATAATGCTTAACTTGATATTGATGATAAGGTACACTAGACAATTATTCTTTATTATAAGAGGATATTGCAGATTCATAAGTTATTCTTTGTTTAACTAAGAATATATTATCTACAACTAATATATATATATCATAAGTTATTCTTTGTTTAACTAAGAGGATATTCCGAATTCAAAATGAGTTTCTAACATTGATACATTATTTGGTAACCAAAAAAGGTATCATCGGGATAAACAAACTAGCTTCAATTATTTGAGAAAACCCATTTTTTTTAGAGATTACTCCCAAACTTATTTGGTTTGGCCACAAAATAGCTCTAGATCTGAAACTATTTTATCAGACGGAAAATCCTAACTTTAAATTGCCCAAACTATTTTAGACCCAAATGTATACTTAGTCAACAATAATTACATATTTATCCTCGTATAATGTTGACTAATGTTGATGTAAAACATTTTGGTCAATTTAAAATTGAGAATTTGTTGGATAATCGGATAATTTTGATCATTAAAAAAAATTCTCTTTATTAGTTTGATATATGTTTTTATAGATTCATATATTTTAAATATTATATAAAATATAAAATGTTCGTAGCTAAATTCCCTATATCATTTAAAAATCAGAAAATGATTGAATGTAAACAGTTATTCTAACTAAATTTTTAGTTATTGAGAACAACAACAAAAATAAGCTATGATGCGTAGAGTTGTTATGTTAAGCTTTAATTTTGCCTATCGTGGATGATGAAAGTTTGAATTTCCTGCATGTTCGTTTTTGGGTACATGTTCGATTAAATTCAATCATGGTTAAGATTTGAAAGTTTCGTTTTAGGTTTAGATCACAATGAAATCATTACATTCCATGCAACTATAGAATGGACTAGAAAGTATGTGTTAAATGCATGATTTACACAACATGCATAAATCATTGGCTTCATCATTCTCTTTGTAATGCCCATGTTTCGAGAATTAATTAATTTAATTAATTTGAAAGTTCTTTCGAGTTTATGAACCTTAGACAAGTCTCGAAAAATTAATTATGAGGTAGAAATAATTAATTTAGATTTGTTCCGGGGGTGTCATAAATTAGTTCGAAAGTTGTGGGGTTTTTCTCAAAAGTAACAAGTGGGAAGCAAAATTGGTTTTCTCTTCTTCTCCTTACTGAGCTCGGCATTTGTGAGGGTGGAGAGAGAGTTTCTTGAGCTTGTGAGCTTAGAGAGATAAGAGAAGAAGAAGAGAAAGGATTTTGTGAGCTTGTGGAACTTGGATCTTGCGAGATCAAGGGTGTGAAGCTTTGTGAAGCTTGGAAAAGGAAGGATTGGAGTGAGGCTTTTTGGCGTGGAGCTTGGAGGAGGAAGAGAGATCTTTCTTGAGCTTGGGGAGTCTATCTAAGCTTAGATCCATCCTATCTAAGGTGAGTTGGGACCAAAGGTTATCGTTTAAGCTTGTGTGGGGCCTTGGGGATTTTGATTTCTTTTGGTTGGTTTCCGATTTTTGTGAAGGCTTGGGGTGTTTTCTATGCTTGTGATGTTTAGAGAATCTTGGTTTCGTACTTGTGGTGCTTTATTGAGCTTTGATTGGGAGAATCTATGCTTGATTTATTGATTGTGATTTTTGTGAGCCTTAGTGAATTTTCAAGAGTCATTTGTGAAACTTTAGCTAGTGTTTGCTAAGTTTATGGTGGTTAGAGAACCATAGTTTGTGCTTGTTGTGTCTTGTTAAGCTTTGATGGTGATTTCTTATGCTTGGTTTTGGTGGTTGTGAATTTTTGTGTGTTGTGGAATATTATTCATGTTGTGGAATACTATTCATGATGTGAAATACTATTCATGCTGTGGAATACTATTCATGCTATGAAAGTGTGTTTACTATTTATACTGTGAAAGTGTATTTACTATTCATGCTATGAAAGTGTGTTTACTATTTATACTGTGAAAGTGTATTTACTATTCATGCTATGAAAGTGTGTTTACTATTCATGCTGTGAAAAGGGGTACTATTCATGCTGTGAAAGGGGGTACTATTCATGCTGTGAAAGTGTGTTTACTATTCATGCTACGAAAGTGGGTTTTATTCATGTTGTGAAAGTGTGTTTACTATTCATGCTGTGAAAGCGTGTTTACTATTCATGCTAAGAAAGTGAGTACTATTCATGCTGTGAAAGCATGTTTACTATTCATGCTGTGAAAGTGGGTATTATTCATGCTGTGGAAGTGTGTTTACTATTCCTGCTGTTGTTTAGCTTTTTTTGGTTTGGAATTGCTATTTTGTTGTTGGAAGTTTTAATTGGTTTTAATTAATTCTTTGTGTTGTCTTGGTTATCAATCTCACTCAACGTTTGGTTTACCAAATGTTGATGCATCACTTTTATCGATGCAGGTAAAGATAAGGCGTGATCTTTGAATCGAGGCAGTGAGGACGAGGGGATGATTAGGACCCGGTAGTTTTGTGGTTTTTGTAGCTTTCATAGGATTGTTAGAACCGGTAAAACTGTTGACCTTCGTGGTCGTTTATGTGTTTGCTGTATAGTTTTATAAATGTTTAATTATATTTTTGGTTTAAAAAAAAAGTGTGGTTGTTTCACTCTTCTTTTAGCTTCAATGTATGATCCTCATGACTGAAATGCTTTATTACACCTTCTTCTATCACCTCATATGACTTAATCTCTAAACTATTTTCTAATATGCCTTCCAAGAGATGCTTTGGTGGTGACCACTACGATCCCTTAATGTCACCAAACTCTTTCTTTCCACTTTTTTAGGTCCATTTGATGCTTCACTGGCTCCCTTTACTCTCAAACCTATAATGTAGGCATGCAAATAATAAATATGCAATAACATGCACCTAGACTCTAAATTCCGATGCAAAGTGAATGAAACAATGTGATAAAACCATGCATTAAGACCATGAAAACACACTATATCAATTCCCCCAAGCTTGCTTCTTGCTTGTCCTCAAGCAAACTATAAAAAGGAAACTTAAGGAAAATGTTTGAAGGTGGGGACTCATAACCACTAATAAGATCACCAAGCTATCAACATCAAACAACCGAGATAATAGTTTAAGCAACACGGAATCAAACATCTAATCAACCATCCTCTTTACTCTCATCGCAACTCCTAATCTTTTACCCTAAGATAGAACTCTAAGATCTCCACAAGCAATTATGCAAATCAACTCTTTAACATTAAATTAAGGATAAAAACATGAAGTCTCTCTTAGAGAGTGTTAATAGCTCTCAATCGGTTTAGGGTGAGGTACTTTCGAGGTGGTTTCATCACAAGCAAAGAGTTTATCTCAAACAAATGAGGAATGTTTGACATTAGGCAAAAGCTATCTAAGAAAAGAAACAATTTATGCATACAAGTTCTACCTCTATTGTTCTACCCAATCTTAGACACCAAACATCATTCTCATCCTCATTTTTAGAGGCATATCTCTACTACCTCTCTCTTTTCTTGATTTGACTCACCTTAAACTCTCTTTTCACAATCCCCTAAGGAAATCCATTCTCTTATTACACTATGACTCTATTCATCTCTTTTCTATTCTCCCTAGCTTCCTCATTCTTTTCTCTTTTGTTTTTTTAATATGCATTCCTTTCACAAAATATTTCTCTTTTTTAGAGGAAGCTTCAAGATTCATTACATTGCTTAGAGTATAGACTATTTTTCAACATTGGATTTCTTTAGAGTTTTATTTCTTCCCTCAACTTTCACTTTCTTTTCATTCCCCAATTACCAAGTATAAACTACTCAATACTCTATTCATTTATCAATTCCGCACCTAGATGCTAGCTATTAATGTTCTAGCTCCTAATAATAGAGGTTAAGCCTTATCGTCTCCGATACTCTCAAGATTTTGCCCATGTTAAACATTATCAAAATAGAAAAAAGGCCTCACACAACGAAATCATTGAAATTTTGGAATGAATGGTCAAGGTAATTGGTGGGAAAACCATCTTTAAAGTGAAGATGGCCATCCAGTTTAGAAAGAGTGGTAGAAAGGGATAAGAGAAACTGGATTTTTCAATGAGTGACCATGAAAGCGAATTTTGAGCCTCTAAGTGAGATAATCAAGTCCAAATTAAGTTCCACTTAGATAGAGTTGAAAACAAATTAGCAAGCATCAATCAAGAGGCTACCATTCGGGTTGAAGAGATCAAAGTGTAAATGTTCAAGTCTTTCAAGATCAATCAAGTATTACAAGAGTATTATCAAGATGATCACATTTTAAGCTAAGATCTTTTCATTTTGAGTTAAATCACTGTCCCTTATGTGAATGTGAATGCAATATATATGCTTCTAGACTCGATCCTAATGACAAGGTGAAATGCAAAGCTATATGATTTTTTTTTTCAAAATATTTGAAATTGTTTTGGCTTTTCTATGCAAATAGATGTATGCATGAGACTCAAATGTGCAAAAAGGAAAATAAGAACACAAAAAATGACATTAGAAGACGGGTCTCTCTCCCAAACTTACTTCACACCGTCTCGGTGTGAAATAAAATTCAAGAAAGAGACCATAAACACACAAAATCATAAACAAAAATTCAACAAGAGAGAATAATGGTATATACATGGGAAATAGAGAGCCACACCTTGGCCCTAGTTGGGAACCTTAGGGAGTGGAACAAGTGGTGGAGTTGATGAGCTCCTTTTATGATCCTTGAATGTGAGTGTGAGGGCTGTCTTCATCAATATTTCCAATCCTTGTGACCCTTTGTCGTTGAGTTTCGCAGGAAGAATAGCTCTAACTGATGCAAAAGGATTGGATCGCCCTTTGCACTTAACTTTGTACTCTAGCTTCCCATCAACACATCTCAAAGGGTGTAAGGTCATAGAAAGGATTACCAATGGAGAATGGAAAAGGGCGGGAGGGTGGGCTTCTTATGTTTCCCTCTTGGTCTTTTCAAGAGCCTTCTTGGTTATATCCAATCTCTTGCCAATACTACTCTCTTCACACTTATCAAACAAGGAGGGTATATATTCTCCATCCAATGATTTCTCATCAAGCTTTAGTGTCTCTTGATTCTTCTCATTGATAATCTTAAGCTTTTCTTGCCTTTCCAAATCTCTATTGGTGATAGTTCCATAAAACATTAAAGAGGAAGGCTTTATGGGGTAAGAGACCTTGGGATTCACATTGATGAGAGTCACTCTCTTGGAAGGGAAGTTGATGTTTGCTCCCACGGTGTTAAGAAATGGAGTTCCAAGAATGAGTGGAAGCTTGTCCGGTTTTCCTCTATCTATAACCATGAAGTCCGTTGGAACTAAGCAAACTCCAACCATAAGATGGTAATCTTCAATCACACCAAGTGGAGGTTTCGAAATGGCGTCCACATAAGTGATTGAGGAGGAGCACTTCTTCATCTCTTTGATACCAATACTCTTCATCATCTCAAGAGACATCATATTCACACTAGCACCGGAGTCACACAAAGCCATATCGACTTTCAAATCTCCAAAGGAGCAAGATATGATGAATGTAACAAGATTTTTAAGCTTTGGAAGGGTCTTGGATGCAAGCGGTGTCTCACTTGGTGTTCTAAATGCCTTCATTACCTCTTCTACTCTCTCTCGGTTTGCTAAAATAGCTTCAATGAACTCTATATGAGGAGGAACTTGGAGCAAGTTACTCATTGGTGGCAAAGGAACCCTAATATTACTCATGTGAGCTTTGAAGCTTGAAAGGATCTTCTTCTTGGCCTTTGTGAGAACTCTTCCAGGAAATGGAATTGGAGGTTCATAAGCTCTTGGGGCTTCTTTCTTTTCAACCATAGGGACCTTATTTCCGTCACTATTGCTCACTTCCACTTTAGCTTCACTTTGACTAGCCAAATCCACACCATTCACACCATAGAAAATTTTAGAAAGCTTTTCTACATCTCTTTCATGATCACTCTCATCACTTGTGAGGATAACATTACAATACTCCTTGGGTTTTGTTTCGGTTTTGCTTGGTAATGGTTCACTTTGACTCTTTGAACTTGAAGAAGCTTGAGCAACTTTAAGATCAATGGTCTTCATATGAGAAGCCAAACTATTGATCTTCCCATCAAGATCATTATATATACCAACCATCTTGGAATCCATGTCATTCATTCTTGACTTCAAACCTTCCATGGTAGTGGTTACTCCATCAATTCTCTACCCTATCTCCATGTTACCTTTGGTTTGACCCTCTAGTAGTTGCTTTAGGAGATCATCGGTTGAGGTTTGGACTTGGGGCTGAATGTTTTTGGTGGGGTTAATGAATTGTGGTTTGGGTTGGAAAGTTTGGTTGGTGGTTTGTGGTCGCGGTTGGAAGTTTTGGCCTTGTGGTTGTTGTTGGTAGTTCATAAATGGTCTTGGTTGGAAGTTTTGATTGTAAGCATTTCCTTGATAGCCTCTTTGGTTGCCCAAATAGTGAAATTCTTCTTGAAATATTTCATTACCATCAACAATAATACCCATGTCTTGGTTCCTTTATTGATACCCATCAAACTATCCCACATAGTTAACCAGCTTTTGAGTGATGAAAAAAGCCTTGCTCATCTTATCTAGCTTCTCAGTAAGCTCCTTAAGATTAATATCTTGACTACTAGTATCTCTCAAATACCTCTCGTAGTCACCTCTATAACAAGCATTACTTTGTGCCAAGTTTTCTATCAATTGCTTTCCTTGGTCCACATTCAAGTTGGCATAGCTTATGTAGCTAGCCGTATCCAAATCTCTTCTATACTCCTTATTCACAGTACCTCTATGAAAGATCCCTAGTAGGTTCTCTTTTGAGACATTGTGATGACGACAACTCCTTGTGTAACCCTTTAGTCTCTCCCAAGCATCATAAAGACTCTCTTGACAACCTTGCTTGAAGATTGTGATGTTATTCCTTATCTTTGCGGTCTTTTGCCTTGGAAAGAACTTGTTGAGGAACTCTTTCTTCACTAGTTCCCAAGAATACACAAGTTCCAAAGTTACGTTCTTCTCCCATTGGGAGGCCTTGTTACCTAGAGAGAAGGGGAATAAGATCATCTTGATAGACTTTTCCAGAACACCATTCATCTTCACCGTTCTAAAAAGCCTCTCAAACTGATCAAGGTGGTCCAAGGGATCTTCCATTGACAAACCATTGTACCTTTGGTTTTGCACCATGTTGATCAAGCTCGACTTGATCTCAAAGTTGTTAGTTGCAATGGTGGGTGTAGGGATTCTCATGGCTGTCCCTCTAACATTATGCTCATCAAAAGCCCCTATGGGTCTAAGCTCCGGTTATCCATTAACCGGTGGTCGTGGTTGCACATCAATATCCGGTGGGCGGACTTCTTCGTTAGCTATACCCAAGTGCCTCAAATGCTCTAGACGCTCTCTAGCTCTCCTTTCTCTAACGTCCCTTTTATTTTCTCTTTCAAGTTGAGCCAAATCCGGAATACAATCAAGAACCTCTCCTTGTTCACTCCTTTGTTGCATACACCTTGAAAAGTACCAAATAAATGGAAACTATGTGAAAAGTTAGTGTCAAAATAAAGAAAATAAATACTTAGTTTCAAAACAAGACCAAATCCTAATGGTTATTGCTTGTTTCCCCGGCAATGGTGCCAATCTAATAAGCGGAATTTGGCAATCCAAGGTTATCAAATAACTTTATATGCTATTGAGCATAAAGGGTATCGATCCTCAAGGAAAATAGATTAGCAATACTAGGACTGTAGATTTCATTTTCAATCTAAGCTATAATAAGATAGTGTTTTTAGAAACCAAATTCAAACTCAAATAAAGCGGGAAATACAAAAAAAACGGATTTGAAATCAATAAGATAAAAGCAATGAGTCTAGGGAATGATATTGATTAAGATGAAATGAAGAATGTATGATGATGCAAGAACACATGAAGAACAATGTCTTAGGCTAAAGAATCATTAACTAGACTAATCCATTCTCATGAAATTAGTCTCTACACTAATCAATGAATCATCAACAACTCTCATTGGCAATTCACATGACTAATGAGGATTAACAGCAAGCTCTAATTCAACCACTAATCACCATAATCAACTACTATCATAGGCTAGGCATGAAAAGCAAATTTAAGTTTCAATCAAGCATTTTAATAAACACCTTGTGGGCATGAAAATACAAATGATCTAGACTAACAATCTCTTGCGTAATCTAGCATTACTAGCAACCTAAATGAAAGACTAACATATAATCTAGCCCTAAACATCATCAATAATCCATCAATCATCTCAATTACCAAACCCTAAACTGATTGAGAGTGATTGACACTCCCTAAGCGAGACTTCATGTTTTTATCCTTAATTGAATGCATAATTGCTTGTGGAGATCTTAGAGTTCTATCTTAGGGTAAAAGATTAGGAGTTGCGATGAGTGTAAAGAGGATGATTAATTAGAGGTTTGATTTCGTGTTGCTTGAACTATTATCTCGGTTGTATGATGTTGATAGCTTGGTGATCTTATTAGTGGTTATGAGTCCCACCTTCAAACATTTTCCTTAAGTTTCCTTCTTATAGTTTGCTTGAGGACAAGCAAGAAGCAAGTTTGCGGGAATTGATATAGTGTGTTTTCATGGTCTTAATGCATGGTTTTATCATATTGTTTCATTCCATTTGCATAGAAATTTAGAGTCTAGGTGCATGTTATTGCATATTTGTTATTTGCATGCCTACATTATAGGCTTGGGAGTAAAGAGAGCCAATTAAGCATCAAATGGAGCTAAAAAAAGTGGAAAGATGGAGTTTGATGACATTAAGGGGTCGTAGCGGTCACTACCAGCAGTCAAGACACACCGCATGATCGTAGCGGCCACCTCCAGCTGTCAGGATAGACCGCTGTCAACTTCCTGAGGAATTGCTCTATCAAACATATTGGTCAAGACAGACCGATGGCGTGTAGCAGCCAACTCCAGCGGTCAACACATACCGATGTCGACTTCCTGGGGGATTGCGCTATCATTCATAGCAGTCAAGACAGATCGAAGGCGTGTAATGGTCAAACGTAGCAGCCAAGATAGACCGCTGGAGTGTAGAGGTCAGCCTTAGCGGTGAGGACAGACAGCTGTACCGGACAAAATTGATGTGTTGAGTTTTAACCCAAAATATTTTCTGCAAGTGCACAGACAAACGCAGTAATATATGGGGTATCGAATCCACAGAGACCAAGGTTACACTATGAAATTATAGATTTTAATTTAAAGCTAAGACAAATATGGGTTTTGTGTAATTTTTGGAACAGCAAACAACTAAATAAATCGGTGTAAAATTAATTAATAAAAACACTAGGTTAAGGCGTTTCGCCGGTGATTCGGAGACAAGGCTGAACAACTATTCAGGGCTAACTAACTACCGGTCTAGAACTCAAACACAAATAAATGTCGCCCCACTCTCGTGATGTATCGACAATTTTATCTAACAACCTAGATACCGAAACTCTCGTATGGACCTAGCGAAGACGATAAGCATTAACAAGCGGGTTCAATATGTTCACAATCAATCACAGCAATCAACTCTCATTGGCTACGCACCAATTGCTCACCAATGATTTATCTAGCGACCTAGAGCACTCTCGTGAATAAGTTTAACCTAAAATCATAGACTAGGTGATCAAGCTAATCTAAGCATTACGAACCCCTATTGGCAAAGACATATAAATTCCAATCCTATTTGTGCTCAGCCATTAACAACCTAAATCACCATTAAAAACCTTAACCTAGCTAGGGATCTATTCACACATAGCGAAATCAAACACAACAAGGCAATAAGATGAATTCATGATTTATTAAAGAGAATAAGGTTCAGGAAAACTTCTCAAACAGAGTTGTGGAATGATAGACAATAGGAGAATAGAGATCCAAAGCTGAGTAATACAAATCCAAATCGAAAAAGGAACAAAGTGGTGGTGTCTTGGAACCAAAATAACCTAGCACGAAAAACTGAAGTCTGAAAGAGAACGTGATACAAGTCTGAGGCGGCTGGCCTTTTTTTATTCTAAAAATTAAATAAAAAAATGTGTCTAGGTAAAATAGGTTTGAGCACCCCGGGCGAGCACCCTGGCGAGCACCCGCTCGGGTGAAAAATCGTCTTTTTGCTCAAAATTGCTTCTTTTGCTCCAATGTGCTCAAATATCTTCAATACATGCTCCAGAGCCTCAAAATACCTGTAAAGACACAAAAGAAACTAGAAAAAACTCGAAAACAAGGTAAAAAGACTAGTTAAAATGGGACAAAATACTAATATATCAGCAATCAATTCCACTTAACCGGATTTAACCAAGATTTGTATCAAACCAATTCCGATTTCAGTTGCTATAAATAGCCTAAAAACCTAATTTGGAAGAGATGCTATGGTTTTATGAGATTTTGTTTAGCCTCTTAAGAACCTTTGTATGAGATCTCTTGATTCAAAGTATCAAATCTTCTTATCTTTTTAAAATTTTCAACTATTCTTCTTATAATTGTGATTATGCATCAATCAAACCAATTGATTTGTGTTTTTATAGCTATGAGTGAGTAGTTTTTTAGATGAGTTTAGGGTTTGGTCATTGAGATGATTGATGGATTGTTGATGATGTTTAGGGCTAGATTATATGTTAGTCTTTCATTTAGGTTACTAGTAATGCTAGATTACGCAAGAGATTGTTAGTCTAGATCATTTGCATTTTCATGCCCATAAGGTGTTTGTTAAAATGCTTGATTAAAACTTAAATATGTTTTTCATGCCTACTCTATGATAATAGTTGATTAGGGTGATTAGTGGTTGAATTAGAGCTTGATGTTAATGCTCATTAGTCATGTGAAGTGCCAATGAGAGTTGTTGATGATTCATTGATTAGTGTAGAGACTAATTCCATGAGAATGGATTAGTCTAGTTAATGATTCTTTAGACTAAGACGTTGTTCTTCATGTGTTCTTGCATCATCATAGATTCTTCATTTCATCTTAATCAATATCATTCCCTAGACTCATTGTTTTTAACTTATTGATTTCAAATCCATTTTTTTTGTATTTCCTGCTTTATTTGAGTTTGAATTTGGTTTCTAAAAACACTATCTTATTATAGCTTAGATTAAAAACGAAATCTACAATCCTAGTGTTGCTAATCTAGTTTCCTTGAGGATCGATACATTTTATGCTCAATAGAATATAAGGTTATTTGATAACCTTGGATTGCAAAATCTCGTTTATCATTTAACTCCTTGCTTCTGGATTACAATGAAAATTATTAAAACAATTGGTAAATGCTCTGTTTTTTTTGGATGTACAACATATTTAAAAGGATTTTTTTTTTATAAATATATTTTTATATAATTAATGTTTTGTTTAGTCACGTTTTCATGAGCCCTTGTCTTTTTTTTTTCTTTCTTGTGGTGGTGGTGGTGTTAGCTAAGAAAGGGTTCATTTTTTTTGCTGCGTGTGTGAGCTAGCTCCATTAATGAATACGTGTACAAAACTCTATCTATTTGTGTTTATATATAAATATCGTTTTGGTTTGTCGGAAAAGAAGAGGAATAACAATTGAATTTTAATTTTTTAAGTATCATAAAGTGAATAAGCAATATATATTAAACCGTAAGTGTATCTTTTTGTTTAGTTTACATGTTGTTGACTTAAACTTAAATCCTGATATATTTTGTTAATGCTATATAGAAGTTGCACGTAATTGTTTTTGCTGTTGTTGTTCTCGTTGTGTTTGACACAGTAGATTATTCATGTCTGTTTCCAATTTCTATACAGTTTAGCAACATCCACTCTCAGTACCAGTCTAAGTGTCCTCGATGTTACTACTGCTTCAGCAAATTTTTGTGAATTGTTTAACATAACTGAATCATACTTTCTAATCTTCAAAATTCTTATTGCATCAATATTTTTCCTTCTTTAGCACTTCATTTGCATTCCCTTTCGTCCCCTTAAATGTGAATGTGGAGAATTTTTAATCCAAAAGTATGTTTGAGGCTTGGTTAGATATAAACATAAATGACCCTTATGTTGCTCAAACACAGGACACAAATTACCACATCTACATCTACAAAAGCAAAACCGGATACTTAAGACGCCAGAAAAAAAGAGAAGGCCAAAGATATCGGCTTTACACAAGATAAAAAATGTCCAAGTAATGTTATTTAGGAAGAAAGAAATGAGGCAATTTTTAAACACATAACATGTAATGTAACGTAGTTAGTTGTTTGTTCGTGTTAACAAAATTTGTGTGACATGTAAACAATCATTCTTCTGTCTCCTCTAAACGGCGATTCAGAGGGTTCATAAACTTTTGAATCGATTGGCCATGAATTCCATAGTTTCAAACTAATTTCAAGTGAATCTTCCTACAGTGGCTCTCTCTTTGCATTTTCCTTCTAACCAATTTCAATTTTCATTCAAGGAATAGAGAGAGGTTGTGATTCATATTCTCATAAAATGGATAGTTTGGTTTCTCCTATATATTATATGGATTTTAATTCTTTCTCGCGAATGATCTTCGCTTCGCGGGAACAACTAAAACCACCAGATCGCTTTCCATTCTTCGGTGCTACATTTTTCCTTCCAAAAAATGGTGTTGGGGTATATAAAAACCTTGGTGCCCGGGAAAAACTCCTCAATCAATTGAAGGTCAAATGTTGGTACCTCATGGGTAAAGATAAGGTAATGGAATTGATAGATAAATTCAAAAACCTAGGTGGGATAGAAAAATTAATAAAGGTAATAGATATGATGATAGAGATCACTGTTCACAGATAAATCAAATATTACTATTACTATTATCATTGGAAAGAAGAATGTTCTTTTGGAATCAAGTCCGTAGAAAAAGAATGTTAAAATCTTTGAAAATCTATTAAAATTTTGGAATCATGGGTCAGTGTTTGTGTCTACACATGAGCTCAGCGATCGAGCACACTCCCTAACCTAAACAAATGACTAATGAGAAGGAGAGAAAATAATAATAATAATATATATTTTTCAATAATTTTTCTACAAAATAAATATTCATATTTAAAACATTTTATGATTTTGATATAAGAAATTTAATTATCGTGCGGCAACAGCTGATTATAGTTAATTGGTTTAGAAGGAACCGGTTTTTTTAAACAGTTGTTATTTTACAATTTTGGGTTGTAACTCTTTAATACTTTTTTTATTACAATGTATATTATCGATCAAAATAATATATTATAAATATATAATATATTATAAATATATAATATATATAGTACTTCCACCCGCGATATCGCGGGGTCCTTATCCTAGTCTTTACAACAGCAAGTTGTTAGCATCCTAAATTTCAATATGTGAAATGTACGAAAATGTAAATACCACCGAAAATACGCAGAAGATAAGAGTCTGAAGGTGGAACGATATTGAATGTCCACAATAGTCTCGATCTGAAATGAAAACCAAATCAGCAGCCATTAGAGCACTGAGAGAGTTCAGCAAACGTAAAGCACAAAACTCTATGTAGTCATGAAACGATAGCTGCTCTATTATATATTTTATCTTTCTTTCCAAATGTACTTCTTTTTTTTTTAATTGAAGTGTTATCTTTCATTGTAAAGCTGATGAAAACTGGTGTAACGGTTTTGAGGTTAGAAAGCTCGGGACTGTATTGTAAAACTTGTATGATTTCATAAAACCAAGATATTAGAATATATGGAGAATTACCTCATTGGCAGACAAAAACTCTCACTTTTAGAAGAGCAGCGGGTGTATGTTTGAAGCTGGAGATGTGTAAAATCTAAATCTAGGGGAAAAGTGGGGGAGGAAGGGGAAGTTGAGAGGTTATCTATGTGATCTAATTTTAGGTGTAACCTACAAAGAACTCCTAAGAATATACTCCCTCCGTTCCAGAAAGATAAATGTTTTAGGTTTTTTCTTTGTTTCAGAAAGATGGAAGTTTTGTGTTTCCAATGTAAAATTTTTGGTTCTTTACCAATTTTACCCTTACTAATTAAGTAAAATAAAATATACTTATTTTTAACAACTTAAAAAAATAATTATTGTTTTAGCTGTACTTAAAGTTTTTCTCTTCATTTTAATAACAATGATGTTTCCAAGTCAAAGTTAATTTGTCCATTTTTAAATGTCGTTATCTATAAATATGAATAGAATAGCATTATTAATTAATCAAGATAGAAATATTATCTCTTCTTCTTCGTAATTCATGGAGTATGATAATCTCAATTTTTTTTTCACGTATATGATAATCTCAATTATGTTGTCTGTAATGTGTTATGTTATGCATTTATGCTTTCCATAAAATTGAAAAGAGACAGAAACAAAAGATAAAATTAATTGAATAAAATTATTGCAGTAGAGTACTAAGAAAAGAAAACACCAAGAAAAACTTCAAATAACTCTGATTATAACGAGAACTTATTAAGAAGTTAAGAAGCTAAAGAATTCATCACATCTTGCACCAAAGCAGGATCAAGAGCAATTTGCAAAGGTAAACAGCCTTCTCTTTCTAATGTGCTTTTTTCAAATGTGGGATTTTATATTTATTTGAGCCTCTCACTTTCATAATCTCTTGCATGCAAGATTGTAAAGTTAAAAAAATTCGGTTTACCTAGCTTGAGGAGTACTCATCAAATGATTTCTCTACTGCAGAAATGACTTTCACACTTCTTTAAGTCATTGATTTATTTTTATTTATTTTTAATTGCAACAATTAAAATAAGTAGAAAAAGAAAAATTTTGTTTTGAAATAACAACAATACAATGAGGGTATGTTTGGTATTTTAAATTTGGTCTTAAAATGTGTGAAAAACCTAAAACATTTATCTTTCAGGAACGGAAGGAGTATATCAAATAATATTATACTAATTCAATTGAAAAAGTGGAGAAGACGGAGATGTTTTACGTTGTACGAACTGAGATGAGAATAATTTTTTGGCTTATGACACGTGGCAATCTAAGAAAGAAGTTTAGAAGTGCTGATCTAGACACATGGAGAAGCCCCAAACTTCTCCTTTTAAGTTTTTACTAGGGATAAGTCCAGGCTACGCCCGGTTTTAAATTTTAATTATGATACTTTTTAATTAATTAACTTAGTTTATTTTCTTCTAGATATATATAATTATATAACTTTATATCAGATTTTTTTTCATTTAATTGGATTTATAATAATTCGAATCTCCAAAGAAACACTAATACCATAAAAATCTTGAATATTTGTTTGTTTGTTTAGCAAATAAAGCATAGCTAGGATCAATTCATAAAACATATATGTAGTTTGAGAATGTTTTTATCACCATTTCCTATTCTTCTTTATTATCTCAATATGTTTCTAGTTTAGTTCGATGTCTTATCTAACATTATAGACATTGAAACAGGTCGAGAAAATAGGTTAAATGTATAATTTTATGTATGTACAATTTCCCTCTAACTGTAAAAAGTAAAGATGAGACACACATGTTAACTTCAACTAAAAAAATTTCAAAACCACATAAAATTGTGGGTTTGCTTGCTTAGATATACATTACTGGAATTCGGAGAGAAAAGATGATACAATGCAACAATGATTCCTTACTGTTTTGGCCATCCCAAAAAAGTATCTGAGAATAATTGTTTACATTTTATATATTCAAAAAAACTTTTAAAGATACATTTTCATGGAGGACAATACAATATGCACTCATTCATTCAAGAAACTATAAAGAGAAGCATGATAGGAGAAAATACAAAATCAATATTTTCAACTTCTAAGTTAGCAATCAAGCCCAAATGTTCCTCCCTAACCCCATCCAAGAAGAATGAAATAATATTTTTAACATTATGATATTATTTCTCATAATGGTTATCTAAATTTATAAGATCCAAGCTAACATTTTTTTTTTTTGATAAATATGTGAATATCATTAGAATGAAAGTTTGTTTACAAGAGGCTATACAGCTTTGAAGAACTACTTTACCAAAAAAAGAATAAAAAACAAGTAGATCTTTGAGAGAGAGCGAAGCTCCAATTGCATTAGTTACTTAGCCACTTCTGCATCAGGTTGTGGAACTCATTCCGTTTCTTTCTAGCAAGAATAGTGTCCCTGATACTTCTGTCTAGGACCCGAAAAAGCTGCTCCGGAGTCGTAGTAATCTGGTTATGTAACCGGTTGTTCCTTTCTTGCCAAATTAAGTATACTACGTTTTGGGAAACCAGTCTACGAAGCAATGAAGGAGAAGAAGTGGAGCTCAGAGAGGACCATTCAATTAGAGCGGTCCAAGTGACAAGAGTGCAGATAGGCATACCGAGCCTAGCAAGTACCAGATGCCAAACAGATTCACTGTACTCAAAGCGAAGAAGGAGGTGATCTCTGGATTCTTCGTGCGCTGAGCATAAGCAACATTCTGAGGTAATATGAAGACCCCAGGAAAGGAGTCTTTGGCGAGTTAGGAGGCGGTCGAGGTGTGCAATCCACATGTTGAAAACATGTCTCGGAGTAGCGCCTTTGAACCAAATTTTTGGAGCCCAATCTTTAATGGAGTCCCGAGGCCTTAGATCATTCCAAGTGGACTGAGCATTGAAGTTCGGAAACTCTCTTTCTGATGTGGACCAGAAAAACTCATCTTCTGGGCCTGAGTGTAAGGGTACCTCGATTGTAGTGAGATACATTTGCAACTCAAGTGCAGTAGCAGACCGAGCCAGTCGCAATCTCCAACCCAATGGAGTGCAAGCGGAAGCAACCGTCGAAAGAGATGGTATACCAAGTTCCCTTGGAGCAGAAGGGCCAAAGGAATTTATAAGAGGTCCTTGCGGAGCCCAATGATCATGCCAAAAGCTTGCAGTAAGTCCATTATCCAAGTTACAACGAATGAACTGGGTAGCAAGATCCAATCTAATAGTACTTCATATCTAATAAAAAGAAAAAAAAAGTCACATGAGCATGGAGAAAAACATCTTGTATTCATGTAGGAGTCAATTACCGTAAAGCACAACTGAGACCATCAAATTAACGCCACTACTATTATGTATGTGTCCACTACATTGAGAACAATATGTCCACCTGAAAACTGTGCATTCATTAAAATATGTGCCTTACCCCAAAGATCCTTTAGAAACTTTATATTTAATTGACAAGCATTATTGTGATTCAATGGATAGAGATTATATTTAATTCAGAAGCATTAGTTCAACATCAATGGTACCTACATTACATTGAACATCATTTCACTTGGAAGTATATTTATACACATAAACAATAATTAGGTAGGAAAACGCTTCATATAGAATACTGTAGACAACAAAAGAAAAAGAACAATTTTCTTCTTCTCTATGTGTGTCCACAACCACATGTTTGGAAGCTAGTTGGTCCAAACTCTAAGACCATCATTAATGGAGACCTATGTCTCCGGGAAGACATAATGTCTCCCCAAATATTGCCACGTGTCGCAACGTGATTCGTTGCGACAATAAAAAAATCAATTTTTTTTTAATTAAAAAAAAAAAATTGATTTTTTTTTGGGGAAGACACAATCCCCATGTCTGCAATGTGGATGCTCTAAGGCAAGGTATCAATTTCATAGTACAATTATTTGGATTTCTTAACTGAGAAGTTTATAAATATTAAAAAATAGACGATACACAATAATACAAAGCAATTTAATTAGAGAATTTACTAAACAGTCTCAATTCACCTTTCTTTAGACGATACACTAAATGAATCTCAATTAGAGAGTTTACTTTGATTCATGTTCAAAGTGACTTAGTGAACTGCAGAAGACACATAACAACCTGATTTGAGATTTCATAAAAACATGGATATTGCATTCAGTGTGTTAACAACATTCTTACAAAATTTGTCACCTGAGAGATATTAAGATCAAGCGCATTCCACTCCAAAGATGGATTGCTTTCTAAAACTATTCATGTCACTGCATAGATCAATGCTCCGAGACCCTGGGAACATACAAAAACGATCAGGTATATGCAATGACTTAACAGTAAATAACCAGATCACATAAATTTTAAAAATCTCACCTTACAACTAAAGCAGATCTTACACCAACAACAAATTCCCTCTCCCCACCACCAAAGAATCCAACAGGTCCAACATACTGTTACATATGAGGATCGTCACCCTTCTATTCTCTACCAGTACAAGAGGAGGAACAAGGCTCAAAAGGCCTGAAGCAGTATCTCTTGGATCAGCTACCTCTTAAGCATGTGGGCTTAAGTAGGAGAAGCTTCTATCTATAGTTAAATAACCACAGTTAAGTAAGTAAACTCCTCCAGCTGTAACGGATCACATGGTTAAGGAGAAGAGCGAGTAGTATAAGTAATAGGTGAGAGGAAAGAGAAGAATCATCGAAGATTTGGGATAAAAAGTTGTAACGGGAAGGGGAAAGACTTCCTTAAGCATTTCTCTCAGATCTGTAAAACAATCATTAATATCAAAGAATCTCTTTTTCTCAACGTTCTATAATCTTGTTTGCTGGCTATTCGTAACAACTTGGTATCAGAGCACTCGTGACTGGGAAAAATGGCGCCAAAAATCGACAGTACCAAGAATCAGGAAGCGTTGGAAAGGGCGGTGGAGAGTCTCCAGAAGGACCGAGAGAGGCTTACCAACCTGGAAGTGAGCGTGAAGGAGATAAAGCAACACCTTGGGAAACTAGATATTCTGGAGCGCTTGGAGAAAAGAATGATCGAGGAAGAAAGACGATCGGTGGTGATCGGAAAACAACCAGAGGAGGACATACAAACCTCGGGGGTGGTAGCCAGCCATACCGAAGGATCACGGAGCAGGAGGCAAACTGATCTCGAGCAGAGGCGGTCTACCTCGCCGGAGAAGAATGAACCGCTGACCCGAAAAATCGAGCTTCCCCTGTTCAATGGAGACGACGCAGAGAACTGGGTAAGGAGGGTGGAGCAGTATTTTGAGCTCAGCGAGTTCACGGAGGAGGAGAAACTGAGGGCGGCGAGGTTATGCTTTGACGGAGAGGCCATGTCTTGGTTCCGTTGGGAAAAAGATCGGAACCCAATTGAGAACTGGGAACAGATGAAATACAGAGTACTGGAGAACTTCACAGCAACCCACGATCTGACGCCGGGAGAACATTTATTATCATTAAGACAGGAAGGATCGGCGAGCAATTACTGCAAAGAGTTCATCGCGCTAGCATCAAACGCGCCAGATGTGCCGGAAAACGTTTTGGAGATGACATTTATGAAGGGATTGAAGGTTAAAACAAGGATCGGGGTGAAGATGTTTAAACCCCGTAACCTGAAAAAAATGATGAGCTTGGCGAGGAGGGTGGAGGAATGGTCTGACCCAAGCGAAGAACCAGAAAAAGGGTGGTTGGCGAGTACAAGAGGGGGCCACTTCACAGGGGGAAGGATTTCATCAAATCCCCCACGCGCGAAACATTACAAGAACGGAGGGGTGAATGGGTCAAAAACTCGAAACCCTAACATGACTGAGAGGCAAACGACATCGTTTCGTTCTACAGGTGAGAGAAACCCAGCGGTGCACAACAGATCTGATGAGAATCGCCGAATCCCTTACAAGCGGCTCTCAGAGGCCGAGGCCAATGAGATGAGAGCCAAAGGACTCTGTTTCAAGTGCGACAAACGCTATCAACCCGGGCATCAGTGTTGCCGAAAAGAACTAAGGGTCTTACTCGTCGGAGAAGATACAGAGGAGGGGGAGTTAGACGAAGCGGAGGTTGCCGAGGAGGCTGGGGTTATGCAGGGAGAAGTAGAGATGGCGGTGTTATCCCTCCACTTTGCGGCTGGAATCTCCTCTCCTCACACCATGAAGCTTCGGGAACCATCAGACAGGGACAAGTGGTGGTGCTGATTGATAGTGGGGCCTCCCACAATTTCATTTCAGAGAAAACGGTTCGACAGTTAGGGATTCAAACGGAGGGAACGAAAGGTTATGGGGTGGCGATGGGAACAGGGGTCACAGTACGAGGCACAAGGATTTGCAATGGGGTTGAATTGAGGGTTCCCAACTACTCTGTGGTAACAAGCTTCTTGCCCTTGGAATTGGGAGGAGTTGATATTATCTTGGGGATGCAATGGCTTGAAACCTTGGGGGATATGAAGGTCAACTGGAAGGAGCAGGTTATGAGATTCAAGGTCGACGGAAAAAAGGTGACGGTGAGAGGGGACCAGAGTCTTTGCAACCAAGCAGTGTCTCTTAAAGCTCTATGGAAAACACTGCAGCACGAAGGCGAAGGAGTGTGGTTACACTGTGGAAAACTACAGGTAAAAAGGGGAGAACTGTGGAGTGGGGTCCCGAAAAACTTGAGAGATGTGTTTGAAGAGCCTCGAGGACTACCTGCCGTAAGGGGGAAGGAGCACGCAATAACCCTGAAACCAGGAGAGGGGCTGGTTAGTGTGAGACCATTTAGATACCCGCAAGCTCAAAAAGAAGAGATAGAGAGACAGATTGGAGTTATGCTGGCAGCGGGGCTGATAAGGGAAAGTGGGAGTCCATTCTCAAGTCCGGTGCTACTAGTCAAGAAGAAAGACAAGAGTTGGCGGTTATGCATGGATTACCGTGCCCTCAACAAAGCAACGGTACCCGACTGCTATCCAATTCCCATGATAGATCGGTTGTTGGATGAGCTGAACGGAGTAGTGGTGTTTTCTAAGCTCGACCTTCGATCCGGGTATCATCAAATCTTAGTCAAGGCAGAGGATGTGCAGAAGATGGCCTTTCGAACACACTACGGGCATTACGAGTTCATGGTGATGCCTTTCGGCCTAACAAACGCCCCGGCAACCTTTCAGTCCTTAATGAACCAGATTTTTCTACCATATCTTCGAAAGTTCGTCTTGGTTTTCTTCGACGATATCTTGGTCTACAGCAAGACGGTGTCGGAGCACAAGGAGCAACTAAGGGAGGTTCTCAACTTGTTACAGCATCACCATCTCTACGCCAATGGTAAGAAATGTGAGTTTGGCAGCAAGAAAATTGAGTACTTGGGTCATGTGATATCCGCAGAGGGAGTAGCAGTGGATGAGAGCAAGATCAGTGCCATGGTGGGATGGCCAGAACCCACAAACGTCAAGGAACTGAGGGGATTTCTGGGCCTTACAGGGTACTATCGGAGGTTCGTAAAGGACTATGGCGCGAAGGCTAGACCCTTAACAGACCTACTGAAGAAGGAGAAGTTTCAGTGGCATGAAGGGGCTAGTGAAGCTTTCAAACAGTTGAAATTAGCAATGACTATTGTCCCGGTGTTAGCTCTTCCCGACTTTGGAGCTCTTTTCGTGGTAGAATCTGATGCATCAAGCACAGGGCTAGGAGCAGTGTTGATGCAATCCCAAAAACCCATAGCATACTTCAGTCAGGCATTAATGGAGAGACAGAAACAGAAGTCAGTCTATGAAAGGGAGCTGATGGCGATAGTTTTTGCAATTCAGAAGTGGAGACACTATCTGTTGGGGAGGAAATTCGTGGTAAGGACTGATCAAAAGAGCCTGAGGTTCCTATTTGGAACATAGAGAGATAAATATGGAGTACCAAAGATGGCTGACGAAATTGCTTAGGTTTGACTTCGAGATCCAGTACAAGTCGGGTTTGGAAAATAAGGCAGCAGACGCTCTATCAAGACAGGGAGCAGTTCTGACACTGTTTGCGCTTACAGTACCTGCTGCAATTCAGTTAGAAGAAATATGTTGTGAAGTGGACAAAGATGAGGATCTGCAGCTGCTCATCAAACAGGTGCAGAGGGGAGAGCTGCCTCAAACTGATTTTTCAGTAGTTCAGGGAAGGCTATTGAGGAAAGGCAAACTGGTGATCCCAAAAAAATCAGCTCTCATAGGAGTGCTTTTGAAGGAGTTCCACGATGGAAAGCTAGGAGGTCACGGGGGGGTACTGAAGACACAAAAAAGAATTGGGGAGCTGTTCTACTGGGATGGTATGATGACGGATATAAGAAGATATGTGGCAGCTTGTCAAGTATGCCAAAGGCATAAATACTCAACCTTGGCACCAGGAGGTCTACTCCAGCCCCTGCCTATTCCAACCAAGATATGGGAGGACATATCGATAGATTTCGTGGAGGGGCTACCAAAAGCTGAGGGGTATAATGCAATACTAGTGGTGGTGGATCGGCTATCCAAATACGCGCACTTCATTGGACTAAGGCACCCGTTCACCACCCCAGAAGTGGCCAACCTATTTATACAAGAAGTAGTGAGACTACATGGTTTTCCCCGGTCAATTGTTTCGGATAGAGACAAGGTCTTCCTGAGCCTATTTTGGAAGGAGTTGTTTCGATTGTCGGGCACCAACCTATGCTTCAGCACAGCATACCACCCACAGTCAGATGGCCAAACAGAGGTCACCAACAGAGGGCTGGAGACTTATCTGAGGTGTTTCGCAAGCGAGCAACCCAAACAGTGGGCCAAGTACCTTCCGTGGGCAGAACTGAGCTACAACACCTCGTTTCACTCTGCAATACAAATGACACCCTTTCGTGCAGTATACGGAAGAGATCCCCCAGTGTTAATGAAGTATGAAAACGGTTCAACTGCGAATGCAAGTTTGGAAGAACAACTAAAAGAAAGGGATGGAATGTTGGTATTGCTCAAAGAACACATCCATAGAGCTCAGCAAAGGATGAAAGACAAGGCTGACGGTCACTGAAGAGAGGTGGAGTTCGCAGAAGGGGATCAGGTTTATTTAAAGATGAGACCCTACAGACAGAGCTCCTTGGCAAGGAGGGCCAATGAAAAGCTAGCAGCACGTTTTTATGGGCCTTACAAGGTGGAAGCCAGGGTAGGAGAGGTTGCTTATCGCCTTAAACTACCGGCAAATGCTAGAATACACCCAATCTTCCATGTATCCCAGCTCAAGAAGGCAGTAGGAGACTCGACTGAGAGAGCAGAGATACCAGCTCAACTATCTGCAGAAGGGGTCTTAATAACTGAACCTGAGGCAGTATTAGGACACAGGCAGAATAACACTACAAAACAAGAAGAAGTTCTGATTAAGTGGAAGAATTTGCCTGCCTGTGACAACTCGTGGGAATGGAAAACGGTAATGGAGGGGCAATTTCCTCATTTCAACCTTGAGGACAAGGTTAATCTCAAAGGGGGGGAGTAATGTTACATATGAGGATCGTCACCCTCCTATTCTCTACCAGTATAAGAAGAGGAACAAGGCCCAAAAGGCCTGAAGCAGTATCTCTTGGATCAGCTACCTCTCAAGCATGTGGGCTTAAGTAGGAGAAGCTTCTATCTATAGTTAAATAACCACAGTTAAGTAAGTAAACTCCTCCAGCTGTAACGGATCACATGGTTAAGGAGAAGAGCGAGTAGTATAAGTAATAGGTGAGAGGAAAGAGAAGAATCATCGAAGATTTGGGACAAAAAGTTGTAACGGGAAGGGGAGAGACTTCCTTAAGCATTTCTCTCAGATCTGTAAAACAATCATTAATATCAAAGAATCTCTTTTTCTCAACGTTCTATAATCTTGTTTGCTGGCTATTCGTAACACATACATTCCTCTATCAAAAGACTCTGGAAAAAGAAGAAGAATATGTATCAAATCTCTGTATAAGCATACTTATCAAAATCATATCAAGTATAAGCATTAGGAGCTCCTTTGCAGCATGAAAAATGTTTGTGATTCCACCATCCTTTTGGATTCATTTAGCATTAATCATCTCAGTGTCTGAATCTTCTTTCTTGGGAGGTTTGGACTCTGTAGCAGGAGATGGAGATGTAGTAGTAATGTCCGAAGAAGAAGATTCGATAGCCACATTTCCAACCATTGGATCTTCTTTCCCATCTGCTGCTTCTTCTTGATGATGATCTGTTAAGGAATCATGTTCAATGTCAATAATAGAAGGGTGTTACTCCGAATCTACTGTATCAAAACTTTTTACTACTTCCTCTTCTTTTTCAGAGATAGCTACGAATAGTGACAATGATGATGATTCTTGTTTGCATTCAATGTCTTGTAAATGTGAGATGCTGGCGTTACACAGCGAGGACACACCGGTGCCATTTGCTCCCACCTCGAAACTCTCAGCGAGCCATTTTGGTTAGATTCTGTGTTTGATGTATCTGTTTTCTTCTCCTCTTCACCTTCACTTGTGTCATTTGCTGCCACCTTGGAATTCTCAACAGAGCCATCTACGCTAGATTCTGTTTTCTTCTCATCTGATGGTCTGGGCTGAACCATGCAGTGATATCAGATATCATTTTTTTTTGGGTCAACATCAGATATCATAATCTGTTAAAGCTATTTCTCTTAAAACAGTTCTGCCTGCTGTAGAGGAGCATGTATATGCTCGTTGAGAAAAGACATCTCTCTCTTAACAAAAGTAAACTCACCTAACCTTTTGTAGAATCTCGCTGTAGGTTCACCATCTCCATATCTACATCCAGATTATAAAACCAAATCAACCACAAGACAAAAAAACAAAGATAAAGACCAACGTGGCTAAGAAGAAGAAAGTGACATCCTATTTCTTCAATTTCTTCAAGAAAAAATTGGGATGGTCTTAGGAAAAAGAGGCACCTGGATTACTGGACGTAGCATTTATATAGCAAATGGTAATATAGCCCAAATTATACCTGCACCAGCAGCCACCAGAGTTATCTACAAATATATCTGCCTGTCATGAAGAAAAACAGAAAACAAATCAGTGTCATGCTCGAATAAGGTCAAGCAGAGAAAATGGGGTATAGTTAAAGAAGTGACCTTCTTTCAAGGCTTCCTGACCCCATCTTGCTTGAAAGTTGTCCAAGTCATCAATGACCCATGGTCGTGGTCTCGTGGATAGCTAGCCAAGAACAACATAGTGTCTTTTGAGAAAACCTTGGCAAGCTTCGATATGTGGAAAAGGAAACACATGATCTATTCATTGAGATATTGTACAGAAGAAAGGTGAACAGTGCATCATGAAAAGAAAGAGATCGTATGACATACATGTGCAGAACCCAGATTAAAGATGTTTCCAGCAAATATCCCTCTGACCAGATTGTCCTTCATCGTCAATAGCATCACTCAAACGGACACCCTAAGCATTCTCCTATTCCTAAATGAACTTGCCGGATCAGAAAAGTGTATAACAGAAACCGAGGAAAAAGCACTTGTCAAGAAAATTATACCTTAACTTTCTTGAATATGTCCCTAAATCCCAATTCTCTGAGTATTACCTGACGGATTCTACAGAGAAGCTGCATAAATAAATAAATTAAAAATTAAAAACCCAAATTAATCCATGAACAACAAAGCTCACTACAAACATTTTAGTTTACAAAACAAAAGCGTTTCAAACCTACAATGCAATCTGGTGGTCCATCAGTGCCTCTTTGAAAAAAAAAGCAAACCTTTTGGGCAAAATTTTCAGCTGGAACAGGAGCATATGTAACGGTTGTGTCGCTCTCTGCACGTTCCCTAGAAAAAAAAGAGAGGAAAACTATCCATAAACAACCAGAGTTTCTTCATGATATGACGAAGCCAAGTTCATAAAAAGGCAGGAATAGTGTGAATCAGGGATTCAATACAACAATTGTTAAACCAAAATTGAACAGATTGATCAATAAAACTAATAAAGTATCAAACTTCATCAAAGAAAGTATTGATTGGTATATACCAAATCAACAATTTTGAATCTGGTCTTATCATATTTTGCTTTAGATTCTTGTCCTAAAGCCTGTTAATATCTAAAACAAAACACGAAACTAATTCAATCAACTTCATTATCTTCAAAATTCAAAATTACAGAAAATTATACAACAAAATTCTTAACTTACCAAACCGTTCGGCAGTTCCCGTCTGTATTCAGTCGTCTCTTCACGAGCCTTGATGACGAAAGGCTTAATCTCCGTTTCAGCTTCGCTGCCGTTGCTCCACCAAACAAATAAACATTTTGATTTTTGATGAGGGGATCTCTTTATTGACAGAGCAAAGGTGAAATGGCGATTTGAGATGAGCTGATGGAAATCTGTGTAGCGATTTGGATGTTGATGGAGGAAGAAGAAGATGATGGCGATGAGGGCGAAAGAGAAGTATCTTCTTCTCACTAAAGTCTTTTCAGATTAATGGGGGTTTTTTTTTTTAGAGTTTAGTGGGTAATTTATTAAAATAGGATATTTTTGATCAAATTTGACTATTTATATTTTTTTTGCCAACTTTGGTAAAATATATTTTTATATTATATAAACTCCATTATACCTTTAATTTTTAAAATTAAAAAATTTTTAAACCTTTATCTCAAATAGAGTTTTACTTTTTTTTAATACAAATAATATATACATATATATATATATATATTTAAAATCTCAACTATATATCCCAAAATAAATCAATAAAAAAACATATATAATTTTTTATAGATAATTAAAATATATATATTTAAAATAGATTTTTTAAAATAAAAAAAATATTTATTGGAACATAAATGATTATTCAATATATATAATTTTTTCGAAATATATACAAAAACCCATATTTTAAAAAAATATTTTAAAAATATTAAGTTTCTTTAATATTAGATTCAGTTTCTATATCTAACAAAAAAAAATTTAAATCAGAATGTGTATTCTAATTTTACTATAATACATAATCTAAATGTCTTAGAACATGTACAATTGCTAGAATGTGTATTCTAAATTTTGTAGATTCCTAGAATACACATTCTAAATATTTTAGAATATGTATAAGTGCTAGAATGTGTATTCTAAATTTTGTAGAATGTGAATTCTAAAATGTTTAGAATATGTGTTCCGAACTCTCTATTCTAAATTTCTTAGAACATGAACAAATGCTAGAATACGTAATCTATTTTTTCAGAAGATGTACAAGTGCTAGAATACGTATTCTAACTCTCAGAATACATATTCTAAACTTTTTATAACATATTTTATCAAGCTAAAAACTACTTAAAACTGGCTAAAATTAAAAATTGTATTCTTTAAATATTCTTTTATATTGTTTATGAACATGTTTTCACAGTTTTTTTTTGAAAATTTGTGTTTTTCTATTGCTATATGCAGTTTTGGAAAAAATGACAATTTACAAAAAAAATGTATACATAGACAAAGTAGAAGCTAGATGGCATTTTTAGCCAAATTTCCCGAATTTAGTTTGTTTATATATATTTTTAAATGAGATAGAATTGGTGTTTATTTTGAAGGTGCCACGTGGCATTGTTTTAGCTTTTCTTAAAATTTTATTTTTGCTGATTTGGAGGGATGGAGGCATGGAGAGGCCCCAAAATCCTTCTTATATATAAGAGATAGACGTTTCATATTGTAACTTACATCACACGACACGTGTACAAGAACTTGTGGAGCATAAGTAAATACTCTTTATATGGCAATTTTGCAAAAATATTTGGCAGTTTTGCATTTTTGAGTCATATTTAAAATTATTTCCATTTGGTAAATTATCCTTGTACTTCAATAGTGTAACTTACACCAAACATTCGACATGTGTACAAGCACTTGTGGAGCATGAGTCTTGAGTCATGACCTTCACGTTCTTCTTGCATGATGGTCAGCTGGATGAACATTTCTTAAATAAGACAAAAAAAAAATTAACTTGTCGGTTACGATTATGAAATCTAATATATATATATATGTATAACCCTCAAAAAGCAAAAACTAAAAGAAAACAAACACTCAAATATACTTGGAAGCAAAAATATTGAAAGCCACAAAAAGTCCCAATTAAAAGTTTCAAGGCATGAAGTTCACAACACCAATGTTCATCACATTCGTGATAGTCGTCATGTCATCTTTCTTTCCGACCAGAGAAACCGAGGTTGATTGTATCGCAGAATGTTTTCCATTGGATCTCATTCAATGCTTCCCATCAATGGTCTTTGGAGGAACACCATGTAAAGAATGTTGCGATAAACTGACTGAGCAGAAATCATGTTTCACTACAAGAAAACAGCCGGAATCAGACGGAAAATTTCGTCGGAAACCGGGAATTCCGTCGGAAATCCGTCGGTTTTATCCGTCCGAACTATGTCGTCGGAATTTAGGAATCCGTCGGAAATCCGTCTGAATTTCCGACGGATTTCCGACGGAATCTAGTTTCTGGAAATCCATCGCTAATGCGTCGGATATCCGTCGCTAATGCGTCGGATATCCGTCGGAATAAATTACGTCGGGTATCCGTCGGAATTCCGATGTTGCTGAACCGAAAGAGACCGACAGATTACCGACGTAGTACCGACGGATAGAAACTGATGGATTTACGACGGATCTAAAACCGACGGATTTCCGATGGATCTAAAACCGACGGATTTCCGACGGACTGCGAATTTTTTTTTTAATATAATATTTTGAAAAATAAATTAATTTTAAGAAAATTAAATTTTTAAAAAAGAAATGAAAAATAAAATTTAATAGTATTGAAAATTAAAATAGAATATTATTGTAATTTTTTAATTATTCAAAAAGAAAAAAAAAACATAAAATTGTTTATAATCGAAAATGAAACTAAATGCCCGGTGGACGTGGTGGATATTGCGAAAAGAAGTCGTTCATCCGTTGGATCATTGCTTGTTGATCAGCTTCATAATTCGCCTGTTGCGCTTCTCCGGCCTCTTTAAGGCGTTGCATATCTGCCTTCAGCTCCTCCATTTCAGCTTCTTTTGCCGCGAGCCTCGCTTGAAAATCGTCGCTAGGATCCCCGTAAAAGCGTGAAATAGCCGAGTAAGATGCTGAATCGTCGGGAAGACCAAAGACCCGACCTTTGGTCTTCAGAGTACACTGCAGAAATGAAAAGTTGAATAAATATTTGAAAGTTAAAAAAAATTGATTAAAATTTTAGAATTTACTTACCGCGTAGACGAATTCGTTGATCTTCTCGATCGGGACTTCGGTGAGAGGCGGGGTTCCTTCAATGATTGGTTGACTAAGAAGATAGTCAGCACCCATCGTCCTGACATTGCCAACAATCTCCCGAGCTACACCATCTTGGATTTCATTGGTGTACTTGTTTGTGTGAGCAACTTCGATCAATTTGAGGGCAGAAGGTTGGACACCATCTTGCCGAAACTACAAAATTAACAAATATAGTAAATATTTTGAATATAAAATTAAAAAAACAACATATTGATTAAACCAAAAACTTACAAGTTGTTTCGCCTTTGTGACAAAACTGGTTGCTCCAAGATTGTGCGTCGCCTTACCCTTTCCTTTGCGATCGCTGTTCCGGCATGCAGAGTGGATTGTGGAGCTAGCCTTCGTAGCGTCTTCACTCCAAAGACGCTTATCAACCCGTTCCATAGGGTCGGGTTCATAACCAACTCCCTTGGAACAAGATTCCTTGACCACAACGCCTTCCACTCGTTCATCTTCCGTGAATACATTACAGCCGCTTTTTTGTGGAAATCCCTTCTAACCAAAGCGGTAATGTGACTCTCCCAAGTAAATTCTTGCTGAAAAAAATGAAAATAACATTAAAATAAACTAATAAACTAATTAAATTCAAAGTAAACAATAAAGAAAATGAAAAACTTACCGCAAATTGCCGACACCACATTTCCTGCTCTTCTAAGGGCATTTGGTTGTACGTCGGATACGGATGCTGAAGCAATCCATTAAGCATCCGGTTGATAGATTTGGAAATCCCATTTCCCGAATCTTTAAACCTTCAAAACAAAATGTTTTGTAGACTTTAAATAGTTTATTAAAAAATATTAAAGAAAATTTAATAATTTAAAATTGGAAAATGAGACTTACCATGTGTCTGTCCCAACACAATCCGGATGAAGACGAGTGAATCTCTCTCGTCCAGGTAAAGCAACGAAGTCCTCGACGCTCATTGCTGACGGTGCAGTAAGGGGTGGTGTCGATGCAGCCGGAGATGGTACAGGTGATGCGGTCTCCGGAATATGGGTAGACGCCGTAGACTGACTCCTCGCAACTCCCCTACGCCTACCGGAACCTCGACGAACTTGGTTCCCAGAACCCTCGTAATATAATCCGTAATCCCTTATAAATTTTTTTAAAAATGATTATAAATTTATAAAAATGATTTTAAAAATGTAAAAATGATTAAAAACTTTTAAAATGATTATAAATTTCAAAAATGATTAATAATTTCAAAATCGATTAATAATACAAATGATTATAAATTGTTTACAAAATTAATTATAAATTTATAGAAAGTAATTATAAATTTATAGAAAATTAATTATAAATTTATAGAAAATTAATTATAAATTTTTAAAATGATTATAAATTAACCAATCTAAAGTAATAATGTAAAGTAAATTTTAATAAATAATGATTATTTATTAATAAAAACATTATAAATAACAAGAAATATTTAAAAATGATTATAAATTAATTAAAAACAATATAATTTTTTCAAAAAAAATATATAATTTATTCTAATCTAAACAAATTCTCTAAAGTCAATAATTCTCTAAAAAAACAAAACAAATTCTCAAAATTAAAAAATTAAATCTAAACACATAAATCTTGAATCAAACACTAGAAAACCTAAATCTAACATCCAATAACATAAATCTAACATCCTAAAACCTAAATCTTACATCCAACAACCTAAATCTAACATCAATCTAAAAACCTTAAAAATCTTTAATTTTTATAGTTTTGAAAACTTACAAATTGGATGGATTTGATGGAGGATTGTTAGACATGTTGATGCTTGATGATTGATGTCGAAATCGGTGCTTGAATCGGATGGAAATCGGAAGTCGAAATCGGATGTTTTGAGTTTTTTTTTCCGTTTGCGGTTCAGATCCGCGAGGAAGAAGATGACCCTATTTATCAAATATTTCTGACGGATTTCCAACGGGTTTGTGGTTTCGTGGTGGTTTACAATCCGTTTCTCTTGAAATATGTTTGTAGTAGGGTTTGTTACTCATTTCAATGATAAAATATAAACAAATACATTGTTACAAATGAAATATACGAAATCCAAAGAAATTTAGTTGTTATGGTTATAAATCATCGTAATAAGATATGTATAATGTAGTAACATGTAGACATGATAGTTGAGATTTTTTTTATTTTGATATATATAATATGTTACAAGGTATATGTTAGTATTTTATCATTGAAATGAGTAACAAACCCTACTACAAATATATTTCAAGAAAAACGGATTGTAAACGACCACGAAACCACAAACCCGTTGGAAATCCGTCGGAAATTTTCCGACGGATTTCCGACGGATTCGTGGTTACACGTGTCTCAGTTTAAGGATTGACTGACATTGGCTGCTTTCTTTTCCTTTGTTATCCGTCGGAAATCCGTCAGAATTTTCCGACGGATTTCCGACGGATTCTGTAAAATTTAGGTTTTCTTTTATTATTTAGGCTGTATATTATTTTTTTTGGCTGTATATTATTTTTTTTTGTTTAATTTAGGTTTTCTTTTATTAATTTGGTTTGTATATGAATTTTAATTTTAATGGTTTTTATTTATTTATGGCATTTGTGGTTTTAATTATTATAAAATGTAATATTTAAATTACAAATTAAAATACAAAATATAAATAAAAACAAATGTTGATCATGTACTAATCTGAATCAGATAATGATCCTTCTGAAGGAATATCGTCTTCGGCCTCATCAAATTCTCCAAGTTCTTCCTCAGATTCTGAATGAACTCTATCATCACCAAATTCCGTCAAATCAACCACAAGGAATGTATCAAAAGAATGCTCAACATGATCCATTGGAACACTTCTAGTTGGTTGTAAAGCATCGTGCTCTGAAACTCCAAAATTTTTTCCTCTTGGATTAATTGGAGTCACTGTAATCCAAGGATCTGAACGCCGTGTTACCCTAGGGTAACGAATATAGCATACCTAAAAAAAACAAATGTAAGTTATGAAGTCAAATAAAACATAAATAGAATCTAAAAACTTTAATAAAATATTTATTAAAATATCCGAACCTGGTCTGCCTGTGATGCTAGGATGAATGGGTCATACGTACGAAGTCTTCTTCTAGAATTTACTGACGTGATGCCAAATTGGTTCACCTTAACCCCACGCCCAACTTCTGGATCATACCATTCACACATAAAAACAATGCACCGCATGTCCAACATCCCTGGGTAGCGAACTAGCAATATTTCTTTGTGAATCCCGTAGTAGACAACATCACCAGATTGAGCCGAAATCCCATAATCTGCAGTTGGTCTTGACCTTCCTTCATCGTGAATCCTAAACGCAAATCCCCTACTGCAATACCTAGGATATGAGGTCGCAATGTAGATTGGGCCAGTAACTAACTCTACTAACCATGTCGGAAACACCGAGCCACCTCAAATTCCTTCATTAACCTAAGAAAATAATATCCACAAAATTAATATAAAACACTAACGTAATATTTAAAGCCATTTATATATTAATATTATAGCCTACTTACGTAAAATTGTAGCCAAGTAATATAATCGTTCTCCTTATGCAGTTCAAGTTCTTCTTCAGTCTTTTCCGGAAAATGGCTACGTATTATTGCCATGTAAAGCCTGAAATCAAACAACATTATATAACCTTTGGTTGCTATTACTTATGTAAAAAATAATTTAGTATTTAAATAGATTTAGTTTTTTACCTTTCGTACTCCGCCATCTCCTCACAATTTGTTACGATATACTTATGCAAGTGAGTCCACTCCTGTTGTGAAAATTTGCGTTTCTTCCCTTTTCCACTTACTCGACCAACTTGCGAAAACAACTCAGGGACCACCAATGGATACATGGCTTTCTCACCTCTATCATCATGGCGAGCAGGACGTTTACTCTTCGTACGAACTTCCGATGGAAAGTAATATTCTGCAAAATGTGAAGTTTCTTCGTTGATGCTCTGTGCGACAATTGACCCCTCAACTCGACTTAAATTTTTAACCTTCTTCGGAATGGAACATGTACCGCTCAAAAGGATACATCCAACGGAATTGAACAGGACCACCAAGTGCGGCTTCATGGGGGAGGTGGATCGGAAGATGTTCCATAACATCAAAAAAGGACGGCGGAAATATCTTCTCAAGATTGCAAAGGATCAAGGGTATATTGTCCTCTAAATTGCGAATCCCCTCAAGTGTAAGTGTTCTCGTGCATAAATCCCGAAAGAAAGCACCAACTCCTGCAAATAAAAATACACAAATTTAAATATATATATAAAATAAAAATATCAGTAATTTTTAAAATACACGTGAAAATAATTTATACCTGCAATTGCTTCGTACACATCTTTATGAAGGAGCTCCGCAAAAGCGAATGGAAGAAGTCGCTGCATCACAACATGACAATCATGACTCTTCATTCCGATAAACTTTCCTTCTCCATAGTCGACGCAATTATGCAGATTAGATGCATATCCATCAGTAAATTTGACATCGTCTTGAATCCAATCAAAAAATTCTTTTTTCTTTTGTGCATCCAACCAGTACAGAGCAAAAGGATATTTACCATTGGGAAGAATTTCAAGAAAATCACGATCGCAAATCTCTGCCAAGTCCAACCTAGACTTCAGATTGTCTTTTGTCTTCCCCGGTACATTTAAAACCGTATTCATTATGTTATCAAAGAAGTTCTTTTCAACATGCATCACATCGAGGTTGTGCCTCAATAAATGGTCCTTCCAGTAAGGCAATTCCCAAAAGATACTCTTCTTGTGCCAATTATGAACTTCTCCGGCTCCGTACACAGTTTCATGTCCATTACCTCCACATTCAGAAGTCATTGGAGCACCAAAATCTCTCAACTGCTCCAATAATTTACAGCCGTCTTCCTCATCAATTGGAGCTTCAAACACTTGTTTATTTTTCGTAAATAAAGTTTTAGACCGACGATACGGATGCTCTATCGGTAGAAACCTTCTATGGCAATCAAACCAACACGACATTCTTCCGTTCCTCAATTGGAATGCATCTGTGTTGTCTGAACAATATGGGCACGATAGTCTTCCATGAGTTGTCCATCCAGATAACATTCCATATGCTGGGAAATCGCTAATGGTCCACATAAGAACCGCCCGCATCCTAAAATTCTGCTGGCGTGAAACATCAAACACTTCAGCACCGTGACTCCATAGCATTTGTAACTCATAGATCAATGGCTGGAGGAATACATCTAGTGATCTCTTTGGATGCTCAGGGCCGGGAACAAGAACAGAGAGAAATAAAAACTCTCGACGCATGCACATACCAGGGGGCAAATTGTACGGTGTTACGATTACTGGCCACAACGAATACTGCCTTCCATGCTTCCCAAATGGGTTGAAACCATCTGTACATAACCCGAGGTACACATTTCTTCTCTCATACGCAAAATCCGGATACATGGATTGAAAATGTTTCCACGCTTTAGCGTCCGACGGATGTGTAATCTCTCCATCTTGACGATGTTCTGCATGCCATCTCATTTGCTCTGGCGTGCGCTCAGATTGATATAACCTCTTCAACCTCGAAGTCAACGGTAAGTACCACATACGTTTAAATGGAATTGGAACTCTCCCACTAGTATCTTGAAACCGTGGTTTACGACAAAATCGACAACTTCTCCTGTCTTCATCTTCTCTCCAATATATCATACAGTTGTCGATGCACACATCTATTACTTGATACGAGAAACCAAGACCACCTACAAGTTTCTATACCTCGTAGTATGATGCCGGTGCAAGATTATCTTCAGGCAAAAGATCTTTCACCATATCTGCAATCGCATCAACGCATTCCTCTGCCAAATTGAAGTCCGTCTTAATGGTCATCATTCTACTAGCAGATGATAAAGGTGAATGACCATCTCTACACCCATCATATAATGGCTGCTTCGCTGCATCTAACATATCAAAAAATCTTCTAGCTTCTACATTTGGTTCTTCAACCCTATCCTCATCTATTATGGTCGAAGATAAATTCTCTCTAAACGCATCATTCACCATCTCAATGGTACCAACACCAAAATCTACTTCCAATCTATGTTCTCCTAAGCTATCCGCAACATAGGGTTCACTGCTACTACTACCATATTCAAAATTTCTTTCTCCATGTAGATACCAAATCTTGTAACCCGGCATAAATCCATTGTTATACAAGTGATGTCATACTAATTCTATCTTAACATTACGAGAATTGCGACAAATTGAACATGGACATTTCATCTTACCACTTGTTTTCACTCGCGGTTGATTCCCAGCAACGGCCATGAACTCGCATATACCTCGTGCATAACCATCGTTTAATAACTTCGACTCCGGATCAAACATTTCTTCATCCATCCACGATCTGAAATCTCTAGAAGATGACATCTCTCTCTACACGATTTTTAAAGAATTCTTGGGTTTAATTTTGTTGTTGTGATTGAATGGAGAAGTATGGTAACATATATATAATAACGCTTTCCGTCGGAAATCCGTCGGAATTTAACGGATATAATAACGGATATAAAAATGGCTATATTAACGTTCAAATTTTCCGACGGATTAAACCGTCGGAAATTACCGACGGTAAACCGATGGATTTCTGACAGGAACCGACACTATCCGTCGGAAAATACCGACGGATTTCCGACGGATATTAAAATTGTCAATTACGTCGTAAATTCGTCGGAATTCTGTCGGTATTTTCCGACGGATATTAATTCCGTCATAAATGCCGTCAGAATTGCGGTAGATTTCTTGTAGTGTTTGTGTAGTTACATTCAAGACCCAATGCTTAGTACGTTTCCTAGCTCTCCAAAGGCTGGCAAAGTTTTAGTGGCTTGTAAAGTTCCTGTTCCTAGTTGTTCATGAAGCTTGTTGAGATGCGTATAATAGAATCATCTAGAACCTTCTAGATATACTCTTCTCAACAAAGCTCAATATATTATTAATACAAAAAATTATGAAATCTAAATCTTATGTATAATGAGTTAGTGATGATGATGGTTGTTGGGAAATTTTCATTTCATCGTTGAACCTTAAATATTGTGGTGTCTGTTTGATTGTTTCTTCCGTTTTCTGTTCTTTTATTCATTTTAATTTCTGTGTTAGAAAAAACAATAGAATCTTAATTTGTAGATTCCTATAAACCAATCTCTAAGAAAACAAATGCTGATGGAGATCCTCAAGTGATTATTGGTTGATATCCTTTTGCAATATTCTACGTAAAGTCGTCATAAATCATTGCGAACTGGTTGATGGAGATCCTCAGGTGAGCTAAACCAATCGACTTTCATCAAAGAAAATTGTTTGCTTGCAACTGAGTTATTAAAGACACAGTTTTTCCACGCATCACAGTAAAATTTGACATCTTAAAGCAAATATAGCATGAGAGGATGTTTTCTACAACAACCAAAGAAATGATATATATATATATATACACTCATGATAACTCATCTGAAAAGAGTCGATTGAGACTGCTACTGCGAGATTAGGTCTTTGGAAATAGAAATAATTGCTTAATTTTGAACCAAAGGTAAATATTTCCGTCAAATCTGAATCAACAATGGCAATCTTGCATCGTTTTGGTACATCATGAGAATTTATGTAGGCAAAGTAATCGACATATTGAAACATTTGGTGCTCCAAAGATCCTATATACTAAATGCCACTATGTATGTCTTGAGTGGGTGAACTAACTAACTATGTTTTTATTTGCGGTATACTCTGTAGATATCTGCCTCATTATGGATGCGTTGAAGCAATGTCAAATCCCATATGAACTCATAGTGAATGTCGCTTTCAACTTGCGATATCGGCCTTCCTTCTACCTCCCACATTTTCCTCGGCGAATACCAAGAATTATATAAAAAGATCTCACCATCAAGTAGCTTGGTTTTCTGTAGTCTTATTCCACTTCGCAACTCCAAAATACAATTTTGGTCTTAGTTGCTGCTATTCACAATATACTTTCAACTTGTGATCAAATGGGTGGTTGAGAATAAGCATCCGGCGAACTTTGTTCTCTGTGGTTATCCCCAATAAACCTGAGATCGACTATTTTTAATATGCTCTTTTTCCTCAAAAAATTTGGTTGTAACTAGTTTGATGGCTCTTATACTCATATTTTTTGAGGAGTAACTCTCTCGAATCAATATGGAATTATTACCTACCGCTCATTCTATGTTTTCTCCTTGATTGACTCTAAAGCGGACTC
Source organism: Cardamine occulta (assembly GCA_028015245.1). NCBI lineage: Eukaryota > Viridiplantae > Streptophyta > Magnoliopsida > Brassicales > Brassicaceae > Cardamine > Cardamine occulta. Next base: position 22,085,418 of record CM051386.1, read on the forward strand.
CACTATAAGAAAACATAGGAGTTGCGACGGAAATTTACATCGAAACTTTTCCGTCGTAATTTAGCAACGGATTAACGACGACATTACAACGGATTTCAGATTCGTCGTAAATTAGTCGTAAAATTACGTGTAAACTATTCGTCGTAAAATATATGTACATAAACGACTATTTAGCGACGCAATTACGACGAATACTGTATTCGTCGTAAAAACGTTGTAAAGTTTAAACGTTTTTACGACGAATTTATTTTACGAGGAATTTGCGAGATAAACTTTGTATTAAGTCAGAAATAATCGTTGCAAAGTTTACAACGTATTTACGACGAATAAATTTAACGAGGAATTTACAAGGTATATTTATTAGATAAGTAAAACGTGTAAAACTATGATTGGTACGATGGAAGTTTACCTCATAAATCAGTCGTAAAGTCGATGGTACCTCCTCGTTAACATGATTTGTTGTAAAATCGTTGTAATATTTCTACCTACCAAACACGAAAAATTCCTATAAATACCACACCTTCATTATCTCAACATCACACATCACAAACAACAATCACATTGAAACTAAACACGAAAAAATGTCTTCTGCATATGATATACGGAAGCAACGAAGATGGATGTATAAGCATAGAGATTCCGAGGGAAACGTAACCGAAGAGTTTATGAATGGGTTGGAGCTATTCATGTATAAGGCCGGACAGACTCCACTCACTATAGAAACTGGTAAAATATTCTGTCCTTGTCGAAAGTGTAAAAATACAAGATTTGCGCTTATTGAAAATGTTTGGAAGCATTTGTTGAATAGAGGATTTATGCCCCAATATTATATTTGGTTTCAACATGGGGAAGGTTATGGTCAGAATGAAGCAGAAAGTAGTAATAATAGTAATTTTGAAGCTGTGGGTACAGATGAACCTAGTAATTTGCATAACTATGCCCATCCTTATCATGTAGATCAGGGTGATGTACAACATGATAGGGTTCATGACATTGTTAGAGATGCATTTAATCAAACCACTTCATCATTTGCTGATAATACAATTGAAGAACCTAATTTAGATGCGAAACGGTTCTATGAAATGTTGGATGCTGCACATCAGCCAATCTACGAAGGATGTAGAGAAGGTTTGTCAAAATTATCATTGGCATCTAGGATGATGAACATTAAAACTGATCATAATCTAGGGGAGGTTTGTATGGATGCATGGGCCGAATTATTCAAAGAGTATTTGCCAGAAGACAATTTATCTGCTGAATCATACTATGAGATTCAAAAGCTGGTTTATAGTCTTGGGCTGCCTTCTGAGATGATAGATGTTTGCATTGATAATTACATGATCTATTGGAAAGATGATGCTCAGTTACATGAATGTCGATTCTGTAAGAAGCCAAGATTTAAACCTCAAGGCGCCGGAAGGAATAAGGTACCGTACCAACGGATGTGGTACCTACCAATAACAGAAAGGTTGAAAAGATTGTATCAGTCTGAAAGGACAGCTGCATCGATGAGATGGCATGGAGAACATTCACAAACAGAAGGGGAGATCACACATCCATCAGATGCAAAGGCGTGGAAACATTTTAAAACGGTATATCCTAATTTTGCTAGAAACGTCAGAAATGTCTATCTTGGATTATGCACTGATGGTTTCAGTCCATTTGGGATATCTGGTAGAAAGTATTCTTTGTGGCTGGTAATTGTCACGCCTTACAACCTTCCGCCAGGGATGTGCACAGAAAAAGAATTTTTATTCCTTAGTATCCTAGTTCCTGGTCCTAAACATCTGAAGCGGTCACTAGATGTATTTCTCCAACCTCTAATACACGAATTGAAAGAGTTATGGCATTGTGGAGTTCGAACCTATGATTGTTTGGTAAAAAGGAATTTTACTATGAAAGTTGTGCTTATGTGGACGATAAGTGACTTTCCTGCTTATGGGATGTTGTCAGGTTGGACAACACATGGAAGATTATCTTGTCCGTATTGTCTTGGGAGAACTGATGCATTTCATCTGAAGTATGGAAGGAAAACTAGTTGGTTTAATTGTCATCGTCGGTTCCTCCCAATGCACCATCCTTATAGAAGGAACAAGAAGTTGTTTTGGAAAAATGTTATTGTACGTGCTCTTCCACCGATGTATTTAACAGGAGAACAAATTGAAGCGGAAATTGATCACTATGGTGCTCAAGAAACTATAAAGCGTGGAGGTAATTGGCATACTCAACGTAATATGCCAGACGGATACGGAGAACATCACCACTGGCACAAGAAAAGCATATTTTGGGATCTTCCATATTGGAAGAATCATCTCCTACGACACAATCTTGATGTCATGCATATTGAGAAAAACTTTTTCGATAATATCATGTACACAATATTAAACGTGCCAAAGAAGACAAAAGATAGCAAAAACTCAAGGATGGACTTACCTGCTATTTGTTCTAAGAGTGAGTTGGAGATTACAGACGAGGGTGAAGTGCCATTTCCAATGTTTAGGTTGATGGGAAATGCAAAAACAGCATTATTCAAATGGGTGAAAGAAGATGTGAAGTTTCCTGATGGTTATGTTTCTAATCTCTCTAGATGTGTTGAAGAATGAACAAAATTTTCAGGGATGAAGAGTCATGATTGTCATGTGTTTATGCAACGACTACTTCCATTTGCACTTAAAGAGATAATCGATGAAGATGTTAATGAAACACTTGCAGGTATATACATATATATATATACGTGCTTATAATTATATATATTTCTAATAAACTTAAATAATATTACGTTTAACAGGTATTGGTGTATTTTTCCGGGATCTTAGTACACGTACCTTGATGGAACAAGACATTCAACAACTTGAAGCTAACATTCCCATATTATTGTGCAATTTGGAGAAGATTTTCCCCCCAGCATTTGTTGATGTTATGGAGCATCTTCCAGTCCACCTTCCTCATGAAGTGGCACTAGGTGGACCTGTTCAGTATCGATGGATGTACCCATTTGAGCGTTTCATGAAACATTTAAAAGGGAAAGCAAAAAACCTTGCCAGAGTAGAAGGGTCAATTATTGCAGGGAGTTTAACTCAAGAAACATCTCACTTTTCGTCATACTATTTTTCGCTGAAAGTTCGGACACGGAAAAGAGCTCCTCGACGATATGACGATGGAGGTGTGGCACAAACTTATGTAGTAGAAGGTGTTCCAAACATATTTTCGCAAATTGGACGCCTATCTGGACAAGTAAAAGAAGTTTGGTGGACATCTCCTGAAGATCATCATTGTGCACACACATATATTCTCATAAATTGTGAGGAAATGCGGTCATTTGAAAGGTATATATATAACATATAAAATGTTTTAGATAGTAATGTATGAGTTTTGTGCACACACATTTATCTTATAATTTAATAATTGCAGCTTATTCGTGGATCAAGTAGGAGAATCAATTGAGGGAATATCAGATGATGAAATCAACAAGCGGAAAGATTAACACTTTATTATGTGGTTGAAAACTCAAGTACGATCTTAAATTTCATTATTTAATTAGTCATTATAGACTAATTAATGATAAAGATAATATTTTTTTACTTTGAATTTATCAGGTTGATTATGATGATCCATATTATCCACCATGGTTTCATGACTTGCTTCAAGGTCCAATCAGTAAGATAACCACTGCTCCAATGTATTTTACTCGAGGATATGCGTTCATACTTATGACTACGGTAGACATCTTACATCCGTTAACTATGGAGTATGTGTGAAAGGAGAGATCGATTTTTATGGAATCATACAAGAGATAATGGAAGTTGAATTTGCTGGGTTAGTGGGGATGAAATGTGTACTCTTCAAATGTGATTGGTTCGATCCAACAGTTGGCATAGGTGTTCGTTCCAATAAACTTGGAGTTGTGGATGTTAACGCGGCAAGACGGTACAACAAGTTTGAACCTTTAATCTTAGCATCTCAAGCAGACCAAGTAAGCTTCATTTCGTATCCCAGAGTTAGGACCACGGGAGTCACTTGGTTATCAGCTATTAAGGTGAAGCCTAGAGGTCGAATCGTAGGAGAAGAAGCATTGCAATAAGATTTATGTAGTGATATTTCGACACCGAATCAAACTACAAATGAGATCTTACTTATAGATCGCAACAATCAAGTATTTGAAGACATCCCATATGATGATGAAGAAGAAGACAACGGGAATGAAGAGTTTGCTGAAAGTGACAATCTAAGCACAGATTCAAGTGAGGCATCAGACAACTTAGTTGATGAGAATAATTAAATGTTTATAATATGTGTTTTGTAATAGTTAACATTTCCAATATAAAATATTATTCAATTCAATTTATCAACTAAGTGGTTTATGTTTATGGTTGGTTCTAAGTTTCAAATAACATTTATAAATTTTATAAATTATTAAAATTTATAATTTTACCTATTACAATTATAATTTATAATTTCTAAACCACATATGTTTGTGGTTTAGGTTCGTGGTGTATAGAGAATTTAACGACGGAGTTACAACGGATTCGTCGTAAAAATGTTGTTAAAAGATTAAACATTTACGACAAATTAACGAGGCGGCCTCGTCATTTCCTCGTAAAGAAACACTTACAAGTTCGAATATTTCTATAAATACCACATCCTCTCATTTCTATTTCAATACAACAAACGTTTATAAGTAAAAAAATTATTCGCAAAACACTAATTTAATTATGGATGATGATAGATCTTTTGTTCCTGGTCAAGCAGGTGTGAGACAAGCTGATGAACGAGCAAGAAGAAAACTTGAACGATCAATGCTTCAAGAATGTGCTGGTATAAGCGAGTCTATGTTTAATTCTTATGAGAGACATGTACGGATGGTTAATTGTGTTGTTGAGCCAGAAGATCCGTCTTTCATGGGTGTCCCTTGGAAGACTACAATTGAATACCTAACACAACAAGGTAAATTGCAATGTCATGCATTAATTATTAGTATACAATGTTCTTTTTAGATTTCTCAATAAACAAATATATATATATATATATATATATTTTTTACTTATTTTATTTTGAATATAGGTGGACACTGGTAAAAGAGCTGCATAAGATTTGTGTACCACAATGGTATCACGTTCCTTTTGTGGTAGCTGTGATTCATAAAATGGTTCATAATGGATTGGGGGCTGCGATGGTTATAATGAAGGTAAACTGTATTATAAGTTTTAGTCTTTAGATATTCTTAATTAATCAATTTGATATTTAGTAACTATTAATTGTACTTTTTGTGTTCTTGTAGGATCCGACTGGTACTGTACAAGCGAGCATTCATAGGTCTGCTTTATCTGATAACAAATATGGGCCGCACATAAAGGAGGGTTCAATGTTGCTTCTAAAGGAGGTTGTAGTTGTTAAGTTTGAACAGGCGACAACATATCTTAACATTACTCTGAATAACATAACTAATGTAAGTTACAATTTTATTGTTAAAAGTATATTATTTATAAGTATTATCATTAACTTGTTAATTTTGCAGGTAATATCTATAGAAAACGTTGCTACAGCATTCATACAAGAAAGTGGTCCCAATGGTGTTAATCGAAATCCAAACAATTGGTTAAACCATGAAGATGAGGTTGGGTCGGATGATACTGAAGAAATTGAGTAGTTCATTACGTCATGATAAATGGAAGGAAACAAATATTTATGTTTATGTTTAAAATGCTTCCAGTTTATTTGTATGTTTAATTTATGTTAAACTATCGTATAATATTAATATCTATGTATGTTTAATTTCGTATCCAATATAAAATTAAATGTTTCTATATATTTTCAATTTCAATTTATGAATTTTAAAGTTTTTCTACATTTCTATAAAGGTTAGGGAATATGAGAATTAGTAACGGATTTTTAATTTACTTGTATTAATTAATATTACGACGAATTTACGAGGCCGCCTCGTTAATACGTCGTAATGGCTCCGACATATTAACAAGGCGGCCTCGTTAATTCGTCGCTACATAACGAGGCCATTACGACGAATGTTTATTTTACTCGTATTAAAGAATATAACGTCTAATTTACGAGGCCGCCTCGTAAATTCGTCGTAATTGTTACGACGTATTAACGAGGCGACCTCATAAATTTGTCGTAACGTTACGACGGATTAACGAGGAACACAAAATCTATATATATGAGGACGCGGCCCCCTCTTTCCGATGTTTATTCAATCCAAACTCACTATCTCTCTAGATTTTCTCTCTCTACATCCGAAATTGAGGTAAATTTTTTTTTTTTATTATTTAGTTTTAATTGAAGATTTGTTAAGTTGAATGGTTTAAGTTAGATAGAAGGAATTTAATTAGAATTGGTAAGTAGATGCTTTGATAAGTTAATTAGAATGATTATATTTTAATTTAAATTGTTAACTAAATTAATATTATTTATTTCAAATGTATGTGTAGATATGGTTAGGAGTTCCGCATTAGCTAGACGACGGGCCGACCGTCCACATTACAGTGAGACGTTTTTAGGTTCCGACACGACCACTACTAGAGCAGAAGTATCATCTTCTGCTACCGCATCTGTTGACGTACCATCTACTTCAGCCGCCCCTTCTACTGAGACGGTACCAGAGACTCAAGCAGGTCAGGACCCACCACCTCCTGTTGTACCAGAGACTCAGCAGGGTCAGGATCCATCACATCCAGATTTATTAGTTCCTCCTACAGCTCCATATGCACGGTATACCGTCGAGGATCTTCTTGTCCAACCAGGACGAGAAGGATTGGACAAGTTGGATCCTAACCGGCCACCGAACACATTCTGGTATGTAAATTATAATTCTTTATTTATATAATTATTAAATTTTAGCTATTAATAATTAATATTTAATTACTCATACATATTTAATTTTATATTTGTTTAGGTTTGGTGTGGATAATAAGGTCAGATGCAGCGTTTCTGATATCATTAAGGGATACTTCATTGAGCCTCATCCCAACTGGACTCTCGTACCTGATCACATCAGGAAAACATGGTTCAAATGTTTTGCGGTATGTTTATTAAAAATAAATTAAATTTTTAATTTTTAATTTTATTTTATATGTTTTTACTTAACTTTTTTAATTAATCTTTTTGTAGCAAAAATGGAATTGGGAAGTTTCCATAAACGAGAGAGTGAAGAAAGAGTTCAACATAAAGGCGATGAAGCGACTTGCTAACACGGTCTCCGACTGGAAGGAGAAATGGCAACTAGGAGATCCGAAACCCATCTACATCACCGATGCTGTATGGGAGGGACTTGTACGGTTTTGGAATGCCCCGGATTCTGTTATCAAATCCGGGAAGTGTTCAAAGTCCCGTCTTACCCTTGGTCCGGATGGACTATTACCGACTCCCCATACATCCGGCCAAACACCTTTTGCGGGTGCCCGCATCAAGCTGGTAAAAAGTTTTTGAAAAAAATTAATTCAGTATATTTTTAAAATTTAGTATTATTTAAATTAATATATTTTATTTTTATGATTTCATTTCTAGGCTAAGGGGGACCCTTCCTTCTCTTCCAAGATTGTTCGAGCACACCCACAAGAAAAAGAATGGAGCTTTTGTGGATGTCGGAATCTGAGAGGATCCACCAGGGGATCACTGATCGAGACACAACTTTCTCAGCAATCCGAGGATGGGACTCCCGTGGAGATAAGTACGGTAGAAGCTGATTAGATCTTCGAATCGGTAAGATTAATTTTCAAATTAAAATTTAAAATTTTTTTTTTTATATTTTGTTTATTGACGATTTTTTTTCCAGGTTGTTCCGAAGAAGAAAGGTCGCTCTTTAGGTATGGATTCGGTTCATGACGTCCGAATTGCTTCTTCTTCGCATGTTTAGTCAGTCGCAGATGATCCGGTCCAGCTTCGTTCTGAATTAGCAGCTGCAAATGCCGAGATTAGTTCTTTGAGGGCCGAACAAGATACCATGAGGAACCAAGTTCAGGGTCTTAACGCCTTGTTTGGAATTTTGGCGGCCACTAATCCCGACCTTTCTCGAGAATTGGAGCGGCAACAACAGCTTCGAGACCTACATGCACAGCAACCACCCCAGCCGAGTGCACCTACCGAGCAGCCGCCAGTGGGCAATTCTACAGATGCAGACGATGATCATTATTTTTCGGATATAAATTTGGACATTTAGAATTTTATGTTTTGTATAAATTTTTAATTTAATATAAGTATTAGAACTTTTTATTAATTATATAATAATTTTATTAATTAAATTATTTTATAATTAATTAATAATTCAATATTTTAAAAAATAAAATCTATATTTTATAAAAAACAATCAAAAATTAAATATATTTTAATTAAATTTTTTTAATTTCTAATTAAAATTACGATGCATTAACGACGTCTATATTTAATAATCGTTGGGAAATCATTGTAAAGTTACGTCGAATTAACGACATTTATATTATAGAATCGTTGGTATTTCGTCGTAAAATTACTGTCGCAGTTACGACGAACTTCTTATTTGCGTTGAATTAACGTCGAATTTTTTTATGACGAATTGCCAACGACTGTTGTTCCTCGTTATATTTTACGATGAAATTACATCGAATGTGCTATTACGACGAACTGTTTACGACGAATCGTTGTTCGTCGTAAATCCGTTGTAATACCATCTTTACGTCGAATTAACAACTGATTCTTCGTTGTTATAAATGTGTTTTCTTGTAGTGCTCTTCTTTCTGTGCTAAGATGGTGGTTCAAAGCATTGTCTATCATATTTGGAGAAAGTTCAATCAACACACATCGATCACTTCATCCATCAACATAACCACTCCATCATAACAATGGCTTTTTTTTTGTCCTTTGTTTTGGAAGTAAAAATTTACTATTCCTTGATTTAATCTGGAAAGCATTTTAACCTTTTTGTAAAGTAGCTTTTTAAAATAAATTTTACAATACAAAAAAAATTTATAATATGGATTTTAAATGGATAAATATACTTTAGATTGGGTAGCTCTTGGAGATGATATCACGGCTACACTTTGGTTGCGACACATAAATAAACCATTTGGGATCTTCTCCAAAGCAAGACGGCAAAAGTTTTTTTAGAAAAACCAATACATATGGTTAGGACCCAAATAATATATTATATTTGTATCGATATAACATTAATCTACCTTTCAACATTTTATAATTTGGTCGAAAATTTTGTATTTGTTTTTAACACTTTTAGTCATAACATATGTGAAACAAATCTAAATTTTTTACTATATAACTAATGAAATAATATAATTTTAAAAAATTTAGAAGGATGAATAAAATTATTTCCACTAACTTTTTTCTTTTCTTTTTTCTTTCATTTAATTTTTGTGTTAAAAGGAACAATGGGATCTTAATTTGTAGATTCCTATAAACTAAAAATGAAAAGAAATACGAGTAGCAAATTATTTCCACTAACTTACGAAGCAAATGAAAATAATAAATTCAAATATCATCTTCTTTGTATTTTCAATATTCCTCTTTAAATTGTTCCATATCACCACTTCTTTATCAAAATTTTCCTATGTATGTTCTTAGAAAAGAAAAAATAAGAAGGAAAATCAGTTATCAAGATATGACAATTTATATTTTGTATTCTAACATTACTATCAAAACCATAAATTCCAAAATTATCACAAAATTTAAGTTTATAAAAGTTACTAAACGTTTAGGGACAGAGTTCTAAATGGACCATTTTCATGAACTTTTATGAACACTTTTAAAGCTTTAAACTTGTAGGGATTTAATTTTTCTAATGTTATGGTATTTTAATTTGGAACTAAAATTATATATATATATATAATTATATAATTAAGAATTTCGGTTTGACTATTTTAAATATTTGAGTAAGCTTGGTATTTAGATCTGGAAAATTTTAAAAGTTTTCGTTAAATTTGAGTAACAAACAAATTTGAATATATGACGCTAAGGTTCATAATGGGATTTTACCCACTAAGTATCCAAAACCCGGATAGAATATTAAGTCTCCAGACCTGCTTATTATGTTAAAAAAATATGGGTATAAATTATGAGGGTTTTATTTAGTATAAAATATTAAGTTGTTTTCTTTAAGAGAAAAAAGATACTTGGGTATGAGACAATTAATATGGATTTTTTATGATAAATCCTTTTCTTAAAAGAGATACAATTTAATTATTATGATATTCTGAAAAAAGAGATAATTGGGTATGATACTGATCAAGAAACTGAAAAAAGATACAATTTAATTATTATGATATACTATGTTACTTATCAAAACTACTATGCGGTATTGGTATATGTGCTTCTATTTCTATATATTCAAGCCTCATGCCTCAAATATTCATAGAAATTGCCAAAATTAAGGTTTTCCAATTTTTCTTTCCAAAATAAATAGTAAATCATACATCCGATAGATATTTATAAAATTTTAGAATAAAATAAAATAAAATTCCAGTAGTTAGAGCACGACTTTCATAATCTCTGAAACAAAAAAATTATTAATATTTTAATAAAAACTGATTTTATTATTAAATTTGAAATCTTAACAAAAATTAAACCAATAAGAAATGGACACCTATTAAATCAGTCTCTCATGATGCTCTCAACATTTCTCAAATGGGAACATCTTCTCACACTCTCTCTTTTTTTTTAATTATTTTTATTTTTTTAATAGTGATAGAATCATCTGAAAGATTCTCGCTAATAATGCTCTTACAAGTTAGAACAAAAAAAAACATATGAAAACTGTTTTTTTTTTTTTTTTTTTAGTATTGTAATCTCGTTATGACTTTGATAGTGAATACTGAATAGTAGTCGTCCTACGTTGATAGTGTGTACGTCAGTTACGAGGGCGGCCTTAAAAAGAGTCTTCCACTCCACGCGTCATAGACTTTAGCTGACTCACTATAAAATAAGTATGTAACTGTATTTATTTATTTTGGTCAAATATAACTGTATTTATTTTAAAACTTTATATTTTAGTTAATAATTTAATTTTCAAAAATTTTGAAAAAAATATTTTATTTAAGGATGTTTTACATTAAAATTATTTCATAAATTATAAAATTGAGTTAATGAATAGTTATTACTTTTAATTGAAATACATGAAAATGTGGCGGCAATCTTATCAAAATTCATCTTTGCAATCAAATTACATTAAAGTAACTCATTATGTTTTCTCCTTTTTTTCGAAATGATTACTTGTTTTTGAAAAGGCCAGACAATGAACAAAATTAAGGGGAAAGAAACTGCATATTTTCCACATCCAGAAGCAAAATTACACCCATCAAAAATTAATTACATAAGTGGGCCACCTAAATTAATACATCGGGCCTCTCAAATATTTAGAATTGATCTGAGGAAGTTGTTAACCAGACACGACGTATATGAATTCTATTAATTTCCTCTTTTAACTAGTTTCATTTTAAAACTAATAAAATATCTTGACCAAAAGATAAAAAACTATTTATTTCCTAACATAATAACTCTGATATGGATTTTGTTATTTAAAAAGTTGGATATCCATCCATTTCAATTTCCAAGCTAGTCAACAGATTAACTAAAATATGTCTGTTTCCTTCTGTATCCCTACAATACTCCAACTAAACAAAAAAAAAAACCCCCGTAAAAACAATATTTATTATTAAAACTATACAATAGTAACAAAATCAAAATAAAATAAAATTAATTTATGAACAAATCCAAGTCGGCTATAGCCTCTCTTTATTCACTATAAATTTGCCTTTCTCTTCTCTCTATCTCTATCACGAGAACTATCTCCGCTTCGTCTCACGTCACATCGGATCTAATCTACACACAAACATAAACTATTTTTCTCCATTTTTTTATAATTTTATTTTCTGGGTGAAATAATGGGAACAATAGAGATGGAGAATCCAAAAGTGAATGATCTCTCTCAAATCCTTCCTCGTGTCCTCGTCGTTTCAAGACGCACCGTTCGTAAAAACAAATTCGTCGATTTCGTTGGTTATATTCTCTTCCTCTTTTGCTCTGTTTTTTTTTTTGTTAATAATCATGCATGGCTCTGTTTTCAATATTAAAAATCGAAACTTTTTTAATGGGTGTTCTGTTTTCTAGATTAAAAATCAAAACTTTTTTAATGGGTTCTCATTATTTTTCTCTGAAAATGTTTGATTTTGTATTTTGGCAGGTGAATATCATCTTGATTTGATAGTACGTTATGGATGTGTACCAGTGATTGTACCAAGAGTCACTGGTGTTCATATGTTGCTTGAGAGTTTTAAACCAATTCATGGAGTTCTTCTTTGTGAAGGAGAAGATATTGATCCTTCTCTTTATGAATCTGAAATATCTTCTCTTTCTCCAGAAGAGCTTCAAGAGATTAGAGAAACACATGCGAGTGATACAGCTATTGATAAAGAGAAAGATTCCATTGAGCTTAGTCTTGCTAAGCTCTGTCTTGAACAGAACATTCCTTACTTAGGAATCTGCAGAGGATCACAAGTAAGCAAATGTTGTCTCTTTTGAGTTTATGTCATTTGGTTAGAACATAAAATGTTAATGATGATAAACTTTGTTTTGTTGCAGATTTTGAATGTTGCTTGTGGTGGGACTCTTTATTTAGACTTAGAGAAAGAGCTAACGAATAAGTTACCGGAAGAACGAAGAACGAAACATATTGATTATGATAATTATGATGGGCATAGACATGTTGTGAGGATTGTTGAGAATAGTCCACTTCATTCTTGGTTTAAAGATTCTTTGGATGGTGATAAAATGGAGATTTTGGTTAATAGTTATCATCATCAAGGTGTTAAGAGATTGGCTCAAAGATTTGTGCCAATGGCGTTTGCTTCTGATGGATTGATGGAAGGTTTTTATGATCCGGATGCTTACAATCCTGAAGAAGGAAAATTCATAATGGGTTTACAATTTCATCCAGAGAGAATGAGACAAGATGATCTTGATGAGTTTGATTATCCTGGTTGTCCTGCTGCATATCAGGTTTGTGTTCTTGAATACATATAGTTAATTTCAACTAAAATGAAGTTGTGAAATTGAGTTTTCATGTGTTTTTGGTTTGTTTATAGGAATTTGCAAAGGCGGTGATTGCGTATCAGAAGAAGCTGAATAGCACAATGTCTGTTCCAAAGACATTGAAGCTTGATAGAGAAATGGAGAATAAAAGAAAGATACTTGTTCGAAGTTTCTCGCTTGCGAAGCATATGTACACTAGAGGAGCACCGGGGAAGATCGCATCGAAAGAATCAGAACTCGAAGTTGGAGCCGAGTTTCTCGAGGTAAAGAACACCAAATCTTGTTTCGATATTATTGCAAGAGGCAAAATGGTATTAGACATTTGTATGGCCTTTCGCTATCCTTAAGGGTTACATAGTAAGAGCCAGTTCTTTGAAGTACATAAGATGTATTTCAATATTCATTTCAGCGGGGGTAAGATCATGTTTGTTGTGATGGGCCAGAGAGACCCATACCGGACCAGCCTGTTTTACATCTGGGACATTTTGAGCATTCATTCTAAGTGTGTACCCAGTTCTGATTTTGGCTTGCGGTCAAACATGCATGTGGGACACATACATGCATGTAGGTCTAAATCCGTCTTGATGGGTTTAGACCTAAAGAGGTCAAGACGGCATGAACCTTCATTTTTTAAATGGAAACTGACTTGCATTCCTGGCCCCACGGATTTGTGGCCCACCACAACCGCCCATGGACCTGGATCTTTGCGGACCACGGGCTTTTGGGCCACCGCAACAACTCTAATGCCCTATTCTTTTTTGATGCATGTTTATTCATGGTAGGATTATTGTGTTTTGTTGATGAGTTAGTTAAATCTTTTACAGTCGAACACGGCGCTAAGCGCGGAGCAAGAGATGAGACTAAAGGAGATGGGAGCGACGGTGAGGAACGGAGGATCATATATGAAAAAGTTGAAGGTGGACGAGGATAAGCAAATGATGGCAAGGAATATGATGAACAAGATGAACATAGAGCAACTCTCAGAGCTTATGGCATTTTACCATTTGATGGGTAATATATGTGGAGATGTTTTGGAGCGAAAGCTTCATGGCAATGTCAATGAATACATCAAGGAGCTCTGAGTTCACATGGAACGCATGCAAAGGATGCTTTAAGAAAAAGAAAAAGCTACTTTGTGAATTTGTATTTTTAATTTTTTGGTCAAAAGATGGTAAAGAAAGGTAACGTATGTTTGTGATCAATTTAATGGTATCTAACAGTCATAGGTTACATGATGAAATAATGGCAACAAAATTGTTTTTAGTAAATTCATTTTCATGAAAATTCAACGATGATTTAAACATTTTGTGAAATTAAATACTATATTATTATGAATTGTGGAAATAAGGACACTCCCTACCAATTTACACGGAAAAATGGATTAAAAACCCTCAACTTTTCAAAAAACATTAAAAATCCTCATTTTTATTATGAATTTTTAAACTCTCACTTTTTAATAAATGGTGAAATAAACTCTATGTATTATAAAAAAAATAAGTACATCATTATATTAAAATAGAAATATATAATTAAAATTTGGTTTATGATTTATTTTTTTAAATTTGAGTTTATGATTTATTTTTCTCAAAATTGGGTTTTTAACTAATATATTAGAACATTTTGTGTGTTTGATTCACATTTTTCTTTTTGATTAACTAACTAAAAGTAATTAATATTTGTCGCTTTTGAAATATTTTTAAGTTATATTTTAAATATATTTTTAAAATATTTTAAAAAGTGACTAATATTAATTACTTTTAGCTAGTTATTCAAAGGGAAAAGTTTGAACAAATTCTAATAAAAACATGCAATGTGCTCATCTATAATAATATTTTAGTTAAACAAAAATTAATTTTGGGAAAAAAAATCACAAACTCAAATTTAGAAAAATAATTTATTTATTTAACCAAATTTTATTTATTTATTTTTATTTTAATGTAATGATGTACTTAGTTTTTTTATATATATAATAACTAGGGTTTATTTCACCATCTATTAAAAGGTGAAGATTTTAAATCATTATTCTAATTGGTTAAGTATTAAATAAATTTTAGGAGATGATCTAATATGCAAAATGTTAGGAGTACTAAATGATATTCAAGATCGACTGTTAAACAGCTTTGTCGGGTTTATCAACAAGAGTTACATATAATTGACATAAGATAAGAAATTGGTTAGAAAATGTATGATATTCTCAGTTTACGAAACGAAAAAACAACACCTCTCTTGGACATGAAAATTGAAGGAAATGTTTTCTCAATAGAGGAGAAAAATTGTGTAAATAATTTCTCCCAAAGGAAGAAAGCAAACATTGTTCTTTCACAAAGAAAATATGTCCAAAACGAGGTGGAAATACATTTTGAGAGAGTTGCTCATGCGGAGCCAATTCTCATACACTTATCTGGATCTCACTAGTGGAGGGAGCAAGTCAATGAGACTTCTGTTGGAGATTGAAAATGATGGTGGATAAGAATCCAAGAACGGAAAAGAAAGAAAGTCGTGAAAACCAAACATCTTAAGGTATAAAGCCCGAGATAAGAATAAAATTGAGAGTTGGTGACGGAAGGGTGGAGCTAGAAGATGTTGTCGAAAAACGCCATGAGACAAGAAATAGTGAAAGATACCAGCAAAGTGAAGCTGCGAGAGGAAAAATATATTATGTTGGAAACCGAGATACGATCTCAACAAGAGGATATCAGATTGGACAATTAAGATCTTGTGAGAACAACGTCTCACATAGATATGAGTGAAAATATAGTCGCAGGTCACTAGATCTTTTTTTACATCTCATACTAGGTCTGAACGTTAGGGTTGGTTCATGTCTCTTGGGTTTTTGGGTTCAGAGGCATATGATATATTTTGTTTGGTTTGGTTCCATTTGCATTCGAGTCAAGTTTGGATACACGAAATAGAAAACAAATATTATTCCAAATATAACTTAGAACTTTCAAATAATATTGCATTTTGTATATGTTGGTTATTTTGATCAAAAAATAATTGATATTTTTGGGTTTATAATTGTAGGGTATATAATTGAGTTATATCAAGTTTATATATTATTAATGGTTTTGAATATATAGTTGTATTTAGAATATTTTAAGTATCTATTCAGTTCTCGGTTTAGTTTGGTTTGATTCTTCAGATAAAAAAGTTTAAGATTCTTTCAGGTTTTTGTCGGGTAAGATTCGGTTTAGTTTTTTAGTTTCTGGTATTTTTAAAATACATATCTCACACGGTGACCGAAAAAACAAATGACAAGATGAATCAAACTAATGGATGTAATATATGTTTTTAATATGTTAATAATAAAATTATAATATAGAATTGAATTTATTCATGTAAAATATCTTAATAACCAAACTTTTTTCTCTAACGAAATATGATTTATACTTTTCACTCTAAATTTATTTTTATATGATAAATCATTAAGCACACATATTTAACTTAATAACTAATTTTATTTAAATTTAATTTATTTTAAAATTAAGAAACTCGCCTATCGGGTGGGTCCTAATCTAGTATGAAATAAATCTGCAAGAGATATATTTGGTCTAACATCATTTAGATTAAGGTTATTTGGCGTGGGCTCTTTATGGGCCATAAAATGGGCTGTAAATGGGTTTCGTATTTTGGGCTAACGCCATTTAGATTTTCTATTGGGATAACGCCATTTAGATTTTATTGTCATCATAAATTTTATTAACATCGACAAAAGAAAATATCACTGGAAACTAAACTGACGAAAAATGTTACAATTTCTGGTAACATCAACCCTAGTAAGGTAGACAATTTTATAAAAGATTAACAAAATATAAATCAAAACTACTAAATCTAGATTTTTACCAGTTAAATCTTAATTCTATTCATTGATTATTTTACGCGATTAGAAACTGTCTCGATGTCGATAAAAATCACAAACATCACAGTTGTAGATCGATCAGTTGAAAGCCAAGAGATGAAAACGACAAATTAGGAAAAAGAAACATCGATAAAAAAGTTGATCCAAAACAGTAGACCACCACCACATACCACACAAAAATATGTCAACTCTAATTCAACCGATGACGAGTTGTATAAGCCTCCAGCCGTCCCGCTTCTTCTTGCTTCTTTTATTTTAATGCAACGAAAATCTATCCCTAAAAAAAAAACAATCTGTATGAGACGCTATATTAATAATTCATGCATGCAACGAATAATGTTGATCTGATGGGCCAAACAGGCCTGGACTGACCCACCCCCACATTAAGCCCGAGAGCCCTGATTCATTAGTGTGGGGGTTAGATGAGGTCTATGGTAGAGTGATTATTGCCTTGTTGGGGACATAACAATATAGACATGTTAAAAAAAATATTATCACTAGTTGGTCTCGCACCCAATGCCTAGAAATTTCAAATTAACGAAAAAAAAAAAATATTCATTACTGATTAAAGTTTGTCCAAGAAGTCAAACCTTCTAGTTCCAGCTTTAATTATCTTTAATTATCCAATAATGCATTCTCCTCTCTTAATACGAGAGTGAACCAATTATTATACAGTAAAACCTTTATAAATTAATAATATTAAGATCAAAATATTTTATTAATTTAGAGAAGATATTATTATTAAATTTATAATTATTAATTTATAGAGAAATTTGCATAATTTTAAAATAAAACTCATATTTAAAGTAAAAAAATTAAAAATAATACTTTCATATTTTAGCAGCAGTTACATGTTAGGAAATAATTACCATATATTCAATTTTTAATAATTTTTTGATGTAATTTGAAAAGATAATATCATATATTTTTGATGTAATATGACAAAATTATAGATGAGTTACACAAAAATGCAAATTATGATTAAAAATAACACTAGAGTCATATTTCACTAAATTATCTTATTTATATTTTGTAGTTTTATATAATTATTAGTTTATGATATTGATGAAACCATATAATTACATAGGATTTTCCAAAAAAATATTATCTTATTATTTTATCGAATTTTGTTAAATATTACATTGGCCCAACTAGGTACCAAATTTTTTTATTAATTTATAGAGTATTAATTTTTAGAGGTGCTACTGTATAATAATACCGATATTTTTATACTCAATATGTATATCAAACCAGACTACCTTGCGGATCACTAGGTTACCGGGTCAACCATAAATTGATATAGGTCGACCACAGATTAATAAACTAATATATATATATATTAGTTGTATATATATATATAGTGTATAATATATAGTAATAAATAAACTAATAAAATATCACGACATGAAGATAATTTTTTAACTTCAAATGGTAGCTTTAGTAATATGAGAAAATATTTTCATAATCGTTAAATAGATTATCTCTTATACAAATCGAGTGGAGAAATAAAATAAAAAAATCTGAGAAATATGGTGTTGTCTATAAGACATCTTAGCCAACATAAACAAACATTATAATAAATTTTTTTAATACCAGAGCATTTGTAATATTATTAGATTATGTTGATCATAAGATAAAAACCGTCAAAAATATAGAGAACATTTTTATTATACAATATAAAATGATCATAATTATAAATAAAAATAAAAATATAGAAATACAAATAATTAGTTTATTATGCTCTAGTGAGAAATAATAAGAGTAGTCGTATGTACATATTATAAAAACCACAAAGTTATAAAAATAAGTGTAAAACACTATTTTCTCAAAATTAAATATTTTATTTGAATCAAAAAAGTTCTAAAATAAATAAAAAATTAAATATTTTGAAAATTTCTCTTGATCCGCAATCCGGTGGACTGGTTGAAGCGGTCGGATGACGGGTTAATAATAGTTTTTTCTAGGTTTTTCCAGTTTTATTATTGATGGATTCAAATACTAAACTCAGATCGGAGTAGTGTGCAGATCCCGGGTTAACTGGTCGGACCGGCCAGTTTGGGTCGGGCGTGAAACCACTGAATAATACTGTATTGTTGATATATTTTTTTGTATAAACAGATGTAACATGACATGCACGGACCAATTTTATGATATTTAATTTTATTAATAGTTAAAAATTATCATTATTCAACTTTGATGTTACAATTTAAAAATTCAAATTATCACCATAAATGATAATAGTTTAGATCAAAAATATTATTTAGTCAAAATTTTCTTAAAAATCGAAACTAAATTCAAATTTCTTTAAAATTTTATATAAATCTACACTAATAAAACACAAAATATAATAATAAAATGATATATATCAAAATGAAACACAACTTGTTATCTTGAAACATATTAAAAATTCAAAATATATTTACTATATATTCTATCAAAAATAAAAACAACTATAAAATTTAATAGCAAAAAATTTACCCATGCCAGCTAATATGTCTGAAATTATAAAGTTCCTATAACATTTTTTTCCAATATTTGGCAACTGTACCAAGAAAATCATACACTCTAATTTCTCTTTGGAAAAACTTCTGTATGGGTTTACAGATTAGTTTTTCTCGTACGTTAACAAGATTTTCCACAGTGAAGGGCTTTTAATTTTTTGGATGACTACAAAAAAATCCGAAGAAAAGTCTAATAAAGTCAACTAACAAAGACGTGTAATTAAATTCTCAAGTCTAATGTTACCTGTCCTTATCAATCTTGACTTAGTCCTTACAATTTCCACTTGCTCTTTTTGTCTCCACTTGGATTTTTTTTTCTGGTTTATTTTTGTTTAATCAATTATCTCCTCCACTAACTCAAATCAATCTCAGAGAAAAAAATCAATCTCAGAGAAAAAAATCAATCATGTTCTTTCAACTACTCTTCAGGCTCTCAGAACCTAATTCTTGTCTGGTCCTTATCTTCTTCTTTTCCTATTTTCACCATCTTTCTTGTGGTCTAAGTCAACGAGAACAACCTAGGTTCTGTGATCATCTGTTCAAGTGTGGGAATCTCACTGCTGGTTTCCCTTTCTGGGGAGAGTCTCGACCAGAAGCTTGTGGGCATCCATCTTTGGCGCTTCACTGTTACAAGAAAAGGACTTTTCTAATCATCTCAGGTCAGATGTACAGAGTCCTCCAATTAGACAACTCATCTAACACTCTTAGACTTGCGAGGCAAGATTTTTTAAGTGAATCATTCTGCTCTGCTACGTTCACCGGCACAACATTGACTCCTGAACTCTTTGAGCTTTTGCCAGACTACAAGACCCTCTTTGTTCACTATTTATGTAACCCTTTTTTCCACAGTCCATCGAATTTCACTTGTCCAAAGCTTGGTAATGCCTCAGTGCATCGGGATAATAACTATCATGAATACTGTGCTGCGAGTTTCAACATCACTGTTCCCACCAGTTATGATCCAGAGGAGGGTGCTTTGGATTTGACACATTTAGGAAGTGTACTAAGAAATGGATTCAAGGTGAAGCTGAACATTGATGAGAGACCGTGCCAAGAATGTCAATCCACTGGCGGACTCTGCGCCTACAATGTTTCTATTCCAGTTTGCTGCAAGAAAAACTCATCATCATCAGAACCAAAATGCACTTCAATGATTCCATCAGCATCTACTGGTAAGTTTCCAAATTATCAGCAAGTTTCATATGCATAACATAAGTTTTCTCCTTGCCAAATTTGTGCAACCAGACTAAAACAGAAAATAACAGATTGCTCATAAGTTTCAACAAGACCTGTCAATCTCAAACCTCTTAGTCCCACTATGACACATACTATTATCCCCAAAATTGCACAATTTATAAATCCTCAAGCATATACAAAATTCTAATCACCAAGACCCACAAGACCCACAGCTCATACTTTGGTGTTCTAAGCTATATAATAATACATTTTCCACAATCCCTCTAACCAAGTCACAAATATCTTATTATTTCAATCTTCCTATGTCAGTTGTAGCAGATGTTAAGATATACTGTACCTGACTTCTTAGTGAGCTAAAAAGAAAAGGTAGAAACTTGAGTGGTCTAAAAGTCTTGATCTATCTCCAACAACTTGACATAAACAATTTCCATCAAGTCATTTTTCAGAGTATGGTAGTTTCCATGGTAAAAACTAAAAAAGTCTTTGTCTTGTTCCACTCTTCTTTCTCTCCACATACGTTTCACATTTGTCTGAAAGACTGAAACTGGCCAAGAAAGTGTAGAGTGAAGGAAGGGCTTACGGTCAAGTCTTTCTTCTTTCTTTTGATGTCCTTTTGGAGATTTTCTTCATTAGTCTATTTTTAGTCCCTTTTCTACTTTTCCCGACTTTTCCCAGTAAAGTTCTTGCACCGGTACTTACCTTATAATGATAACCGAGGAAAATAAATGTTTTAATGAATTTAAATAATATCTGATTGTCTACAAGTCTATTCGAAGACTTAGTCCTCCTAACCCACCTAATTGCAAATAAATTTTCAATTGGAAAAAAACTATCAGATAAACTATCATTAAAAAACCTTATTTTTCTTGTATATCTTTCAACTCATATAAAACCAAGGCTTTTAGACATAAACAATTCACCAGTTCCTCATCTGTCTTTTAGCTCCTCTTCATCTTCTTCATTTTCCTGTTCATCTCCAAGGAAAAAAAAAGACAGGAGATCACCATGATCAATCTTTCTCTGTCTCTGACAAAATCTTTGTCATATACAATCATATGGGTTCTCTTTGTGATCCCCTTTTGTGTTTTCTCAGTTGATGTGCATCACAAAAAGTGCATTCCTTGGTTTAAATGCGGCAAGGACACATATCTCAATTATCCCTTCTGGACAGCTGACAGAGAAGAGTGCGGTCACCCAGATTTCAAGGTCAACTGCAGCGGAGATTTCGCAGAGTTTAATATATCCTCTGTTAAGTTCCAAATACTTCAGATGAACTATGAGTTTCGTTTCATAAGACTTGCTAGAATGGATTATCACAACAATCTTTGTCCCCGTAACCCTGAGAACGCAACAATCAACCAAAACGTCCTTCCATTTCATGAAGACACCGAGCTGGGAGCTTTTTATTACAACTGCTCTGGTCCAAGGGTAGACTTGCCTTCCAATGATTACATTACAAAGCTTGAGTGTGAGAATTATACTGGTGGCCCAAGTTACTTTGTCTCATCCCCTTCAGATGGGTTACGTGCATCGTGTGAAAGAATCGTCAATCTTCCAGTCTCTCGATCTGCCTTGAAAACAGAAGAGAAACTTCGGAGTCTGGAGACTATAAAGAAGGCTCTTGATGAGGGCTTCAAGCTTAATTTTAGCAGTGTATGTTCAGGATGCGTATGGTCAGGGGGGGCTTGTGGTTTTAACGAGAGCTCGACAGCATTTGTTTGCTATTGTGAGGACGGGCCTCACGAGCATACTTGCCAAGATGAAACAGAACAAAAGAGTAATGATTTATCTTTGTCTATTTCACTTAATATTTAGCTGACCTAAGTTACTCTGAATCTATATTCATGTCTGAATCTGATTTGTTAATCTCCTTCCATAAGAACCACATTTCTTCCTTCCCTCAGACAGTCCCTTGAATTCGATTTTAAAGTTTTTTTTGAGTTTAAACTGAAAATTTTCTCATGCTATTTGTCCATGCAGGCCCCTCCATAACAACAACAACAAAAACAAAAACAGGTATCTATTATTTTCTTTCCAAGGAATCTAATTTCTGTTAATCTGAATCTTGCTTCAGTCTGAAACTCATTAGCTAATGTTCTTCCGCAAGAACCAGATCTTCTCCCTTCCTCTATCACTGCATACTTCCTTACGATTTACATTCCTTATTTTTATGACCATTGATAGAAACTCCTTTGACTTTCAAAATTTGCTTCAATCATGATCCTATGTTCTGTCTTGAGTTTGGACTAACATTTTTCTCATGGTTTTTGTTCATGCGGGTCTCTCCAAAGGAGCAAAATTAGGTAGCTTTCTATCCTTTTCCTTTCAGTGAAACTAATTTCAGAAATAAAACATACCTAAGAAACAGCATATTCTTACGATGCTCTTGTCTTTTGTCTGACTCTAGGCATCGGATTCGCTTGTGGATTCTTGGGTGCAATTCTTATCACTGGATGTTTGCTCTGTTTCATCATCCGGAGAAAGAAGAAACTGGCAGGTCAATACACAAGCAAAGGTCTATCAACAACAACGCCATACTCAAGCAATAATACAATGTCAACCACCCCAACTTCCACAACAATATCTAGCAGCAGCCACTCTCTTGTGCCCTCAATCTCAAACCTTGCCAACGGAAGCGTCTACTTCGGAGTTCAAGTCTTCAGCTATGAAGAACTCGAAGAAGCCACTGAGAATTTCACTAAAGAGCTTGGAGATGGAGGCTTTGGTACTGTCTACTATGGTACACTAAAAGACGGACGAGCTGTAGCTGTAAAACGACTATACGAAAGATCGATAAAATGCGTGGAACAATTCAAGAACGAGATCGATATCTTGAAGTCTTTAAAACACCAAAACCTAGTGATTCTATACGGATGCACAACAAGACACAGCAGAGAGTTACTCCTAGTATACGAATACATCTCCAATGGCACATTAGCTGAACATCTCCATGGATATCAAGCACAATCTCATCCTCTTTGTTGGCCTTCTCGACTCAGAATCGCTATCGAAACCGCTAACGCATTGTCATTTCTCCATGCCTCAGGTAACACAAATTGAACAAACACAATGGGAGATTCTTAACTTCTAATGATTCTTGAAATCTTGATTTGTAATCGAAAACTCTTTGATTTAGGGATCATACACAGAGACGTGAAGACTACTAACATTCTTCTAGATAGCAATAACCAAGTAAAAGTAGCTGATTTCGGACTCTCACGGCTTTTTCCGACGGATCAAACTCACATCTCCACCGCACCACAAGGCACTCCGGGATATGTTGATCCTGAGTATTACCAATGTTACCGTCTCAATGAAAAAAGCGACGTTTACAGCTTCGGAGTCGTCCTCTCTGAACTAATCTCATCTAAAGAAGCCGTTGATATCACCAGACATCGTCACGATATAAACCTAGCGAACATGGCGATTTCAAAAATCCAAAACAACGCCGTTCACGAACTTGCAGATCTATCACTCGGATTCTCCAGAGATCCCTCCGTGAAGAAGATGATGTCGTCGGTTGCTGAATTGGCGTTCCGATGTTTGCAACAGGAGAGAGAAGTTCGGCCGTCGATGGATGAGATCGTTGAGGTTTTGAAAGGGATTCAGAAGGCGGGGATTAGAGATTCGTCGCCGGAGTTGGTTGAGATTGATGTAAACGGTGGAGATGATGTTGGATTGTTAAAGCATTGTATTCCTCCGCCGGTATCGCCGGGGACTGATAAGATGACGAGTAGTTCAGATACGGCGGCGAGTTCGTTTTGAAAGTGTGGTTAGGAGAGACTCTGGACCTAAAGGAAGGTTCGTTATCAGTAAATAAATCATTGTGAATTTTCACCTTTTCACTTTTTTTTACGTTAACGTTTTGACTCTTGTGTTATTTTGCTTGCGTTTAAACATATGTGAACCATTACTACTGTATTACGATTAGTATTTATATGTTGCACACCTAATTAATGTAATTAAGGAGTGTTGTTTATATACATTACCAACATATAGTTTTTTTTTTCCGACAAACTCCATCTATTAAGTTATCGGTTTAATGACTTTCTTCGGAGGAGAGCCAATCAGGAACCAATGTACTTACATGGAAAAAACAGAAACACGTGCTCTTGCACATTTCGCAAGATAATTTGCACGGACATTCTCACTACGCGAAATATACTGGATCCTGACGGATCTAAACAAATCTCTAACAAGTAAGAAATCGAGTAACTCTGAAGCAAATAAGGGCCATCCCTTAGGACTTGCCGTCATCCTGACGAGATCTGCACAATATGTGAGGAATATGACATCTGAATATGAATTGGCGACTAAGCACTGCATAGCCCATACTAGGGCCTCCAGCTCCGTGTGGAGTGGGGAAAAGCATCATCGTGATCCTTTCAATCCTACGTGTTGCATCTCCTCTCCGATAGTAACTATCCACCCTTGGCCGCTCCTAGGGTCGCTGTTGTGCCACGATCCATCCGTATAACAAATATGGATATCCATGGGTAGATTCTCCACTTGCTTTTCCCCTCATATCGTCTCCAATGGATCCTCCTAGGTGTTAGCTCATTTCCATATAACTTCTTCATGTGTGTCTAGATCGAGAATATCTTGAGGTTGTTCACTAACATTTTCAAAGATCTTCCGGTTTATTGCCTTCCAAATGTACCACATAACCCATGGAAATATACTCATGCACTCCTCCGCTGCTCCTGGTCCTTTCCATGCCAAAACAGATAATCAAGATTGCCATACAATGACTGTGTGGGAAAGATATTTGGTGCTGAGGGAATATTCGAGAGTGCCCAGACTTGTCTCGCCGGGGGACACTCGAAAATAAGGTGATTGATCGTCTTTTCTTCTGTACCACATAATGTGTATTATTTGTCTCGACTGATATGTCGGTAAAAAAGGCGTTGACTTGTAGCCAGACAACCTGAGAGGCATTGCCACACCAATGTTTGAGTTTTCGTGTAGTTTTTAATTTCCATGCTTGTGCCTTGAGTGTCGTAACAGTTGGACCTTGAAGAGCGAGGTCACATGTAGGCGAGGGAGGTCACATGCAGGGCGAGAGAGAGAGAGAGCTCTTGCGGCCCAATATCCAGATTTGACGGAATAGTTACCCGAATTAGTCAAGGGCCAACAATATCCATCGCTAGATACCTTTTGACTAGGTTTGATTCCTAAAATCAGAGTAATTTCTTCCGGAGGAAATAATTTACGGAGTCATTCTATCTTCCATCTCTTGGTTTCGAAATTGATCAAGGTATTAACGTAGACCAAAGGGTTCATTTCTCCTCCTAGATCCTTTGGAGGTCTAGCCGGTTCATCCAAGATCCATGGCTCCGTCCATATACACGTTCCAAACTCTGACCCGATCGTTTTTCTAATTCTGGACTTGAGGAGGGGTTTAGCTGCCACCATACTCCTCCATCCATATGAGGGATGGTTTGACACATTTATTTATAATGGGCTGTTGTATCTGAAGTATTTCCCTTTTAATACTTTGGCGAGTAAAGAATCGGAGAATCTGAGTAGTCTCCATTAAAGTCCATGAATTCACCTGCGTTTGGAGGCGGTCTCTAACGAAGGCGAATACTTGGGCTTTGGATCCATGAATCTTCTTTGGGAGACCCAAATAAGTTCCCATCCCCCCTTCTTGGTTAATACCAACTATGCTCTTGATCTCCTGCCTTAATAGGGTAGAAACGTCTGCGCCAAACATAATTGATGATTTAGCCAAGTTAATCTCTTGCCCTGATAATTCGCCATATGAACGGATAATATCAATAACTTGCTTGCTCTGAAGGGCATCTGCTTTGCAGAAGAATAAGCTATCATATGCAAATAATAGATGGGAGACTCTAGGGCTTGCGCACGAGATACGCAATCCTTGAATCTTCTGTTCAGTCTCAGCTCTTCTTAGTTGGGCGATAAGAGCTTCCGTACATAAAATAAAAAGGTATGGAGATATATGGTCTCCTTGTCTAATGCCTCTCGATGGTTTAATTCGCCATTTGGGGATACCATTAATCAGTACTTGGTAAGA
This sequence comes from Cardamine occulta, assembly GCA_028015245.1. Classification (NCBI taxonomy): domain Eukaryota; kingdom Viridiplantae; phylum Streptophyta; class Magnoliopsida; order Brassicales; family Brassicaceae; genus Cardamine; species Cardamine occulta. Next base: position 22,112,038 of record CM051386.1, read on the forward strand.
TACTGAGGCGATACACTGCATGATCCAATCTATCCATCGATGATGAAATCCCATCTTTTCCATCACTGCTCATAAGAAGGCCCATTCCACCCTATCATATGCCTTACCCATGTCTGTTTTGAGTACCATAAACTTTTTTCGTATTTGCTGGGTTAGTCTTAAGTGCATGGAAAAATTTTAGGGCTATCAATATGTTATCAATAATCAACCTACCCGCCACAAAGGCGGATTGTGTCTCGGAAATTAATTCCGGAAAGAATTTCTTAAGCCATAAGCTTAGTATTTTTGAGATCACCTTATAGCTTACATTACATAAGCTAATTGGTCTGAATCCCGTCATTGCCCTCGGTTTATCCTTTTTAGGGATAAGGTATATATTGGTCTCATTTATCTTTCCATTGAAGACTCCTGATCTAAAACAGGCCTTGATCGCTTCAATGAAGTTCGGGCTTATGGTCTTCCAAAATTTCTAGAAGAAAATGGCTGTCATCCCATCCGGTCCTGGAGCTTTTCTTAGGTTTAATGAGAAAAGCGCTCGTCTTACTTCTTCTTCTGTTATTTTTCGGGTTAATGCTTCATTCATTTCCAGAGTAACTAGACATGAGATATCCTTGATAGCCTGGATCGGGTCTCTCAAAGTCGAGGAATTAAAAAGGTGTTGAAAATAATCCACTGTAATTTTCTCAACACCACCTTCATTGTCTATCTATGCGCTTGTATGATCGAGTAATTCCAAAATCTTGTTCCTCACTCTCCTTTGCTTTGTGGACGCATGAAATTTTTTTGTGTTCATATCTCTCTGTTCCAGCCATTGCTCCCGACTCTTGAGGCTCCAGTACGTTTCCTCCTCTTGATATGCTTCACATAGTTGTAGTTTCAACCCCTGGAAGTCCTCAGGGGAAATTTGGTCATCCTCAAGGGCTTGTTCTATCCTCTCATGGAGTTTCGTACTCAGCTTCTCCGAGTTTGTCTTAGCAGTCATTTTCCATAAGGAAATCTGGCGGCGGCAATTTTGTATTTTCCTTGTAAGTGGGCGGGCATCATGTGCATGACCAGTCCTCCATCCTACCTCCACTGCTTCCTTGAACCCGAATTTTCCTACCCATCGCTTGTCGAACATAAAATATTAACTTGCCTTTTGTGGTTTAGACAGAATTGATGCTAACAAGGGTCTATGGTCTGATCCCGACATCTTGAGGTACTCTACATTGGTGTGGGAAAAAAATGATGCCATTCTTCATACCCCATGGCCCTATCCAGGCGACATCTTACCCTTCCATTTCTGCGTTCTCCAATCCATGAGAATTAGTTGCCACGATACTGGAAGTCAATGAAACCACACGCTTGGATCATATCACAAAAAGGTAGAAACATGTTTTCGTTTCTCATGGTTACCAGTAATCTCATTAAAATCACCAATAATAAACCATGGTCCAGAATGGGTAATCCCAATGTGGGTGAGTCTTTCCTACACATAGTCTCGATTTTTGACAACTGGATCTCCATAAATGAACATTATATAAACTCGATACCCATCAATAATAGTTTTGATGTCTACAAGCCGATCATCTAACAAAAGAAACTTAACCAGAAAATCATTATAATAAAATAAAGCTAAACCTCCACTCAACCCAACCGGGTCCACGGTCTTGAGGTTATCGAACTCTAATTCTACTTGCAAACTTTGCAGATACATTTTATCATTTTTTGTTTTCGATAAAAAAGAAAGCCTGGAGAGTACATCCGACACATCTCTACCAGTCGACGAGAAGTACGCTTAGCCATTGCCCCTTGACAATTCGACGCCAATGCCCTCATTTGGGAGAATTGGGGGAGATGTGGGACTCCTTCGGACCATCCATTGGGTTTGGTGTCTTCTTGTCTCTCTTCGTGTCAATCATGGGTTCCATGTTATTATTTGACTTACTCTCGGTCCGCTTCTTTGGGGACGGTTTTCCCTGAAAAGTCTTTAATTTCTTCGATGCAGCAAGGCCTACATTTGGGCCTTTCTTCTTGTTGTTATCCCTGTCTTGGTTTCTCTATCTTGGGCCCCTGTCACAACAACTTGCTTACTTGGGCTTCCAGAAATTTTCCTTGGGCTTTTGGAAGACCCAGACTTGTTTCCTTGGTTTCTCGATTCCATCGGTTTCTCCTTTGTCGGAGATCTTCCATGCTTATTGGTGGGTAACTGCAAAGTTGCCGGGAACACAACTAGAGGGTGAACAATCGGGCTAGCTCTCTTCGATATCGTCCTCTTGGTGCGGGACTCCTTCTTGCTCCTGCTCAGCTTCCCAAAGTTCTTCTCCCAAGAGGTCATCATCGTTAAGGAGACTGTCAAGGATCATAACCTTTTCGAGATCGGCCATCATCTGAAGGTCTTCTTCGGTGATTACCTTCTCTGGCTCTGCCCCATCCTCAGCAAGGTTCTCCCAATCTGAGACCACCGTTCCCCCTTCTTTTTCCTGTTCCATCTCGTACCCCTTGCCGTACTCGCCTTCCAACTCCTCCCCCATTCCTCCATATCCTCATCCCAATTCTCTGCACCATCATCTACCAACATATAGTCTTATGTATGCTTTGTTGTGTGTTCAAGTCTGATTATGATATCGCTTGTGAGTGTTAGTTTTGTTCTAACGGCCTGTTTTACAAAAAAAAAAAGCATTTCTTGTCTTCATAAGTTTTTTTTTTCATCTTAATCACATATTCACATAAACGAAAATGGGTATTTTTCCCATATATATATATATATATTTCCCACTTTTACTTTTAAATTGGAAATTATTACTAATTCAAAATCTTAAATACTAGGAGCCCTCAAATTACAAATATTTATGGGACCTAGGGCAAACATTTTTTCCCCTTCCAAGCCAAGCACGCTTAGGTTATCATGATAATGGTTTGAAACTTCCGCTAGTTCAACATGGCCCCTAACAAAGTCAGTAATTTGGGACATCACAACGTACCTTGATTTGTTTCCTCACTAGAAAGAGAAGAAAAAACCTCTTATCATTTTGTCTAGTCGACAAAAATATCACCCGTTGGACTTATCTTTGAACTGTTACAACAGATAAAGAAAAAGATGGACCATATTGCAATATCACCAAGAATTGAGCAAACTTGTAAATAAGTGTAAATTCAACCCAATAGGAAAGACACAGTACGTGCAAGATTGTACAGTAACTCTGGTCATTCCGGATTGGAGAAAAGCAACCAAATGACCAATAAGTCTCCAACTTGAAACCATTAAATGATTAGTTGCAGGGTAAGGAGCCACATGTGCACCATTTACAAGTATGGTCAACAAAGAGTGTTCTTATATTCAGTTTAGGCGGCCGTGGATTCGATTCTTGTAAAGCTGACGCAGCCTGCTCTGTCCTGCATAGCTAAGTAGCTTATTTCCGAAGATGATAATATATAACAACAATCATAAATATAAATGAAAAAAAAAACAGAAACAAAGTCATACATAATGACCAATATAATCTTGTTCAAAGAAGATAACAACAAAAGAGAAAACAAGAAGATAACAAGAAGATAATAAAAATAGATTAAAAGTATTGTAAAATAGGCTAATTAAGTTGCACTAAACTTGGAACATAAGAGCACACAAGTAGGAAACAATGTTTGTGTAATGCATATTCTTCGAGATCCGCTTATTTCAAAGATCCATACACTCCAATGATGTAAGCTACGTTGCGAGTGGGATCAATTAAATCTTGCATGTTTTTATCAAAAACTACAACGACTTTTTTCTCTTCGTCAATGAAGAAACTTGCAGCTTCAACTGGAAATTGGTAGTGAATGTCAAGGAGTGGTCTCATATCCACTGCTAAGAACACCTTACTGTTCCAAAACACTGTGTTGGGCTCAATCTTGGTGGTAACCCAGATCTCGATCTTTAATGTATCCCAGCACTGAAAAAAAACAGCGAGCTGCTCTTCTCTGACACTAGATAGACTCAGAGTATCTTCATCACACCAGTCAAACGGCAGAGGCAAATGCGGCCCAAATCGCTCTCTTGTGAAATCAAAACAGATTAAGAAAGTATCATCTCCTTCTCTTGTTTCTGAAAGTTTCTCTCTACCAAACCAATATGTATTCCTCTTGAGAGAGACACCACGGTCAAAAAAATGTATGAACCAGTTTGAAGTGACGTCGAGAGCCCTCCATGAATCAGAGTTACAATCGTAGATTTTGTAATCAACAAAAGTACGTGTGCCATCACTACAATCAACAAATCTCAAGATTTAGTAGGATTGGTTGGACTTGCATGTCCAAGAGCATATAAATAGAAGTCCAATCTGTCGTGTAAATTGGTGTCATCCAAATACACTTGAATTGGTGTCATCCAAATATGCTATTGGACAAAAAAAAAAAAAATTCAAGATTGGACTTGTATTTATATTATGGCACCTTAGCAAGTTAAGCATTTATATGCTCTTGGACTTGTATTTATATGCTCTTGGACATGACAAGTCCAACCATAGTTGTAAAAATACCAATGTACACTACCCTTGAATTGGTGTCATCCAAATACTAAACGGAAACTATGGCATCTTAGCAAGTTAAGCATTTATTACTGAAGAACATATCAGCAAAAAGAGAAGAAATTAAAATTGAAATATTATTTCAGTTAAAAAGGTGGGTTAGTTACAATATATATATACTGAATTGAATATTAAATTTATTCAACTCGAAAATGTATTTTTACAACTGGGTGCTATTGTTTTTAAGCATTGATAATTTAGAAAAATTAATTTGAATATGAAAAGCTGATCTTATCGCAAACTGTGTCTCCATTCCTTTTTCAAGTTGTTGATCTCCTATAACTCGGATGGAAGATATTGATGTTGAAGATATGTGGCTGCAAGATCAAATTAAGCAGGTCATGTAAACAACTTAATCAATCAAAGCTTAATCCTCAACCGAAAATCTCCCTATCTCAAGGCATTGCTGGAATGGTTCTCACCCACCCACCACATGGAATTGGACCATGCGGATCGTTTATAGAATATATTTTTAATAAAAATAAAATTATTCATATCGAAAATAACACATTGACACAAACTGATAAAGTCAAACCGAATAACATGAATAAAATTTTTATTTTTATTTTTGCTTAGTTCAGTTTGGTCAAATCATAGTCTCGTACTATGAAACAAGGTTCTTCATTTTGATTAACTTAAATGTCTCCAGAAGGAAACCATCTGGATTATGTGAAGATGTGGGTGCCACTAATTGTATTTTCTCCATAAACGTGAATCACCACCCCCACAAGTCACCACAGCACACGAATATTTACTTGGCCATTGGAATTTTTAAACGAGGTTAAGATGCATAGATGACTTATACAATAGTTAAAGATTTTAAATTAATTAATTTAGGTTAGTGATCTGAAAGTATATATTCACATTTATTGTTTTGATTAATTAATATAATCTACTTTATTTATATTAAGTATCTAATATGTAATTCAATAATGTGATTTATAAATTTTTCTCAATACTATGAGAAAATGCATTTAATGTACAATCTGAGCTTGAAGGTTATAAATTAAATATACTATGGTTAAGATGCATAGAAGACTTATACAATAGTTAAAGATTTTAAATTAATTAATTTAGGTTAGTGATCTGAAAGTATTTATTCATATTTATTGTTTTGATTAATTAATACAATCTACTTTATTTATATTAAGTATCTAATATGTAATTCAATAATGTGATTCATAAAATTTTCTAAATATTTTGAAGATTATATTTTTCTTACTCATAATTTTGTAAGATAGTTTGAACAAAAAAAGATTAGTATTATCTTTATTTATTTATTATAATTTATAACAACATGACACATGTCTCAACAATTTTACGAAATAAACTTTTATTATATATATTAATATCTCAAATAATATTTAATATTTATACACAGAATTGACATCCAACCAACAACACAAAGTAGAGAATACATATATATATATATATATATACTCGCGAAAATTGAATTGATATTTTGATTAGTCTAATTGCTTAGGTTGACTGATGCAAAAGTTTTAAAACTCAATATGTATAAAAACGAAATAAAATAAAATATTACTAAAAAGCAACAAAATTATTGAAAGCTGCGTTTTCACAACGGCCATTTAGAGAGACAAGCACGATACTTATTTCCCCAAATTGATTAACCACTGTCGCTCTTATTTCACACGCGCCGCTTATTTCTCTCACGCGCCACCGTCGTCTAATCTCAAAAATCTCAAAATCCAACTCTTTCCTTTTCAAACTTTTGCTTTCCTTCTTCCTCCTTTATCTATTTTTCACTTATCCTTTTTATCGTTCTGTCGTTTTCTCATTTCTTTTCCTTAAGATCTCGGAAACATAAATTAGGGTTTCTACTAATTTATGAGTAAGAGTTGATTCTCGCATGTGATGATAAGTGAATCATCTTCTTCTTCGTCATCGTCATGGGAGGAGTAACTTCGTCAATCGCCGCTAAATTCGCTTTTTTCCCGCCAACTCCACCGTCTTACGGATTGATAACCGACGACGTTGACCGTTTATACATAACGGAAATTCCTCGCCGTGATGACGTTGACGTATTGAAGCTAAGAACTCGTCGTGGTAACGAGATCGTAGCTATTTATGTTAAACATCCTAAAGCTAATGGTACGCTTTTGTATTCTCATGGAAACGCTGCTGATTTGGGTCAAATGTTTGAGCTTTTCATTGAGCTTAGCAATCGTCTCCGAGTTAATCTCATGGGGTAAGTTTGTTTAATCATCTCTCTTGTAAAACAAAGATTCAATTTTGAGGACTTGTTGTGAATTTTAATGATGTTTGAATTGGGAATTTCTTAGGGGTTTTCCGTGATTTATGGATTTTACATTCCAAAAATTGGTTCTTTATCTGTTTGGTATTTGTGAATTGAAGAAAATATTTGGTTTTTTGGTTTTTTGATTTAGTGATTTTATAGTTTTGATACAATTTAATGACAAATCTATGTGAAAGTTAGAGAATTTAGCCGAAATTTCTGGGTCTTGTTGACTCTAGAAATTTTATTCATATTAGTCTCCATCGAGGTTTTGAAATCAAGTTATTTTCCCAATTGTTTGAAAAATGTTTTGGCATCTATTTGAACAATTTTGACTATTCTGATGCAAGCATTTCACTGCTACTGTTTCAGTCATGCTTCTCCTCTGTAGCATAAGAAGATTTTGGAGTCTGAGAATGCGGTTTCGCATATCTTCATGCATACTTTTGCTTAGTGTATTTAACATTAATTGTTATGCATATCTACATCAACTAGATTTTCATGTAGACTCAATGGTGCGTATGTTTGATTCATTTGCCTCATATCTTGAAGTGTTTACTAGAAGTAGCAAAAGCTTTTGCACTTGACTTGCCTTCTTGCAGCCATGACTGTTTATAGTGTTCTAACCTCTAATGATGAGTTGGTGATAGTTCTTTAATCAGTCCTTTTGTTTGTTCCTTTTCCAGGTATGATTACTCTGGTTATGGTCAGTCTACTGGAAAGGTAGTTACCTTTTCATTTCGAAATAGCGATATGAATATGCATCTAATCTTCTTGTAATATGTTAAGAAAGGCTAACAATTGTTTCGGATGGATTTTAATTGGTTTCTTGAATCAGGCAAGCGAATGTAATACATATGCTGATATAGATGCATTGTATAACTGTCTCAAGGAAAAGTATGGCATAAAAGATGATCAACTTATATTATATGGTCAGTCTGTTGGTAGTGGACCTACAATTGATCTTGCTTCGCGCACGCCTAATTTAAGAGGGGTGGTTTTGCACAGCCCTATTCTGTCTGGGATGAGAGTTTTGTACCCAGTTAAGCGTACATATTGGTTTGACATTTACAAGGTAAGTTAGTAGACATTTCTGCCATATTTGTTCTGGTTTCTATGTATAAATGCTTACATTCATATTCCTCGTTTCAGAATATCGACAAGATCGGTGCCGTTACTTGTCCTGTCTTAGTAATCCATGTGAGTAATGCTCATTTTTTCCGTTTTTTCTCTCTTTCATTACTGTCCTTTTCGATTCCCTTTGATTTTATCGTTATTGGTGGAATCTAGTGGTCATCTATTGCCTCTACAGGTTCTTGCAATCAATTAGAACTTGTAGGTTAGTAGGACCATTGGACAAGAGAATGTTTGGTGAAACTGAAGTTGTTGAATTTATGAGATATTAATTGTGTTGCCTGCCAACTTGAGTATTTTTCCAATAGAGAATGATTTGTCTTCTCTTATGGCATTACTTGCTATCTAATTAGTTGAAGAAATCAATGTGTTAGTGACATTAGTCTGAATACAAATCACTGAACGGTTTTTAACTCTCTCGTTTGGTGTTTTAGGGAACTGCAGATGAAGTAGTTGATTGTTCTCATGGAAAACAACTTTGGGAGCTTTCGAAAGAGAAGTATGAACCTTTATGGGTATCTGGAGGAGGACACTGCAATCTAGAACTCTTTCCAGAGTTCATAAAACATCTGAAGAAATTCGTAATATCGATTTCCAAACCCAAGGGACCAAGAAATGGTTCGGCCAAGACTGCAACGACGGATGCAACCAAAAACCAAAGCAAGCCTTCAGAGAACGGGCGTGCTGATACATTTCAACTCGGCTGCTGCCTTCCTGAAGTTTCTAGAAACAGCGTAGATAGTCAGTTGGAGAAATCTAAGAAGACTAGTAAACCTGAAAAGTCCCGAATGAGCATTGATAGGTTTAGAAGGAAAAAAGGTCTAGTCTGGTGACGTAAAAGAGGTCGAATTATCGCCAAAACAGGTTATTTGTAACTCCGGATTATGTAATCCTGTATTTTGTTTCCTTCTTAACCCCCATAATATGTTTATGCATAAATTATGATGTGTGGTTTTATTTTTTTCCTCAGGTTTGTGTATGTATTTTCTGACAAACAGATCAAACTCAAAAGTGTTGATTTCATATTTGGATGTAACTTTGTCATGGTTCAAAAGCTGTAATGACTGACTAGTTTGACACTGATCCCAGCAGGTTAAATCTGAAATGTATACAATAATGTAGGGGTGGACTTACTTTTTAAAAAACCACAATCTCAAAACCCGAAACTAACCGAAAAACCTTCTACCAGACTTTTGACAATATATTGTGGTTTTATAGGTCCCCAACATTCATGGAATTATATACTTCTGACAAAATTGAGATTTCCTCTGATGGCTGAGATGATTCTGAAACATTTTGCATTGGCATATGCAAAAGAGGCTTAGGAGGGGCTTGAAGAGAATCCAAGCTTCCTTCCATCATCTCTACGACTTTGTTCATTGATGGACGATCTGATGGCCATTGTTGAATACACCATAGACTGACCAAGATCATCTTTTTCGCAATCTCTTCTTCCTCTCGGGTTAGTTCAGCGCTGCCAAGAAGTCTTGCGTTATCTCCATTTTCAAGATCCTTATAGATCCAGTCCGGAAAGTAAGTTGAGCTGTTGTTTGAATCAGCGATGTTGACTCTTTCTTTGTTCCTTGCTCCGATCATCTCAAGAACCAACATTCCATAGCTGTACACATCCGACTTGTGAGACACACTTCCATACATTCTTGAAAACACTTCTGGAGCTATGTACCCGATGGTCCCTCTCATGTCAAGCAATGACAATATGCTTTCTTGATTCTCGCAGAGCTTAGCAAGACCAAAGTCGGAAACTTTGGGTCTGAGATTGTCATCTAACAAAACATTCTGAGGTTTAATGTCGAAATGCACAATCCTTGTTTTGCAACCATAGTGCAAGTACTCGATTCCCCGAGCAACACCTAGCGCGATTTCATTTAGTGTACTCACACTTAGATCCCCTGACTTAGATATGAACTGATCCAGTGACCCATTCTCTAAAAACTCGTACACAATCGCTCTTTTGGATCCTTCGTAGCAGAAACCAAGCAGAGAAACAATGTTGACATGAGATGTTTGGCTCATGCTTGCAACTTCATTGATAAAATCTTCATATTTTCCCATTGAATCCTTCAAGACCTTCACTGCAACTTTACTACCATCACGTAACTTCCCTTTATATACAGTACCAAATCCTCCTTGTCCAACAACTTCAGTAAATGATTTTGTAATTTTCTTGATTTGTCTATAACTATAACGTCTCAATGTTACAAGCGCATCAAGATTCTGATCCCTTAGAGCATTTTTTTTTCTTCTCTCACACAACAAGAATGCTAGAATCATCACCACAAATACAGCTAATACTGACCCTGCAACTGAAAATACAAATATACAATTACTATTTTGAACTAAGAAGGTTTCTCGAAACGATGACTATGGCCAAACAATACTAACTTGCACCAATTGTTATCACAACGGAGCGATTCTTGCTGTTCGTTCCTGCAAGATTTAAATGACCAATGAACAAGATTGAATACAAAACATATAATGAAATCATTGATTACATGAGATTCAAGATTAAGGGACTTTACCACGAGATATGTATGAGTTAGTACGACAATTGATTCCTGATTTTGACACGTTCTTGCAACAAACCTGTCTAGACAATTGAAAGCCACAGTTTCCGCCTGAGGATACACATTCTTGACAAAATATCTCATTAATCTTCTTCAGCTTCACCTCGAAACCCTTTCTCAAAAAGCTTTCCAAATTGGTAACATTCAAAGCTTTTTCCTCTGGAACGAAACTCGTAGGAACTGTGACATCAAAACTCTCATCACAAAGTTTATGATACGTTGAGTTTTGAACCACAGAGCCAAGACCTCTCATTGGACATGTGAAATTCCCTAGGAAATGGCGACGAGGGTCACAAGCGTAGAACACAGTAAGGCTTTTGTAAGTTGGTAGATTCTCAAAGAGATCTGAAGGTAAAGGTGCGGAGGAGAATGAAGCAGAGCAAAAAGGATTTGAGAAATCTTGTCTTGAAAGTCTAAGAATGTTGGATTTGTTGTCTATATGGAGAACACTGTAGTTATGGCCTGAGATCATAAGAGAGGTTGTGTTGAAGCTTCTGTTGCAGTTAAGTTTAAGAGAAGGGTGACCGCAGATTCCATTTCGATTCTCTCCTGAAAATGGGAAACCTGCGGTGATATTGCCACACTGAAACAGAGTTTCACAAAACCTATTTGGTTCTTGCTTGCTTAGAGCACAAGGAAGATGATAAAACAAGAATAACAACATTAGACAGAACACAGTTGTTTGAGATTCCATGGATAATAGAAAATACTTTTGCTGTGATTTAGAATCCAAAAAATTAATGAAGAAAGTGAATTAAAAGAGCAGACGTTATTTGACTTTGAAAAAGATGGGAGAGTCGTAAAGAATTGAATTAGTTGACTTTTCTTATATCTATTGAAGATGGTTTGTTTGAAATCGATGACAAGTGTATGGATCTAAACTGAATCCTTCATGTGATTGAACATACTGATTTCTACATATCTTGTTTCTTCTGTTCTGTCTTTATCTCAAGTTTTTCTATTTAGAACACTTGCTTCTTTACCTTATCGTTGGCAGACTCAACAAAACTTAAAGAACACTTAGTTCTTCTCTCTTATCATAAGCTTTGTCAGAGATTAAGGAAATAAATTTAAAGAATTAAGACAAGGAAGATCAAACATTAGAAAACGTGAGAAAATTGGTAATTAGTGGAGCCACTTTGATTAATAACCGTCATCTAAACAAAAAGATTACAAAAAAAGAGGTTCCGTACGTGAAAAATAGAAAAAAAGCAAGGATTCTTCAACTTCTAAATGTGAGTGTCTTAGCTAGTTCTTATCATTTGTCATCGGCTTCTTGAAAAAGCTATATATGCTTCTTGTTCTTGATTTGAAGTCCTTGTGTTATCTGAAGTTGAATAAGAAGAAGTATAGCTTGTGCTTTTTCTTCTTGACTTAACGAAAGGACTCAATGTGATTTGCCTCCCATTGATTATCTTTGGAATTATCTCGGTCGCAACCTAATCCTGACCGCAGTTTGGCCAACATAAGATCTTGTTAAGATGAGCCCTCAATGATTGACATGTCTTGCATCTATTGCACATTGTCCAAAAGGGAATGATTCTCTCCGGCTTTCCTTATGAATAAGGGCTTAGGCATCTCCACTGCTTCATCATCATACCAATCTCCTCCTCCTCCGTTTGATGCATCGATCATAATCAATAATTGTGTTAGAATCCCACATCGGATATATAAAGAGACTAGCACTAATATATAAGGGATATGCGCCAATCTACTTATTGTCAATTGGTTTTGAGTTGGAAAACCCATATAATTTAACATGGTATCAGAGCTTCGTTTGTTGACTCGAATAGGATGACCCAAAAAAGGTTTATTACTTGTCTTAAAGTGGGTTTTGGTTCGAGATGAGCTGATAAAGAGTTATCCTCTCAAGTGGGTGTGTTAGAATTCCACATCGGATGTATAAAGGGACTAGCACTAGTATATAAGGGATATTTGGCCAATCCACTCATTGCCAATTATTTTTGAGTTGGAAAGCCATCAAGCTTTGGATACAAATTGTTAGCCTTGTCAATGAATTTCTTCGCCCCATTATCATTTTTGTAATAAGAAAAATACTCTGTTTACCAGTTATAAATGTTAACTATGATTTATTTTACATATATCCAAACTTTTCAGAATCAATAAAACAAAGTGATGCATTTAGAGGCTTAAAGGAAATCGGAATTAAGTCCCCAACATTCGTGGACTCATACTTGTGAGTGAACTGAGCTTTCTTCTGATATCTGAGATGACTCTGAAATAGTTTGCATTGGCATATGCAAAAGAGGCTTAGGAGGGGCTTCTAGAGAATCCAAACTCCCTTCCATCATTTCTACGACTTTGTTCATTGATGGACGATCTGATGGCCGAAACTGAATACACCATAGACCCACCAAGATCATCTTTTTCGCAATATCTTCTTCTTCTTGAGTTATTTCATCGCCAAGACGCCTTGTGTAATCTCTGTTTTCAAGATCCTTGTAGATCCAATCTGGAAAGTAAGCCGAGCTGTTGTTTGAATCAGTTCTTTTAACTCTTTCTTTGTTCCTTTCCCCGATCATTTCAAGTACCAACATTCCATAGCTATACACATCCGACTTGTGAGACACACTTCCATACATTCTTGAAAACAATTCTGGAGCTATATATCCTATCGTTCCTCTTGTGTCAAGCAATGACAAGATGCTTTCTTGCGTCTCACAGAGCTTAGCAAGACCAAAGTCAGACACTTTAGGCCTAAGATTGTCATCTAACAACACATTCTGTGGTTTAATGTCGAAATGCACAATCCTTGTTTTGCAGCCATAATGCAAGTACTCTATTCCTCGAGCAACACCTAGCGCAATTCCATATAGTGTACTCACATCAAGATTCAACGACTGATCCAGAGATCCATTTTCTAGAAATTCATATATGATCGCTCTTTTGGATCCTTTGTAGCAATAACCAAGTAGGGAAACAATGTTAACATGAGATGTTTGGCTCATGCTTGCAACTTCGTTGATGAAGTCTTCACAACTTCCTATTGAATCCTTCAAGACCTTAACTGCAACTTTACTACCATCACGTAAACTCCCTTTATATACAGTTCCAAATCCTCCTTGTCCAACAACTTCTGTAAATGATTTTGTAATTTTCTTGATTTGTCCATAACTATAACGTCTCAAGGTTACAAGCGCTTCGAGGTTCTTAAATCGCACAGCCTTTGTTATTCTTCTCTCGTTAAAATGAAATGCTAGAATCACCACCACATATACACTTAATATTGACCCTACAACTGAAATATTCAAAAATATAGTTAGTTTCACTCCCCCTAAAATTTCAATATGAGCTGAAGCCGTAATTCTAACCTGTTCCAATTTTTACCAGTATAGGGCGATTGTCTTTGTAAGTGTCTGCAAAATTTAATGGCTTAGTGAACAAGGTTTCATAGAAAAAAATGATGGATTCTAACATTTGAGAATGTCAAATTATGATCTAGTGATTAGATGAAGTTCAAGATTAAGCGACTTTACCATTATATATCAATAAGACAGTATTATGACAACTCATTCCTGATCCTGATACGTTCTTGCAGCAAAACTGTGTTGAACTTTTGTACCGGTACGCAAGGGCAAAACCAGAGGATACAAAACATACTTCACCAGATATCTCAATTATCTTCAGCTTCACCTCGAATCCTTTTCTCAAAACACTTTCCAAATTGGTCAAATTCGAATCTTCTTCCTCTGGAACGAAACTCGTAGGAACTGTGACATCAAAACTCTCATCACAAAGTTTATGATACGTAGAGTTTTGAATCACCGAGCCAAGACCTTTCTCTGGACATGTGAAATTGCCAGGGATTTGGCGACGACTGTCACAAACGTAGAACACGGTGATGTTTTTGTAAGAAGGTAAATTCTGGAAGAGGTCAGGAGGCAAAAATGTGGTGGAGAATGAAGCAGAGCAGAAAGAACCCGAGAAATCTTGTCTGGAAAGTCTAAGAATGTCCTTGTCTATATGGAGGACAGTGTAGTTGTTGTCTGAAATGAGAAGAGAGGTTGTGTTTGAGCTTTTGTTGCAGTTTAGTTTCAGAGAACGGTGACCGCAATATTCTTGGCGATTCTCTCACGAGAAAGGGAAACCAGCTGTGATGTTGCCACAATGAAACAGAGTTTCACAAAACTTATAATCCAGGCTGCTTAGAAGAGCACAAGGAAGATGATAAAACAAAAATAACAAGATCAGACAGAACCGAGTTGTTTGAGATTTCATGGAGGATAGAGAATCCATGAGGTGTGAGAATACTTTTTCTGTGATTGATAAACCATTAAGCATGAAGTCAATAAACGCTATATAGAGAAAGGGGAGACTAGACTTTAGTTGACATGAAAAGATAAGGATTAGACTTTTCTTAGGGTAGCTATACGATAGAGCAATTTCCATGGACTTTGGTGACAATTATATAAAGTGATTTTTCAGTTTTGGACTACTGTCTATGATGCACCACACAATGGTCAGAAAACTTCACGGTAACAAAAGATTATCTTCCCAAATAATTGTTTTGTCCAATTCTTGATGTGTTAAGTGTAATATAAATCTTAATGATTTGCATCTAAACCAAATTAAATTTCCACCACTAACAACAAACTCGCCTAACTCTATATTTTCGAATACTCTTCTGTAAGGTCATTAGAGATTAGTCCAAGTCAAATAAACACAAACAATTTTCCATATTTGTTTTTTTTTTGTTTGTAGTGGAAATAAACTAACAGAAAAAAGAGGGCTTGGATGGCCTTGCTTTTTCACTTCTTTTCCCTTTTATATCGTTCTTTTTTTTGTTTTTTCTCATCTACTTTTTCATTTTTATTTTTTATCAGAAAAAAGCTAATAGAAAGAGAAGACTTGGCTATGATGGAAACATTTCCCCCGGGTAGAAAGTAGAAACATGTAACCGTGTTTCAGAATATAACCGGGTAGAAAGTAGAAACATGTAACGGTGTTTTTTTAAACACAGTGTGAGATAGGAATCTAACTGTAACCGTATTTAGATTATAACTGTTCTATTTTTAACCGTAACCAAATTGTAACCGTAACCAAATTGTAACTGTATTTAATGGTTAATAACCGTAACTGTTAACCGTAAAAATATATTAATTAAGGTTAAAATAAATTATTAACTGTAACCATATAAAAACCGTTGGCTAACCACATGATGTAACCGTAAAATTATAACCATAACCGTTTTAAAAATAGAACAAAATATACATATAATCAATTATAGTAATAAGTATTAATTGATATATCATCATCTAGTTCTTTCAATAGAAGTTATTTTTTTTAATGTAAAAACATCACTGATATTAATTTTATAATTATCATTAAATAATCGAATATTTAACCGTATATAACCGTAACCGTTTTTAACCATAACTGTTTTAACCGTAACTGTTTTAACCGTAACTGTTTTAACTGTAACCATATTAACCGTATATTAAATGGTTAAAGTTTAAGATTAAACAAAAATTATAATTTTAACTGGTGGTTAATTAACCGTTACCGTAATAACCATAACCATGGTCATGCCTAGTGTGAGAGCCATTTTTACCTCGGTTTTATCTAATTTTCCTAGGAGAAAATGCTGTTTACCAGCTATTTAAATATGATTGATTATACATATATCCAAACTTTTCAGAATCAATTAAACGAAGTGATGCATTTGGAGCAAAACAGAATTAAAGGAGTCCCCCAACAGTCATGGACTCATCATACTTGTGAGTGAACTGAGCTTTCTTCTGATATCTGAGATGACTCTGAAATAGTTTGCATTGGCATATGCAAAAGAGGCTTAGGTGGGGCTTCTAGAGAATCCAAACTCCCTTCCATCATTTCTACGACTTTGTTCATTGATGGACGATCTGATGGCCGAAACTGAATACACCATAGACCCACCAAGATCATCTTTTTCGCAATATCTTCTTCTTCTTGAGTTATTTCATCGCCAAGACGCCTTGTGTAATCTCTGTTTTCAAGATCCTTGTAGATCCAATCTGGAAAGTAAGCCGAGTTGTTGTTCGAATCAGTTCTTTTAACTCTTTCTTTGTTCCTTTCCCCGATCATTTCAAGTACCAACATTCCATAGCTATACACATCCGACTTGTGAGACACACTTCCATACATTCTTGAAAACAATTCTGGAGCTATATATCCTATCGTTCCTCTTGTGTCAAGCAATGACAAGATGCTTTCTTGTTTCTCACAGAGCTTAGCAAGGCCAAAATCAGCAACTTTTGGTCTGAGATTTTCATCTAACAGTACATTCTGTGGTTTAATGTCGAAATGCACAATCCATTTTTTGCAGCCATAGTGCAAGTACTCTATTCCCCGAGCAACACCTAGTGTGGTTTCATATAACATACTCACATTTAGATCTCGTGACTTAGATATGAACTGATCGAGAGACCCATTTTCTAGAAATTCATATATAATCGCTCTCTTGGATCCTTCATAGTAGAAACCAAGCATAGAAACAATGTTAACATGAGATGTTTGGCTTATGCTCGCAACTTCATTGATGAAATCTTCACAATTTCCCTTTGAATCCTTCAAGACTTTCACTACAACTTTACTACCATCTCGTAACTTCCCTTTATATACAGTTCCAAATCCTCCTCGTCCAACTACTTCCGTAAATGATTTTGTAATTTTCTTGATTTGTCCATAACTATAACGTTTTATGGTCACAAGCGCATGGAGGTTCCGATCTCTTACAGCTTTTGCATTTACTCTTTTCCAGACCAAGAATGCCAAAATCATCGCCACAAGTATAATTACACTTGTCCCTGCTACTGAAAATTACAAACAAAAACAAAGTTGGTTTCAATCTGATGCACTTAGAATTAGGATAATTCTTCACTATTTTTTTTTAGTTATTTTACTAGCTCTAGTAATTATCTTATTTTGTGGATTTTAATAGTTTTTAGGGTTTTTGGATTATATTATAAATAGCCTATTGAGGCTTTGAGATTGATTCAATTGTTATTGATATTGAGATTTTATAAAAAGAGAGTTTGATAAGCACTAATAAGAGTAGTTTTTCCGGGTATTCTCAGAATCAACGGATTTTGTACAAGCTTCCGTATCATTACAATGCCCTGAAAGTTTAATACAAGTCGAAAACTCGAAATAGTATTTCTAACCTTCTCCAATTGTAATCAGTATGGAGCGAGTGTTGGGGAATGCTCCTGCAACATTTAAAGGACTAATGAACAAGATTGCATACAAAAAATATACTGGATTCTGACATTTGAGAATGTCAAGTTAGTAATTTTTATGATCTACTGATAAGGTGAGATTCAAGATAAGGCGACTTTACCATGAAATATATCTTCTGTAGTACCGCAAATAGTGGATCCTGGTAAGTACTTGCAGCATCTGTCTCCGGGGATTAAAAAACTGAAATTTACACGACCCGATAAACATTCTGCTGGACAAGATATCTCATCCATCTTCAGCTTAACTTCAAATCCTTTTCTAAGAACACTTTCTAAATGGGTCAAATCCAAAAGTTCCTCCTCTGGAATAAAACTTGTAGGAACTGTGATGCTAAAACTAGCATCACAAAGTTTCTGATACGTAGAGTTTTGAACCAACGAGCCAAGACCTTTCACTGGACATGTGAAATTCCCAAGGAAATGGTGACGAGGGTCACAAGCGTAGAACACGGTAAGGCTTTTGTAAGATGGTAAATTCTGGAAGAAATCTGGAGGCCAAGGTTTGTAGGAGAATGAAGCGGAGCAGAAAGGACCTGAGAAATCTTGACTTGAAAGTCGAAGAGTGAGGGATTTGTTGGTGTTGTCGTTGTTGTCTATATGGAGAACAGTGTAGTTGCCACCGGAGAGGATAAGAGAGGTTGTGTTTGAGCTTTTGTTGCATCTAAGTTTCAGAGAAGGGTGACCGCAAATTTCAAGGCGATTATCTCCTGAGAAAGGGAAACCAGCTGTGATGTTGCCACACTGAAACGGAGCATCACAAAAACTAGAACTCAGTTGGCTTAGAGTACAAGGAAGATGATAAAACAATAATAACAAGATCAGACAGAACACAGTTGTTTGAGATCCCAAGGAGGATAGAGAATCCATGAGGTTTGAGAATATTTCACTCCAAAAAGTAATTTGATGGAAATTTTAGTATATATGTCAAGATTTGTTTTTTCCAGAAGAATACCTTTGAAGAATTTTAATTTTTCTCAAAAAATTATATGATTGGAAGTAAAAAGATTTTATGAAAAACAAAAACAAAACCAGTATTTTTTGTTTTGTTCAAATTTTTATGTGTTACAAATAAACTGAATCTTATCTCTTTGCATCTAAACCAAATTAAATTTTGACAACT
Source organism: Cardamine occulta (assembly GCA_028015245.1). Taxonomy (NCBI): domain Eukaryota; kingdom Viridiplantae; phylum Streptophyta; class Magnoliopsida; order Brassicales; family Brassicaceae; genus Cardamine; species Cardamine occulta. The sequence goes on from CM051386.1 coordinate 22,130,922, forward strand.
AACCACAAACTCGGCAATCTACTACGTCTCTTGGGTGGACGAATAGTTGAGGAGAAAAAGTCAGTAATTAGTGGCTTGGGTTTGGCAAACTTATCACCACTAACCGCATTGCTTCCATGGATACCTTATAGTATCCATTTTTTCCCACCATGGTTCCATGAGTTGATTTTTTGTTTTTTAAGAATTATTCTCCATTTTCATCACCCACATCGTGAGACCGTAAACTACATTGTACGTGTATGGAGACATTGTAGTTTACGGTGCTCAAATAATAGTATAGAAATAATATTTTAACTTTCAGTTGTTAACAACGTTGCTAGTAGAGAAATAATTCTATGTTCACTAGAATATTCACTTACTACATAAATGCATATGATATATATTCGTTTGAACGATTCAAACTCTAAACGATGTCGTTCATATTTATCATTTGACCCTTTATTAAAATGGCGACGTTGAGTTTTTATCTTTAAAAGATCCTTAAATTTATTTTTAGCATGTCACCAATTTCCACTTGTCTTCATTGTCATCCTAAAAATTAAGGAAGACAATTACCCTTTTTTTCCATTTCTTTTCGCAAAATTAAGTTGACCCATATATTTCATGTCATCTAGAGTATGCTTTTATTGATTCTAAATTTATTGATAACATTAAATAATAATTAAAAATCTGGTTGAAAATGGAAAAATATTCTAATGGCATTTTCTGTAATATAACTCATTAAAATTAGTTATTTTCTTTTGAACAATGCTCAAATAATAGTATAAAAATTTAACACTGTTAAGAGTTTAGTTTGAAATAAGAAAAAACTATAGTTCATATTTTATATGGAAAATATTAAAAGTACATGTTTTATCTGAAAAAGAATTAAAGTCTTGAATGGTTGTAGATTTTGAAGTTGTTTTGGTTTTACTTTTTCCAAAAATCTATAATGTAGCCATGCAAGATTATAAGAAAAATGATTTTCCTAAAAAATAGAGAACCTAGATTTTTACTAGCTTTTGTCAAATTTCAAAGAAAATCTATAATCTATGTTTTATGGTTTTTCACTTTTTAATGTGACTTAACTTCTTTTCCATTTTTAATTTTTTTAAAAATTAATACAAAATCTAAAAACCATAAACTAAAATCCAAAATCTAAAAACTATAAACTATAATCCAAAAACCACTTCAAAATTTGCAAACATTTATCGCCTAAGTCTATGTATTTACATGGAAATCTAGGTTAAGTTAATGAATTTATATGAGATTTTTCAAATTTGTTTAGCTAATGATGAAATAGTAGATATTTTACTAAAACTAACTTTCTTTTTACTAAAACTAGTAATTTTACAGATTCTATCAGCTAATGAGGAGATTTTTTTATTAAAGCTAATTTTTTGTTTTTCTCCATATAAACAAACTAACGATTTGACAATGTCGAAATATTATAATCCAACCTTGATTCTTGAGAAAAAAAAAGATGACGATGCCCAATCTATCAAAGGATTTGTTGGAGGAGATACTCTTCAGGGTTCCAGTGAAATCCATGAGACAAGTGCGATCTACTTGCATAAAATGGAACATTTTATCCAAAGAAGAAAGCTTTTCAAAGAAACATCTTGCTCAAGTTGTAGCAGCAGCAGCAAGGGAAGGGGAGTTTCTTGCAATCGTGATGATTAGATATAGTCTTTATTTGCTGAGTGTCAACGTCAATGGAACTCTCGAAGGCTCTGATCCATCTCTAAAGCCTATTGGTAAGCTTATTAACCTCAATGATTTAGATGAAGTCGCTTTATCTCAAGTTTGTCATTGTGAGGGTTTACTATTATGCATCACGGAAGACTACAGTAGAGTCGTGGTTTGGAACCCGTATACCGGACAAACCCAGTGGATCTTAGTTGAACCAACATCTGCTCTCTACGATAACCGCTGGTATAGTCATGCTCTTGGTTACGACAAAAGAAAATCGTGCCGCACACATAAAATCTTGAGATTTTCTCAACCTGACATCGAGCGACCTGTGAGCGAAATCTACGACTTAAACTCTAATTCATGGAAGGTTCTTGATGTAACTGCAGACCCGGGAATAGAGTTCTATGATTGCGGCGTGTCTCTCAAGGGAGATACTTATTGGTTTGCTCAAGAGAGGCCCCCACCAGGTCTAGGAGGGAGAGATATATTAGATTTCTTTATCTGTTTTGATTTTACAACAGAGAGATTTGGATCGCGTCTGCTTCTTCCATTTCACTCTTATCATTCAGATACTGTGACTTTATCTAGTGTTAGAGAAGAGCAGCTTGCGGTGTTGTTTCAGAGATGGGATTATGAGGTGGAGATTTGGGTCACGACTAAGGTTGAGTCCAGTGCACTGTCGTGGAGCAAATTCTTTGTTGTGGATATGAAACCATTAATTGGGTTTCAGTTTTATATTGGTGGGCGTTTCCTCATTGACGAGGAGAAGAAAACAGTGATTGTTTTCGATAGAAAAGGAAACTCGAATCGCAACATAGCTTACATTATCGGAGAAAATGGTTATTCCAGAGAAGTGGAACTTGAAGGACTTATGGGCGAACGTTATTTCCCGTTTGCATGCTCTTATGTTCCAAGTTCTGTGCAAATCAGCATCAACCCTGCATGAGAACCAGATATTTGTTGATTTCTTTTTGTCTTGCTCTTTGAACATGTTTAGTCTATTAATAATTTCTTTCGCTAATACCAAAAAAATAAAAACAATTTCTTTGGGAAAAATTATCTGTTTTTTATTGAAGTCTTCTGCTTTCTTTACTTTTCTTCAACATGCAAAAACTCATATAATACATCTACACTATAGCACCTCCCTAAAAGTAAGAAGATTTTTGAAGAAGAAATTTAGATATATCTTTAAGTATTTATAAACGTTGAAAGGATGTTGTGACCCACACGTTCCCCTTTTTGTTGAAGAGTCTTGAGCGGACTTATGATGGAGCGTTAGCTTGTGGCAAGAAACTGCATTTTCCATGTAGTGAAATATCAGATTAGGTTCTAATGCAGAATGCTCTTGTTCAAATGTGCTCCTTATGTGGAATGGATATGGCTTGTGGTGTTTTTGACAGGGATGCAAAAGGGATGTGTTTTCTTGGATATTGATAATGCTTTTTTTTTTAGTGTAAAACTTGTTTCTATTACATGCCATTTTTGACTTTGGACAGAAATAGGAATCGAAAAATCGATCTTTGTTTCGCCAAAGAAAATATTCCATTTTACTATGGATTTGAATTTAACTAGTCAGATTCAAGCAGTTTTGCTTTCACCTCTTTTGTTCAAAACATTATGTTTTCCCTCTTCCAATTCCTTGTTAGTGGTTTTAGCTTTCTAGTCAATCTCCACTAGTTCCTTAATTCTGGAGATTAATATATGGTTTCATATTGTCTCCATATATTGATCTGTAAATTGTCTTTTTTTTTTTTTTTTTTTTTTTTTTTTTTTTTTTTTAAATCTTATGACATGATGCAAATAGTTTGATATACATTTCCCAAAGATTTTTGACATCTATGGGAATGATTTGTTCACTTTAAGTCTCAGAATGTCGAACTGAAAAATTAATGACTTTTATATACCATCTTTGTCGTCTGTATTGGTGATAATTGAGTTTAAGTCTAGGTTAAGTAAATTATGTTAAGAGTTGTGACTTTTAGACTAGGTTGTGGAAGACACAACTCTTCACTTATGTCTTCACTTGTTACTGTTTGTTTCTATTTTTGGGACTATCTCCCACAACTTTAGCTTTCTTTTTCTCATCCTTGACAGCACATTTCGTTGCTACCTTCTCCACAGTATCCTTCTCAAGAGCCCTAGTAAAAACTTTCTTCTCACGTAAAGGTAGATCCATAGATATATCAGATTCTTTCTTCTTCTTATTGCTAACAGTATACACCTTCTTCACAACTCTTTGAACTGAAAATTCATCCTATGAAGTCTGATTCATCTCAACCATCCAAGACTGCAAATAAAAATCATATTAATATCCTAAACCAACACAAAAGTTATACTAAACATCAAAATATAACTTACAGGGGTTTTACTATGCGCCTCATTATCTTTTTTTTTGTGGCATCATTTGGTACAACCTTGGGTTTTGATTCTTTCATTTCTTTCAAAGCTCTATCAACTGCATCAATCTTCTCACAAAACTTCTCCTCTAAGGCACTCATTTTCTGATTAACAAATGATTCAAAGTTACCCTCTATAGCATCCATTCTACTGCTCAGATTCTTGCCCAAGTCTGAAATTATCCCATTCATTTTAGCCATCATCTCAAAAATATTCGACAAGCTTTTCTTCTCATCTTCGACATCCAACATACATTTATATGTTAATAAAATAGTTTATTTGACATCACTATCAATAATAAAAAGAATACTATGTTAAATATGCAAAGGAATAAAAAAACCTAACCTCCATATGTTCTTTGCCTATCTTCTCCTTCTTCTTTGCATCTTTTGCTTCTTCTTCATCATTAGAGTATCTGGTTCTTCTTATGTCTGGTTCTACTTTTCTTTTCTTCTTTGTCAGACAAACTGTTTTCTCACCTATTCAAGCATTTTCAGGTAAACGATCATGGATGATATCATTAATCAGGTTGTCTAGGTCTTGATCCTTGTTATCATCCACGTCATACCATTTAGGATACATGTTTTCCTCTGAAACTGGAAACATGTGCCTTACACGAACCTGCAAACAAAATACAAACAAAAAGAAGCTGTTACAATAAAGAAAGAATTGTCACAATATCAAACAACCAAAATAAATAAAAAACATCAACTACTGCAATATTAAAAACTAACATGTCCATGCAACTCCTTCTCCTTATTGATGAATTCAGCAAACTTGATACGTTTATGAGATGATTGCCAATCAAGTAGTGGCACACCACTACGTACTGACCTTCTCATCCCAAAAACTTCTCCTAGGCCAGGAACACTCTCGTACACCCAAATCAACATAGCATGAACGAATCCACGTATAGTGTACGAGTTTTTTTCGTAGCCAACAACCTTCACAGAATCAACTAAACAACTAAAAGCAACTCGTCCCCATGGATATATCTCAAAACTCACTGGATCAAGAACTCTTTTAGCACTAGAAAATGGGATTCTCTTTACTCCATGTATTGCTAAACTCCATCACCTTTAGCAACTCAGTAAACAGGGGACCATCCGAGGTTGTTCCTATATTCATTTCTTTCTAAAACTCTTTGTGATCAACATCATAGTTGTCTAACGGGTCAATAAGATCACAATTTAAACATGTTATGTGATCAAATTCATTTAAAGAGAATCTGATTGGGCTACCATCTATCAACGACCAAATCTCATGAATATTGTTGACTCCCAGCTGATGCGTGAGGAAGTAATGAACTTTATGGGCAGACCATGTGTATTGTAATTCTGAAAAATTTATAAATACTCCTAGAGATGATTTCTTCAACTCATCCCACACATCCAAGCCTAATCCTTCTTTCAAAAGCTCAATTTTAGACCGGAAGCAATTGTGGTTCATGATCCTATGTTGCAAAGGAGATTTCCCTTCTTCATAGAGTCGGGGAGGATACTTGATGACATTACTCGAAGACGCCATTGCTAATCATAGAAAAAAGAAATCGTTAAAAAGCTAATTAGATTATGTAGAAATATCAAGACGAAAATGTTTCCAATAATTATTAACAAATAAAAAGAAAAAAAATCTGTCACTTAGATAAAAATTGGGAAAAATCTGTAGCTACATCAAACACATTTGTGATCAAGAGCGGGAATTTATTTACAAAAAAAATTCTAATTTTAATTGGGAATAAGCTTACCGGAAATCAACAGGATTAAGCAGCAGTTGATGATGATGAACAATATCTGCAAAAACAAAATCAAGGGGTTATATAGAAACTATTAGCAAAATTCTTAAAATTGATAGATGGTAAGTGTGAAAACTTACTCGCGAAAAAGATCCGACGGTGGCAAGGATTAACAGACACAACGGCGGCGACGAAGCTTTTGACGGTTTCAAAATTCACAACCACCAAGGAAAAAAATCAAAGATGAAGAAGAAGTAGCGGCGACGAAGCTTTCGGTGAGGTGATGAGACTTTCAAAATTCAATGGCAGAGACGAGTTACAAACCCGAAATGGAGAGGAGAAGCCACACATGCAAGAGGAGAGGAGATGATACCAAAAAGAAATAGAAACGGAGGAGAGGGTTTTGATTTGGTGTTGGATTCTCGCCTGATTGGGTCACTCGATGGTTCGGCGGTGTAGCAGAGACTCAATCCCGGCGGTTTCCACAGTGATGCAGTGGCTCCAGTGATGATGTCGCTAGAGTTACGATTTTTGGATTTTGGAGGATAGGGTTTCCGATTTGAAGAAAGTGGAATACGATTGAAAGAGATTTTGGAAAATTGGATGTTTATTTTCCTTTTTTCAGTTTTAAAATTAAGAGCGATATAATTTCCGAATTAAAAATAAATGACTAAAAACATAAGAAAAGGTTAAATGGTCTTTTTACAATAAAATTGTGTTAGTCTAGTAATCCCTCTCAATTGGGTGTTACTCTAGTTATTTTTGACAAGAATTGAGTCAATCTAGGTAATTTAGAAAAGGAAGAGGTGGTGACAAGAGAGAGCACCATCAACCTTCAGAAACATATTCACAAGCAGTACCTTCAAGAAGAAGGCTCCAAAGGCGATGAAGGAGATAGGAAATCTTCTCAAAAGGAAATCTGAAACTTTGTTCGACAAAGCCAAAGAAGACGTGGAGATAGATAACCGAAGAAGACGTGGAGAAGATTCTGCACAAGACGTCACGAAGACGTGCTGGTGATCAGAGGAAGACACCACGAGAAGAAGGAGGCTGCTTACCTAAAAAAACGGAGCAGAAGTCGGTCGCAATGATAACCGCAGAAGACGTGACGAAGTTCACGCAAAACTTTGGTGATCAAGAGGACACCAAAAGGGAATGAGAAGAAAGCTTACCTAAGAAAAAGGGAGTGGAAGAAGGTTGTAAGAACAACTGGAGGAGACGTGACAAAGATCACGGAGGACACGTGACAAAGATCACATGGAGAAAATCTGAAGGCACATGAGAAGAGTGTCTTGTCTCGTAATGAAAGCATTACCAAAGAATCATTTCATGTTTTATCACGAGAAGAAAAAGCCGTTGTACGACCATGAAACATGAAGACTAATTGTCGTGACAACAAAGAAAAAAAAATGGTGTGGATTTTGTAAGAAAGCAAACCACATAGAATCGAATTGCTGGATGAGACCAAAGAAGGATCACAGCAATGCCTCAAAGGAAAAGAAGGGATGCTACAACTGCGGAAATGTTGGGCATTTTGCAAGAAAATGTCTTTCAAAGAAGTTTGAGCGGGCACATATGGGTCTTGAAGATGAAGACGAAGATGATGGATTTCACATGTGATTAGTGGTTGTGAAGAGTTATCAAAACAGAGGAAGATGAGACATTGAAGTTGTTATTTCTACTCGTTTGGAGCCAAAAGTTGTGTGGAACTAAGAAGGAGGAGTGTTGGTGATAATTAAGTTTATATCTAGGTTAAGTTAATTATGTTAAGTGTTGTGACTTTTAGACTAGATTGTGGAAGAGACACAACTCTCCACGTATGTCTTCGCTTGTGACTGTTTGTTTCTATTTAAACAACTATTGTTCTCATGTAAAAATAACAAGTTTCAGTTCAATAAAAAAATATATTTCGTTATTGTCTTCTTTAGGAGGAGAAGAGATCATTTTTATCTCTTACTTTGTTTCTCCATTCTCTTAATTGATTATGAAATTAATATTCCAATAGTCTGGAACTTTGTAGTAGGCTTTTAAGAGATCTAGGTTGCTTGATTTGTCATCGATGTGTTGCGTTTTTGGCGCATTCTAACAGTTGTTTTTGAGTCTTTATCGAGTCTTTTAGTTTTCTTTTGAGTCATTACAGGTCAAAAGATGGCTAAGGATGAAGATTGGACCTTCTGGGAGGAACTTAGCAGAAATTGGAGAAAAGTCGAAGTTTACGCGCTGAGCACCCCTTCAGCCCTGAGCACCCGCTCAGACGACCTGACGGAGCAAATAAGGGAAAATCCTAACTTTCCTAATTTTTTGCCAAGGACGTCCTAATCTTCACCCAGCTGCCTCCAGACGTGGATATATCGTTTTTTCTTCTATTTTCTAAGAGAGAACACTTTTGCTAAGAACATATCACATAGAGAAAGAGTTTTTGCTTGTAAGATTGAAGGAAAAGAGATCTCGCTTCAACATTGAGAAGAACTCTAAACCCTTTAATTTTACAGATTTATTACATGAGTATTTCATCTCTTATCGCTGTGATTTTCGTTTATATGGCTAAGTAGTTATCCAGTTAGGTTAAGGGTTTTTCAAGGGGATTTAAGGATTCAATGAACTGAACATAGATAGGATTTATTATTTGATGTCTTCACCTATAGTTGATCTTATTGCCTAGACTAATCTGATCACTTAAGTCTCTGATCTTGGGTTAAATCTATTCACCAAAAGTGTTATAGGTTGCTAGAAAAGGCATAGGTGGGCGATTTGTCCTTAGCCAATGACAGTTGATGCTAAGGAAAATCGTGAACATATTGAATCAGACCGTAATGCTTGTCTTCGATTTTAGGTTCAAACGACAGTTTAGGATGCTAGGTTGCTAGATAAAGTTGTTGGCGCCATGACAGTGGGTCAGTCTTATTTTTATGTTTGAGTTCTAGATTGGTGCTAAATTAATTCCTGAATAATTGTTCGGTTCTTGATGATTTGATCCCCACGAAATTACCCTTCACCTAGCGCTTTTATTTCATTGAATTTACGTCGTTTTTATTTGCTCGTTACTTGTCACTTAAACAACCACATATTTTGTCTTAGCTTTATTTATAAATCTCAGAAAATCATAGTGTAACCTTGGTCTCTGTGGATTCGATTCCTTTTATGCTACTGCGATTGTTCTGTGCACTTGCAGTATTTTAATTGGGTTAAAACATTGTGTATCAAGTTTTTGGCGCTGTTGCCGGGGACCAATTGCGTTACCTTTGATTTTTAATTTAAAATTCAGTCTAAGAAACTACAAAGCTTAATTTTTATTTGTTTCTGCTATGTGTCAGGTGCATGACCAGTAGAAAAACAAGAAGAAATTGCACCGTAGATTTAGTCATCCACACCAACGAAGAGTTAGCTCGCCTTGAACGTCAAAACTGTCAAAAGAGAATTACAGCTGCTCCGGTCATTATGGCTGAACAAGAAAATGGTATGGCTGCTCAGTTACAGTTGCTAAGGGATCAGATTGCTCAGTTGAGAAGAGATCAACAGCCAGTTCCGCTAGCACAACCGGGTATAGGGGATTCGAATAACCCCCATGCGTTTTATCAAAACCGTTCAGCTATTGTTTCTCCAACAATTCAGAGACAAGACTTTGAGATCAAACCTCAGATGATCTCATTGGTAAAACAACACCTTTTTCACGGACTACCAGCTGAGATACTGATGGATCACATCGAAAACTTTGAAGAAATCTGCAGCACTACCGGTTCGAATGGGGTTCCGAGTGAGTTTCTGAAGTGCAAGATGTTTCCTTTTTCACTTGCTGATAAGGCTCAGAGATGGTTGAAGTCATTGCCAGCTGGTTCTTTGAGGACGTAGGATGAAGTTAGAGCCACTTTCTTGGACCACTTCTACACTAAATCCAAGACAGCCGCTCTACGAAACAAGATATCTTTTTTCCAACAACATTCTGGTGAAGCTTTCAGTGAAGCTTAGGAAAGACTAAAGGAATACCGTAGGGAATGTCCTCATCACGGTTTTAAAGATGAACAGATTCTGGGGATATTCTATGATGGAGTTGAATGGAATTATCGCAACGCCTTGAATGCTGTGAGTAATGGGTCTTTTATGACCAAGACTAGAGATGGTGCTTTTGAGCTGATTGAGAACCTTGCTTCAAGCTCTAGCAATAGGTCTCCTGAGTATAATAGGTCCAAGAAAGTCAATAGTGTGGACACTCAAAAGATTGAAGAGCTGACAGCAAAGGTAAACCTACTCCTACGCGAGAGTCAAAGATCGGTCAAATTTATGGAAGAGAATGGGGCTGCGCTTATCTCCCAAGATTTTGAAGAGAATGATGCTGGTGGTATGCAAGAGGTTAATTATGTGAGTGGACAAGGGTATATTCAGAATTGTGGTTTCAACTCAAACTACAGGAGCCACCCAAACCTTTCTTACCAAAGCACCAATGTCGAGAATCCACAAGACCAGATTTATCCGCAACAAGGAGAAGGTATGACCCAGTTGCCACATAATCAAGGGTTTCAAAAGTTTTACTCCAGCAACCAGCAGTGGAAACAGTCTGTCCCCATTCAAAACCAGAACAGATTCCAAGGAGGAACTCAACAAAAGTCTAACTTCGCAACCGCTCAACAGTCCAATTTTGCGCCGGACTCTCAAGATGAGCTGAAAAACCTTATGCAGCAACTCCTGGTAAATCAGCAAAAGGCCGCAACAGAGATCAATGCCACGGTTGATCACATGTATAATGATCTGAATGCGAATTATGAAGCTGTTACCGCTCACGTGAAGAAGCTTGACATGCAAGTTGCCCAAACCGCTGAAACCGTCAAACGACAGCAAGGAGTTCTCTCAGCAAGGGGTGAGCATAGCTTCAGGAATGGAAGTGGTTCTAGTGGCTCAAGTGCTCAAGTGAACTTCATTGGGGATGAAGAGAATGAGTTTAAATTGATGATGCAACAGATCCTTGATGGACAAATCAAGAATGCTCAGCTGGTGAGCCAACAGATTTCTACTTTGGATTGGAAGGTTCAGTGCCTAAGTATTGACTTATAGCGCGAAGTTAGGAAAAACTTCACCGCAGTGGAGCTGAGAAGTGGGAAAGTGTTGGCACCACCAACTAGCCCTAAAACCATTGGAAAGGGTAAAGAGCGTGCTACGGAGCACCAAACCCAAGGAAAAGCTTTCACCACCAATGAAGGAATGATAGAACATGGCTCACCCTCAGAAACAACAGTTGAAACTGTTCCAGCTGAATTAGGAACCGAAATCACCGAGCACCCAGACTCTTCTCTGAAGCACGTGCTCAGATAGAATGCTCTGGCCAGTTTTGCAGAAACTCCTCCAGCGAGGATTTATTCTCCCAAGGTTCCTTTTCCAGGTCCAGCTCCAGCTTTTAAACGAAGGCATCTCTCCAAGCTCGGAGATCCTGGAAAGTTCGTAGTTCCATGCTCCATACTTGGAGTTGCATTTGAGGATTCTCTTTGTGATTCCGTTTCCAGGGTAAACGTTATGTCTAAGGAAACCGCACAAAGCTTAGGGATTGAGAACATCCTTTCATCTTCGAGAACCCTCAAATTTGCAGATGGAGCAACATCAACTTCACAAGGACTTGTCAAAGACCTCGAGGTAAGCATTGATGATTGCTTAATGCCTTGTGATTTTCAGGTGGTCGAGATGAGGAATAATGCTTACATGCCATTGATCCTGGGAAGGCCATTCCTCGCTACTGCAGGAGCAATTGTTAACTTACCTCAAAAAAGGGTCTCTCTCTCTAAAGTCAACAAGGGTGTATTCTATGTAGCGATTTCTGAGGGCAAGCAAAATGGCTCTTATGTTGTCATAGAGGAGAAGGCTAAGTTTAAGTCTAGGGGAGCTCGAAAACCACCACCCCACCCCGATCCTCCTGCGGATCCACACTCTTGCGTTTAGGCTTTGTTGCAGTTAAGCTAATGACGTTAAACAAGCGCTTGGTGGGAGGCAACCCACCGGTAAGATTCAGTACATATTTATCTTTTCTAAATTTGCTTTTATACTAACTTTCATTCTTAGTATTTCAATTCTAAAAAAAAAAAAAAAAAGGAAACAAACAGTTCTCTCTCAGGAAAAGACGAAGCACCTGCTCAGGACTAAGCACCCGCTCCGATAAGAAGGGGATTTTTCCGGAAACAGGTAAGTTTTCTTTTTTAAAACGGTTTTTATTTATTTATTTTATTTTCTCACCCACCTCTAAATTTATTTTCACACTGAGACGGTGTGAAGTAAGTTTGGGGGAGGGTGTTGCTACTAATCCATTTTTCTTTCTTTTGTTTTATTTCTTTTGCTTTCTTTGAGTCATTCTCATATTTTCTTTGAGTCATTTTCATGTTTTCATTGAGTCAGTTTGTTTTATTGAGTCAAAACTTGTTGGAGATTATGATCTATTTCTTGAATATATTGTTCTAACCTTGCTTCAAAGTGACCATTGTTACAGAACCAGCTCTAGATCGGACTAATGAAAAATCTAAAGGCTGACCAGCTAACTAGAGGACACCATAATTCTAGCGGAGTTCATCCGAGCCTAAGCCAAATTTTTGCACTTCGTCGATGTGGTTGATTTCCACAGGGCTTGACTCATCATTCGTATCTGACATATGAATCCACCAGTAGAAAGTAATGGTACTCCTCCCCCCTATTAGAAGTTTAGCTAGCAATAAGGTTACGTATGTGAGTTGCATAGAGAGGGGATGAACCGGGGATTCGGTGGCAAACACCATCAATACTCGTGTCTCGGAACCTTGATATGTACATGCTTTATATTGATAGGGATGAACCGGGGATTCGGTGGCAAACACCATCAGTACTCGCGTCTCAAAACTTAATATATGTAGTAAGGAATGAACCGGGGACTCGGTGGCAAACACCATCAGTACTTGCGTCTCGGACCTTACTAAAAAAAAAAAATAATAATAAAATGAGCTAGTTTAGAAATAAGTCTGGGGGAGAGAGGAAACATACCAAAAAGTGTGTGGAATTTAAATGGTTCTTGTCAAGATATTGTATGTGAAAGAGTCTAGAAGGTCTTTGGTAATTGACTGCAGAGATGAAACTGGCGATGAAGGCTTTGATGGATAAGGTTGCGAATTCATGTGTGGAGTATAGTGAGCTGCGAAGGTCTACGAGAAGTACATGGTGGTTAGATTTGGAGCTGGCTATGTGATATGTGGAGTACTAATTCAAAAGGGTCATTGCAGTGTTTCAAGAACAGGTGAGTCTCCGTATTTTTCAAAACTTTCTCTTATGCTTAATTCTGAGTTTTGTTTGAGGACAAACAAGGATCTATGTCTGGGGGAATTGATGTGTTGCATTTTTGGCGCAATCTAACAGTTGTTTTCGAGTCTTTATCGAGTCTTTTAGTTTTATTTTGAGTCATTACAGGTCAAAAGATGGCTAAGGATGAAGATTGGAGCTTCTGGGAGGAACTTAGTAGAAATTGGAGAAAAGTCGAAGTTTACGCGCTGAGCACCCGCTCAGATGACCTGACAGAGCAAATAAGGGAAAATCCCAACTTTCCTAATTTTTCGCCAAGGACGCCCTAATCTTCACCCAACTGCCTCCAGACCTGGATATATCGTTTTTTCTTCTATTTTCTAAGAGAGAACGCTTTTGCTAAGAACATATCACATAGAGAAAGAGTTTTTGCTTGTAAGATTGAAGGAAAAGTGATCTCGACTTCAACATTGAGAAGAACTCTAAACCCTTTATTTTTATAGATTTATTTCATGAGTATTTCATCTCTTATCGCTGTGATTTTCGTTTATATGGCTGAGTAGTTATCCTGTTAGGTTAAGGGTTTTTCAAGGGGATTTAAGGATTCAATGAACTGAACTTAGATAGGATTTATTATTTGATGTCTTCTCCTATAGTTGATCTTATTGCCTAGACTAATCTGATCACTTAGTCTCTGATCTTAGGTTAAATCTATTCACCAAAAGTGTTATAGGTTGCTAGAAAAGGCATAGGTGGGCGATTTGTCCTTAGCCAATGATAGTTGATGCTAAGGCAAATCGTGAACATATGGAACCAAACCGTAATGTTTGTCTTCGATTTTAGGTTCAAACGACAGTTTAGGATGCTAGGTTGCTAGATAAAGTTGTTGCCGCCATGACAGTGGGTCAATCTTATTTTTATGTTTGAGTTCTAGATTGGTGCTAAATTAATTCCTGAATAATTGTTCGATTCTTGATGATTTGATCCCCACAAAATTACCCTTGACCTAGCGCTTTTATTTCATTGAATTTACGTCGTTTTTATTTGCTCGGTACTTGTCACTTAAACAACCGCATATTTTGTCTTAGGTTTATTTATAAATCTCAGAAAATCATAGTGTAACCTTGGTCTCTGTGGATTCGATTCCTTTTATCCTACTGTGATTGTTCTGTGCACTTGCAGTATTTTAATTGGGTTTAAACATTGTGTATCAAGTTTTTGAATAAAACAAACTGACTCAATGAAAACATAAAAATGACTCAAAGAAAACATGAGAGTGACTCAAAGAAAGCAAAAGAAATAAAACAAAAGAACGAAAAATGGATTAGTAGCATAACCTCCCCCAAACTTACTTCACACCGTCTAGGTGTGAAAATAAATTTAGAGGTGGGTGAGAAAATAAAATAAATAAATAAAAACCGTTTTAGAAAAGAAAACTTACCTGTTTCTGGAAAAATCTCCTTCTTATCGGAGCGGGTGCTCAGTACTGAACAGGCGCTTCATCTTTTCCTGAGCGAGAGCTTTTCGTATTTTTTATTTATTTATATATATATGAAATCCAAAAGTTAGTAACAAAAGAAATTTAATAGAGAGGATAGATACACTTACCGGTGGGTTGCCTCCCACCAAGCGCTTAGTTAAAGTCACTAGCTTGACTTGGTTAGCCATTTAGGCTTGAGGAGCATCGCCTAAGGGGACAGATTCTCCTTTTGCGATGGCTGATTCAGCGAGATATAGCTTTAGGCGCTGACCATTAACAACAAACTCAGTCCCAGTAGCATTCAGCAACACTACAGCTCCGTAGGGGCAAACTTCTTTTATCACAAAAGGGCCGGACCACCTTGATCTTAATTTACCGGGAAACAGCTTCAACCAAGAGTTGTACAGCAGCACTTGATCATTTGGTGCAAAGTTCCTGGTGATGATCCTTTTGTCATGATATGCTTTTGTCCGCTCTTTGTAGATTTTTGAATTTTCATAGGCCATGTGCCTAATTTCTTCTAACTCGTGAAGCTGCATGGTCCGCCTATCAAAAACCGATTTGGCATCAAAGTTCAGGTGCTTCACAGCCCATGCCGCCTTGTACTCTAGCTCCACAGGTAGGTGGCATGCTTTTTATACACCAAATGAAACGGTGTTGTACCCAAAGGCGTCTTGTACGCTGTTCTGTACGCCCAAAGAGCGTTATCTAACTTTGCAGCCCAATCTTTCCTTGTAGTGCTCACGGTCTTTTGCAAGATACTCTTGATCTCCCTATTTGAAATCTCGACATGCCCACTCGTTTGGGGATGATAGGGCGTCGCGACCTTGTGCTTAACACCATTATTCTTCAAGAGATTGTCAAAGACCTTGTTGATGAAATGGGAACCTCCATCACTTATCACCACACGAGGCACACCGAATCTGGGGAATATCACCGATTTGAACATGTTCACCACGACTCTAGCATCGTTTGTGGGAGTAGCCAGCGCCTCAACCCACTTAGACACGTAGTCAACTGCCACCATGACTCTAGCATCGTTTGGTTTCCATAAGACGACGGAAATGGACCCATACAGTCGATCCCCCATACATCAAAAACCTCCACTTCTAATATGAAGTTTTGTGGCATTTTGTTCCGTCTTGAGATGTTTCCTTGTCTTTGGCAAGTGTCACACTTAGAGATAAAAGTGTGTGCATCTTTGAACATTGTGGGCCACCAAAAATCCGTTTGTAAGACCTTAGATACAGTCTTAAAGGTGGCGAAGTGCCCAGCGTAACTCGACCCTTGACAGTGGAACAAAACCCCAGGGATTTCCTCATTAGAAACACATCGCCTGAAAATTTCATCCGAGCAATGCTTGTAAAGATACGGCTCATTCCAAAAATATCGCCTTATTTCGCGCAAAAACTTCCTCTTCTTATTTCTGAAGAAATGCTCAGGTTCTTTCTCAGCAGCAAAGTAGTTGGCTATCTCTCCAAACCACGGAAAATTTGTGTTTCCCCTTGTAGAAACCAAATCGCAAAGTCGACCTGAAGTAGGTGCTTCGGTGTCGAGCAGGTGCTCCGCGCTGAGCAGTTTCTCCGATGTGAGCGGGTGCTCAAACACTTCACAAGAATAAACCGAGTAAACATGTTCATCCAGAAGGCTATCATCTAGAGGTACCTCATCATCAACCTTCATTCTGGACAAATGATCTGCAACTCCGTTTTCGATCCCTTTCTTGTCCTTGATTTCCAAATCAAACTCTTGTAGCAAAAGTATCCATCTCAAGAGCCTTGGTTTTGCATCTTTCTTCATGAGTAAGTACTTCACTGCAGCGTGATCTGTATGAACAATTACCTTCGACCCAACAAGATAGGATCGGAGCTTCTCAAAGGCGAAAACAACCGCAAGCAACTCCTTTTCCATTGTGGCATATCGGCATTGAGCTTCATCAAGGGTGCGGCTGGCGTAGTAAATCACATGTAGCTTCTTGTTCTTTCTTTGACCCAGTACCGCTCCCACAGTATAGTCACTAGCATCAGTCATCACTTCAAAAGGTAAATTCCAATCCGGTGGTTGGACGATTGGAGCACTAATCAAGGCACCTTTGATTGTATGGAACGCCTCCAAGCAAGCACTATCAAACTCGAACTTGACCTCTTTACATAGCAACTGAGTTAGAGGTCTCGCTATCTTGGAAAAATCTTTAATAAATCTCCGGTAGAAACTGGCATGCCCCAGAAAACTCCTTACTCCTTTGACAGAATTCGGCGGTAACAAGCTCATCATAACCTCGATTTTGCCTTGTCCACTTCAATACCCTCTTCCGAAATCCGATGCCCCAATACTATACCATCTCTCACCATGAAATGGCACTTCTCCCAGTTGAGTACGAGATGCTTCTCTTCACAGCACTTTAAGACCCTGCATAAGTTTGACAAACAAACAGAAAAAGAGTTTCCATAGACCGAAAAATCGTCCATGAAAACTTCCATAATGTCTTCAATCAGGTCAGTAAAAATAGACATCATGCACCGCTGGAATGTTCCTGGGGCATTGCACAAGCCAAACGACATTCTGCGATACGCATAAGTGCCATAGGGACAAGTAAATGTCGTTTTCTCCTGGTATTCGGGATGGATAGGTATCTGAAAAAAACCAGAAAAACCATCTAGAAAACAGTAGTAGGGATGGTTAACTAATCTCTCAAGCATTTGATCAATAAATGGTAAGGGAAAATGATCCTTGCGAGTGGCAGCATTCGGTTTCCAATAATCTATACACATCCTATGGCCTGTAACTATCCGGGTTGGGATCAACTCATTTTTATCATTTTCAACCGCAGTTATGCCACCTTTCTTAGGTACTACATGGACAGGACTAATCCAATTGCAGTCGGAAATCGCAAAAATCACACCAGCCTCTAGGAGTTTCATTATCTCTTTCTTGACAACATCTTTTAGATTTGGATTTAACCTTCTCTGATGTTCGACAGAAGTCATCGATTCATCTTCTAGATGTATCCTATGCATGCAAAGATCAGGAGAAATTCCAGTGATATCATCTAACGAGTAGGCTATAGCTTTTGTATATTTTCTTAATTCGCATAAGAGTAAGGCAACTTCAACATTGTTCAAATCAAAGTTCACAATCACAGGATAGGTGGAGTTACGTCCCAGAAACGCGTACCTTAGCCCAGCAGGAAGGGTTTTGAGTTCGAGTTTCGGAGCTTTCAGCTCGCTCCAAGGATCATTGACCAGGTTTTTCGGAGCAGGTGCTCCCTCCAGAGCAGTCGCTTCGTCAGATGCTCTTGAAATAAATTCTTCCTCCACTTTCAGGTTCATGCACGCTATCATCTTCTCCACTCGCGTACTTGAATCCAACATTTTAGCAAAACCAGCAGTATCCTCACTCAGAAAACCATGTTCTCCTTTGGCTTGAGTCAACGCTATTTCCAAAGGGTCATCAGCTAGAATCTCTTGAGCCACTTCATCAAAAATTTCCTCATCATTTTCCACAGTAAAAGTTTGCCCATCCAGCATGGGTTTCTTGAACATTCTATTCATCACGAATGTCATAGTGATATCTCCTAGGCGTAGATCAATGGTGTCATTCCTCACGTCGATAAGCGCACCAGCTGTGCGTAGGAATGGCCACCCCAAAATCAATGGATCTTTCGGTTCTTCATCAAGTTCCAGAACCATAAAATCAGCTGGTATGAAGGTATTACCGATTTTGACATACAAATCTTCTAGAGTACCAACTGGAAGCTTCACGGATCTGTTGGCGAAAATCAATGAGATTTTAGTCGACTCGAATTTGGTGAATCCCAACCTTCTTGCTACATAGTACGGCATCAGGTTTATGCTTGAGCCTGGATCACATAATGAGCCAGCAAAAATCTTCGCTCCTATTGTCACTGAGAGGACAAATTTCCTGGGGTTTTCAAGCTTCTTAATCATCTTGTTTTGTAGCACAACACTACAGTCCTTTGAAACCATCATTACGTTCTTCTCGGTGGAGACTTTCCCAACAATCAGCGCTTTCAAGTACTTCTTCACGGCTGGAATCATCTGAATCGCATCTACCAATGGAAGTCAAGTCTTGTAACATCTTTTTGCACTTTGCACTTTGCACTTTAACACTCAAGTCTTGTAACATCTCTTTGCACTTTGCTTCTTCCAAATCCTTTTGAGATTTCCTTGGAGGTACTGGGTAAGGGACTGGAGGGTTGTAGACTCGAGTACGTACTTTTTCTGCAGGTGTATCAGGTCGTGGCTCATCAGATTCTGGGTTAAGTTCATCTTCTGTTTGAGTTTTGTCATGAGCAGGTGCTCTGTTCTGAGCGGGCGTCGGGAATTGGTGCTCAACGACTGGATCTGTTCAACTCTTTTCTTTTTCTGCAGTTTGCAGAACTCTTCCACTTCTCAGCTCCACCGCGTTGACAAATTCTTTCCTTGGATTAGTCTCTGGTTTTCCCGGTAACACTCCCTACGGCCTCTTGATAGCTTCCGCATTTTGAGCTATTTGGGTGTCTACTTGTTTCAAGTGAGTGCAAACGGCTTCATACTTGCTGTTCAGATCTGAGTACATAGTGTCAACCTTCAAGTTGATTTCGTTAACCGTCTTCTGTTGGTTGAGCATAAGCTGTTTCATCATATCCTTCAGCTCATCTTGAGAGTCCGGCGCAAAATTGGACTGTTGAGCGGTTGTGAACTTGGGCTTTTGTTGAGTTCCTCCTTGGAATTTGTTCTGGTTTTGAATGGGGACAAACTGTTTCCCCTGTTGGTTGCTGGAGTAAAACTTTTGAAACCCTTGATTATGTGGCAACTGGCTCATACCTCCTCCTTGCGGATAAACTTGGTCTTGTGGGTTCTCGACATTGGTGCTACGGTAGGAAAGGTTAGGGTGGCTCCGATAATTTTGATTGAACCCACGGTTCTGGACATATCCCTGACCACTCACATAGTTAACCTCCTGTACTCCAGCATCATCATCTTCTTCAAACTCTTAAGATATAGGCGCAGCCCCATTCTCTTCCACAAATTTGACCGGTCTTTGACTCTCGCGTAGGAGTAGGTTTACCTTTGCTGTCAGCTCATCAATCTTCTGAGTGTCCACACTATTGACTTTCTTGGACCTATCATACTCAGGAGACCTGTTGCTAGAGCTTGAAGTAAGGTTCTCAATCAGCTCAAAAGCACCATCTCTAGTCTTGGTCATAAAAGACCCATTACTCGCAGCATTCAAGGCATTACGATAATCCCATTCAACTCCATCATAGAATATCCCCAGAATCTGTTCATCTTTAAAACTGTGATGAGGACATTCCCTACGGTATTCCTTTAGTCTTTTCCAAGCTTCACAGAAAGCTTCACCAGAATGTTGTTGGAAAGAAGATATCTTGTTTCGTAGAGCGGCTGTCTTTGATTTAGTGTAGAAGTGGTCCAAGAAAGCGGCTCTAACTTCATCCCACGTCCTCAAAGAACCAGCTGGCAATGACTTCAACCATCTCTGAGCCTTATCAGCAAGTGAAAAAGGAAACAGCTTGCACTTCAGAAACTCACTCGGAACCCCATTTGAACCGGTAGTGCTGCAGATTTCTTCGAAGTTTTCGATGTGATCCATCGGTATCTCAGCTGGTAGTCCGTGAAAGAGGTATTGTTTCACCAATGAGATCATCTGAGGTTTGATCTCAAAGTTTTGTCTCTGAATTGTTGGAGAAACAATAGCTGAATGGTTTTGATAAAACGCATGGGGGTTATCTGAATCCCCTATACCCGGTTGTGCTAGCGGAACTGGCGGTTGATATCTTCTCAACTGAGCAATCTGATCTCTTAGCAACTGTAACTGAGCAGCCATACCATTTTCTTGTTCAGCCATAACGACCGGAGCAGCTGTACTTCTCTTTTGACGGTTTTGACGTTCAAGGCGAGCTAACTCTTCGTTGGTGTGGATGACTAAATCTTCGGTGCAATTTCTTCTTGTTCTTCTACTGGTCATGCACCTGACACATAGCAGAAACAAATAAAAATTAAGCTTAGTAGTTTCTTAGACTGAAAATAAAATCAAAAATCAAAGGTAACGCAATTGGTCCCCGACAACGGCGCCAAAAACTCATAAATATGTGTTATGAAACCAGATCTTGTTAAAGATGTGTTAAATACCAATGAACAATGCCTTGATTGACAATGTATCTCTTAATTCTTAGACTCATAAATATAAACAATGGTTAAGGTCTAATGTCTTAGTAAACCGTAATCTATGAAACATTATTTACATGAAATATCCAAAATAATGTATTTATAAAGTAGTATTTCTCAGCGGAAGCACCCTTGCCCCATGGTTAAGGGTTTAAAAAGGCTTCTGCACCTGGTCTGGGTTTGAACCTCAGATAACTCAGTTTATTACAAATTAAAGGATGCAAATCTTTTCAAGAGTTCCAGAGTGTTGCAGATAGAGTCATACGTCGTGGTCTCATGTGTTACGGAGAGAGCTTATCCATCATAGGGATGTCATACCTGCAGAACCGCCTGTCGAGGAGAATTTACGTCGTGGAATCGTCATTAAGAAGTTTTTCATTGTAATCACATCTACTGCCAAATTGTCGAGTAATCATCATATTAGGATTAGATCAGATATCTCCAATAATAATGATGTAATAGACGATAAAAAAAGTAGTATTTCTTATACGTTAACAAGTCTTGTCCCAAGTCTTTTGTATCTATCGTTTACTCTTGACTTGGCCCTTCAACATCTCAAATCTCCCCTATTCTTGTTTTTTTTTAACTTTGCCATTGAGTTGATTTATGTTTCAAGCAGAGTAACATAGAATAAAACTCCAAATACAAAATTTATCTTTCAAGGTTCTATGTTTTTCTTTGCTAAATTATTCTTAACAAAAAAACATAGCTTATATCTTTTTAATTGGAGATAGCAAAAGTCATCCAATTCTTGATGTGTTTACTTTCTTTTATTTTGTTAAAGAATTCTTGATGTGAAAATCTTATCAATTTGCATCTAATCGAAATTTAATTTTAACAACTAACAACAAACTCGACAAATACAATCCATTCAGACTTATTGGTTATGTGCTTTTAAAAACTCATTGTCGAGGAATCTTCTCTAGGGTCAATGAAAACTAGTCCAAAGTCCATTTCTTCTTATCACACAAGTGTGAAACAGAGAACCTTTCTGCTTCTTGTGAGTCTCCTCTTCTTATCATTTTCTCCAAGCAATACAAACGAAATATACTTAAGAAAAGTGATGGATTCTCAAGCCCTATTAGGGTTTAGTTTTGTGATATTGGTCATGTTTCTGTTTCATAACCTTCCTTGTGTTTCAAGCAACCCAGCTCTCTTGTCATGCGACTCTTTATTTGAGTGTGGAAACATCACAGCAAGCTTCCCTTTCTGGGGAGAGAATCGTGGCGAACCATGTGGTCATCCATCTCTAAAGCTTAGCTGCGGTAGAGTCTCAAACAAAACCTTTCTAAATATCTCCAACATCTTGTTCAATGTCATTCACATAAACAAGACATTCAAAAGTCTTAAACTTGTTAGACAAGATTATTCTCGTTCCTTCTGCTCTGTTTTATCATCCACCCAATCCACGTTTCCTTCTAAACTATTTGACCAATCACTGGATTACAAGAACCTCACCATTTTCTCCAACTGCGACCCTCACTTTTTTTACCTCCAGAATTTCACGTGTTCAGGGGGAGGGATTGGCTCGGTGTACCGAAATGAAACTTATTACCACACTTGTCGAACGATTTCCAGTGTTACTGTTCCTGTTGGTTTTGTACCTGACATAGAAGCTTCGAATTTGGAAAGTGTCTTGAGAGAAGGATTCGAAATGAAGCTGAAGATCGATGATAGCCCATGTCGAAGATGTTTAAAAACCGGTGGATTTTGCAGCTTTGACAAGTTTGGGACACAGTTTTGCTGCAAAGAAGACTTTTCCTTTTATCAAAATAGGATAAAAGAGTTTTCAGGTGCGTTACTTGGAATCAAATGCACTAAAATGAGTCCTTCTGATTATGATGAGGTCCCTTCTTTGGCTGGTACTGCTCCAGGTAGCTTTGAGTTTGTCTTGACGGGTTCTCGAGGTTAGTTTCCTAGACAATGGATTTTTGTATTTTTATTTTTTTGATCTTTTATGTTCAAAATTATTGAACAATAATCAATGTTTTGCAGCTTTAGTACTCATTATATGTTTGGGATGTTTGATTGTATCAATGCTCATATACTTTCTGAACAAGATAGAAGCATTAGAACATCCAAGAATTGAGAATTTTGATGAACTTGTACCGCTGAAACGGTATAGCTATGGAGAGGTGAAGGAAATCACAAACTCGTTTTCCCAAGAAATTGGGAGAGGAGGGTTTGGAATTGTGTATGGTGGAAACCTCAGTGACAGCCTCAAGGTTGCAGTGAAAGTCTTGAAGGAGTCAAAGAAAAATGGTGAAGATTTCATTAATGAAGTGGCTAGTATGAGCAGAACATCTTATGTTCATATTGTTTCTCTACTTGGATTTTGCTACGAAGGATCCAAAAGAGCGATTATATATGAATATGTGGAGAATGGCTCACTCGATAAAATCATATCGAGTGAGGGCTCGTTACTGATTGACATGAAAAAACTGTATGAGATTGCACTTGGTGTAGCGCGTGGCCTACAGTACTTGCACTATGCTTGCAAGACAAGGATTGTTCATTTCGACATAAAACCACAGAACATACTCTTGGGAAAAGATCTTTGTCCAAAGATTTCTGATTTTGGACTTGCCAGGCTCTGTGGTAGTAAGGAAAGTGTCTTATGGATGTCAGAGACGAGAGGGACTATCGGGTACATCGCACCCGAAGTGTTTTCAAGAATGTATGGGAAAGTCTCTCACAAGTCGGATGTGTATAGTTATGGAATGTTGGTTCTTGAGATGATAGGAGCAAGAAAGAGGAACTCTGTATCCAACAACAGCAGTTCAATGTATTTCCCTGATTGGATCTACAAGGATCTTGAAAAGAAAGATTGTAAAAGGCTTCTAGAGGATCAGATAACAGAAGACGAGGATGAAGAGTTTTCAAAGAAGATTGTTCTTGTGGGATTGTCTTGTATTCAAGGGTGCCCATCAGATCGTCCATCGATGAACA
This sequence comes from Cardamine occulta, assembly GCA_028015245.1. Lineage (NCBI taxonomy): Eukaryota > Viridiplantae > Streptophyta > Magnoliopsida > Brassicales > Brassicaceae > Cardamine > Cardamine occulta. Next base: position 22,154,584 of record CM051386.1, read on the forward strand.
GAGTTGTTGAGATGATGGAGGGAAGCTTAAGTGCTCTTGAAGCTCCTCCTAAGTATCTTTTGCATTTATCTGCATCCCCTATGCCTCCATCTTTTTGCCCTGAAGAAGAAGAGAATCCAGTCTCTTCCGAAGAAAGTATATAATTTCATGAAAATTGTATGTCTTAGTCAAATTGATATATGCCTAAATATAGAGAGATGTGTGCATCCTTCTATCAAACACTTGTATTAGGGTCTCTTAAAATCATACAGTAAAACTTTTATAAATTAATAAACACTATAAAATAATAAAATTTGCTGGTCTAATGTCGAGACCGTGTAAAAATAAATAAAATTTGATAATATAATAAGATAATATTTTTTTTAGAATTTCTATGTAAATATATGGTCCTATTAATAACATAAATTAATAATCATGTAAATTTGCATATGTATATATATATATATAAAGATAATATACTTTTAGTATTTTTAATGAATTTCTGTTAGAATTCATCACTAATTTTTTTATATAAAAAATATTCGGTTGTATTTTAAACTATCTTATTGTTATAACATATAGAAATTTGTCATAAAAATAAGTAAAATTTTCTATAAGTTTTTAAATTCTAAATATACATAATTTATTTCAATAGTCGTATAGCTGTTTAAATATAACAATTGAGATCACTAATCATAAATTCAAATTTATGTTAATCGTTTATATTAGTGAATTCATCTATAATCTTTGTTATTTATTATCAAAATATTTTTATTTTTAATTTTAATTTTAATTTTAAACTTTCAAGTATAAAACTATTATAGCATCCAAAACATTAATTTTATTTAGATCAAATTGTTTTAATTTATTTATTTATAATTTTTAAACAAAACTCTCTATAAATTAATAAATATTATTTTATACTATAAATTAATATTTATTAATTTATAGATAAATTAATATCACTACAAATTAATAAAATACAATGGTCCCAACATTATTAATTTATAGAGATTTTACTGTATATTGCTTAAACGATGAAGTTACTTAATGTTCGTTTTACTTGCCAAAATCTGTCAAACAGCAAATAAATTACGAATCTCCAGAGGCTTTTATCATGATTGAGTTCCATTGTATCTTACCCCATTCGCGCTTGAGAAGAAACACCTTTCCACTCTTTCATTTACGTTCCAAATTATTTATTTATTTATTGGTACGCCAATTTTTTAATTGATTACTCGTTGGGGTTACTTTGGAGAGTGGTTCTTTGCTCTTTCACAGATTTGGCAAGTAACCAAAATGCAAGTTTAGTCATTTAAGAGGAATCGTGTTTGTCTAGTTCAAGATGATAGTTGGAAAAAAAAATGATAGTTGAACTTTTTTTTTACTAGATTAAAAAAAGTTTCATAAATATATTTCCAAAGAAGACTTATTCATCACTAGAAATGAGAGTCATTGGGCAAATGAATTATCTATAACAACAGAAACTTCCCCACGAACTTCAAAACACCCCAACAATCAACGTATACTACACGGCCATTAATAATGCGAAGACTTATTTTAAGACTTAAGTATTTAAAGACAAGATCTATTATTTCTTTCTTTTTTTCTTAAAACATAATATCTCTTCATTTTTGGCACAGGACATATGCGATACCGCATTGAACAAGATAAACCTTTAAAAAAAGGCAAGTGGTACTGTACGTTGAAGGAACAAGTCATGCATAAGCTTCTTGCCAAAGTTATGCAGAAGTGAATAAATCTTTGGCAATGTTCTGTTTCCATTAAACGGAATATTGCCATCGAGATCCCACCATAATCATGAAATTAAAAATATTTGGCAATGTTCCATTTAATCAAAACGATAAGATATTTAACTTCTTTATTATGATTGGATCTCGATGAAGCGACCATAAGTAAAAAAAGAAGACGAAGGATAAATAGTTGCTGGAACATTGGTCGTTTTGATTAAACGGAAACTGTTAACTGACAATTTAACCCTGTAAATATGCTCTGTCACTTGATTTGAAGTCATGCCTCAAATGACATAGTCAACATAAGTTAGACATTTAATTATGAAGTTAACAAAAATTTATACATTTAGACGATATTTTTAAAAAATTGAGGATTTAAACGCACACAATTTGAAAGTTGATAATTTTTAATAAAACTTGAAACGGCGTGTTTTGATTAAACAAAAATTGCTAACGGAAGTTTTAATGCCGTAAACGTCAATTTAACGACAAGCCTAAAATGACTCAGTCAGTGAAAGTTTGCTATTTAACTACGAGTCAACGAAAAACTAGAGCATTTAAACGGCATTTCGTAAGTTCAGGGTTTAAAAACAAAATGTAAGTTCATGCTTTTTTTGACATTTTTTCCAAAATAAAATCTTGATATTTCAACAAATTTGACTTTTTAAAATCTTAAATAAAGTTAGATTTTCATTTTCATTTTACTCTTGAAGACGTCTAATTAACAAACTCAATATTACATTTTTCTTTTTAAAAAAAACAAAAAACAGGGGAAATGGACTTGGAGCTGTGAAGTAATGTCAGAAAGTTCCATGTTTCTTCGTTCTGACCATTTGATAATTGGCAGATTTACAGAATACAGTTAAGCATTGACTCTTTGATTGATTAATCTCTCAATGGTCTTCTGGATCCCGTGAAATAGAGCTTTTATAAACTGTCATGATTCTCCGCCATATAAACTCAGAGAATGACAGCTCTGAGTTCCTGAATTCTCTTCTGAAAGCCAAGAGGACTCTGCAAATTGTGTTGCGGGAAGATGCAAAACAGGCTTCGGAGGGAATTCAAGATCTTCCACTCTTCCTTCAAGCATCTCGATGACTCTGTTCATCGGTGGGTGATTTGATGTGGAAGACTGAATACACCAGAGACCCACTAGTCTCATCTTCTTCGTGATTCCTTCTTCTTCTACAGTTATTTCTTTCCCGAGAAGCTTTCTGTATTCTTCATTTTCAAGATCCTTATATATCCATTCAGGAAAGTACATTGAGCTTGTGTTAGATTCCGAGTGTTGAGCTGTTTCTTTGTTTCTTGCTCCAATCATCTCGATTACCAACATTCCATAGATACACATCTGATTTGTGAGAGACATTTCCATAGATTCTTGAAAAGATTTCAGGTGCAATGTAACCTATAGTTCCTCTTGTATCTAGCAATGACAAGATGCTTTCTCTTTTCCCGCAGAGCTTTGCGAGTCCAAAGTCCGCAACTTTTGGGCAAAGATTATCATCCAAGAGAACATTCTGAGGTTTAGTGTCAAAATACACAATTCTTGTTTGGCAACCATTACGCAAATACTCGAGACCACGAGCAATGCCTAGTGCAATCTCATATATTATTCTCCAGTCTTCAGTCAACCGGGCTTTGCTTGAGAAGAACTGATCTAGAGACCCTTTTTCGAGATATTCATAAATAATGGCTCTTTTCGAACCTTCTTCATAGCAGAATCCAAGCAACGCGACAATGAGATGTTTTGCTCATGCTTGCAACTTCGTTGATGAAGTCTTCACCATTTTCCTTTGACTCTTTCAAAATCTTAACCGCTACAATTCGACCATCCCGAAGTTTTCCTCTACAGACAGTCCCAAATCCTCCTTTTCCGATAACTTCAGCTAATGACTTTGTAATTTTCTTCACTTCAATGTAAGTATACTGCTTCAATGGAACAAGCGCCTTAAGGTTTTGTTTTCTCAAAACATTTGGTGTTTTCCTTTTTCTATAAAGGTATATTAAGACCACCAAAACCATAATTGCTCCTGTAAAGAAACCACAATAGTGCTTAGCACTAGTCCAAGACCGTAATACCCCGAGAAACTCGAAAGAACTAAGATGAGAAACCCTCCAAGTATGATAGAAAATTTGGAAGAAAAATTAAAGAACACTTAAAGGATTTTTAGAGAGACTTAGAGAACTTATGAAGAACACTCTTTCTTTAAACATTCTTTTTATTTCACTTCTTCAAGTTGATTACAAATGGGAGAAGAGAGAGCTATTTATAGGCTCCAAAACTACAAAATATCTTACAAACCTTCTTCTAATCTCTAGAACTCTCTAACATAATATCTAGATTTTTTATGTTACAATTATCTAGATTATTCCACACTAATCTCTAGATATTTTATCTGATAGAATTTTCTAAAACACTTAAAGGAGGTGATGATCTTTAAGATGTTTCTAAAGAAATTCTAGAACTTGGGCTTAATTTTGGGTTTGGTCCAATAATTGATAATTGGATTTTGAACCCATAATTAAGCTTAACCCAAAATAAAGTTTAATTTCAATACTCCCCCTTAAACTTGATTTTGTCAACCATCCCGAGCTTCGAACGAAGTACCTCGAACTGACCTTTCGGTAATGCCTTGGTGAAGATGTCTGCAACATTGTCCTCGCTTCGAACCTCCAAAGCTTCAATTGTTCCATCAAGCACCTTCTCCCTTATAAAGTGATGCTCTAACTCAATGTGCTTTGTTCTTGCATGAAACACCGGATTGTTAGCCAACTTGATAGCACTTTGATTATCTCCATAGATTGTTATCGGCTTGTTTATAGGCTCGAACAAATTTTCAAGGAGTCTTCGAAGCCATATACATTCTTGAGCTGCGAGTGTAGAAGCTTTATACTCAGCTTCAGTAGTAGACAGTGACACCGTTGCTTGCTTCTTGCTACACCATGAAATGTTAATGTCTCCACATAAGAACACATAGCCCGAGGTAGATTTTCGGTCATCTAGATCTCCGCCAAAGTCAGCATCTGTAAAACCATGAAGAGAGATCTTTGCATTGTACTTGTACACCAAGCCCATCCCAAGAGTTGTCTTGACATACTTCAGTATCTTCTTTGCCGCTTCTAAGTGTGGCTTCCTTGGTACTTGCATAAATCGACTTACGAGACCTACCGCGAAGGCAATGTCAGGTCTTGTAATGGTTAAGTATAGAAGACTTTCCACAAGGGCGCGATAAGGTCGAGGATCAGGTAGCAAGGACCCTTCATCATGTCTAAGCTTGATATTGACATCCATCGGAGTGGTGTGTGTCTTTCCTTCATGTAACCCAAACCTTTTAACAATCCTTCTTGCATAACTTTGTTGGCCAATGAATATTCCATCCTTCACCTTTTCAATCTCCAAGCCAAGAAAGTTGTTTAGCTCACCCAATTTCTTCATCTCAAACCTTAACGACATATCCTCTTGTAGACGAGCAATTTCAGCATTATCATTCCCGGTAATTATCATATCATCCACGTAAATAAGAACTACTACGTAGACTCCTCCATTCTTCTTAAAGAATAAACTTGGATCAGAGTTTGATGCTTCATAACCGCAAAACTGAAGGTATTGAGCAACCTTACCATACCAAGCTCTTGGAGCTTGTTTTAACCCGTACAAAGCCTTCTTAAGCTTGCACACATAATTAGGATGCTCTCGAGATTCAAAACCAAGTGGTTGCTCCATGAAGATACTTTTATCAAGCTCACCATATAGAAATGCATTCTTCACATCTAATTGCCATAACTTCCAACCAAAGCTTGCAGCTAAAGATAAGAGTGAGCGTACCGTAGTCATCTTCGCTACTGGACTAAAGGTTTCATCATAGTCTTCTCCATATTTCTAAGAAAATCCTTGAGCAACGAGCCTTGCTTTAAACCTATCAATACTCCCATCCACTTTTAGCTTTATTCGATAGACCCATTTGCACGAGATGGGTTGGACATCTTTGGGTTTTGGAACCAAATCCCAAGTTTCATTGTTCATTAGAGCGTTCATCTCCTCATTCATTGCGGTCTTCCATTCCTCGTTCAACTCCTTTTGCTTCTTCGTATGAAGTTGGCTCATCCTCATGTAAAGGGGCTGCAAAAAAGCATGAGAAAGTGGTGACAAACTCTTCATCTCTAAACCGAGACGGCCTAATAATATTTCTTTTAGGTCGTTGACTTGCAATAGAACCATGAACTTGCTCCTCTTCTTGCTCTTGGTTATTGCTCCCCCCTTTCAACTTGTATCTCATTTTCCTGACTTCTCTTCTCAAATGGTACTTGAAGAGTTGATTCATCGATCTTGGAGGAACTCACACCATTTTTCTCAACCAAGACTTGAGGTGGCCCATAGTATGAGGAAACTTCATCAAAGACAACATCATGAGACATAACATACTTGTTTGTCTCAGGATCCATACACCTCCAACCTTTCCTTTGCTCATCATAGCCGACAAAGATGCATTTCTTCGCCTTTGCCTCCAACTTGGTTCTTTGAGAATCAAACACATGGACGTAGCAAATTGATCCAAATATCCTGAGATGTTTCACCGTTGGCTTTTTTTCATGAACCATCTCATAAGGAGACTTCATATTTTTTGGACTAAGCGGCATTCGGTTGATGACATAGGCTGCACATCTCATGCCTTCCGCCCATAAGGCAGGCAAATCCTTCCCATGTAGCCAACTTTTACATGTCTCACTTAGATGTCTAATCTTTCTTTCCGCTACTCCATTTTGTTGAGGTGTATATGGGCATGTAAATTCTCTCTTGATACCATGATTTCGACAAAAAGAGAGAAACTCCTTTGACATAAACTCTCCTCCATTATCCGTCCTTATGGTCTTAATCTTCCGACCCAACTCCCCTTCCACGGTAATCTTGAACTCTTGGAACTTGGAGATTACTTCTGATTTTTCCTTCACAAAGTATACCCAAGTATACCGTGAGAAGTCATCAACGAACAACAACATGTAGCGAAACCCAGAATATAAGGGTGTTCTTGTCGGACCCATTAAATCACTATGGACCCTTTCCAACGGAGCGTTGCATTGTGAGGTGGAGTAGTCAAATGGAAGTCTATGTGACTTTCCATATTGGCATCCTTCGCAAAGTCTTCCTTCATCTTGAATCTTTAACTTTGGAAGCCCGTTAACTAAGTCTTTATTCACCATGACCTTAAACTTAGTCATATTTATATGACCAAGTCTAGCATGCCATATAAATGCATTGTCATTTGTACTCATTTTCTCCACATAAGTGTTTGAGGCAGATAAAACATAAAGATCTTTAACTCGTGCTCCGGTGTGAACTACGTCCGCCTTTAACTCTTGAATGTTTTTCAAAAATTTAACGTCTTTTGGGCCAAATAAAACGTAGTTACCTGAGTCCACCGCGTTTAGCACAGAGAAAAGATTTTTCATTACTCCAGGAACATGGTATACATTCTTGAGAGTGATTGGGCTTCCATAATCTCCTTTGATAACAACTGTTCCTTCTTTCTCAACGTGATGGATTGAATTATCTGCAGTAATTATTGTTTCTTTTCCGTCATGGTGCTGAAGACTAGAAAATAACTTTTCATCTCCCGTGATATGATGACTACAACTGGAATCCACAATCTAATTATTTTTCACTTTCATTGGACTGGATTTACCTAAGGATGCAGCTTCCACCGTGAAACATTTCCCCCATTCTTCGTCTTCAGTATGATCTTTTGATTCTACCATATTTGTTTCCTTTAGTTTGACTCGACAATCCTTTTTAAAGTGCCCAAGTTTCCCACACCGATAGCACTTGAATTTTTTCTTATCTCCCATGGATGATCCTTGATGTCCATCATAGTTTCTTGGGCCTCCATCCTTGGGTTTGGCATTTAAGCCTTGTTGCCTTCGGACCACAAACGCGCTCCCCGAGAAACTCGAAAGAACTAAGATGAGAAACCCTCCAAGTATGATAGAAAATTTGGAAGAACAATTAAAAAACACTTAAAGGATTTTTTTAGAGACTTAGAGAACTTATGAAGAACACTCTTTCTTTAAACTTTCTTTTTATTTCACTTCTTCAAGTTGATTATAAATGGGAGAGGAATGAGCTATGTATAGGCTCCAAAACTACCAAATATCTTACAAACCTTCTTTAATCTCTAGAACTCTCTAGCATAATATCTAGATTTTTTATGTTACAATTATCTAGATTATTCCACACTAATCTCTAGATATTTTATCTAATATAATTTTCTAGAACACTTAAAAGAAGGTGATGATCTTTAAGATGTTTCTAGATAAATTCTAGAACTTGGGCTTAATTTTGGGTTTGGTCCAATAATTGATAATTGGATTATGAACCATAATTAAGCTTAACCCAAAATCAAGTTTAATTTCAATAGCTCCTAGGAAATCTCCAACTAGAGAAAAATACAAATTTTCAAATGAGGAGAAAATCAACAATAATTTAAACTACGACAGCACAAAGAAAGTAATTGCCCGGAAAAAAAATTGAGGCCAAGCTTCTGGAACCTGCAGGGCCATAAAACAGGTAAAAGTTGGCAGAGAGTTAAATAATATCTTTGGATATCACAAGAAACTTGCTGATAGTTCAGAAACTTACGACTAGATCCAGACTGAGTCATTGGTGTGCATTTGAGTTCTGAAGACGAGTTTGTATTGCAGCAAACCGGAATTGCAACATTGTACGTGCAGATTCCACCACTAGATTGACATTGTTGACACGGTCTTTCATCAATCTTCAGCTTCACCTCAAATCCATTTCTTAGTACACTCCCTAAATCCCTAAATGGGTCAAATTCAAAGATTCCTCCCCTAGAACATAACTCGTGGGAACAGTGATGTTGAAACTCACACCACAATATTCTTGATAGTTATTATCAAGATGCACCGAGGCAAGACCAAGCTTTGGACATGTGAAATTTGCAGGTCTGTGAAAAAGAAGGTTACAGACATAGTAAACAAAGAGGATCTTGTAGTCTGGCAAAAGCTCAAAGAGTTCAGGAGTCAACGTTGTGCCGGTGAATGTAGCAGAGCAAAATGATCCACCTAAAAAGTCTTGCCTCGCAAGTCTAAGAGTGCTAGAATTGTTGTTTATTTGGAGGTGTAGATTCTGAGTGGCTTAAGCAAAAGACAAAGTCAAACACTCTATGTCCAAGAGAGGGTCTGAAGCTTTAAGTGTTAACAAAAGAAGAAAGCAAAGACACTAAATCAAACAGAGGTTTTCCTTGTACTTTGACATCTTTAATGTCTCTGATTGTTTGTCGACCAAAGTAAAAAGAATGGAGCCAATCAGAGATGATCATACGAAGAGGAGATGTTGCTGAGCTTGGAGAACAAAGTGTACACTTATGTGTCTTGTCGTGAGCAACTCTATTAAGTCAATAATATTGCAGCAGCCTCAATATCTTTTCTCTTTGGGATCTTGAGTCAATAAACTTCGACTCTTTCCTTCAGGAAACAGAGAACACAACTTTACATGTGGTAACCACCACAAACAATTCTCACGCAGATTTCAAAAGCTCAGATTAAGATCACTCTTCTGGGATCTAAATCTTCGTGTTACCGCCTCTGAATCTCTCTCACTTTCTGCTTGCAGACGTCCTTAAGCCTTCCAAGAGTTAACTTAGAAGCTTGCAAATTTCATAAACTTGAAATCTCTTCTTCACCAAAAACTTCACCAAAAATCTCTTCTTTAAATGCTTCCAACAGATCTACATCCTCAAAATGAGCAACTTGTCCTTCCATGAGATATAGCCTCCTATCTGATCACACATCTTTAGATCTGCTCTTCCCGTGATAAAGGTGACAGCTTTCTTAATAAAGCTTAAGCCTTTCTTCTAAAGCTTGCACCTTTCTTCTCTAGCCGTGGCTCTGATACCATTTTGTGAGGTTTTAACCTCCCAAAGACACAAGCTTTCTTCATCATCATCACGCAAGGAAGCACCAGAAACGAATTGTGAAGAACCATAAGAAACAGAACCTGCAAAGTGAGAGGAAGAAGAAGGATAAAACAGAGCAAGATAATAAATGGGAGCACACAAGGATTTTAACGAGTTCAGCCACCAATGAGGTTAAGCCTACGTCTCGCCGGGAACGGTGTCCCGGAATCCACTAAATCAACTGAAAGTTACATCTTTGTCTCTCACCCTCACCGGCAAATACAAAGACCTCTCTTTCCCCTGTTTCCCCACTCTCTCTCTTGTCCCTCTCTATATCTCCTCACTTCTTCTTACATATATGTTATCTCTCTCACTATATATGAATAGAGTTGCAAACAACAAGACACATAAGTGTAAACTTTGTTCTCCAAGCTCAGCAACATCTCCTCTTCGTACGATCATCTCTGATTGGCTCCATTCTTTTTACTTTGGTCGACAAACAATCAGAGATATTAAAGATGTCAATGTACAAGGAAAACCTCTGTTTGATTTAGGGTCTTTGCTTTCTCCTTTTGTTAACACTTAAAGCTTCAGACCCTCTCTTGGACATAGAGTGTTTGACTTTGTCTTTACTCAGAATCTAGAAACTCCACCTTGGCTGACAAAAGACCTTGAAACAACTGTTGATTTCCTTTACCGAATCCTGAGTTCTTCTCCACAAGGATAACCTTGATAAACTCCAAATAACGACTTGAAGCAGACTTGATTCCCACCTGAACCATAAATGCTTCGAACCTGAAACATTCCCTGATTCATCTCTGTTTAAAAAACAGCTCAAAACTTTGAACATTCAACCTGTTCAAATATTCTGCAACAGCAGATCCTTACCCGCAGTTTCGCTTTACTTATCAATCTGAGAAAATATCCTCCTTTTTCTCCTTACACAAGTATACCTTACTTGTCTTTGCTTGTTAATGCAGTTTGATCTTACTGCATTCACATCCCTGTTTGTATGCTTTCAGATTCTAGAACAGACTGAACTTCTTCTTGATTTACCCTGCAATTGCTCTTCTTGAGAAGCTTTCTCCACAGTCTTTCTTGTGATGCAAACCTCCACAACTGAATTCCACTAGTTGTTATTTTTCAAATGCAAAACTCCACCTGCATTTGAGTCTTCTCTGCGTCTGCGTTCTCTTCTAGAATCCTTCTTCTTTGTTGCTACTATCAGCTTGATGAAAATCCTGTCATCTTGACAATATGAGCAATATCTCAGCTTTCTTGAAGTGATTGACTTAAGACCAAAATCTGCTACGAACCCTGCAGATTTTTCTTTCTTCTGTCAGTTTAAAAAACTTTACTGAATTCACTTAATCACTTCACAATTTTCATCCCAAGCTTAGGCCTAGCAACTTTTCTTGACTAGCGACCCACCCTGATTCAAACATTCTGTCAAAACAGAAAATTCCTTGTTTCTTTTCAACCTGAAACTAAACCGTGTTTGAACTTGGCCATTCATTCACATTTCTTGGATTTCATGCCTTTCATACACGCTCTCTAGGCATGAGTGTCTTCTGAAAAAACTCTTTTCCTTTGAAGCTTAGCTAAACAACACAAATCAGATCTTCATACCAATCTGAAACGCCCAAGACACCATCTAAATGCACAACTTCACTTGGAACCAAAAAACATGATTAAGAGTATGTCTTACTCTTCTTACACCATCAGTAGGAGGATTCGGTACACTCAGGGGCAGACCCACACTAATAAGTGTGGGGTCAGCTGACACCTCATACATTTAAAAAAAAAAAAATTTGTGTATATATAATTTTTTTTTTTGTTTAAAATCAACTTTGAACCCATTAAAACTTTAGTTTTTTTTAGCCCATCTACTTTTTGAACCCATTAACTTATTCTTTAAAAAATTTTAGCAAGACCCAAAGCCCATTTTATTTTTGATATTTAATAAAAAGAAGAATAATTATTTTTTAGTTATATTTTGATCCTGGAAAAAAAAATTCCTGGGTCCGCCACTGGGTACACTTGACCTGAGATGATTAGAGAAGTGTTGTTATGGTTACAGTGAAGCACCAAAGAAGGATGACCACAAGGTTCTGGTCGAGCCTCTCTCCAGAAAGGGAAACCTGCGGTCAGATTCCCACATTGAAACAGAGTATCACATAAATTAGGTTCTCGTTGACTTAGAGCACAAGGAATATGGTGTAAAGAGAACAAGAAGAAGAGCAAGACCAGACAAGAATTGGGTTTTGAGAATCTGAAGAGGACCATGATTGATCTCTGAATAGTTTCTTTAATGGGTTTGGTTGTTGCTGAGCAGATAGGCGACTCAAGATGATCCATTGAAAAAAAGCAAGTGATACTGTTGAAGGAACAAGTCAAGCAAGAAAACAAGTACGTATCTACTTCATTGACTTATTAGAAGATTTCTTTTCACTTTTTGTTTTTTGTTTTTTGTTTTTTTTTTTTTCAGTCACCCAATACGACTATACGAGTAATTGTGGACATCTTGTTAACGTATAAGAAAGACTCATTTATGAAAGATAAATAAATTTCTTAAAATAGCCCCAAATGAAGTTTTTTGGTTAGAAATAACCCTAAAAATATTATGAGATGTTTATAGCATTTTATAAAGTTTATAATTTTTTTTGTTTAGGTTAACTATTTTAGGGTTTAGGGTATAGTTTTAGGGTTTAGGGTTTAATGTTTAGGGGTTTCTAAACTTAATTAACAAGTAAAAAATATCACTTTTCACATATTCGAGTAATATACAGAAAAGTTTTGACATACTTATGCATCACATATATGAAATATACTTTAAAACAATTTAGATTTTACCTTACAAAAACTTTTCTTTAATAAAATTCTCATGCATGGTTACACCAAGTATACATATGATGGACTCTTGGAACTAAATTTTCATCTTTTGGATCATATCAATACCTCAGTGTAGTTTGAATTCTCTTCTGAAAGCGAAGAAGACTCCAGAAGCGGCATGGCTCCAAAGTTGATCGAAGGCTTAGGAGGGACTTCAAGAGCATCCAAGCTTCCTTCCATCATCTCAACAACTCTGTTCATTAGTGGGCGATTTAATGGACATGGCTGAATACACCAGAGACCAACCAATATCATCTTCTTTATAATCTCTTTCTCCTCTCTAGTTATTTTATCACCAAATTTCCATGTATGATCTCCATTTTCAAGATCCTGATAGATCCAATCTGGAAAGTAAGCCGAACTAGAGTTAGAAGGAGCGGTTTCTAATGTTTCTTTATTCCTTGCTCCAATCATCTCGAGTACTAACATTCCATAGCTATATACATCTGACCTGTGGGATACTCTACCGTACATTCTTGAAAACACCTCCGGTGCAATGTAACCTATTGTCCCTCTTGCGTCTAGCAATGACAATATACTTTCTCTTTTTTCGCAGAGCTTAGCGAGGCCAAAGTCCGAGACTTTAGGGCAGAGACTTTCATCTAACAATACATTTTGAGGTTTGATGTCAAAATGCACAATCCTTGTTCTGCAGCCATGATGCAAGTACTCAAGTCCCCGAGCAACACCTAGCGCGATTCTATATAGAGTACTCACATCCAGATTCAGTGAGTTCTTTGTAGATAGGAACTGATCAAGAGACCCATTCTCTAGAAACTCATACACAATTGCTCTTTTGGATCCTTCATAGCAGAAACCAAGCAAAGAAACAATGTTAACATGAGATGTTTGACTCATGCTTACAACTTCATTGATGAAGTCTTCACCACTGCTCTTAAAATCCTTCAAGATTTTCACTGCAACCTTACGGTCATCGCAGAGGTTTCCTCTATAGACAGTTCCAAATCCTCCTTTCCCAACCGTGTGTGAAAATGATTTTGTAATTTTCTTCACTTCTGCATAAGTGTACTGTTTCAATTGTACTAGCGCCTTGAGGTTATGGTCTCTTGGATAATGTGCAGCTCCTCTCTTTTGGACCTTGAAACAGAGAAAACATCCGGTGGTTGACATTGTATTATTGTTTGCGTATGGTGTTGTTGTTGATAGGTATTTTCTTGTGTATTGAGCTGCTAGTTTCTTCCTTCCACGGATGAAGAGACAGAGCACACATCCTGCTAAAAGAGTGGCACCCAAGAGTCCACAAGCGAATCCGATGCCTAGAGAGAAACAATAATACAAGGGCTTCCTAAGATTATGTTGTTTCTTAGGTATGTTTTATTTCTGAAATTAGTTTCCTTGAAAGGTAAAGGATAGAAAGCTACCTAATTTTGTTTCTTTGGTGAGTTCTGCATGAAAAAAAAAACCATGAGAAAAATGTCAGTCCAAACTCAAGACAGAACTTAGGATCGTGATTGAAGCAAATTTTGAAAGTTAAAGGAGTTTATATGAATGGTCATAAAAAGAGGAATGTAAATCATATTCGTGTTAGCTAAACTAGTTCCAGTTTGAATGTCAGGTCGGTAGGTGAGGATAGGAGAAGATCTGGTTGCAAATGAGTTTCAAACTGAACTAAGATTCCTTTGGAAAGAAAAGAATAGATAATTGCAGTTTCTATCAATGGTCATAAAAATAAGGAATGTAAATCGTAAGGAAGTATGCAGTGATTGAGGAAGGGAGAAGATCTGGTTCTTGCGGAAGAACATTAGCTAATGAGTTTCAGACTGAAGCAAGATTCAGATTAACTGAAATTAGATTCCTTGGAAAGAAAAGAATAGATACCTGATTTTGTTTTTGTTTTTGTTGTTATGGAGGGGCCTGCATGGACAAATAGCATGAGAAAAATGTCAGTTTAAACTCCAAAAAACCTTAGAATCGAATTCAAGGGAGTTTCTGAGGGAAGGAAGCAATCATTTTTTTTTTCATTGCTATTTTTACATTCTTAATTGAACTCTCAACACTTACAATTGGGTTCAAATACTTTAGATTAAATACCTGAATAATTGAAACCGGGTAAACTGATATTATGCATTAGAAACTTGCTGATAGTTCAGAAACTTACCAGTAGATGCAGATGGAACCATTGAAGTGCATTTTGTTTCTGATGACGAGCTTTTCTGGCAGCAAACTGGGATAGAAACATTGTAGGCGCAGATTCCACCAGTGGATTGACAATCTTGACAGGGTCTCTCATCAATCTTCAGCTTCGCCTCGAATCCATTTCTTAATACACTTTCTAAATGTGTCAAATTCAAAGCACCCTCCTCCGGCTCATAACTTGAGGGAACATTGATGTTGAAACTCGCAGCACAGTGTTCTTGATATTTATTATCCCGATGCACTAAGGCATTACCAAGCTTTGGACAAGTGAAATTCGATGGACTGTGGAAACGAGGGTTACATAAATAGTAAACAAAGAGGGTCTTGTAGTCTGGCAAAAGCTCAAAGATTTCAGGAGTCAATGTTGTGCCGGTGAACACAGCAGAGCAGAATGATTCATTTAAAAAATCTTGCCTCGCAAGTCTAAGAGTGTTAGATGAATTGTCTAATTGGAGGACTCTGTACATCTGACCTGAGATGATTAGAGAAGTCCTTTTCTTGTAACAGTGAAGCGCCAAAGATGGATGCCCACAAGCTTCTGGTCGAGACTCTCCCCAGAAAGGGAAACCAGCAGTGAGATTCCCACACTTAAACAGATGATCACAGAACCTAGGTTGTTCTCGTTGACTTAGACCACAAGAAAGATGGTGAAAATAGGAAAAGAAAAAGAGAAGAACCAGACAAGAATTAGGTACTGAGAGCCTGAAGAATAGTGGAGAGAACATGATTGATTAACCAAAAATAAACCAGAAAACAAAGGGAAACCGGCTATGAGATTCCCACACTGAAACAGAGCATCACGTAGACTACGTGCTCGTTCACTTAGAGCACAAGGAAGATGTATTTTGAGTTTACAATAACAAGAAGAAGAGAAAGAGAAGACAAGAATTGGATTTTTTAGAATCCAAAGAGAAACGGAGACAAGATGATTGATCTCTGAATAGTTTCTTTGATGGGTTTGGTTTGTGATGAGCAAAATGTTTATAAGCGATTCAATATAAACCACACAAAAAAACAAGTAGTAATAATGTAGAGTAGTAATTATGTAGGGTAGTAAGCCAAGCATGACAGCGAGAGATACATACAAAAGACTGTTCGTTGACTTTAGAAGACTTCTTTCTTTTTTTGGGCATTCACCCAATACGAGTCATTGTGGATAATCTTGTTAACGTATAACAAAGTGTCATTTATGAAACCCAAGAACTCCATTTTTTTGGATATTTCATGTACCTAGTCAATGTTCATAAAACAGACAATTGGATATAGAAAACACATATTTATCCACTTATTATTCATTGGTTTTAAGTTTGAAGGCTATTATTGATTCGAAAAACATTTCTAACAAGATTTGCTGCCAATTGCTATAAAAAAAATTCAAATGCTCTCTTTAAAGCCTACTCTAATATTAGCCTTGACTTTCCTAGTAATCGAGGACAAGGAAGAATCATTAATCTTTCAGTTCTACCATTCTGAGACTTAACTTGAACAACTGTCGATATGAAAAATCTTATGGAAATGTAAGATATAAAATTACTTAAATCATGTCAAACGAGAAACAAAAAGAAGAACACAATTTAGGGATTAACATTTGGTAACAATCTTAGTCCTGAGCCCAGAATGCCATGGAACAAATTCTCAAACAAGTCCAAAACCTACATCTGACTTTGTTAACGAGTCTAAAAATATCACTTTTTCTGATATTCTAGTATAAAGGAAAGATATTTTGAAACATTTTAGATTTTAAATTACAAAATCTTTTCTTTAATAAATTCTCATGCATGGTTACACCAAGTATATGTTGGAGTCTAGGAGCTAAATTTTGCATCTTACAGATCATATCAATACCTCAGTGTAATTTGAATTCTCTTCTGAAAGCGTTGTTGATTCTGGTAAAGGCATTGCTGAAAAATGTATCGAAGGCTTAGGAGGGATTTCAAGAGCATCCAAACATCCTTCCATCATCTCAACAACTCTGTTCATCAGTGGACGATTTAATGGATATGGCTGAACACACCAGAGACCCACCAAGGCCATTTTATTTGCAATCTCTTTCTCCTTTCTAGTTATTTCATCACCAAACTTCCATGTATGATCTCCATTTTCAAGATCCTTATAGATCCAATCTGGAAAGTAAGCCGAACTAGAGTTAGAAGGAGCGGTTTCTACTGTTTCTTTGTTTCTTGCTCCAATCATCTCAAGAACCAACATTCCATAGCTATATACAGCTGACTTGTTGGAGACTCTGCCATACATTTTTGAAAACACCTCGGGTGTGATGTAACCTATTGTCCCTCTTTTTCGCAGAGCTTAGCTAGGCCAAAGTCCGAGAGTTTTGGGCAAAGATTGCTATCTAAAACTACATTTTGGGGTTTGATGTCAAAATGCACAATCTTTGTTCTGCAGCCATGATGCAAGTACTCAAGTGCCCGAGCAACACCTAGCGCGATTCTATATAGAGTACTCACATCCAATTTCAGTTACTTCTTTGTAGAGATGAACTGATCCAGAGACCCATTCTCTAGAAACTCATACACAATTGCTCTTTTGGATCCTTCATAGCAGAAACCAAGCAAATAAACAATCTTAACATGAGATGTTTGACTCATGCTTACAACTTCATTGATGAAGTCTTCACCACTGCTCTTAAAATCCTTCAAGATTTTCACCGCAACCTTACGGCCATCGCATATGTTTCCTCTATAGACTTTTCCAAATCCTCTTTTCCCAACCATATGTGAAAATGATTTAGTAATTTTCTTCACTTCTTCATAACTGTACTGTTTCAGTTTTACTAGCGCCTTAAGGTTATGGTCTCTTGGACAATGTGAAGCTCCTCTCTTTCAGACCATGAAACAGAGAAAATATCCGGTGGTTAACATTGTAGGTATCAGCTCGTTCTTCTCATTCTTAATCACTGAAACTCCACCTTTCTTAGGAACCACATGCACCGGACTAACCCAATTACTGTCCGAGATAGGATAGATGATCCCTGCTTCTAGGAGTTTCAAAATCTCCTTCTTAACCACTTCCTTCAGATTCTGATTCAGTCTCCGTTGATGCTCAATTGACGACTTTGACTCATCTTCAAGATGTATCCTATGCATGCACAAATCTGGAGAGATACCTGAAATGTCATCAAGGGAATAGCCAAGAGCTTTGCGATATTTGCGCAGCTTGCTTAGCAGTAACATGAGCTCTGCGTTATTCAAGGAAGCATAAACAATAATAGGATAAGTCAAATTCGGTCCAAGAAACGCATACCTTAGCCCCGCAGAGAGTTGTTTTAGTTTGATTTTCGGAGCTTTATCTTTGCTCCAGTCGCTTGAAACCGTGACTTTTGGTGATGATTTAACGAGCTCCTAGTTAGTGACTAACTCCATCACTCGCTCACTAGCATCCAACATCTTGACATACCCAACAACAATGTCATCTAGATGTTCCATCTCATGCGTGAAACTAATCAAGGCTCTCTCCAAAGGATTTGTATGATACATCTCCAGAAATATTTCCTCAGTGAGATTGCTAAGGGTATCAACGTAGTAAGTCTTTCCATCTATGGTAGGCCGCTTATCCATGTCAAAGTCCATCACTAAATCATAAACACGCAAAACTATATTGCTCCCCCTTACATCAATGAGTGCATCAGCTGTAGCCAAGAATGGTCTGCCCAGGATATGAGGATCCTTAGGCTCATCGATGTATCACAAAACCACAAAATCGGTGGGAATCATGCAATCTCCAATGCGCACTGACACATCTTCCAAAAGGCCTTCTGGAATCCTAACACTCCGATCAGTGATATATTAGTATTTTGTCCCATTTTAACTAGTCTTTTTATATTGTTTTTGAGTCTTTTCTAGTTCTTTTTGTGTCTTTTCAAGTATTTTGAGGCTCTGGAGCATGGATTGAAGATATTGGAAGACATTGGAGCAAAAGAAGCAATTTTGAGCCAAAAGTCAAATTTTCGCCTGCGCGAGCACCTGCTCCAACCTAATTTTACCTAGACACATTTTTATTTTATTTTTAGAATAAAAAGAGGCCAGCCGCCTCAGACTTGTATCACGTTCTCTTTCAGACTTCAGTTTCTCGTTCTAGGTTATTTTGGTTCCAAGACACCACCACTTTGTTCCTTTTTCGATTTGGATTTGTATTACTCAGCTTTGGATCTCTATCCTCCTATTGTCGATCATTCCACAACTCTGTTTGAGAAGTTTTCCTGAACCTTATTCTTTTTAATAAATCATGAATTGATCTTATTGCCTTGTTGTGTTTGATTTCGCTATGTGTGAGTAGATCCCTAGCTAGGTTAAGGTTTTCAATGGTGATTTAGGTTGTTAATGGCTGAGCACAAATAGGATTGGAATTTATATGTCTTCACCAATAGGGGTTCGTAATGCTTAGATTAGCTTGATCACCTAGTCTACTTTAGATTTAGCGGTTAGTTATTTTATTTTATTTTATATTCTATTGAGTCTCGTTGTTGTGTCAGTCCCAAGAGTCTTAGATTTTTAGTGAATCAGGTCCTGCTGCTTGGTTTACTTTTATTATTATTTTATTGAGTCTGTTTTAGTGTTTTATTGAGTCAAAAGCTTATTTGGGAATTATGAACTTGATCTATTGGATTTATTTTCGGACTAAGGATTACTTGTATGAATCACAGCTTGGCCAAAGTTCTGTATCGGAAAAACATTGGGCGGATTGAATATTCCCCAAAGCTCACGCTCAGCGGGAAATAGGTTGAACCAATGTCATCTCTAATTTTTATTGAACCCTAACCTGATCTTCAATTTTTTTCTCAGGGGTTTGATGTTCATTAGGGAAGACATATTCGAGCCAAACAAGACCACGCAACTCTCCACAAAGTATGATATTCCTCTCTCACTCCCCTTCATTACACCGAGAAAAAGAAAAGAAAAGAAATAAAAAGGAGAAGTTCAAAGCAACAAGCCGAAGTGAACCAAGGGATGATGCGTAGACCCGTGTATCCTTTGTGACCTCATGGAAAGCTTGTTGTAAGGGAAACTAAAAATCGAAGTGAACCAAGGGATGATGCGTAGACCCGTGTATCCTTTGTGACCTCATGGAGATTCATCCCACAAAATAAAGAAGAAGCATCAGAAAAGTGATGGCTGTGTTAAAGGGTGAAGCAACGGCAAATGAAAACCGATGGCTGTAAAGAATAAACAGAAAGATGATGGCGTGGAAAGAGGGAAAGAGGGGAGAGGAAAGTTATATGGGAGAGGGTCTTTGGTTAGAAGAAGTTGGCACCTTTTGGACCGATTTCCCCTGGTAAGATCACTGTACTTTTGTTTTCATTAATCTATGTAAGAGATGACAGTAGGGATTCCGAAACTTCTGTTGGGTTGTGAGTTATTAAGGTTAGGTTATGAACCCCACGGCTAATTGCGGTACATGTCCTAAGGTCCAGTGAAGAAGGTATGAAGTTCGAAATTTTTCCAACAAGCAAGTGAGTTCCCGTGATTTCCAAACCTCTTCTCAGTTCTTGATCTTGTTTTGTTTGAGGACAAACAAAGGTCTAAGTCCGGGGGAGTTGACATATTAGTATTTTGTCCCATTTTAACTAGTCTTTTTATATTGTTTTCGAGTCTTTTCTAGTTCTTTTTGTCTTTTCAGGTATTTTGAGGCTCTGGAGCATGGATTGAAGATATTGGAAGACATTGGAGCAAAAGAAGCAATTTTGAGCCAAAAGTCAATTTTTCGCCTGCGCGAGCACCTGCTCGGACCTGACGAGCACCTGCTCCAACCTAATTTTACCTAGACACGTTTTTATTTTATTTTTAGAATAAAAAGAGGCCAGCGGCCTCAGACTTGTATCACGTTCTTTCTCAGACCTCAGTTTTTCGTTCTAGGTTATCTTTTGGTTCTAAGACACCACCACTTTGTTCTCTTCGATTTTGATTTGTATTATTCAGCTTTGGATCTCTATCCTCCTATTGTCGATCATTCCACAACTCTGTTTGAGAAGTTTTCCTGAACCTTATTCTTTCTAATAAATCATGAATTCATCTTATTGCCTTGTTGTGTTTGATTTCGCTATGTGTGAGTAGATCCCTAGCTAGGTTAAGGTTTTCAATAGTGATTTAGGTTGTTAATGGCTGAGCACAAATAGGATTGGAATTTATATGTCTTCGCCAATAGGGGTTCGTAATGCTTAGATTAGCTTGATCACCTAGTCTATGATTTTAGGTTAAACTTATTCACGAGAGTGCTCTAGGTTGCTAGATAAATCATTGGTGAGCAATTGGTGCGTAGCCAACGAGAGTTGATTGCTACGATTGATTGTGAACATATTGAACCCGCTTGTTAATGCTTATCATCTTCGCTAGATCCAGGCGAGAGTTTCGGTATCTAGGTTGTTAGATAAAGTTGTCGATACATCACGAGAGTGGGGCGACATTTATTTATGTTTGAGTTCTAGACCGGTAGTTAGTTAGCCCTGAATAGTTGCTCAGCCTTGTCTCCGAATCACCGGCGAAACGCCTTAACCTAGTGCTTTTTATTAATTGTTTTACATCGATTTATTTTATTTGTTGCTGTTCCGAAAATTACACAAAACCTATTATTGTCTTAGCTTTAAATTAAAATCTATATTTTCATAGTGTAACCTTGGTCTCTGTGGATTCGATACCCCATATACTACTGCGTTTGCCTGTGCACTTGCAGAAAATATTTTGGGTTAAAACTCGACACATCAATCAGCTAGGATTAGAGTAATCATAGTAGGTATGAAATCTGTCATCTCGAGTTTCTCAGTAACTGAGTAGGGCATCAAACTCATACTTGACCCCAAATCACACAATTATCCTTTGAACATATCTTTGAAAATAGAGCAATCTAACACAAAACTCCGTGGATCCTTTAGCTTTTCTGGAATTCTGTTCTGAATGTCGGCACTGCAAACCTCAGATATCATCATAACACTTTCTTCTTGGTTCATGTGTAATGTAAGCATCTTCTTCAAACATCTCTTAACCACCAGAGTAGTCTTAATGGCATCAATCAACGAAATTTTAATGGTGAGTTTTTCATCATAGCCTTGCACTTTGCTTTGTATAGCTCTTGTTTTGACTTCCTGGGGTTCCTTGGGAATGGTATCTTAGGCTTAAAAACTTGTTCCATTGGAGTTTTCTACTTCTCAAAATTTTGCTCTGCAACTGGGTCCATGTCACGACCAACATGAATATCTGTGTCAACCGATACAGATTTTCCATTTTTGTCCTTAGCAGAAACTTCAGGTTCATCAATCATCCTTGGTTTTGCTTGTTGACCAACATCAGACTTGTGATGATCAACACACGTCAACTCGTCCTCATCTATCAGCACTGGTGTTGAACGACACAGTCTTGTTGTGTTGCTTGATACAAAAATCTCACCCTCAAAATCTGCTTCAATCTCTTCCAATTCCGCGATCTTCGGGTCCTCTGATCTCGTATCATCATAGAAGTTATGTAAAAATGCCTTCTTAGTATCTTCCCAGTTGGTAAGAGATCCTCTTGTTGGTAACTGCTTGATGTGTAAAGTTTTAACCCAATTAAATACTGCAAGTGCACAGAACAATCGCAATAGCATAAAAGGAATCGAATCCACAGAGACCAAGGTTACACTATGAAATTATGAGATTTTATTCAAAGCTAAGACAATATGGTGTTGGTGTAGTTTTCGGAACAAATAAAGAACTAAAAGAAATCGATGTAAACAATTAATAAAAGGCACTAGGTCAAGGTATTTCACTGGTGATTAGGGGATAAAAGCTGAGCAACTATTCAGGGCTAATTAACAACCAGTCTAGAACTCAAACATAAATAAATGCCGCCCCACTCTCGTGATGTATCGACACCTTTATCTAACAACCTAGAATCCGAAACTCTCGCCTGGACCTAACGAAGACGATAAGCATTAACAAACAGGTTCAATATGTTCAAAATCAATCATAGCAATCAACTCTCGTTGGCTACGCACCAATTGCTCACTAATGATTTTTCTAGCAACCTAGAGCACTCTCATGAATAAGTTTAACCTAAAAATCATAGGCTAGGTGATCAAGCTAACCTAGGCATTACGAATCCCTATTGGCGAAGACATATAAATTCCATTCCTATTTGTGCTCAGCCATTAACAACCTAAATCACCATTGAAAACCCTAACCTAGCTATGGATCTACTCACACATAGTAAAATCAAACACAACAAAGCAGGGAGATGAATTCATGATTTAAAAGAATAAGGTTCAGGAAAACTTCTCAAACAAGTTGTGGATTGATCGACAGTAGGAGAATAGAAATCCAAGGCTGAATAATATAAATCCAAATCGAACAAAGGAACAAGGTGTGGAGTCTTGAAACCAAAAATAAAAACCTAGAACGAAGAACTGAGTCTGAGAACGAACGTCATAGAATGTCTGAGGTGGCTTGCCTCTATTTATTCTAAAAATAAAATAAAAATAAAATAAAACGCGTCCCTAGGTAAAATAGGTCGAGCAGGTGCTCGACAGGCGGAAAAATTGTCTTTTGGCTCAAATTTGCTCCTTTTGCTCCAATGTCTTCCCACATCTTCAATCCATGCTCCAGAGCCTTAAAATACCTGAAAGGACACAAAAAGACTGGAAAAGACTCGATAACAATATGAAAAGACTAGCTAAAATGGGACAAAATACTAATATATCAACTCCCCCGGACTTAGACCTTTGTTTGTCCTCAAACAAAACAAGATCAAGAACTGAGAAGAGGTTTGAAAATCACGGGAACTCACTTGCTTGTTGGAAAAATTTCGAACTTCATACCTTCTTCACTAGACCTTAGGACATGTACCGTAGTTAGCCGTGGGGTTCATAACCTAACCTTAATAACTCACAACCCAACAGAAGTTTCGGAATCCCCACTGTTATCTCTTACATAGATTAATGAAAATAAAGTACAGTGATCTTACCAGGGGAAATCGGTCCAAAAGGTGCCAACTTCTTCTAACCAAAGACCCTCTCCGATATAACTTTCCTCTCCCCTCTTTCCCTCTTTCCACGCCATCATTTTTCTGTTTATTCTTTCAGCCATCGGTTTTCACTTGCCGATGCTTCACCCTTTTTCACAGCCATCACTTTTCTGATGCTTCTTCTTTATTTTTGTGGGACGAATCTCCATGAGGTCACAAAGGATACATGGGTCTACGCATCATCCTTTGGTTCACTTCGATTTTTAGTTTCCCTTACAACAAGCTTACCATGAGGTCACAAAGGATACACGGGTCTACGCATCATCCCTTGGTTCACTTCGGCTTGTTGCTTTGAACTTCTCCTTTTTATTTCTTTTTCTTTCCTTTCTTTTTTTTTTCTCGGTGTAATGGAGGGGAGTGAGAGAGGAAATATCATACTTTGTGGAGAGTTGCGTGGTCTTGTTTGGCTTGAATAGGTCTTCCCTAATGAACATCAAACCCCTGAGAAAGAAATTGAAGATCAAGTTAGGGTCCAATAAAGATTAGAGATGACATTGGTTCAACCTATTTCCCGCGGAGCGTGAGCTTTGGGGAATATTCAATCCGCCCAATGCCTTTCCGATACAGAACTTTGGCCAAGCTGTGAGTCATACAAGTAATCTTTAGTCCAAAAATAAATCTAATAGATCAAGTTCACAATCCCCAAACAAACTTTTGACTCGATAAAACTCTAAAACATACTCGATAAAAGTAAACCAAGCAGCAGGATCTGATTCACTAAAAATCTAAGACTCTTGGGACTGACACAACAACAAGACTCAATAGAATATAAAATAAAATAAAATAACTAACCGCTCCCCCGGACTTAAATCACACCGTCTCCGGTGTGAAAAAGAACGAGACATTGGCGCCAAAAAAAATAAAAGTACACATGGATAATACAATGATGATAGAAGGTAAAGGGGGATATCACTGAGTTGTTGCGGTGTTGTGGTCGTCGCTCATGGAGCACCCTGGTGGAGCAGGTGCTCGCCTCTTCCTACGGCGTAATGGCTGCGCGGAGCCTAAGGTTGAGTTTGAAGGCTGGGGCGTGGCAGCTGCTGCGGCGGTGGTATGGCAACATCCTCGTGCCAACGTTTGCATGATCCTCTGCAAGAGGCTGTTGTTTCTCTTGGTTGACTCGATCATCCACCTCCTGTACTCGGCAGTGTCAGCATCATCAGAGATGGGTGGAAGATCAAACTCAACTTGAGTAGAGGGTGCATGATAAGGAAGTGCGAGGCGCGGGACCGGTGTGACATCATCCTTGTTGTCATGACGAGATATGCTTCGACGAGATGTGCTCGCCCTAGCTGATGATGATCAGCCCGGGAAGGGGATGAGGTACTATGGTGGTGGGTGGAACGCAAGATCGTCCATAGTGTAGAGTTCAGTCGCGGCCAGGTTCGGAAGCTCGATGAGGCTAGACTCCCCGGTTGCAACGATGAACTGGTAGTAGGACGGTGCAAGGATGATCTTGGAAGCGAGCAGGTGCTTCATATCCATCTGTGAGAGCTGGGTGACACATGAAGCGGATGAAAGGTCCACTCGGTGATGGCAAAAAAGCAGAGTTAGGAGACTCCCTATTCGCTCAACTCTCTGTCCCTTGTTGTTCTCCGTTGGGCTGTCCTTGATTCCGCAAACTACTTCAGCAAAGCGGACGCCTAAGTTGGAACGGTAGACCTCGAATTGGTCTGTGTTCCCGTTCCCTACAATATGAGCACATCCCAAGAATAATAGCAGCAACTCATCGATATGAACTTTGTTACCTACAGCCCGGGCAAAAAGCATGTTGCTGAAAATTCTTGCACATATGCGAAGAGCGGGATGGCGGAGGCGGTTTTGACTTGCGGAGTTGGAGGAGTAAGGGCCCGAGGCGATATGGCTCCAGAATTCTTTGGACTGGGCGAATGACTTCGGTGAATCCAGCTTGGTGATCGTCTCGCGGAAGCCATACAAAACGCAAAAATCCCACATAGCAATGTCGTACTTCGTTCCTCCAGCAAAGAACAAAAATATACCTTCTTCAAGTGTTGGGGAGTCCAGATTTTTGTAAGTGAGAGTGGCGGTAGCTAGGCATTGTCTCACAAGGTCCGGGTAAAGCACATCTTCCTCTAGCGCGAAAGACATGCAATGCGCATGGCTTAGGATCCTCCGAACTTGCTCTTGGGGACCGAGTTGCTGAAGCGTCGTCTCGCACATGTACCTCGTAGGTTCTAGCTTCAGCCCGAGGAGCTGATTGTAGTAATAGGCATCGCGGGAGCTCCTTGATTCCGAGATCAAAAGGCGTGTTTTCGGGGCGGGGCCACGGGTGGGTGGCGAATCTCTCGGAGGCGGTGGACCGTGTGGAGGTGCTGGCTTTGCCTTTTCCCTTGTTAGTGGCGAAAAACTGGTTCGGAGGCATGATGAGACAGGGAGCTTGAAGTCACGGCAGCGAGAGGCGGAGCTTGGCTGAGCGTGAAATAGTTGAGGGTGACTTGCGGTGAGGCCGAAAACGCGACGTGACAGAGTGATATGAGTTCGGCGGTGGCGGAGAGCTCGGAGGTGGAGTCTCACGAAAAGCTAGCCGAGAGATGGTGGCTACGGAGGTTGAGCGAGAAGATGGTGGAAGAGTTAATGATGGTGGTGATGGATCTGAGATGAGAGGCGGAGGAGGAGTCTCACGAGGGATGAGCCGAGAGGCGAGGGAGAACGGCTGATGCAGAGAACTCAGCGATTTCACGGATGAGATGAGAGAGAGATGGTTGGAGGGCGTGTGTTTTGAAGGAGCTCGGTCCGTGATATAAAGGGGAGGGGTGTAGGGTTTCGAGATTTGGATGTATGTGGTGGACCAGTGCATCTGCCTGCAAAATAGGAAAAAGAGAAAGTTAGTGGGGTTGGGAAAAGGAAATTTGGAATTTACCTTTTGTTTGTGTTGACTCGTCGAGCACCCTGGCGGAGCAGTTGCTCGGTCCAGTTCTGGGGTGCTCAATACCCTTTTTTTTTTTTTTTATTATATGTGAAAACACAAATAAAAATTAGTATATATATAAGAAAAACAAAATTAAAATAACTTATGTACAAGGAACCTTACCGGTGGGTTGCCTCCCACCAAGCGCTTGTTTTAAGTCGTTAGCTCGACTTTGTAGGCCATTAGGCGTGAGGAACATCACCTAAGGTGACAGTGTCACCTTCTCCAATGTGTGTATCCGCAAGATACGGCTTGATCCTTTGGCCATTTACCACGAATTCGTCTCTTTTCGCATTTAGCAACACCACGGCTCCATGTGGTCTAACCTCCTTGATCGTGAAGGGGCCAGACCATCTGGACTTCAGCTTACCTGGAAATAGTCTGAGACGAGAGTTGAACAATAATACCTGATCATTGGGAGAAAAACTCTTGGGGATGATCCTCTTGTCATGGTAAGCTTTTATTCGCTTCTTGTAAATTCTTGAGTTGTCGTAGGCGAGATGCCTAATTTCCTCCAACTCGTGCAGCTGCATGGATCTCCTCTCAAATGCTGAGCAATTTAATAGCCCAGGCCGCTTTGTACTCCAGTTCCACCGGAAGGTGGCATGCCTTCCCATACACCAAATGAAAAGCCGTTGTCCCCAACGGTGTTTTATACGCGGTCCTATACGCCCATAGAGCGTCATCCAACTTCTTGGACCAATCCCTACGCGTGATGCTCACCGTCTTCTGCAGGATACTCTTTATCTCCCTGTTGGAGATCTCGACCTGGCCACTAGTTTGAGGGTGATAGGGAGAAGCTACCTTGTGCGTAACACCATTCTTCCTTAACAAGTTCTCAAAAATCTTGTTTATGAAGTGTGAGCCTCCATCGCTAATCACCACTCTTGGGACTCCAAATCTCAGAAAGATAACACTCTTGAACATCTTGATGACCACTCTAGCATCATTAGTTGGGCTAGCCAGCGCTTCAACCCATTTTGAAACATAATCAACAGCCACTAGAATGTATTCATTACCGTAGGAGGATGGAAACGGTCCCATGAAGTCTATGCCCCATACATCGAAAACTTCAACTTCCAGAATAAAATTCTGGGGCATCTCATTGCGCTTACTGATGTTTCCCTGCCTTTGACACGCATCACACCTAGAGACAAACCTGTGTGCATCACGGAACATCGTAGGCCACCAATATCTGGCTTGTAAAGCCTTTGAAACCGTTTTTAATGTGGCGAAGTGTCCAACATATGAGGAACTGTGGCAATGGTGTAAAATCCTAGGGATCTCTGCCTCAGACACACATCTCCTATACAGCCCATCCGAACATTGCTTGTATAAAAACGGTTCATCCCAGTAATACCGCCTAACCTCGCGGAAAAACTTCTTCCTTTTGCTTCCCGCTAGGTTCTCGGGAACCTAATCAGCAGCCAAGAAGTTTGCAATCTCTCCAAACCATGGGAAGCTAGAGGATTGACCGGTCTGAATTAATTCACAAGAATTTTCGGGAGCAGGTGCTCCAGCGGGTGGAGCAGGTGCTCCATCGGATGCTCGGTCGGGTGCTCGGTCGTTTGCCCGGAAAATTTCACAGGTGTTGATAGAATTATTAGAGATTGTGTTCGCTTTTGAGAAGTTCAGGTCATACCTCGTCGGATCGAAGGTAATTGTTCACACAGACCACGCTGCATTAAAGTCACTGAGCATCGTCCATCATCCGGCTGGCATAATAAATGACGTGGAGCTTTTTGTCTCTCCTCTGACCCAGAACAGCTCCCAATCTGGCGGTTGTACTATCGGTGCACTAACCAAGGCTCCCTTAATGGTGTGAAAAGCCGCCAAACAGTCACTATCAAATTCAAACTTCACCTCCTTACACAGCAATCTCATAAGAGGTCTAGCAATCTTAGAAAAGTCCTTGATGAAGCGACGGTAAAATCCCGCATATCCCAAAAAACTGCGGATCCCCTTAACCGAATTAGGCAGTTGCAGAGTCATCATGACTTCTATCTTTGCTTTGTCAACTTCAATCCCTTTTTCTGATATCTTGTGCCCAAGCACTATCCCATCTCGGACCATGAAGTGACACTTCTCCCAGTTGAGAACTAGATGCTTCTCCTCGCACCTTTGCAATACCCTGCACAAATTACACAAACAAGAAGAAAACGAACTCCCATACACAGAAAAATCGTCCATAAATACTTCCATTATATCCTCAATAAGGTCAGTAAATATAGACATCATACAACGTTGAAACGTTGCTGGAGCATTACACAAACCGAATGGCATACGGCGGTACGCGAAGGTGCCATAAGGACATGTGAATGTCGTCTTCTCTTGATCGTCTGGGTGGATGGGAATCTGGAAAAATCCTGAAAAACCATCTAGGAAACAGTAATATGGATGGTTAGCCAGACGCTCTAGCATCTGGTCAATAAAAGGCAACGGAAAATGATCTTTGCGAGTAGCAGCATTCAATTTCCGATAATCTATGCACATCCTATGTCCGGTTACCGTCCTAGTTGGTATTAGTTCGCTCTTATCATTTTTAATCACTGTGATACCTCCTTTCTTAGGAACTACATGCACAGGGCTGACCCACTTACTGTCAGAAATCGCATAAATCACACCAGCCTCTAGAAGTTTCATTATCTCTTTCTTGACGACATCTTTGAGGTTAGGGTTTAACCGCCTCTGATGCTTGACAGAAGTCATAGATTCATCCTCTAGGTGTATCCTGTGCATGCATAAGTCAGGGGATATCCCAGTGATATCATCTAGTGAATATCCTAGAGCTTTCCTATACTTCCTCAATTCACACAAAAGCAAGGTATTCTCTACATTATTCAATTTCGCATTCACCATAACTGGATAAGTGGAGTTCGGACCAAGAAAAGCATACCTGAGCCCTGCTGGGAGGGTCTTCAACTCAAGCTTTGGAGCTTTCAGCTCACTCCAAGAGCCCTCCAAGTTCGGATTTTTCTGAGCAGGTGCTCTTTGTGCTCGCTGGGGTGCTCGCTGAGGTGCTCCCTTATCCTCGATTTTTGTGCCTTCTCCCAGGCTCAGAAATTCATCTCCTTCCTCTATTCTGATGTTGGAATCAAGAAACTTAGCGAATCCATGGGTGTCTTCACTCAGAAAACCATGAGCACCCTCGGGTTTAGTCAATGCGACTTCCAAAGGATTATTCGCCAAAATCTGCTCAACCACATATTCTGCTATCTCTGACTCATCATGGGTCACAAATGTCTGTCCATCAATCATCGGTTTCTTGAGAAGCTTGCTCATCTCAAACCGAACCAACATATCTCCTAGGCGGAGATCAACTATGCCTTCTTCAACATCGATGATAGCACGAGCCGTGCATAAGAAAGCTCTACCCAATATCAGCGGGTCTTTGGGTTCTTCATCAAGTTCCAGAACCACAAAATCAGTTGGGATAAATGTATCCCCAATTCGGACGTGCATATCTTCAATAATACCCACCGGAAGCTTTGTAGACCGATCCGCAAAAACCAATGTGATCTTTGTAGGCTTGAACTTGGTGAATCCCAGACATTTAGCCATAGAATATGGCATCCGATTGACGCTGGAACCTAAGTCACACAAAGAACACGCAAACGTACATGGTCTTATCTTCATCGAGATAACAAACCTCTCGGGGTCTTTTTTCTTTTTCAACACCTTACTCTCAAGTATGGCGCTGCACTCCTTAGAAACAATCATAACACTCTCTTCCTCAACAACCTTACCAGCAACCAGCTCCTTCATGTATCGCTTGAGAGATGGTATCATTTGCACGGCATCAACCAAAGGAAGCTTCACCGTCAAATCCTTAAGCATCTCCTTACACTTTGCATCCTCCAAATTCTTGCGAGATTTTCTTGGAGGTACTGGATAAGGGACCTTGGGTATGTAGACTCGTTCTGGTGGAGTTTCAGGAATTTTTGAAATTTTCGTGGGAGCACCCTATGGGAGCAGGTGCTCCGTAGCAGAGTTGGGGTGCTCGGAAAATTTTTCTTCAGAATCGTTTGGAACAGTTCCCATAGGTGTTCTTGAGCTTGTTCCAACCTCTACATTTCCATCTTTCACAGCAGAACCACTCTCTTGAGCCTGGTGCTCGGAATTCTTCTCCTTGGCCTTTCCGTGGAAGCTTCTCATAGTAGGCGGTACCAGCAACTTTCCACTCCTCAACTCAACAGCATTCACGTGATATTCATTCCTGGGCAATTCACCTTTACCTTGAAGAGCTCCAGCTGGTCTCTTGATAGCCTCGGCAGTTTTAGCTACTTGTGTATCAAGCTTCTTCACATGCGCGGTAACAGCTTCATACTTTGCGTTTAAATCAGTGTACATGTGATCTACCTTGGCATTAATCTCAGTAGACGCCTTCTGTTGGTTAACCATTAGCTGCTGCATAAGACTCTTCAACTCATCTTGAGATGTAGGCGCGGAGGTAACTTGCGGTGGTGCCGTGTATTGGACGTTTTGTTGTAGGTTTCCTCTTTGGAACCGATTCTGATTCTGATTAGGGACATACTGCTTCCCCTGAGTGTTGCTGGAGTAAAACTTTTGAAAACCCTGAGCTTGAGGTAGCTGAGTGATACCTCCTTGTTGCGGATAGACTTGGTCTTGTGGGTTCTCGACATTTGTGCTTCGGTAGGAGAGGTTGGGGTGGCTCCGATAATTTTGATTAAACCCCCGGTTCTGGACATATCCCTGACCACTCATATAGTTAACCTCATCTACTCCAGCATCGTCATCTTCCTCAAACTCTTGAGAAACGGGCGCAACCCCATTTTCTTCCACAAACTTGACCGGTCTTTGACTTTCGCGTAGGAGTAAATTTACCTTTGCCGTCAGCTCATCTATCTTCTGAGTGTCCACACTGTTTACTTTCTTGGACCTATCATACTCAGGAGACCTGTTGCTAGAGCTTGAAGCAAGGGTCTCTATCAACTCAAAAGCACCATCTCTAGTCTTGGTCATAAAATCCCCATTACTCGTGGCATTCAAGGCATTGCGGTAATCCCATTCAACTCCATCATAAAATATTCCCAGAATCTGTTCATCTTTAAAACCATGATGAGGACACTCCCTACGGTATTCCTTCAGTCTCTCCCAAGCTTCACAAAAAGCTTCACCAGAATGTTGTTGAAAAGACGAAATTTTGTTTCTTAGAGCGGCTGTCTTGGACTTAGTGTAGAAGTGGTCCAAAAAGGCAGCTCTAACTTCATCCCACGTCCTCAAAGAACCAGCTGGCAATGACTTCAACCACCTCTGAGCTTTGTCAGCAAGAGAAAATGGAAACAGCTTGCATTTTAGAAATTCTGACGGTACCCCATTAGAACCGGTGGTGCTGCAGATTTCTTCAAAATTTTCGATGTGGTCCATCGGTATCTCAGCTGGCAGTCCATGAAAGAGGTGTTGCTTCACCAATGTAATCATCTGAGGCTTGATCTCATAGTCTTGCCTCTGAATTGTTGGAGACACAATAGCTGAGCGGTTTTGATAAAATGCATGGGGATTATCCGAATCCCGTATACCCGGCTGAACTCGTGGAGCTGGTGGTTGATCTCTTCTCAACTGAGCAATCTGATCCCTTAGCAACTGTAACTGAGCAGCCATACCATTGTCTTGTTCAGCCATGATGACCGGAGCAGCTGTAAGTCTCTTTTGACGGTTTTGACGTTCGATGCGAGCTAACTCTTCGTTGGTGAGTATGGCTAGATCTTCGGTGCAATTTCTTCTTGTTCTTCTACTGGTCATGCACCTGACACATAGCAGAAACAAATAAAAATTAAGGTCAGTAGTTTCTTAGACTGAAAACAAAATAAAAAATCAAAGGTAACGCAATTGGTCCCCGGCAACGGCGCCAAAAACTTGATGTGTGAAGTTTTAACCCAATTAAATACTGCAAGTGCACAGAACAATCGCAATAGTATAAAAGGAATCGAATCCACAGAGACCAAGGTTACACTATGAAATTATGAGATTTTATTCAAAGCAAGACAATATGGTGTTGGTGTAGTTTTCGGAACAAATAAAGAACTAAAAGAAATCGATGTAAACAATTAATAAAAGGCACTAGGTCAAGGTATTTTGCTGGTGATTAGGGGATAAAAGCTGAGTGACTATTCAAGGCTAATTAACTACCGGTCTAGAACTCAAACATAAATAAATACCGCCCCACTCTGATGTGTGAAGTTTTAACCCAATTAAATACTGCAAGTGCACAGAACAATCGCAATAGTATAAAAGGAATCGAATCCACAGAGACCAAGGTTACACTATGAATTTATGAGATTTTATTCAAAGCTAAGACAATATGGTGTTGGTGTAATTTTCGGAACAAATAAACAACTAAAAGAAATCGATGTAAACAATTAATAAAAGGCACTAGGTCAAGGTATTTCGTTGGTGATTAGGAGATAAAGCTGAGCAACTATTCAGGGCTAAGTAACAATCGGTCTAGAACTCAAACATAAATAAATGCCGCCCCACTCTCGTGATGTATCGACACCTTTATCTAACAACCTAGAATCCGAAACTCTCGCCCGGATCTAATGAAGACGATAAGCATTAACAAACAGGTTCAATACGTTCACAATCGACCGCAGCAATCAACTCTCGTTGGCTGCGCCTCAATTGCTCACAAATGATTTTTCTAGCAACCTAGAGCACTCTCATGAATAAGTTTAACCTAGAAATCATAGGCTAGGTGATCAAGCTAACCTAGGCATTACGAACCCCTATTGGCGAAGACATATAAATTCCATTCCTATTTGTGCTCAGCCATAAACAACCTAATTCACCATTGAAAACCCTAACCTAGCTATGGATCTACTCACACATGGCAAGATCGAACACAACAAAGCAAAGAGATGAATTCATGATTTATTTAAAGAATAAGGTTCAGGAAAACTTCTCAAACAAGCTGTAGATTGATCGATGACAGGAGAATAGAAGTCCAAGGCTGAATAATATAAAATCCAAATCGAAAGAACAAAGTGGTGGAGTTTTTGAATACAAAAATCAACCTAATACAAGAACTCAAGTTTGAAAACGAACGTGAATTGAATTCTGGTAGTCTGAGGCAGCTGCCTCTTTTTATTCTAAAAATTAATTAAAAACGCGTCCCTAGGTAAAATAAGTCGAGCACCCTGGGCGAGCACCCTGGCGGAGCATGCGAGCAGGTGCTCGGTCGGCGAAAACCGTCTTTTTGCTCCAAATTGCTTCTTTTGCTCCAATGTGCTCCATTATCTTCAATCCATGCTCCAGAGCCTTAAAATATCTGAGAAGACACAAAAAGACTAGAAAAGACTCAAAAACAACATGAAAAGACTAGCTAAAATGGGACAAAATACTAATATATCAACTCCCCCGGACTTAGACCTATGTTTGTCCTCAAACAAAACAAGATCAAGAACTGAGAAGAGGTT
Organism: Cardamine occulta; assembly: GCA_028015245.1. Taxonomy (NCBI): domain Eukaryota; kingdom Viridiplantae; phylum Streptophyta; class Magnoliopsida; order Brassicales; family Brassicaceae; genus Cardamine; species Cardamine occulta. The sequence goes on from CM051386.1 coordinate 22,188,652, forward strand.
TGAAAATCATGGGAACTCACTTGCTTGTTTGAAAATATTTGAACTTCTTACCTTCTTCACTGAACCTTAGGACATGTACCGTAGTTAGCCGTGGCGTTCATGACCTAACCTTAATAACTCACATCCCAACAGAAGTTTTGGAATCCCCACTGTCATCTCTTACATAGATTAATGAAAAATAAAGTACAGTGGTCTTACCAGGGGAAATCGGTCCAAAAGGTGCCAACTTCTTCTAACCAAAGACCCTCTCCCATATAACTTTCCTCTCCCCTCTTTCCCTCTTTCCACGCCATCATTTTTTTTTCTTTTTCACAGCCATCGGTTTTCATTTGCCGATGCTTCACCCTTTAACACAGCCATCACTTTTCTGATGCTTCTTCTTTATTTTTGTGGGACGAATCTCCATGAGGTCACAAAGGATACACGGGTCTACGCATCATCCCTTGGTTCACTTCGATTTTTTAGTTTCCCTTACAACAAGCTTTCCATGAGGTCACAAAGGATACACGGGTTTACGCATCATCCCTTGGTTCACTTCGGCTTGTTGCTTTGAACTTCTCCTTTTTATTTTCTTTTTCTTTTCTTTTCTTTTTCTCGGTGTAATGAAGGGGAGTGAGAGAGGAATAGCATACTTTGTGGAGAGTTGCGTGGTCTTGTTTGGCTCGAATAGGTCTTCCCTAATGAACATCAAACCCCTGAAAAAGAAATTGAAGATCAGGTTAGGGTCCAATAAAAATCAGAGATGACATAGGTTCAGCCTATTTCCCGCTGAGCGTGAGCTTTGGGGAATATTCAATCCGCCCAATGCCTTTCCGATACAGAACTTTGGCCAAGCTGTGAGTCATACAAGTAATCCTTAGTCCGAAAATAAATCCAATAGATCAAGTTCATAATTCCCAAACAAACTTTTGACTCGATAAAACTAGAAAACATACTCAATAAAAGTAAACCAAGCGGCAGGACCTGATTCACTAAAAATCTAAGACTCTTGGGACTGACACAACAACAAGACTCAATAGAATATAAAATAAAATAAAATAACTAACCGCTCCCCCGGACTTAAATCAAACCGTCTCCGGTGTGAAAAAGAACGAGAGATTGGCGACATGTGAAAATAAAAATACACATGGATAATACAATGATAATAGAGGGTAAAGGGGGATATCACTGAGTTGTCGCGGTGTCGTGCTCGTCACCCAAGGAGCACCCTGGTGGAGCAGGTGCTCGCCTCTTCCTACGGTGCAATGGCTGCCCGGAGCCTGAGGTTGAGTTTGAAGGCTGGGGCGTGGCAGCTGCTGCGGCGGTGGTATGGCAACATCCTCGTGCCAACATTTGCATAATCCTCTGCATGAGGCTGTTGTTTCACTTGGTTGACTCGATCATCTACCTCCTATACTCGGCAGTGTCAGCATCATCAGAGATGGGTGGAAGATCAAACTCACCTTGAGTAGAGGCGGCATGATAGGGAAGTGCGAGGCGTGGGACCGGTGTGGCGTCATCGTCGGTGTCATGACGAGATATGCTTCGACGAGATGTGCTCGCCCTAGCTGATGATGAGTGGCCCGGGATGGGGATGAGGTACTGTGGTGGTGGGTGGAACGCAAGATCGTCCATTGTGTAGAGTTCAGTCACGGCCGGGTTCGGAAGCTCGATGAGGCTAGACTCCCCGGTTGCAGCGATGAACTGGTAGTAGGACGGTGCAAGGATGATCTTGGAAGCGAGCAGGTGCTTCATATCCATCAGTGAGAGCTGGGTGACACATGAAGCCGATGAGAGATCCACTTGGTGATGGCGGAAGAGCAGAGTTAGGAGACTCCCTATTCGCTCAACTCGCTGGCCCTTGTTGTTCTCCGTGGGGCTGTCCTTGATTCCGCAGATGACCTCGGCAAAGCGGATGCCTAAGTTGGAACGGTAGACCTTGAATTGTTCCGTGTTCCCGTTCCCTACAATATGAGCACATCCCAAAAATAATAGCAGCAATTCATCGATGTGGACTTTGTTACCTACAGCCCGGGCAAAAAGCATGTTGCTGAAAATTCTCGCACATATGCGAAGTGCGGGATGGCGGAGGCAGTTTTGACTTGCGGAGTTGGAGGAGTAAGGGCCCGAGGCGATATGGCTCCAGAATTCCTTGGACTGCGCGAACGACTTTGGTGAATCCAGCTTGGTGACCATCTCGCGGAAGCCATACAAAACACAAAAATCCCACATAGCAATGTCGTACTTCGTTCCTCCAGCAAAGAACGAGAATGTACCTTCTTCAAGTGCTGGGGAGTCCGGATTTTTGTAGGTAAGAGTGGCGGTGGCTAGGCATTGTCTCACAAGGTCCGGGTAAAGCACATCTTCCTCTAGCGCAAAAGACATGCAATGCGCATGGCTTAGGATCCTCCGAACTTGTTCTTGGAGTCCTAGTTGCTGAAGCGTCATCTCGCACATGTACCTCATGGGCTCTAGCTTCAGCCCGAGAAGCTGATTGTAGTAATAGGCATCGCGAGTGTCCCACGAGTCCGGCGAGATGGGCGGGAGCCCCTTGATTCCGAGATCGAAAGGCGTGTTTTCGAGGCGGGGCCACGGGTGCGTGGCGAGTCTCTCGGAGGTGGTGGCTCGTGTGGAGGTGCTTGCTTTGCCTTTTCCCTTGTTGGTGGCGAAAAACTGCTTCGGAGGCATGATGAGGCGGGGAGCTTTGAGTTACGCGGCGAGAAGCGGAGTTTGGCCGAGTGTGAAAAATCATGGGCGACTTGCGGTGGGGCGGAGAGCGCGACATGACAGAGTGATATGAGGTCGGTGAACTTGGGGGTTTGGTGATGGAGATCGGAGAAGGCAGAGAAACCGGAGGAGAAAGGCGGCGGAGGTTTGCGGTTATTAGAGAACTCGCGAGTTGGTGATAGCGGTTCGGCGGAGAGCTCGGAGGAAAAGTCGTTCGAGATATGTGCCAAGAGATGAGTGGTTATGGTGGTTGAGCGAGAAGATGGAGGAAGAGCGGTGGATCGCGGTGTGGGGGATTTGAGATGAGAGGCGGAGCGGAGTGGTTGAAGAGCGGCGAAGTGGGGTGAGAGAGAGAGAACTTGGCCGAGCGAGAGCAAGTCGAGATGTACTTGCTGTGGGGTTTTGCGGAGAGCGAGAGAAAACTGGATCTGCGCAGGTGAGATGAGAGAGAGAGATGGCGATGGAGTTGAGGGGGAGCTCGGTCCGTGATATAAAGGGGAGGGGTGTAGGGTTTCGAGACTTGGATGTATGTGGTGGACCAGTGCATGTGACTGCAAAAATAGGAAAAAGAGAGAGTTAGTGGGGTTGGGAAAAGGAAATTTGGAATTTACCTTTTGTTTGTGTTGACTCGTCGAGCACCCCGGTTGAGCAGGTGCTTGGTCCAGTTCTGGGGTGCTCGATACCCTTTTTTTTTTTTTTTTTTTTAAATGAAAAGTGAAATCACAAATAAAAATTAGTATCAATAAAAATTTAAAATGAATTATGTACAAGAAACCTTACCGGTGGGTTGCCTCCCACCAAGCGCTTGTTTTAAGTCGTTAGCTCGACTTTGTGGACCGTTTAGGCGTGAGGAACATCACCTAAGGCGACAGTGTCACCTTCTCCAATGTGTGTATCTGCAAGATATGGCTTGATCCTTTGGCCATTTACCACGAACTCGTCTTCTTTCGCGTTTAGCAACACCACGGCTCCATGTGGTCTAACCTCCTTGATCGTGAAGGGGCCGGACCATCTGGACTTCAGCTTACCTGGAAATAATCTGAGACGAGAGTTGAACAATAATACCTGATCATTTGGAGAAAAACTCCTGGGGATGATCCTCTGGTCATGGTAAGCTTTTATTCGCTCCTTGTAAATCATTGAGTTATCATAGGGGAGATGCCTAATTTCCTCCAACTCGTGCAGCTGCATGGATCTCCTCTCAAATGCTGGTAGGATGTCGAAGTTGAGCAATTTAATAGCCCAGGCCGCTTTGTACTCCAGTTCCACCGGTAGGTGACATGCCTTCCCATACACCAAATGAAAAGGCGTTGTCCCCAACGGTGTTTTATACGCGGTCCTATACGCCCATAGAGCGTCATCCAACTTCTTGGACCAATCCCTTCGCGTGATGCTTACCGTCTTCTGCAGGATACTCTTTATCTCCCTGTTGGAGATCTTGACCTGTCCACTAGTTTGGGGGTGATAGGGAGAAGCTACCTTGTGCGTAACACCATTCTTTCTCAACAAGTTCTCAAAAAGTGTGAGCCTCCATCACTAATCACCACTCTTGGGACTCCTAACCTCGGAAAGATAACACTCTTGAGCATCTTGATGACCACTCTAGCATCATTAGTTGGGCTAGCCAGGGCTTCAACCCATTTTGAAACATAATCAACAGCTATTAGAATGTATTCATTACCGTAGGAGGATGGAAACGGTCCCATGACGTCTATGCCCCAGACATCAAAAACTTCAACTTCCAGAATAAAATTCTGGGGCATCTCATTCCGCTTACTGATGTTTCCTTGTCTTTGACACGCATCACACCTAGAAACAAACCTGTGTGCATCACCGAACATCGTAGGCCACCAATACCCGGCTTGTAAAGCCTTTGAAACCGTTTTTAATGTGGCGAAGTGCCCAGCATATGACGAACTGTGGCAATGGTGTAAAATCCCAGGGATCTCTGCCTCAGTCACACATCTCCTATACAGCCCATCCGAACATTGCTTGTACAAAAACGGTTCATCTCAATAATACTGTCTAACCTCGCGGAAAAACTTCTTCTTTTTGCTTCCAATTAGGTTCTCAGGAACCTTATCAGCAGCTAAGAAGTTTGCTATCTCTCCAAACCATGGGAAACTAGAGGACTGATCTGTTTGAAATGATTCAAAAAACTTTTCGGGAGCAGGTGCTCCAACGGGAGGAGCAGGTGCTCGGTCAGATGCTCGGCCGGGTGCTCGGTCAGGTGCTCGGAAATTTTTGCAGGTGTTGATAGAATAGATCTGTTCATCTGGTAGAGTATCCTCCATGGGTGTGTCCTCTTCAATCTGCAACCTGCTCAAGTGATCCGCAACCCCATTTTCGGACCTTTTCTTGTCCTTTATCTCTAGATCGAACTCTTGTAGCAACAGAATCCACCTCAATAACCTGGGCTTTGCATCCTTCTTTTTCAGCAAATACTTCAATGCAGCGTGGTCTGTGTGAACAATTATCTTCGATCCGACGAGGTATGACCTGAACTTCTCAAAAGCAAAAACTATCGCTAGTAACTCTTTCTCGGTACTGGCGTACCGACACTGAGCATCGTCCATCGTCCGGCTGGCATAATAAATGACGTGGAGCTTCTTGTCTCGCCTCTGACCCAGAACATCTCCCACAGCAAAATCGCTTGCATCCGTCATAATTTCGAATGGTAGCTCCCAATCTGGCGGTTGTACTATCGGTGCACTAACCAAGGCTCCCTTAATGGTGTGAAAAGCCGCCAAACAGTCACTATCAAATTCAAACTTCACCTCCTTACACAGCAATCTCGTAAGAGGTCTAGCAATCTTAGAAAAGTCCTTGATGAAGCGCAGTAAAATCCCGCATGTCCCAGAAAACTGCGGATCCCCTTAACTGAATTAGGCGGTTGCAAACTCATCATGACTTCTACCTTTGCCTTGTCAACTTCGATCCCTTTTTCTGATATCTTGTGCCCAAGCACTATCCCATCTCGGACCATGAAGTGACACTTCTCCCAGTTGAGAACTAGATGCTTCTCCTTGCACCTTTGCAATACCCTGCACAAATTAGACAAACAAGAAGAAAACGAACTCCCATACACAGAAAAGTCGTCCATAAATACTTCCATAATATCCTCAATAAGGTCAGTAAATATAGACATCATACAACGTTGAAACGTTGTTGTAGCATTACACAAACCGAACGGCATACGGCGGTACGCGAAGGTGCCGTAAAGACATGTGAACGTCGTCTTCTCTTGATCGTCCGGGTGGATGGGAATCTTAAAAAATCCTGAAAAACCATCTAAGAAGCAGTAATATGGATGGCTAGCTAGATGCTCTAGCATCTGGTCAATGAATGGTAAAGGAAAATGATCCTTGCGAGTAGCAGCATTCAATTTCTGATAATCCATGTACATCCTATGTCCGGTTACCGTCCTAGTTGGTATCATTTCACTCTTATCATTTTTAATCACTGTGATTCCTCCTTTCTTAGGAACTACATGCACAGGGCTGACCCACTTACTGTCAGAAATCGCATAAATCACACCAGCCTCTAGAAGTTTCATTATCTCTTTCTTGACGATATCCTTGAGGTTAGGGTTTAACCGCCTCTGATGCTCGACAGAAGTCATAGATTCATCTTCTAGGTGTATCTTGTGCATGCATAAGTCAGGGGATATCCCAGTTATATCATCTAGTGAATATCCTAGAGCCTTCGTATACTTCCTCAATTCACACAAAAGCAAGGTAATCTCTACATTATTCAATTTCGCATTCACTATAACTGGATAAGTGGAGTTCGGACCAAGAAAAGCATACCTGAGCCCTGCTGGGAGGGTCTTCAACTCAAGCTTTGGAGCTTTCAGCTCATTCCAAGAGCCTTCCAAGATCGGATTTTTCGGAGCAGGTGCTCCTTGTGCTCGCTGGGGTGCTCGCTGGGCCTCGATTTTTGTGCCTTCTCCCAGGCTCAGAAATTCATCTCCTTCCTCCACTCTGATGTTGGAATCAAGAAACTTGGCGAATCCATGGGTGTCCTCACTCAGAAAACCGTGTTCACCCTCGACTTCTAAAGGATCATTCGCCAAAATCTCTTCAACCACATCCTTTTCTATCACTGACTCATCATGGATCACAAATGTCTGTCCATCAATCATCGGTTTCTTGAGAAGCTTGCTCATCTCAAACCGAACTAACATATCTCCAAGACGGAGATCAACTATGCCTTCTTCGACATCAATGATAGCACGAGCTGTGCATAAGAAGGCTCTACCCAATATCAGTGGGTCCTTGGGTTCTTCATCTAGTTCCAGAACCACAAAATCAGTTGGGATAAATGTATCCCCTATTCGGACGTGCATATCTTCAATAATTCCCACCGGAAGCTTCGTAGACCGATCTGCAAAAACCAATGAGATATTTGTAGGCTTGAACTTGGTGAATCCCAGACGCTTAGCCACAGAGTATGGCATCAGATTGACGCTGGAACCTAAATCACACAAAGAACACGCAAAAGTACACGGTCCTATCTTCACCAAGATAACAAACCTCCCGGGGTCTTCCTTCTTTTTCAACACCTTACTCTGAAGTATGGCGCTGCACTCCTTAGAAACAATCATAACACTCTCTTCCTCAACAACCTTACCAGCAACCAGCTCCTTCATGTATCGCTTGAGAGACGGCATCATTTGCATGGCATCAACCAAAGGAAGCTTCACCGTCAAATCCTTAAGCATCTCCTTGCACTTTGCATCCTCCAAATTCTTGCGAGATTTTCTTGGAGGTACTGGATAAGGGACCTTGGGTATGTAGACTCGTTCTGGTGAAATTTTTGAAATTTTCGTGGGAGCACCCTGTGGGAGCAGGTGCTCTGTAGCAGAGTTGGGTGCTCGGAAAATTTTTCTTCAGATTCGTTTGGAACAGTTCCCAGAGGTGTTTCTTAGCCTGATCCAACCTCAACATTTCCATCCTTCACAGCAGAATCACTCCCTTGAGCCTGATGCTCGGAATTCTTCTCCTTAGCCTTTCCGTGGAAGCTTCTTATCGTAGGCGGTACCAGCAACTTTCCACTCCTCAACTCAACAGCATTCACGTGATATGCATTACTGGGCAGTTCACCTTTACCTGGAAGAGCTCCAGCTGGTCTCTTGATAGCCTCGGCGGTTTGAGCTACTTGTGTATCAAGCTTCTTCACATGCGCGGTGACAGCTTCATACATCGCGTTTAAATCAGTGTACATGTGATCCACCTTGGCATTTATCTCAGTAGACGCCTTCTGTTGGTTAACCATCAGCTGCTGCATAAGACTCTTCAGTTCATCTTGAGATGTAGGCGCGGAGGCAACTTGTGGTGGTGCCGTGAAACTTGTGTTTTGTTGTTGGTTTCCTCCTTGAAACCGATTCTGATTCTGATTGGGGATGTACTGCTTCCCCTGAGTGTTGCTGGAGTAGAATTTTTGAAAACCCTGAGCTTGTGGTAACTGAGTGATACCTCCTTGTTGCGGATAGACTTGGTCTTGTGGGTTCTCGACATTGGTGCTTCGGTAGGAGAGGCTGGGGTGGCTCCGATAATTTTAATTAAAACCACGGTTCTGGACATACCCCTGACCACTTACATAGTTAACCTCATGTACTCCAGCATCATCATCTTCCTCAAACTCTTGAGAAACGGGCGCAGCCCCATTTTCTTCCACAAACTTGACCGGTCTTTGACTCTCGCGTAGGAGCAAATTTACCTTTGCCGTCAGCTCATCTATCTTCTGAGTGTCCACACTGTTTACTTTCTTGGACCTATCATACTCAGGAGACCTGTTGCTAGAGCTTGAAGCAAGGTTCTCTATCAGCTTAAAAGCACCATCTCTAGTCTTGGTCATAAAATCCCCATTACTCGCGGCATTTAGGGCATTGCGGTAATCCCATTACCCTCCATCATAGAATATCCCCAGAATCTGTTCATCTTTAAAACCATGATGAGGACACTCCCTTCGGTATTCCTTCAGTCTTTCCCAAGCTTCACAAAAAGCTTCACCAGAATGTTGTTGAAAAGACAAAATCTTGTTTCGTAGAGCGGATGTCTTGGACTTAGTGTAGAAGTGGTCCAAAAAGATGAACAGATTCATCCCATGTCCTCAAAGAACCAGCTGGCAATGACTTCAACCACCTCTGAGCCTTGTCAGCAAGAGAAAACGGAAACAGCTTGCATTTAAGAAATTCGGACGGTACCCCATTAGAACCGGTGGTGCTGCAGATTTCTTCAAAATTTTCGATGTGGTCCATCGGTATCTCAGCTGGCAGTCCGTGAAAGAGATGCTGTTTCACCAATGTGATCATCTGAGGCTTGATCTCATAGTCTTGCCTCAGAATTGTCGGAGAGACAATAGCTGAGCGGTTTTGATAAAATGCATGGGGGTTATCCGAATCCCCTATACCCGGCTGAACTCGTGGAGCTGGCGGTTGATCTCTTCTCAACTGAGCAATCTGATCCCTTAGAAACTGTAACTGAGCAGCCATACCATTGTCTTGTTCAGCCATGATGACCGGAGCAGCTGTAAGTCTCTTTTGACGGTTTTGACGTTCGATGCGAGCTAACTCTTCATTGGTGAGGATGGTTAGATCTTCGGTGCAATTTTTTCTTGTTCTTCTACTGGTCATGCACCTAACACATAGCAGAAACAAATAAAAATAAAGATCAGTAGTTTCTTAGACTATAAACAAAATCAAAAATCAAAGGTAACGCTATTGGTCCCCGGCAACGGCGCCAAAAACTTGATGTGTGAAGTTTTAACCCAATTAAATACTGCAAGTGCACAGAACAATCGCAATAGTATAAAAGAAATCGAATCCACAGAGACCAAGGTTACACTATGAATTTATGAGATTTTATTCAAAGCTAAGACAATATGGTGTTGGTGTAATTTTCGGAACAAATAAACAACTAAAAGAAATCGATGTAAACAATTAATAAAAGGCACTAGGTCAAGGTATTTCGTTGGTGATTAGGAGATAACGCTGAGCAACTATTCAGGGCTAATTAACAACCGGTCTAGAACTCAAACATAAATAAATGCCGCCCCACTCTCGTGATGTATCGACACCTTTATCTAACAACCTAGAATCCGAAACTCTCGCCCGGATCTAATGAAGACGATAAGCATTAACAAACAGGTTCAATATGTTCACAATCGACCGCAGCAATCAACTCTCGTTGGCTGCGCCTCAATTGCTCACAAATGATTTTTCTAGCAACCTAGAGCACTCTCATGAATAAGTTTAACCTAGAAATCATAAGCTAGGTGATCAAGCTAACCTAGGCATTACGAACCCCTATTGGCGAAGACATATAAATTCCATTCCTATTTGTGCTCAGCCATAAACAACCTAATTCACCATTGAAAACCCTAACCTAGCTATGGATCTACTCACACATGGCAAGATCGAACACAACAAAGCAAAGAGATGAATTCATGATTTATTTAAAGAATAAGGTTCAGGAAAACTTCTCAAACAAGCTGTAGATTGATCGATGACAGGAGAATAGAAGTCCAAGGCTGAATAATATAAAATCCAAATCGAAAGAACAAAGTGGTGGAGTTTTTGAATACAAAAATCAACCTAATACAAGAACTCAAGTCTGAAAATGAACGTGAATTGAATTCTGGTAGTCTGAGGCGGCTGCCTCTTTTTATTCTAAAAATTAATTAAAAACGCGTCCCTAGGTAAAATAAGTCGAGCACCCTGGGCGAGCACCCTGGCGGAGCATGCGAGCAGGTGCTCGGTCGGCGAAAACCGTCTTTTTGCTCCAAATTGCTTCTTTTGCTCCAATGTGCTCCAATATCTTCAATCCATGCTCCAGAGCCTTAAAATACCTGAGAAGACACAAAAAGACTAGAAAAGACTCAAAAACAACATGAAAAAACTAGCTAAAATGGGACAAAATACTAATATATCACACTCTCGTGATGTATCGACACCTTTATCTAACAACCTAGAATCCGAAACTCTCGCCCGGACCTAACGAAGACGATAAGCATTAACAAACAGGTTCAATATGTTCATAATCAATCATAGCAATCAACTCTCGTTGGCTACGCACCAATTGCTCACCAATGATTTTTCTAGCAACCTAGAGCACTCTCATGAATAAGTTTAACCTAAAACTCATAGGCTAGGTGATCAAGCTAACCTAGGCATTACGAACCCCTATTGGCGAAGACATATAAATTCCATTCCTATTTGTGCTCAGCCATTAACAACCTAAATCACCATTGAAAACCCTAACCTAGCTATGGATCTACTCACACATAGTAAAATCAAACACAACAAAGCAGGGAGATGAATTCATGATTTAAAAGAATAAGGTTCAGGAAAACTTCTCAAACAAGTTGTGGATTGATCGACAGTAGGAGAATAGAAATCCAAGGCTGAATAATATAAATCCAAATCGAACAAAGGAACAAGGTGTGGAGTCTTGAAACCAAAAATAAAAACCTAGAACGAGGAACTGAGTCTGAGAACGAACGTCATAGAATGTCTGAGGCGGCTTGCCTCTATTTATTCTAAAAATAAAATAAAAATAAAATAAAACGCGTCCCTAGGTAAAATAGGAGGTCCGAGCAGGTGCTCTACAGGCGGAAAAATTGTCTTTTGGCTCAAATTTGCTCCTTTTGCTCCAATGTCTTCCCACATCTTCAATCCATGCTCCAGAGCCTTAAAATACCTGAAAGGACACAAAAAGACTGGAAAAGACTCGATAACAATATGAAAAGACTAGCTAAAATGGGACAAAATACTAATATATCACTGCTTCAACAAATAAGTTGCATCACCACCAAGAGAGTGTGGGAAAAGCTTACAAAAAAATAGTCATCGCTGACTCCATTATGCTTCATACTAGTCACCAAGTCCTCGAACCTCTCGATATGATCCATAGGATGTTCACGAGCTAAACCATGGAAAGGATGTTGTCCAACCAGATGATAATAGGATGATTTCAGCTCAAAGTCATTCCTCTAAAAGGTAGGAAGTCTGATCGCGGATCTGTTCGCGTAGAACTCGTCAGGTCGGTTGTAATCTCCAAGTGTCCTCACTCTGTTATCTTGCACCCACACGTTTTCTTGTACCTCATCCGCGCCCATAATAGCAACTGGCACGATGGGTTTCCATTCGCATCTAATCTCTGACCTTGCGTGTTGCACACATGACCCTCTTGGTCTCTCAACACACCAGCGTCGTCTTGACGTAAAATCACAGGATTAACCATCTCCGCTGGCTTCTGCGCTTTTCTGTTCGCACGTTCTAACTTTGTAAGCTCCTGATTCGGAAGAAACAAAAGTTGATTGTCCTTGTTGCTCCTAGTACTGCGATTAGGCATGCACCTGAAACACACAAGACAAAAAGAAGGAACGATGTAAGTAAACCGGAAAAATAAAAACTTACTCTAAATTCTACACTTAAATCTATCGAAAACTCAAAAGAGTCCCTGGCAACGGCGCCAAAATTTGATATGCTCAAATTATCCCTTAGAGCTACTCTCTCAAATTAAAAGATCACGCTAGTACTTAGAGATCGAATCCACAAAGACTCAAATGCTTCACAATAGATTTATTAGTTTCAAATTCAGCTAAGCAAGTATGAATTAAATTAAAAGACAATGCAAAGGTAATTAAATCAGTTTGTAAATTCAGATGGAAAAATTAGGTTCAGGGAATTTCTCAGAAAATCAAGTAATGATGATCAATAAATTATGCTAGGATCAAATTAAGTATCAGTTCTAGAAATCAAATCACTAATATAAAATTAACCAACTTTCATTGCGAGAATTAACTATGTTTAAAATCTAGAAAACCAAATTCCTTTGCGAATCCTAAGATCTAAACATGCAGTAGGCAGGTTTGATATGTTCACAAATTATCTAATCCAAATTTATTTACAACTATCTAATTTGATCACTCTAGGTTTTATCAGATTATAAACCACGCTTTCGCGCCAATTTAACAATCTAAGATCAAGTTTGTAGGTGATCAATCTAGAACAAGCTTTAAACACACCCTAGATGAAGAACTATCAAGTTTGAATCCTATTAAATAAATTAACACATCATTCCATGAAATCCCTTATGAGAATCTCCAAACCTAATTAGAAATCTACTCACACATATCTATTGAAACAAAAGACATGGATGAAATAAAAATCATATGAATAAAAGAACAAAGTAAATAAGAATAGGGGTTCAAAATCTTCTCTCAAGTAGTACAAGTAGCAAGATCAGCCCCAAGCTCTCAAAACTATATGTTCTTCGTCCAAAATCAAGATCCTCGATAACAAAGTTTAAAAACCTAATTATATGTCTAAAACACGAGCTAGGGTTGTTTTGTAAATATATAAAACTTATGGGCAAAGTTGCAAATCCTCTTAAGTTGTTGTCACCACGTGGGAAAATAAAACCGGGATGTGTGTCGATCAACACAAAAATCGTGTTGATCGACACAGTTGAACTTCACACTACACAAAAATCGTGTTCCTCTTAGGTAATTTTTTTGGGGTATGTAAATTAGTTATAATTGTAGACCTTTGTCTTGATCATTTAAGTATCAGTCTCTATTATTATTTAGTACTAACATTTAGAAACAAACTTATTATTGATTCTACTTTGTTTTGTAATAACTTGGATCGATTAATATTCATAGCTTCATGAAAAATAGAATCATGTTGATTGTTGAGAGTCTGCGTCAATAAATATGATCTACTAAGCATAGAATCAACAAACTCATATCCGAAGTTTTATAAAGCTAATCGAAAAGAATACCTCAAAATCTTGTCAAGTTTGAACAGATCCACACTCTTGTTGACTTTAGTTTAGGAGGACCTTGACCTATATCGACACTCTTCAACGGTTTGCTGAACCACTTCTTTGGAAAAGTGGAAAGTATCTTCACTAGCTGGGAGAGTACCTCTTTCAAACTGACTTGGGTTAGAGAAGCTTGAGATCTCATTACTATCTTCAAAAGTTTCTGGAACCATTGTCGCGGGTAAATACAAGAGAGGCTTAGGTGGAACTTGGAGATTCTCTAGATTCCCCTCTAACATTTCAATGACTTTGATAATCGGTGGACAGTCAGATGGATTCGTCTGAATACACCATAGACCAACCAATACAAATTTCTTCGCAATTTTCTCTTCTTCTTCTGTTATTTGATCTCCGAAAATTCTCATAATTTCTCCTTGCTCAAAATCCTAATAGATCCAATCTGGAAAGTACACTGAACTATTATTGGATCGATCATTTTTAACCTTGTCTTTATTCCTTGCTCCAATCATCTCAAGAACCACCATCCCATACACTACAAGAAAACAGCCGGAATCAGATGGAAAATTCCGTCGGAAATCCGTCGGAAAACGGGAATTCTGTCGGAAATCTGTCGGTTTTTGCCGTCTGAACTATGTCGTCGAAATTGTGAAATCCATCAGAAATCCGTCTGAATTTCCGACAGATTTTCGACGGAATCTAGTTTCTGGAAATCCGTCGCTAATCCATCGGAAAATATTACGTCGGGTGTCCGTCGGAAATCCGTCGGAAATATTCCAACGGATTCCCAACGGAATTCCGGTGTTTTTAACCGATGGTGACCGACAGATTACCGAAGTTTGTCCGACGGAGAAAAACCGACAGATTTCTGACGGATCTGAACACCGACGAATTTCCGACGGAATTCCGATGTTTCTGAATCAAACGAGACTGACAGATTCCTGACGTAGTACCAACGGATTTCCGATGGATCTAAAAACCGACGGATTTCCGACGGACTGCGAATTTTTTTTTTTTAATATAATATTTTGAAAAATCAATAAATTTTAAGAAAATTAAATTTTTAAAAAGAAATGAAAAATAAAATTTAATAGTATTGAAAATTAAAATAGAATATTATTGTAATTTTTTAATAATTCAAAAAGAAAAAAAACATAAAATTGTTTATAATCCGAAAATGAAACTAAACGCCTGGTGGACGTGGTGGATATTGCGAAAAGAATTCGTTCATCCGTTGGATCATCGCTTGTTGATCAGCTTCATATTTCGCCTGTTACGCTTCTCCGGCCTCTTTAAGGTGTTGCATATCCGCCTTCAGCTCCTCCATTTCAGCGTCTTTTTCTGCGAGCCTCGCTCTAAGATCGTCGCTAGGATCCCCGTAAAAGCGTGAAGTAGCCGAGTAAGATGCTGAATCGTCGGGAAGACCAAAGACCCGACCTTTGGTCTTCGGAGTACACTGCAGAAATGAAAAGTTGAATAAATATTTGAAAGTTAAAAAAAATTGATTAAAATTTTAAAATTTACTTACCGCGTAGACGAATTCGTTGATCTTCTCGATCGGGACTTCGGTGAGAGGCGGGGTTCCTTCAATGATTGGTTGACTAAGAAGATAGTCAGCACCCATCGTCCTGACATTGCCAACGATCTCCCGAGCTACACCATCTTGGATTTCATTGGTGGTCTTGTTGGTGTGTGCAACTTCGATCAATTTGAGGGCAGAAGGTTGGACACCATCTTGCCGAAACTACAAAATTAACAAATATAGTAAATATTTTGAATATAAAATTAAAAAAATAACATATTGATTAAACCAAAAACTTACAAGTTGTTTCGCCTTTGTGACCAAACTGGTTGCTCCTAGATTGTGCGTCGCCTTACCCTTTCCTTTGCGATCGCTGTTCCGGCATGCAGAGTGGGTTGTGGAGCTAGCCTTCATAGCGTCTTCACTCCAGTACGCTATCAACCCGTTCCATAGGGCTGGGTTCATAACCAACTCCCTTGGAACAAGATTCTTCAACCACAACGCCTTCCACTCGTTCATCTTCCGTGAATACATTATTGCCGCTTTTTTGTAGAAGTCCCTTCTAACCAATGCGGTAATGTGACTATCCCAAGTAAATTCTTGCTGAAAAAAATGAAAATTAAATTAAAATAAACTAATAAACTAATTAAATTCAAACTAAACAATAAAGAAAATGAAAAACTTACATAAATTGCGAAACCACATTTCCTGCTCTTCTAAGGGCATTTGGGTGTACGTCGGATACGGATGCTGAAGCAATCCATTAAGCATCCGGTTGATAGACTTGGAAATCCCATTTCCAGAATCTTTAAACCTTCAAAACAAATTGTTTTGTAGACTTTAAATAGTTTATTAAAAAATATTAAATAAAATTTAATATTTTAAAATTGGAAAATGAGACTTACCATGTGTCTGTCCCAACACAATCCGGATGAAGACAAGTGAATCGCTCTCATCCAGGTAAAGCAACGAAGTCCTCGACGCTCATTGCAGACGGTGCAGTAGGGGTGGTGTCGATGCAGCAGGGGATGGTACAGGTGATGCGGTCTCCAGAATATGGGTAGACGCCGTAGACTGACTCCTCGCCGTAACTCCCCTACCCCTACCGGAACCTCGACGTACTCGGTTCCCAGCACCATCGTAATATAATCCGTAATCCCTAATAAATTTTTTAAAAAATGATTATAAATTTATACAAATGATTATAAATGTGTAAAAAAGATTATAAATTTATAAAAAATTAATTATAAATCATTGTTACAAATGATAAAATATAAACAAATACATTGTTACAAATGAAATATACAAAATCCAAAGAAATTTAGTTGTTATGGTTATAAATCATCGTTATAAGATATGTATCATGTAGTAACATGTAGACATGATAGTTGGGATTTTTTTTATTTTGATATATATGATCTGTTACAAGGTATATGTTAGTATTTTATCATTGAAATGAGTAACAAACCCTACTACAAATATATTTCAAGAGAAACGGATTGTAAACGACCACGAAACCACAAACCCGTTGGAAATCCGTCAGAAATCCGTCGGAAAATTTCCGATGGATTCCTGACGGATTCGTGGTTACACGTGTCTCGGTTTAAGGATTGACTGACATTGGCTGCCGAAGAAAAATGTCTTTTCCTTTGTTATCCGTCGGAAATCCGTCGTAAAATTTGGTTTAGATATTTCTTGTATAGTATTTTTTATTGTTTTTTGGTTTAATTTAGGTTGTTTTTTATTATTTTGGTTTGTTTATGATTTTTAATGTTTTTATTTATTTATGGTTTTGTGGTTTTAATTATTATAAAATGTAATATTTAAATTACAAATTAAAATACAAAATATAAATAAAAACAAATGTTGATCATGTACTAATGTGAATCAGATAATGATCCTTCTGAAGGAATATCGTCTTCGGCCTCATTAAATTCTCCAAGTTCTTCCTCAGATTCTGAATGAACTCTATCATCACCAATTTCCATCAAATCAACCACAAGGAATGTATCAAAATAATGCTCAACATGATCCATTGGAACACTTCTAGTTGGTTGTAAAGCATCGTGCTCAGAAACTCCATAAATTTTTCCTCTTGGATTAATTGGAGTCACTGTAATCCAAGGATCTGAACGTCGTGTTACCCTAGGGTAACTAATATAGCATACCTAAAAAAAACAAATGTAAGTTATGAAGTCAAATAAAACATAAATAGAATCCAAAAACTTTAATAAAATATTTATTAAAATATCCGAACCTGGTCTGCCTGTGATGCTAGGATGAATGGGTCATACGTACGAAGTCTTCTTCTAGAATTTACTGACGTGACGCCAAATTGGTTCACCTTAACCCCACGCCCAACTTCTGGATCATACCATTCACACATAAAAACAATGCACCTCATGTCCAACATCCCTGGGTAGCGAACTAGCAATATTTCTTTGAGAATCCCGTAGTAGACAACATCACCAGATTGAGCCGAAATCCCATAATCTGCAGTTGGTTTTGACCTTCCTTCATCGTGAATCCTAAACGCAAATCCCCTACTGCAATACCTAGGATATGAGGTCGCAATGTAGATTGGGCCAGTAACTAACTCTACTAACCATGTCGGAAAAACCAAGCCACCTCTAATTCCTTCATTAACCTAAGAAACTAATTTCCACAAAATTAATATAAAACACTAACGTAATAATTGAAGGCATTTATATATTAATATTATAGCCTACTTACGTAAAATTGTAGCCAAGTAATATAATCGTTCTCCGTATGCAGTTCAAGTTCTTCTTCAGTCTTTTCCGGAAAATGGCTACGTATTATTGCCATGTAAAGCCTAAAATCAAACAACATTATATAACCTTTGGTTGCTATTACTTATGTATAAAATAATTTAGTATTTAAATAGATTTAGTTTTTTACCTTTCGTACTCCACCATCTCCTCACAATTTGTTACGATATACTTATGCAAGTGAGTCCACTCCTGTTGTGAAAATTTGCGTTTCTTCCCTTTTCCACTTAATCGACCAACTTGCGAAAACAACTCAGGGACCACAAATGGATACATGGCTTTCTCACCTCTATCATCATGGCGAGCAGGACGTTTACTCTTCATACGAACTTCCGATGGAAAATAATATTCCGCAAAATGTGAGGTTTCTTCGTTGATGCTCTGTGCGACAATTGACCCCTCAACTCGACTTAAATTTTTAACCTTCTTCTTAAGATGGAACATGTACCGCTCAAAAGGATACATCCAACAGAATTGAACAGGACCACCAAGTGCGGCTTCATGGGGGAGGTGGATCGGAAGATGTTCCATAACATCAAAAAAGGACGGCGGAAATATCTTCTCAAGATTGCAAAGGATCAAGGGTATATTGTCTTCTAAATTGTGAATCCCCTCAAGTGTAAGTGTTCTCGTGCATAAATCCCGAAAGAAAGCACCAACTCCTGCAAATAAAAATACACAAATTTAAATATATATAAAATAAAAATATCAGTAATTTTTAAAATACACATGAAAATAATTTATACCTGCAATTGCTTCGTACACATCTTTATGAAGGAGCTCCGCAAAAGCGAATGGAAGAAGTCGCTGCATCACAACATGACAATCATGACTCTTCATTCCGATAAACTTTCCTTCTCCATAGTCGACGCAATTACGCAGATTAGATGCATATCCATCAGTGAATTTGACATCGTCTTGAATCCAATCAAAAAATTCTTTTTTCTTTTGTGCATCCAACCAGTACGGAGCAAAAGGATATTTACCATTGGGAAGAATTTCAAGAAAATCACGATCGCAAATCTCTGCCAAGTCCAACCTAGACTTCAGATTGTCTTTTGTCTTCCCCGGTACATTTAAAACCGTATTCATTATGTTATCAAAGAAGTTCTTTTCAACATGCATCACATCGAGGTTGTGCCTCAATAAATGGTCCTTCCAGTAAGGCAATTCCCAAAAGATACTCTTCTTGTGCCAATTATGAACTTCCCCGGCTCCGTAAACAGTTTCATGTCCATTACCTCCACATTCAGAAGTCATCGGAGCACCAAAATCTCTCAACTGATCCAATAAATTACTGCCGTCTTCCTCATCAATTGGAGCTTCAAACACTTGTTTATTTTTCGTAAATAATGTTTTAGACCGACGATACGGATGCTCCATCGGTAGAAACCTTCTATGGCAATCAAACCAACACGACTTTCTTCCGTTCCTCAATTGGAATGCATCTGTGTTGTCTGAGCAATATGGGCACGATAGTCTTCCATGAGTTGTCCATCCAGATAACATTCCATATGCTGGGAAATCGCTAATGGTCCACATAAGAACCGCCCGCATCCTAAAATTCTGCTGGCGCGAAACATCAAACACTTCAGCACCGTGACTCCATAGCATTTGTAACTCATAGATCAATGGTTGGAGGAATACATCTAGGGATCTCTTCGGATGCTCAGGGCCGGGAACAAGAACAGAGAGAAATAAAAACTCTCGACGCATGCACATACCAGGGGCAAATTGTACGGTGTTACGATTACGGGCCACAACGAATACTGCCTTCCATGCTTCCCAAATGGGTTGAAACCATTTGTACATAACCCGAGGTACACATTTCTTCTCTCCAACGCAAAATCCGGATACATGGATTGAAAATGTTTCCACGCTTTAGCGTCCGACGGATGTGTAATCTCTCCATCTTGATGATGTTCTGCATGCCATCTCATTTGCTCTGTCGTGCGCTCAGATTGATATAACCTCTTCAACCTCGAAGTCAACGGTAAGTACCACATACATTTAAATGGAATTGGAACTCTCCCACTAGTATCTTGAAACCGTGGTTTACGACAAAATCGATAACTTCTCCTGTCTTCATCTTCTCTCTAATATATCATATAATTGTCGATGCACACATCTATTACTTGATACGGCAAACCAAGACCACCTACAAGTTTATGTACCTCGTAGTATGATGCAGGTGCAAGATTATCTTCAGGCAAAAGATCTTTGACCATATCTGCAATCGCATCAACACATTCCTCTGCCAAATTGAAGTCCGTCTTAATGGTCATCATTCTACTAGCAGATGATAAAGGTGAATGACCATCTCTACACCCATCATATAATGGCTGCTTCGCTGCGTCTAACATATCAAAAAATCTTCTAGCTTCTACATTTGGTTCTTCAACCCTATCCTCATCTATTACGGTCGATGACAAATTTTCTCTAAACGCATCATTCACCATCTCAACGGTACCAACACCAAAATCTACTTCCGTTCTATGTTCTCCTAAGCTATCCGCAACATAGGGTTCACTGCTACTACTACCATATTCAAAATTTCTTTCTCCATGTAGATACCAAATCTTGTAACCCGGCATAAATCCATTGCTATACCAGTGATGCCATACTAATTCTATCTTAACATTACGAGAATTACGACAAATTGAACATGGACATTTCATCTTACCACTAGTTTTCACTCGCGGTTGATTTCCAGCAACGGCCATGAACTCGCATATACCTCGTGCATAATCATCGTTTAATAACTTCGACTCCGGATCAAACATTTCTTCATCCATCCACGATCTTAAATCTCTAGAAGATGACATCTCTCTCTACACGTTTTTTGAAGAATTGTTGGGTAGAATTTTGTTGTTGTGATTGAATGGAGAAGTATGGTAACATATATATAATAACGCTTGCCGTCGGAAATCCATCGGAAATCCGTCGGAATTTAATGGATATAATAACGGCTATAACAACGGCTATATTAACGTTCAAATTTTCCGACGGATAGTAATCCGATGGAATCCGTCGGAAATTACCGATAGAAAACCGATGGATTTCTGACAGGAACCGATGGATAGGAATCCGTCGGAAAAAACCGACGGATATTAAAATTGTTAATTCCGTCTGAAATCCGTCGGTTTTTTCCGACGGATTCTAATTCCGTAGGAAATGCCGTCAGTTTTGCGGTAGATTTCTTGTAGTGTCAAAGACACTAACTTCGATTCCTCAGCTACAATACTCCATAATTACTCCATAATGTCCAAATAATCCCAATTGTATGCAAACCTGTTAAAGCCTCGATAAAGACTTGAAAAGCACATAAAATATTTGATTATATACATATATCATGGCTTAAAAACCATAAAAATCATGATATATCAGTACTCAAACCCCCGAGCAACACCTAGGGCGATTCTGTATAGGGTACCCACATTCAGATTCAATGACGTCTTTTCAGAGATAAACTGATCCAAAGACCCATTCTCTAGAAACTCATATACAATTGCTCTTTTGGATCCTTCATAGCAGAAACCAAGCAAAGAAACATTGTTAACATGAGATGTTTGACTCATGCTTGCAACTTCGTTGATGAAGTCTTCACCACTGCTCTTAAAATCCTTCAAGATTTTCACCGCAACCGTACGACCATTGTAGAGGTTTCCTCTATAGACAGTTCCAAATCCTCCTTTCCCAATCGTTTGTGAAAATGATTTAGTAATTTTCTTCACTTCTGCATAACTGTACTGTTTCAGTTGTACTAGCGCCTTTAGGTTATGCTGTCTTGGATAATGTGAAGTTCCTCTTTTCGGATTATGAAACAGAACAAAAATCCGGCGATAAGAATTACACCCAAGAATGCACTAGCGAATACGATGCCTGGAGACAAACAAAAAGACATGAGCATCATCATATTATGATGTTTCTTAGGTATGTTTTCTTTTCTCATGTTAATTTCCTTGAAAGGAAAAGGATAGAAACCTACCTGCTTCTGCTGCTATGGAGACTTCTGTATAAACGAAAACCATGCGAAAAATGTCAAAGGATTTATGATTAGAACTCGATACAGAACTTAGAAACTTGATTGAAGCTAATTTTGGAAGTCAAAGAGTTTCTATTTAATGGTCATAAAAAAAACAGGAATGTAAATCATATTCAATGATTGCTGAAATTGATCATTAGCAAATGAGTTTCAGACTGAACTAAAAATCAGATTAACTGAAATTAGATTCCTTGGAAAGAAAAGAAAATAATAGATACCTGTTTTTGTTGTTATGGAGGGGCCTGCATGGACAAATAGCATGAGAAAAATATCAGTTAAAACTCAAAAAAACTTTAAAATCGAATTCAAGGGAGTGTGTAAGGGAAGGAAGAAATGTGGTTTTTTTTTTTTTTTTTTTTGTTGGTCAAAGAAATGTGGTTCTTATGGAAGGATATCAACAACTCAGATTCAGACATGAATATAGATTCAGAGTAACTTAGGTCAGCTAAAATATTAACTGAAATAGAGAAAGATAAATCATTACTCTTTTCTTCTGTTTCAGATAGGCAACTATATTCGTTAGGCCCGTCCCCACAATAGCAAACAAATGCTTTCGAGCTCTCGTTAAAACCACAAGCCCCCATGAATATACACATCCTGAACAGTCTCTGTTAAAGCTAAGTTTGAAACCCTCATCAAGAGCCTTCTTTATAGTCTCCAGACTCTGATTTCTGTCTTCTGTTTTCAAGGCAGATCGAGAGACTGGAAGATTGACGATTCTTTCACACGATGCACGTAACCCATCTATGATAGTTGTATTCCCAAAATCTGAAGGGGATGAGTCAAAGTAACTTGGGCCACCAATATCATCCTTGCAGTCAAGCTGTGTAATGTAACCATTGTGAAGTAATTCTACCCTTGGACCAGAGCAGTTGTAATAAAAAGTTCCCAGCACTGTGTCTTCATGAAATGGAAGGATTTCTTGAAGTATTGTTGTGTTCTCATGGTATTGGGGACATAAATTGTTGTGATAATCCATTCTGGAAAGTCTTATAACAACATCTGTAAAGTTCGTCTTAAGTATTTGGAACTTAACAGAAGATATACTAAACTCTGGGAAATCTCCGCTGCAGTTGACCTTGAAATCTGGGTGACCGCACCCTTCTTGGTAAGGTTTCTATGTGTAGAAAAATAAGGCATTTGCCTAGGGTCTCCAAATTTTAAGCATATTTTAGAGCCCAAATTTTTATTTTTTTATTTAATATATTAGTAAAATATATATTTTAATGCTATTTTTAGTTAAAATTATATTTCACATATACAAAATAGTATTAAATATTTATAATATTTAAAAAAGTATTTAAAATTTAGTATTTTATAGATTAAAATAATGTTAACTAAGAAAATAAATTATAAAAACAGCTTAAGAAAATAGTATACACTTATTCATAAATTGTGAAATAGTATACAATTATTCATACAATTGTATTTTTATAGTATAAGATTATAATTATATTTTTATAGTTTAAAAAATAGTATACAATTATTCATAAATTATGAAATAGTATTAATTTTCTCTAATTTAGTCTAAAACAGCATGTAAAATTTTAGTTATACATATTTTATTCTGAAAATATATAAAACAATTTTTTTTTTTGCCTTAGGCCTCTAAAACTCTAGGCACGGCTCTGACTATGCTTCACCACTCTTGTAACAGTTTAATATTAAAAATTGTCCAAACGTGTACAAATATAAAACAAGCAATCATTTTTTTTTTTGAGAAATTCCTTAAAATACCACCAAATGAAGTTGTTTGGTCAAAAATAGCACAAAAAAAATTATGAGATATTTATAGCATTTTATAAAGTTTATAATTTACTTTTTTTGGTTTGGGTTAACTATTTTAAGGTTTAGGGTTTAGGATTTTCAAACCGTGAACCATAAATCCTAAACCCTAAAAGCATGAGGTTAAGAGAATTTTGTTATGTAAGAGAATTTCTCTTTAATAAAATGATATATGTGACCTAAATGAAAATGTGTGTTAAATGTGGCACAAAAACTTTATTTTGTGCTATTTAAGAGAGTTGCTATTTTTTTGGATTTTTTTTAATATTCTATATATGTTTTATAATTTGAAAATACACCTTTTTATTATTTCTTTGAAAGCTATTTTTTATATGTCATATGATATTTTTTCTTTCATTTGAATCACATGTTATATTTTTAATAACTAAAAATAAAAAATTTTAAATTATTATAATTATTATTGCAAGAATTTTAAAAAATTAGATAAAGATACTTTATGGATTATGTATATTAACATATAAATATATTCACGAAAATTTTTAATCTATTATCATAACCACTTTAAAAATGCTCTTTGACATGAACAAACTCTATGTTCAAGTAAACAGGAGCTATATGTTTTTCATTTTTTATTTAGATCCAAATTACTTCTCAAATGCTCGCACATTATGATTTCTCATAAGATATATTGCTATTTTTCTTTGACATGATCAATTTTCAGAAAAAAAATCAAACATAACTATTTTATGATTTTTCCAGTTGAACATTAAGCCAAAGAACACTAAGAAAAGGTAATGTCAGAAAGATACGACGATGATGGGTAGAAATTACATTGAGATATACGTTCAAGAGATAGAAATTGGATTTCCAAATTAAATTTAGAAGGAAAAGCAAACTGAAATTGTTCAGCAAATTTTTGTTCTATATATGATTTTTTCAATAAACAATATTAAAAAACTATTCAGGATAATAATCGATACTATTCTTTTGCCCAATATTTATTTCATCTCAAAAACAAGATTTTATTTGAAAAATAAAAATGTAAGTTTTTTTGAAGTTATTTTAGTAAATTAATATTAGACTTTTAAAGGGAAACAAAAAGAAGGTATTTTAAAATTATAAAACATAAATAGGACATTTTCCCAAAAGAAAACAAAATTTCATTGCTACTTTTACATTTTTAATTGAACTCTCTAATCTTACCATTGGGTACAAATACTTTTAGATCAAATATCTGAATATTTAAAACTGGGCAAACTGTGACTAGCTGATATTATGTATTAGAAACTTACTTATAGTTCAGAAATTGACCAATAGATGAAGATGGAATCATGTGGGGAATCATTGAAGTGCCTATGAGTTCTGATGTCGAGTTTGTTCTCTTGCAGCAAACCGGAGTTGCACCAGGGTAGGCGCAGAATCCACCAGTAGATTTACATTCTTGACACGGTTCCTCATCAATCAGCAGCCGTGCACCGAATCCTTCTTTAAGAACTCTTTCCAAATTGGTTACACTCAGATCTTCCTTCTTTGGAACATAACTCTTGGGAACGGTGATGTTGAAACTCAAACTACAGTATTGATGATAGTCATCGTTCTGAGGCACCGAAGCAACACCAATATTTGGACAACTGAAATTCCCAGGAATGTGAAAACGACGGTCACAGGCATAGTAAACAAAGAGGTCCTTGTATTCTGAATAAATCTCAAAGAGTTCAGGACTTAACGTTGTGCCAGAGAATGTAGCATTGCAGAATGAATCACCAAAAAAGTCTTGCCTCGCAAGTCTAAGTCTAATAGTGTAAGATGAGAAGTCTAATTGAAGGACACGATACGTCTGACCTGAGATGATTAGAGTAGTAATGTTCTCGTGACACTGAAGCTCCAAAGAAGGATGACCACAAGGTTCTAGTAGAGCCTCTCCCCAAAAAGGAAAACCAGCAGTAAGATTCCCACACTGAAACAGATGACCACATAAAGGTTCACGTTGACTTAGACCATATGTAAGATGGTGAAGATAGAACAAAACAAAGGCAAGGACCAGAGAAGAATTGGGTTTTGAGAATCGGAAGAGTAGTGGAGATAACATCTTTGATTTCTCTTAATTTAGTTGGTTTGAGTTGAGCAGATAATTGATTAAACAAAAATAAACCAGAAAAAAACAAGAGCAAATGGGAATTGTCTAAAGGATAATAAGTCAAGATTGATAAGGACAGATACATTAGACTTGGAGAATTTAATCACACGTCTTTGGTAGCTTTGACTACTTGACTTCGGGTTTTTTTTGTCAAGTCATCAAAAAAACTAAAAGCCTTCACTGAAGAAAATCTTGATAACATACGAGAAAAACTAATCTATAATGTTGAGAGTGTCCTGAAATCATTTGTACTTAATTGTATTGTCCATGTTTGACAATCATATGATATTAGGTATAATGTTTTGTTAGAGTCTAGAGACAGCTTATAATTTATGGGTCTAAAAGTTCATTACTATATAATATGATTCTATAGGATCACACACATAAGCAAATTGGATTAAAATATATTTGGGTTTTGAAAATTTTCTATTTATATGATAAATATACATATATAATATATATGCATATATCTGTCTATGATTAACTTAAGTTACACTTCGAATGGTTTTGGCTCATTCTTCCGTTGCAGAATATCAAGGTATATTCGAAACTTTAAGCTCTAGATTTATTTCAGTGTTTACATGAGATCTTGGCAAGTAAATTCATAAGTAGTTTTATATATTGTTATAAACCGGTATGAATTTCAATATGTAAACCAACACATAAGTTTTTCTAAAGAGAAATTAGAGTATAGTTTTTATTGGTACAGTTTCCAAATATTGGAAAAAAAATTTAACCGGCTGTGAGATTCCTACACTGAAACAGTCTATCACGTTAGGCATGACAACAGTTACGGTTATTAAGGTTATGGTTAATTAACCACTGGTTACAGTTATAATTTTTTTTTAACTTTAACCTTAACTATTTAATATACAGTTAAAGCAGTTACCGTTAAATCGGTTACGGTTAAAACGGTTACGGTTAAAACGGTTACGGTTATATACAGTTAAATGTGATTCAATTTTTTGATGATTAAAATAAATATTAATATTAGTAGTGTTTTTATTTTACACAAAAAATTATGGTTATAATTAATTATGTGTACTCTTTTTTCTACTTTCAAAATGGTTACGATTAGAATTTTAAGGTTAACCAACGGTTTTTATACGGTTACGGTTAATTAACGGTTATGGTTAATAATTTGCGGTTAACCATAACTAATATATTTTTACGGTTAACGGTTATAGTTTTTAACCATTTTATATGGTTATGGTCCAGTTACGGTTGAAAACGGTCTGGTTACGGTCCGAAATACGGTTACGGTTAAGTTTTGGCCATGCCTATATCACGTAGACTAGGTTCTCCTTGACTTAGAGCACAAGGAAGATGTACATATAACAAGAAGAAGAGCAAGACAAGACAAGAATTGGATTTTTGTGAATCCGAAGAAAACCGGAGACAACATGATTAATCTCTGACTAGTTTATTTGATGGGTTTATTAGAGTATATATGAGAAAGATGTATATGTCATTAGTTGTAACATAGTCTCTCTTATGTATCACTATAAATATGCGTAATTATGCTCCTCTTAATAATATTGAAACATTCAATCTCTACATGGTATCAAGTGCCACACGATTCTAACAAAAACCTAATAAAAAAAAATTTCCCTCTTTTCTCTTATCGTCTTCGTCTTCAACCTCCAGCCGCCACCATGTCTGCAAATCATTTTGATGTCATCCCTACAACCGAAAACACAAACAGAATCCTTAATATCAACATTTCAAATGTCTCTAAGCTCACCCCAACCAACTATCTCATGTGGAGTTTGCAAGTTCATGCTTTACTTGATGGCCACAGTCTTGCCAGTAATCTCGATGGCTCCACTGAGATCCCACCTGTAACTCTCACAGCTAATGAACAGATCTCTGTTAATCCCAAGTACATAAACTGGACACGCCAAGACAAACTGATTTACAATGGTCTTATTGGTGCACTCTCCACCCCGCTTCAACCGCTTGTGTCGTGCACATCAACTGCAGATCAGATCTGGGAGAAGCTTGCCGCCACCTATGCTATGCCAAGTTGTGGTCACATCAAGTAATTGAAGAGCCAAATCAAGAACTTCACCAAAGGCAGCAAGACTATTGACGAGTACCTGCAAGGATTTACAGCAAAACTTGAGCAACTCACGATTCTCGGTAAGCCAATGGACTATGAGGATCATGTAGAAGGCATCCTCGGTGGACATCCTGAGGAATACAAACATGTGATCGACCAGATAGAAGGCAAAGATAACTCTCCGTAAATCACAGAATTTCATAAGGGACTACTCAACCATGAAGCCAAACTTCTCATGTTACCTACTGTCATCACGTCTCCGTTTCCAATCTCTGCCAATGCTATTCAGCAACGCAACAACAACACCAACAACTCCAACCGCTACCAGTCTAATCGTCCTTGCTACAACAACAATACCAACAACTCAAATTGGCAGTCTCCGTCGTATAACACCAGAAACGAAGGGCGTGGTCCTCGACCATATCTCGGCAAGTGTCAGTTTTATAATGTGCAAGGGCACAGTGCTCGATGATGCCCACAATTCCAAGCAAACAACCAAGCTCCATCACCGATGATGCAGACCCCGTTTACACCATGGCAACCGCGCACCAATATGGTTGCTAGTTCTCCGTATACGGAAAATAATTGGCTCCTTGATAGAGGTGCCACTCATCACATCACATCTAATCTCTTATTGCACCAGCCTTACAATGGTGGAGATGATGTGGTGGTCGCTGATGGTTCCACTATTCCCTTAACACATATGGGTTCAGTTTCTTTCCCTTCTCATAGTTGTGATTTGGCATTACATAAAGTTATATGCGTACCGAACATACACAAGAATCTCATCTCCGTATATCACTTATGTAATTCTAGTAATGTCTCTGTGGTATTATTGCATGCGTCTTTCTAGGTGAATGATCTGTGCATGGGGGTCCCATTACTCCAAGGCAGAACTAAAAATGAGTTGTATGAGTGGCCGGTTACTGCATCTCAAGCTGCGAGTCTACTTGCATCACCAAGTCCGAAAACCACACTCACTTCTTGGCATTCACGATTGGGCCATCCCTATTCTTCTATTTTAAACACCATCATTTCCACTTTTTCTCTTCTTGTTTTGAATTCTTCTCAAAAACATTTGCCTTGTTCTGATTGCTTAATTAATAAGAGCCATAAATTGCCTTTTTCACAATCCTCCATTGTCTCGCAATGTCTGCTTGAGTATAATTTTACCGATGTTTGGACATCACCCATCATCTCACTCGTAAATTACAAACACTATCTTATTCTTGTGGATCATTATACAGGTTACACGTGGTTGTTTCCTCTTAAGAAGAAGTCGGATGTGAAAGAAATATTTATCAACTTCAAAGCACTAGTGGGAAACCGTTTCCAAACAAGAGTTGGCACCTTATACTCAGATAATGGTGGAGAGTTTATTGGACTAGGGTCGTATCTTTCATCACAAGGTATCTCTCATCTGACATCACCATCGCACACGCCGGAACATAATGGTATATCGGAATGAAAACATCGACATGTGGTAGAAACCGGACTTACCCTCCTCTCTATTTGATAAATCGGATGCCCAGTCCACTCTTGTCTCTCCAATCTCCGTTTCAACTACAACAAAATCCCCTTTACCCACCAAACCCACCTCCGCAAAACACCCACAAAATGTAAACTCGAGCCAAAAACAATATCTCAAAACCCAAAAATAAAACATCACTTATGGTGGCTTTGTCTCTGTATTCTACCAAGGAACCAAACACAGTTCATCAAGCTTTAAAAGATGAAAAATAGAGGCGTGCACTTTCTGGAGAGTTTGATGCTCTAACGGTACATCACACGTAGGATTTATAGCCTCATGAATCCGAATAGAATATTGTTGGATGTCGATGGGTATTCACAATTAAATATTTACCGAATGGTGCAGTCGAAAGGTACAAAGCAAGGCTGGTAGCAAAGGGATTTCATCAACAATATGGAGTAGATTATGCGGAGACTTTCAGTCCGGTCATTAAATCAACGACAATAAGACTTGTTCTTGAAGTTGTTGTAAACAAAGGATGGATAATAAAACAGCTTGATGTGAATAATGCTTTTCTCCAAGGCGAGCTAATTGAAGAAGTATACATGTCTCAACCTCCTGGATTTGTGGATAAGGATCACCCTACTCATGTATGTCACCTACAGAAACCAATCTATGGACTTAAACAAGCACCCAGAGCTTGGTACATGGCACTTAAACAACATCTTCTTCAATCCGGCTTTGCTAATTCACTAGTTGATACATCTCTTTCCATTCATCAACGCGGAAACTCTTTTACTTATGTTTTGGTCTACGTAGATGATATTTTAGCTACTGGGAATAATGATGGTTTTGCCGCGAAACGAGTCTTGCAGTATCTTGCAGGGACACTTAGTTACGGTATTTTTCTTCACGTCAAAATTATCATTCTCGCTTCATGCGTACTCTGATCCAGATTGGGCTGTAGATACCAATGACTGTGTCTCCACCAATGCATATATCATTTATATTGGTCGAAATCTCATCTCATGATCTTTCAAGAAACAACGAGGTGTCACTTGGTCATCTACGGAAGCCGAATATAGGGCTGTTGCTAACACTGCTTCTGAGGTACGTTGGATATGTTCACTTCTTATGGAACTTGGACTTCAACTCCCCACGGCTCCAGTCTTTTACTGCAATAATGTCGGCGCCACTTACCTTTATGCTAATCGGGTGTTCCATTCCCGCATGAAGCACATCGCTATAGACTACCATTTCATATGAAACCAAGTTTAGGCTAGAATCCTCTGTGTCTCTCATGTTTCTACACATGACCAGTTGGCTGATGCAATTACAAGGAACTACTTCCGTCTTGAGGGGGCGTATTAGAGTATATATGGGAAGGATGTATATGTCATTAGTTGTAACCTAGTCTCTCTTATGTATCACTATAAATATGTGTAATTATGTGTAATTATGCTCTCTCTTTGATATATTAGTATTTTGTCCCATTTTAACTAGTCTTTTTATATTGTTTTCGAGTCTTTTCTAGTGAATTTTGTGTCTTTTCAGGTATTTTGAGGCTCTGGAGCATGGATTGAAGATATTGGAAGACATTGGAGCAAAAGAAGCAATTTTGAGCCAAAAGTCAATTTTTCGCCGCGGGAGCACCTGCTCCGGACTTGGCGAGCACCTGCTCCCTCCTATTTTATCTAGACATGTTTTTTATTTAATTTTTAGAATAAAAAGAGGCCAGCCGCCTCAGACTTGGACGTTCATTCTCAGACTTCAGTTTTTCGTTCTAGGTTACTTTTTGAGAGTTCTAAGACACCACCACTTTGTTCTTCTACCTTTTCGATTTGGATTTGTATTACTCAGCTTTGGATCTCTATTCTCCTAATCGTCGATCATTCCACAACTCTGTTTGAGAAGTTTTCCTGAACCTTATTCTCTTTAATAAATCATGAATTCATCTTATTGTCTTGTTGTGTTTGATTTCGCTATGTGTGAGTAGATCCCTAGCTAGGTTAAGGTTTTCAATGGTGATTTAGGTTGTTAATGGCTGAGCACAAATAGGAATGAAATTTATATGTCTTTGCCAATAAGGGTTCGTAATGCTTAGATTAGCTTGATCACCTAGTCTATGATTTTAGGTTAAACTTATTCACGAGAGTGCTCTAGGTTGCTAGATAAATCATTGGTGAACAATTGGTGCGTAGCCAACGAGAGTTGATTGCTGCGATTGATTGTGAACATATTGAACCCGCTTGTTAATGCTTATCGTCTTCGCTAGGTCCAGACGAGAGTTTCGGTATCTAGGTTATTAGATAAAGTTGTCGATACATCACGAGAGTGGGGCGACATTTATTTATGTTTGAGTTCTAGACCGGTAGTTTGTTAGCCCTGAATAGTTGCTCAGCCTTGTCTCCGAATCACCGGCGAAACGCCTTAACCTAGTGCTTTTTATTAATTGTTTTACATCGATTTATTTTATTTGTTGTTGTTCCGAAAATCATACAACCAACAATATTGTCTTAGCTTTAAGTTAAAATCTATAATTTCATAGTGTAACCTTGGTCTTTGTGGATTCGATACCCCATATACTACTGCGTTTGTCTGTGCACTTGCAGAAAATATTTTGGGTTAAAACTCGACACATCACTCTTATGTATCACTATAAATATGTGTAATTATCACCGATGACTGTGTCTCCACCAATGCATATATCATTTATATTGGTCGAAATCTCATCTCATGATCTTTCAAGAAACAATGAGGTGTCGCTTGGTAAAAGCCTATATTAGCAAAAGCCGAATATAGGGCTGTTGCTAACGCTGCTTCTGAGGTACGTTGGATATGTTCACTTCTTATGGAACTTGGACTTCAACTCCCCACGGCTCCAGTCATTTACTGCGATAATGTCGGCGCCACTTACCTTTATGCTAATCGGGTGTTCCATTCCCGCATGAAGCACATCGCTATAGACTACCATTTCATATGAAACCAAGTTCAGGCTAGAATCCTCTGTGTCTCTCATGTTTCTACACATGACCAGTTGGCTGATGCAATTACAAGGAATTACTTCCGTCTTGAGGGGGCGTATTAGAGTATAAATGGGAAGGATGTATATGTCATTAGTTGTAACCTAGTCTCTCTTATGTATCACTATAAATATGTGTAATTATGTTCCTCTTAATAATATTGAAACATTTAATCTCTACATGGTTTGGTTTGTTGTGCAAAAAGTTTATAAGCGATTCAATATAAAGAAGAAGAAAAAAAAAAACAAGTGGTTCCAAGTCAAGCATGATGAGTCTAATCGCACAAAAGACTCTGTTTCATTGACTTTAGAAGAAGACTTTGTTTTTTTTTGGGCACTCACCCAATACGAGTCATTGTGGAGAATACGTATAAGAAAGACTCATTTATAAAAGGGTCCCTCCATTATTTGGATATTTCATAGAGTTTTTTCTTCTTTTTTAATGTATTAAGTATAGACTATTTTCTAGCTCTGGGGTTTACTATTCATAAAACAGAGGAGACATGTATTTATCTACTCGTTATTCACTGGTTTTGAGTTTGGAAAGCCATGCTTCTAAAACTTATCTCTAACAAGATTTGCTTCCAATTTCGATTACAATCAAATGATCCATTCAAAGCCTACTCCAATATTAGCCTTGACTGTCCCAAACATCAAGTCGATATACAAGTAATCGAAGACAAGATATCAAAAATCATTAATTTTAAATTCTACCATTCTGAGACCTGTAGATATCAAAAGTCTTCTGGAAATGTAAGATATCAAATTACTTACATCATGTTAAAAAAAAAAAAGCAGAAGACAATATACGGGAGCCCTGAATGCCATGGATTAAATTCTCATACAAGTCCAAAAACCTACTTCTGACTCAGTTAACAAGTCTAAAAATCTAACTTTCTCGGATATACTTAGAAACATTTAAGATTTTTGACACGTACGAAAATATACTTTGGAACATTTAAGATTTTAACTTGCAAAAACTTGTCTTTACTAAAATTCTCATGCAGGGTTACAAAAGTATATGATGGAGTCTAGGAACTAAATTTTCATCTTGTGGATCATATCAATACCTCAGTGTAGTTTGAATTGTATTCTGATGGCGAAAAGATTCTGGAAGAGTCACTGCTGAAAAATGTATCTAAAGTTTAGGAGGGATCCTTCAAGAATATCCAAACTTCCTTCCATCATCTCAACAACTTAGTTCATCGGTGGACAATTAGATGGAGATGGCTAAATACACCAGAGACCCACCAATGTCATCTTCTTTGCAATCTCTTTCTCCTCTCTAGTTATTTCATCACCAAATTTCCATGTATGATCTCCATTTTCAAGATCCTTCTAGATCCAATCTGGAAAGTAAGCTGAACTTGAGTTAGAAGGAGCGGTTTCTACTGTTTCTCTGTTCCTTGCTCCAATCATCTCAAGGACCAACATTCCGTAGCTATATGCATCTGACTTGTGGGAGACTCTGCCATACATTCTTGAAAACACCTCAGGTGCAATGTAACCTATGGTCCCTCTTGAATCTATCAATGACATGATGCTTTCTCTTTATTCGCAGAGCTTAGCGAGGCCAAAGTCCGAGACCTTGGGGCAGAGATTTTCATCTAAAATTACATTTTGGGGTTTGATGTCAAAATGCACAATCTTTGTTTTGCAGCCATGATGCAAGTACTCAAGTCCTCGAGCAACGCCTAGTGCGATATTATATAGTCTAGTCACATCCAGATCTACTGACTTCTTTTTAGAAATTAACTGATCTAGAGACCCATTCTCTAGAAACTCATACACAATTGCTCTATTGGATCCTTCATAGCAGAAACCAAGCAAAAAAACCATATTAATATGAGATGTTTGACTCATGCTTACAACTTCGTTGATGAAGTCTTCACTACTGCTCTTAAAATCCTTCAAGATTTTCACCGCAAACTCCTCGAGCAATCCTTCAAGACAGTTTCAAATCCTCCTTTCCCAACCGTGTGTGCAAATGATTTTGTAATTTTCTTCACTTCTGCATAACCGTGTGTAATTTTTCGGATTAGCTAGGCATTTTAAGTTTATTTGTAACATTTACCGGGTATACTCATTTAAGGTGGAACATTAAATCAATCCCACAAAATATGATAAATATGTTCATATGTGAATCCTGTTACCTTTTTTTTTTTTTTTTGGAAAGAATTATGTTACGTGAACAATAAATTTAGCGCAAAAGATACTAAAAAAATTGAATATGATCCCTGTATGTAGATGTAAGATTTTATCTACAAGCAAATAGTTCTTGGCTACTCGAAACATGATACAACTTTTGCTAGCTTTTGTTTAGGAGTCTAAATTCATTTGTTCTATTCAAAAGTATCTTGTACCAATTCCCAAAAAAAACAACAGAAAATAGTCTCCATTAACCAACGATGTTAAGTGTCTGCGTCAATAAACATCATCTAATAAGAATAGAATCAACACAATCAAACCCGAATTTTTATAAAAGCATACCTCAACATCTTGACAAGTGTCAAGATATCCGCTCTTCTGTTGACTTTAGTTTAGCAGGACCTTGACCTCTGTTGACTCTCTTCAATAGTTTGTTGAACCATTTCTTTGGAAAAGTAAAAAGTTTATTCACTAGCCGAGAGAGTACATATTTCAAACTTACTTGGGTTAGAGAAGCTTGAAGTCTCATTACTATCTTCAAGAGTTTCTGGAACCGTTGTCGCGGGTAAATACAAGAGAGGCTTAGGTGGAACTTGGATATCTTCTAGATTCCCTTCTAACATTTCAATGACTTTGATCATTGGTGGACGGTCAGATGGATTCGTCTGAATACACCATAGACCAACCAAAACCAATTTCTTCGCAATTTTTTCTTCTTCGTCAGTTATTTGATTTCCGAAAACTCTCATAATTTCTCCTCGCTCAAAATCCTTATAGATCCAATCTGGAAAGTACACTGAACTATTATTGGATCGATCATTTTTAACCTTCTCTATATTCCTTGCTCCAATCATCTCAAGAACCACCATCCCATAACTATAGACATCTGACTTGTGCGAAACTCCTCCATAATTATTGTAAACTACTTCAGGGGCAATGTATCCTGCTGTCCCTCTCGCATCTAGCATTGATATTATGCTTTCCTTATTTTTGCACAGTTTAGCAAGTCCGAAATCTGAAATCTTAGGGCAACGATTTTCATCCATCAGTATGTTTTGCGGCTTTATGTCGAAATGCACAATCCTCGAGACACAGCGATTGTGCAAATACTCTAGGCCGCGAGAGACACCTACCGCTATGTCATATAACTTTTCCCATTCCATTTTTGTTGACATATTCTCAGAAATAAACTTGTCAAGGGATCCATTCGGCATGAGCTCGTAGATTATAGCTCTCTTGTTCCTTTCATAACAGAATCCAAGCAGAGAAACAATATTAACATGAGATGTTCTACTCATGCTAGCTAATTCATTGATGAACTCATCTCCATTCCCCTCTGACTCCTTCAAGATTTTCACTGCAACATCCTGACCGCTATCGGGTAACTTTCCTTTGTACACAGTTCCAAATCCTCCTTTCCCGAGAACATGCGCAAATGACTTTGTCATCTTCTTGACACTTGCATAACTATATCGTTTCAACATTACAACGGCTTCAACGTTCTTTTCATTCACATGCTTTTTTCTCATGGTTATTGAGACCACAATAATAACTATCACAGTTAAAGCTGCTGAGACTCCTGGAATAATATAAAAATAATCAAAATCTAGGTGCTTTTTTTATACCAGAGTATACTATGAGATAGATTGAGAGAAATTGTACCAAGTATGAGTTTTAACTTCCATGAGGATTTTTCTGCAAGAAAACATTAAACAAGAATTCTTGTTAAGCAAAAATTAACATAAGAAATTTTGGTATGAAAAAGTAAATAAAATAAGATAAAAAATACCAAAAATGTATTCCTTTGAAAATTTATTTCCAAACGGAGATTCCTACTGCTTCAAAAATCTTTTCCAAAGGGTCCAAACTAAAAAATTTCCCAATAAAATAAACTTACGTTTTGTTCCTGCATTAATTTCCTTCGAAGGTTCTATTTGAGCTGGAAACGGAGAGTCAGCCGCTGAGATCCGGTTGTTGCTTATTCAACAAGAAACATAATTACATTTCAGTTTATAAGAAATAAATAGCGCTAATTTTCGTTTATTTCAGTCTCTAAACCTTAAAATGTTTTAAAAAATTAGTAGCGCTAATCAGGCATTAGGGTTTAGCCTAGCACGTAACGCATTTAGGCGGCCTTCTAAGGACAGATTAGTTTAAAATTTTTCTATTTTTCCTATTTCTAGCTGCGTGTTAATTTTATGTTTTTGGTATCTTTTAAATATTAAAAAATGTTTTTGCTAAAAATACTTTATTCCCAGCAGTCAACCTAGACTAGTGTTTACAGTTTACCAAAAGGAATTAACGGATAGAGAGGAGTGAAACAGTTCCACGCACAGAAATATATATATTGCTAGATCGACAATTTTTTTGTCCAACAAATATCTATTATACTATTCAAACTTGAGGTGATGACGCGAGTTCTACCGAAATAGAACAACCTAGCTATATGGACAATTAGACGCCTCGACAACCAATTTTATAACTACTTTTAGTATTATCGATTATTAGAAGTAATAAACATGGTGTGAAACTGTGAATACTGAATCAGCTTATTAATTAGAATCATAAATTTGATTGGATTGGGAAACAAAATTTACATTATAAGGCTTCGAATGGTGGCTGCGAACGAAGCGGACAAAATTATCAGCGAACCAAACCATCTTTTTTTTAGGCGGTTGATGTGTTGCATTTTTGGCGCATTCTAACAGTTGTTTTCGAATCTTTATCGAGTCTTTTAGTTTTATTTTGAGTCATTACAGGTCAAAAGATGGCTAAGGATGAAGATTGGAGCTTCTGTGAGGAACTTAGCAGAAATTGGAGAAAAGTCAAAAATTCACCCGCTGAGCACCCGCTCAGCTCTTGAGCCACCGCTCACGACGACCTGACGGAGCAAACAAGGGAAAATCCCAACTTTCCTATTTTTTCGCCAAGGACGCCCTAATCTTCACCCAGCCGCCTCCAGACCTGTATATATCGTTTTTTCTTCTATTTTTCTTAAAAAAAGACACGCTTACGCTTTTGCTAAGAACATCAAGTAGAGATTTTTTATTCCTTTGTAAGATTTGGAGAAGAGATCTCGACACCATTGGAGAAGAATTCTAAACTCTTATTTTTACAGATTTATTTCATGAGTTCTTCATCTTTTATGGTTGTGAATTGTTCTTCCATGGCCGAGTAGTCTTTTAGCTAGGTTAAGGTTTTCAATGGTGATTTAGGATGTTAATGGCTGAGCACAAATAGGTATTGGAATTTATAATGTCTTCGCCAATAGGGATTCTTAATGCTTAGATTAGCTTGATCACCTAGTCTATGATTTTAGGTTAAACTTATTCACGACAGTGCTTTAGGTTGCTAGATAAATCATTGGTGAGCAATTGGTGTGTGACCAATGACAGTTGATTGTTGCGATTGATTGTGAACAAATTGAACCAGCTCGTTAATACTTATCAACCTCGCTAGGTCCAAACGACAGTTTCGGTGTCTAGGTTGTTAGATAAAGTTGTCGATACATCACGACAGTGGGACAATATTAATTTTATGTTTGAGTTCTAGACCGGTAGCTACTTAGCCCCTGAATAGTTGCTCAGCCTTGTCTCCGAATCACTGGCGAAACGCCTTAACCTAGTGCTTGTTTTAATTGCTTTTACATCGTTTTTATTATTTCTTGCTTGTTCCGAAAATTACAGAACCCACACTTTTGTCTTAGCTTTAAATTAAAATCTATAATTTCATAGTGTAGCCTTGGTTTCTGTGGATTCGATACCCTATATACTACTGCGATTGTCTGTGCACTTGCAGAATTATTTTAGGTTAAAACTCTGTGTATCAGCGGTCAACAGTCCGCTGCGGTCCTATTTTATTTCTTTGAAAAAGCGGACCGCAATTGGTCCACAGCGATTTTGGTTTGGCTTCGAATGGTGACTGCGGACGGAGCGGACAAAACCATCAGCGGACCAAACCATCTCTTTTTAGAGCAGTTTACAGTCCGCTGCGCTCGTAGTTTATTTCCTTGAAAAAGTGGACCGTAGTTGGTCCACAGCGGTTTTGTTTTATTTTTTTCTGTCCGCACCACTGCGGACTATAACTTATGAATGGTAAAAAATGGTTTAATCCGCAGATAGTTTTGTTCCGCTCCAACCACTGCATCCATTCAAACCCTAAATTCCATTTCAACTATCAACATTCACCGCCGGTTGCTTTGGACTAGAAGTTAAGCACATGGGTTGGTTGTATTGCACTCCTATTTCCATTACTAGAAAATGTTAGATCCGGGACTTGGATACTCTTCTGGTTCGGATTTTAATATAAACCTGGTAATTTAAAAACCGAAAAATTCAAAAAAAACCGCTATTAATCCGCTATCCGACCGGGTTACGGAATAAGAGAAATTTTCAAAAAAAAATTATTTTTTTATTTTAGAACACTTTTGATAAAAATAAAATATTTGATTTTGAGAATAAAATAATATTTTACAATTATTTTTATAACTTTTTAAGTTTTTTAAAACATGTACAAAAGATTACCCTTTATACTTTTTCCGACTCAAACACAACAAAATATTATGAACACTTCATATTGTATAATAATAAACTTTTCTCAATAGTGTGTAGTTTTTGTTTTATAATCAACATAATGAAATATAATATTTTAAATGCTCTTGTATTATAATAATTCATTGTAATATTTTTTTATTTCTTAGCCATTTATATATTATGTATTTATCAATATTCCATTGATCCGGCGGTTGACTCAATTTGATCGGTGACTCGGATGGGCATCCGGTTCGGTGTTCGGATCAGATATAATTAAAAACATTGGCTTAAACCCTTCTTAGTTAACAAAAAAAAAAATTTAAAGAAAATTTTTCATAAAAATACACCAACTAGTATTTATCGATTTCCACTAAAATATACAGATTTTTTGGGTACCCACAAAATAAATGAATTAATTATTTTCCATTATAAAAACACAACTTTTAAATTGTATCCATTTTACACACAGGAGTTAACATAAATTAAAATTCGTTTATTTCTGATTTGTTTTAATAAAAATAATATTTAAATGATCAATCTTTAAATTCTTTTAAAAAATAAAAAATTCTGTAAAATTACAGAAATTGAAATACTAAATTGTCATATTCATAAACAATTAAAATATTTCCTTGAACTATTTAAAATTTTAATTAATTCTAAAATTTAATTTTTATATTATAGATATAAACTAGTTTCATATATTATACTTTTTATTAAAAAAATAATTCATTAAATATTCAAATACTTTTAAAAGTTTGTTACTATATATAATGTAAATAACATATATCAACTTTTTCCAAAATCATATATTTATATATACTATATTATTTACATAAAAATGACCCAAATCCCAAATAAATACAAACAATATTGTTATATTCGCACACAATTTCATGATAATATTTTCAAAAATAATGGTGAGATTATTATTGAAATTTTATGAATTTAATGATTTTTATTTAAATTATGATTTTTATATTTTTATATTTTTAATTTTTGAATTCAAAATTTACATTAAGACTTATTTTAGAATTTTTAGAATTTTATTGGCTTTTTTAGATTTTAAAATTATTTTAAGGCAGAATATTTTTTAATTTAATTGAAAAACGAACAGATTTTATTTTTCGTCAAGTTTTAGATGTTAAATGAATATGATATTAAAGTTTGTGTATTATAATTAATTGGTGTATTTTTATGAAATTTTCAAAAATTTATCACTGGGACTAATAATGGTCGAAATTAAAGCGATGAGTCATCACAGAAATTAAAAAATATTACTCCGCAGAAATTAAAGCCATGTGATGCCTCCCTACTAACGTACGTCTTTGACGAATCGAAAAAGACGTCTTTGACGAATCGAAAAAGACAAGACGATCGGAAGGGTATTGACGGGAACTTACTTTGTCATGTTGAGAGTGATCGGCGGGCAAAAGGTGATGACGTAGTGTGAGTCTGGACATGTGACGGTGTAGGTTGCATCTAAATCATTGATCTGAGCGAGTGGACACTCGTTCTTGAAATTCTGCGAGTAAATCGATTTAGGTTGGCATTCATCAGGTCGGGAAAAACCTGTTTTTCCTACAATCGGCCTCGCAAGCGATTGGCTGTTCGTCGCCGGAGCTTCCCATCACCTTAAACTCCGACGGACACGTTTTGTTCAAGTTGACCACGCACCCGACGCTTCTACATGTCTGGCCACTCTGCGAACGCTGTGGGACCATCACCATCAACGGAAGGTTGTAACCTTTGATAACACTTAGGCCGTATAAATCTTTACTGTTCGAATTGTTGAAGGAAAACACAGCCAGAGTCGCCGGAAGCTCTGCTCCTGCTCCGGAGCACTCGATTTTTCCGGAGCCGCAGTCTCCTGTGGCACAGGAGAAAATCCCTGTTGAGCTTGTGGAGCAGAGCGATCTACCCCAGAAACGACCTTCCCATAACGACGGCGCTTCGAGGACACGTGCCTCTCCTTTCTTGAGAGCGAATCCGGTAGTGGAAAGGTTAGACGACGAGATGGATTCGATTCCGGGCCAGAGAGTGTATCCGCATTTGTTCTCTATGGTAATGTTCCTCATTAGAGATGAAGGGTTCACATCTTGATATGGGTCCAAAGCACCATAGGAACGGTATCCTGCGATTTAGAAAGACAAAACAATTGACGATTAAAAAACAATTTGTTGAATCAGAAAACTTATCCATAATAATGGATAAGGGCATAGGAGTATAGGACCGTACCGTGTGAGACGAATAAATGTGAAACAAGGAGGAATATCAATAGCAATCCCTTGGCCATTTGGCTTGAACACGTAGGAGAACGATAAATGAAAAATCAAGGTATTTTAACAATATAAAGAAAAAAGAAGAGGAGAAATAGAATATGAGTTCAAATTTTGACTAGCTTTTGTCCTATACTATCTATGTATTGATTAAGAATTTGTTAAAGTGGAAAATTCTGAGAATTTTCTAGAGAATTTCGTTCGATCAAATATCTAGGCACTAGTTGAGATTAGTCAGATAGTTGTAACATAAAAAAAAAAAAACACACTTAAAATTCTAGATCTTTGTAGTAGAATTGTAAATATGATCACAGAATAATCTAGAATTTTTGTAAGCTCTATTTGTAGAATATAAATAGATGTTCTTCCAATTTTTTTAAACTAGTCTATTTTCTGAGTTTCTTTCAAATTTCTCGGATAGTATGATTTTGGGCAAATGTTAAGCACTATCATGATTTCTGTACCATATGTCGGTAAGAGATTGTTGTTCATCTATTTGATATATTAGTCAGATTAGTCGGCTTAGATCCGGATAATTAAAATATA
Organism: Cardamine occulta; assembly: GCA_028015245.1. Classification (NCBI taxonomy): domain Eukaryota; kingdom Viridiplantae; phylum Streptophyta; class Magnoliopsida; order Brassicales; family Brassicaceae; genus Cardamine; species Cardamine occulta. The sequence goes on from CM051386.1 coordinate 22,230,444, forward strand.
TATCCAGCTTTTCTTACAGTTTCTATTACCAATATATATATATATATATATATATATATATATATATATATCATTTTTAAAAAAATATAGTGCACCAGTTTTACCGTTTTTAGTCCCAAAAATTTCATATTTTAATCAATTAATTTATTCAGCTTAAATGATTTTTCCAACATGTTCACACAACAATTTCATATTCCACCTGATTAAATTAAACATGTTGACTCTCTTTTACTTAATCAGGTGAAAGAGAGTTCATCAAACAGTTTTTAGGATGACCTTGACCTATGTTGACTCTCTTCAACAGTTTCGTGAACCACTTCTTTGGAAAAGTGTAATGTATCTTCACTAGCTGAGAGAGTACCTCTTTCAAACTGACTTGGATTAGAGAAGCTTGAAGTCTCGTTACTATCTTCAAGAGTTTCTGGAACCGTTGTCGTGGGTAAGTATAAGACAGGCTTAGGTGGAACTTGGAGATCCTCTAGATTCCCCTCTAACATTTCAATGACTTTGATCATTGTTGGACGGTCAGATGGATTAGTCTGAATACACCATAGACCAACCAATACCATTTTCTTCACAATTTTTTCTTCTTCTTCCGTTATTTGATCTCCGAAAATTCTCATATTTTCTCCTCTCTCAAAATCCTTATAGATCCAATCTGGAAAGTACACTGAACTATTATTGGATTGAGCATTTTCAACCTTCTCTATATTCCTTGCTCCAATCATCTCAAGAACCACCATCCCATAGCTATACACATCTAACTTGTGGGAAACTCCTCCATAACTCTTATAAACTACTTCAGGGGCAATGTATCCTGCTGTCCCTCTCGCGTCAAGCATTGATATTATGCTTTCCTTGTTTTTGCAGAGTTTAGCAAGACCGAAATCCGAAATCTTAGGGCAAAGATTTTTGTCCATCAGTATGTTCTGCAGTTTTATATCGAAATGCACAATCCTCGAGACACAACGATTGTGTAAATACTCTAGGCCGCGAGAGACACCAACTGCTATGTCATATAACCTTTTCCATTCCTTTTTCGTTGACATCTTCTCAGAAATAAACTTGTCAAGGGATCCATTCGGCATGAGCTCGTAGATTATAGCTCTCTTGTTTCTTTCATAACAGAATCCAAGCAGAGAAACAATATTGACATGAGATGTTCTACTTATGCTAGCTACTTCATTTATGAACTCTTCTCCATTCCCCTCAGACTCCTTCAAGATTTTCACTGCAACATCCTGGCCGCTTTCGGGTAACTTCCCTTTGTAGACAGTTCCAAATCCTCCTTTCCCGAGAACATGCGCAGATGACTTCGTCATCTTCTTGACACTTGTGTAACTATATCGTTTCAACATTACAACGGCATCAACGTTCTTTTCATTCCAGTCACTCACATGCTTTGTTCTCACGGTTATCGCGACCACAATAATAATCACAACAGTTAAAGCTGCTGAGACTCCTGGAATCATATTAAAATAATCAAAATCTATGTGCTCTTTTTATACCAGAGTACTCTGAGATTGATTAAGAGAATTATTGGTACCAAGTATGATTTTTAACTTCCATGAGGATTTTTCTGCAAGAAAAACATTAAATCTTTTTAATGAATTCTTGTTAAGCAAAAATGAAAGAAAATTTGGTATGAAAATCAAACAAAATAAACTTACGATTAGTTTCTGCATTAGTTCCATCTTTTGTTTGAGCTAGAAATGTAGATTCTGCGGGAGGTTCAAAGTTTCCATTTTTTGTTTGTGCTGGAAATGGAGACTCTGCGGGAGGTTCAAGGTTTCCGTTTTTTGTTTGCACTGGAAATGGAGAGTCAGCCGCGTTGTTGCTTATCCAACAAGAAACATAATTATATATCAGTTTATAAGAAAGAAGTAGAGCTAATGTTCATTCATTTAAGTCTCTAATAAAAAAATTTAGTAGCGCTAATTAATCAGGCATTAGGGTTTAGCCTAGCAATTATTATTAGATTATGAGTATTCAACTCAAAATCAATTGGTAATGAGTAAATTGGCCAAAATCTTTTATATATCACTTAATATCCCTATCCACATCCAATATGAGACATTTAGCCCTAATATGGCTCCTCGAGATGATGGCACTTCTAGCCATTGATCTCGGTATGTTCGGGCATGGATCGGCGGGCCAAACTTTTTAGATCGGACCGATTATAGATCTGATTGGGCATAGTGTGATCGGGGTCTGACACCATATTAGACTATGGGCTTCCAACTCAAAACTAATTGGTAATGAGTGGAGACGCCCATATCCTTTATATATTACTTAAAATCCCTATCCAGTTTCTGATGTGGGACATTATGTCCATTACGCCCTCTCGAGATGATGGTTCTTCTAGCCATAGATCTCGGTATTTTCGAGCAATGATCGGCAGACCAACTATTGGGTCGGGGAGATTATTGATATATCATAGTTTTTACCGGTTTAAAACTATGATATATGTATGTAATCGAGTCTTTTATGTATCTTTCGAGTCCCTATCGAGTCTTTAACTGGTTTACATACACTTGGGATCATTTGGATATTATGGAGCAATTAGGGAGCATTGTAGGTGGAAAGTCGAAGTTGGTATCTTTGGAGTTCAACTGTGTCGAGCGACACAACCCCTTGTGTCGTTCGACACACGCCGATTTTTACTGTTCACCCAGAAATAATTATTTTTGAAGATTTGTAATTTTTGCCCAGAAGTTTCATGTGTTTACAAAAATGACCCAGCTCGTGTTTAGACATATAATTAGGGTTTTTAGACTTGGTTTGGATCTATCTTGCTTTCGACGAAGAACTTTGAGATTTCTAGAGATTGGGGCTGATTTTGCTACTTTGTTCTACTTTGAGAGAAGATTTCGAACCCCTGTTTCGATTTCTCTTTTATTATTTAGATGATATCTATTTTCATCATCATGTCTTTGATTTCAATTGATATGTGTGAGTAGATTTCTTGTTAGGTTTAGGGATTTTCATTAGGGATTTCATGGAATGAATTATGGATTGATTGGTTAGGATTCAGACTTGATAGTTCTTCACCTAGGTTGCACTTAAAGCTAGTTTTTGATTGATCACCTAGAATCTAGATCATAGGTTGTTAAATTGGCACGACAGTGTGGTTTATATTCTGATAAAACCTAAGTGAGCAAATTAGATAATTGCAAATGAATTTGGATTAGATAATTTGTAAATAAATCGAACATGCGCTTAATGCTTGTTTAGGATTTAGGATTCGCAAACGAATTTGGTTTCTTAGATTTTAAATATAGTTAATTCTCATAATGAAAATTGGTTTGTTTTACCTTCGTGATTTGAGTTTTAAAACATGTTCGTAATTAATTATAACCGATTAATTGGTATTCATTACTTGATTTCTTGAGAAATTCCCTAGATTTGACGCTTTCCGAATTTGATAAACAACCAATTTTAATTACTTCGCATTGCTATTTATTTTATTTCATATTTTGTTTAGCTGAATTCGAAACAAAACAATCTATCTTAAAGCCGAGAGTTCTTGTGGATTCGACCCCTAAGTACTACTGTGATCACTTAATTTGAGAGAGTAGCTCTAAAGGGATAATTTGAGCATATCAATTATGGATCAGGTTGGACATTGTGGATACATGATCTCACACCCAATACTATATTGAATTATTATTTAAAGTAAAATAGAATTTGTTTGAGAAAATGAACTGAGAAAAGAAATAGATTTGCATAGTAAAAAAGTATGAATTTGTCTATATTAATTTCGAGTAAGAAAATGATCGATCTCTTCACAAGACTATGAGGGTCTATATTTATACAACTATTAAGTGAAATGCTCAAATTATCCCTTTAAGCTACTCTCACAAATTAAGAGATCACGGTAGTATTTAGGGATCGAATCCACAAAGACTCAACGGTTTCACGATAGATCTTTTTGTTTCGAATTCAGCTATGCAAGTTTGAAGTAAATTAAAAAGGAATACAAATAAATAATAAAAATCGGTTGGTTATCAAGATGGGAAAACATTAGGTTCAGAGAATTTCTCAGGAAATCAAGTAATGAATATCAATTAATTGGTAGGATCGAAATAAGAACAAGTTCTAGAACTCAAACACAATGATTAAATAAACCAGCTCTCGCTGCAAGAATTTACTATGAATAAAACCTAAGAAACCAAATCTCTTTGCGAATCTTAAAGTTTAAACAAGCATTAAGCACAAGTTGATTTGTTCACAAATTATCTAATCCAAATCTCATTGCAATTATCTAATTTTCTCACTCTAGGTTTTATCTAGTTTTAAACCACACTCTCGTGTCGATTTTGTCAACATAAGAACAAGTTTTTAGGTGATTGATACATAGAGTTTTAATCCAAAATAATTCTGCAAGTGCATAGACAATCGCAGTAGTATATAGGGTATCGAATCCACAGAGACCAAGGCTACACTATGAAATTATAGATTTTAATTTAAAGCTAAGACAAAAGTGTGGGTTTTGTAATTTTCGGAACAAGCAAGAAATAATAAAAACGATGTAAAAGCAATTAAAACAAGCACTAGATTAAGGCGTTTCGCCGGTGATTCGGAGACAAGGTTGAGCAACTATTCAGGGGTTAAGTAGCTACCGGTCTAGAACTCAAACATAAAATTAATATCGCCCCACTGTCGTGATGTATCGACAACCTAGATACCGAAACTATCGTTTGGACCGAGCGAGGTTGATAAGCATTAACGAGTTGGTTCAATCTGTTCAACCTAGCGAGGTTGATAAGCGCTTGTTTAACGTCATTAGCTTGACGCATTCGCCGTTTAGGCATGAGAAGGTGGATCCACTGGAGGATCAGGTGGGGGTGGCGGTGGGTTGAAATCTAGCTTCAAAACCCTATTCATCATTGCATCCACAACTACTTGTCCTTGGGCTTTAAGTGCTGGGGTAATAAGTGCTTTAATCTTAGAGAAGGGTTTAGACATACCTTTGCACTTAATCTTATATTCAATGGCGTCACCAACACGTCTCTGGGGTGTTAAGGAGACATGAGCCTGAAGTGGTGCTCCCCCAGACTTAGACAAGACCATCTTGTTCAACACCTTTTCCTCAATAGCGGCAAAAGAACCATAATGCATCTTATCATCCTCTGAGACTGCATCATAGAACACATCGTTGCTGACGTTCGAAAGACAAACCCGTTTATTGGGTATGTCAATGACAGCTCCTGCTGTAGCAAGGAAAGATCTTCTGAGTATCAAAGGCATAAAGGATCCCTGTCTCATCTCAACCACCTGAAAATCAGTAGGCATCAAGCAGTCCTCAATACGTACCTGGAGGTCTTTGATACAGCCTTGGGAAGTCTTGATGGAGGCATCTGCAAACTTGAGGGTCATGTCCGAGGGCTGTATGTTTTCAATTCCTAAGGACTTAGCAAGATCCTTTGACATGACGTTGATTGTGGAACCAGAATCACACATGGAATTATTGAGATCAAACCGAAGGATGGAGCATGGAACCACAAACCTTCTTGGGTCTGCAAGCTTTGGCAATGTCCTGTATGTAGGCATTGGGTAAGGAACTTTAGGTACGTAAGGAGCTAGTTCGGAAGCCTGAGAGAAAGATGGTGGCAGAATAGTTGCAGATCGTTTTGAGGCAGACAGATCGATCGAGATGTTACGGCTTGGAGTGCTCTGTTGGGATCGATCGATTGCTGGTGGCATCGATCGTTCTGGATGGCTACGTGATTTTTTTGATTCTGCGGATCGACTGTTTTTGCTGGGGATCGATTGATACGAGGCTTGGGTAGATCGATCTGAACCTGACGGATACAATATCTTGTTTTTTACTTCTCGCTGCAAGTCGTGACTCATACACTCAACCTTCCAATCCAAAGTAGTCATCCTCTCACTCATCCGTTGAGTAGTCTTAGCTTGCTCCTCAAGGAACATCTGCATCATGATCTTGAGCTCACTCTTGTCATCCGCACACATGTTTACATGTGCATATGAGCCACTAGAACCACTTCCATTTCTGGGGTTCTGCTCACCCTTCGCTAGAATAAACCTTTGCTGTTGGTTGACGGCTTCAGCGGTCTGAGCAACTTGCGTGTCGAGCTTTTTTACGTGTGCGGTAACAGCTTCATACTTCGCATTCAGGTCAGTGTACATGTGATCTACCTTGGCATTAATCTTAGTAGACGCCTTCTGTTGGTTAACCATCAGTTGCTGCATAAGACTCTTCAGCTCATCTTGAGATGTAGGCACGGAGACAGCTTGTCGTGGTGTAGCGAATTGGGCGTTTTGTTGTTGGTTTCCTCCTTGGAACTGATTCTGATTCTGATTAGGGAAATACTGCTTCCCCTGAGTGTTGCTGGAGTAAAACTTCTGGAAACCCTGAGCTTGTGGCAACTGATTCATACCTCCTTGTTGCGGATAAACTTGGTCTTGTGGGTTCTCGACATTGGTGCTATGGTAGGAAAGGTTAGGATGGCTCCGATAATTTTGATTGAACCCACGGTTTTGGACATATCCCTGACCACTCACATAGTTAACCTCATGTACTCCAGCATCATCATCTTCTTCAAATTCTTGAGATATAGGCGCAGCTCCATTCTCTTCCACAAATTTGACCGGTCTTTGACTCTCACGTAGGAGTAGGTTTACCTTTGCTGTCAGCTCATCAATCTTCTGAGTGTCCACACTATTGACTTTCTTGGATCTATCATACTCAGGAGACCTGTTGCTGGAGCTTGAAGCAAGGTTCTCAATCAGCTCAAAAGCACCATCTCTAGTCTTGGTCATAAAAGACTCATTACTCGCGGCATTCAAGGTATTGCGATAATCCCATTCAACTCCATCATAGAATATCTCCAGAATCTGTTCATCTTTAAAACCGTGATGAGGACATTCCCTACGGTATTCCTTTAGTCTTTCCCAAGTTTCACAAAAAGCTTCACCATAATGTTGTTGGAAAGAAGATATCTTGTTTCGTAGAGCGGCTGTCTTGGATTTAGTGTAGAAGTGGTCCAAGAAAGCGGCTCTAACTTCATCCCACGTCCTCAAAGAACCAGCTGGCAATGACTTCAACCATCTCTGAGCCTTATCAGCAAGTGAAAAAGGAAACAGCTTGCACTTCAGAAACTCACTCGGAACCCCGTTCGAACCGGTAGTACTGCAGATTTCTTCGAAGTTTTCGATGTGATCCATCGGTATCTCAGCTGGTAGTCCGTGAAAGAGGTGTTGTTTCACCAATGAGATCATCTGAGGTTTGATCTCAAAGTCTTGTCGCTGAATTGTTGGAGAAACAATAGCTGAACGGTTTTGATAAAACGCATGGAGGTTATCCGAATCCCCTATACCCGGTTGTGCTAGCGGAATTGGCGGTTGATCTCTTCTCAACTGAGCAATCTGATCCCTTAGCAACTGTAACTTAGCAGCCATACCATTTTCTTGTCCAGCCATAATGACCGGAGCAGCTGTAATTCTCTTTTGACGGTTTTGATGTTCAAGGCGAGCTAACTCTTCGTTGGTGTGGATGACTAAATCTTCGGTGCAATTTCTTCTTGTTCTTCTACTGGTCATGCACCTGACACATAGCAGAAGCAAATAAAAATTAAGCTTAGTAGTTTCTTAGACTGAAAATAAAATCAAAAATCAAAGGTAACGCAATTGGTCCCCGGCAACGGCGCCAAAAACTTGATACATAGAGTTTTAACCCAAAATAATTCTGCAAGTGCACAGACAATCATAGTAGTATATAGGGTATCGAATCCATAGTGACCAAGGCTACACTATGAAATTATAGATTTTAATTTAAAGCTAAGACAAAAGTGTGGGTTTTGTAATTTTCGGAACAAGCAAGAAATAATAAAAACGATGTAAAAGCAATTAAAACAAGCACTAAGTTAAGGTGTTTTGCCGGTGATTCGGAGACAAGGCTGAGCAACTATTCAAGGGTTAAGTAGCTACCGGTCTAAAACTCAAACTTAAAATTAATATCACCCCACTGTCGTGATGTATCGACAACCTAGATACCGAAACTGTCGTTTGGACCTAGAGAGGTTGATAAGCATTAATGAGCTGGTTCAATCTGTTCACAATCAATCGCAATAATCAACTGTCGTTGGTTACGCACCAATTGCTCACCAATGATTTATCTAGCAACCTAAAGCACTGTCGTGAATAAGTTTAACCTAAAATCATAGACTAGGTGATCAAACTAATCTAAGCATTAAGAATCCCTATTGGCGAAGACATTATAAATTCCAATACCTATTTGTGCTCAGCCATTAACATCCTAAATCACCATTGAAAACCTTAACCTAGCTAAAAGACTACTCGGCCATGGAAGAACAAATCACAACAATAAAAGATGAAGAACTCATGGAATAAATCTGTAAAAATAAAGAGTTTAGAATTCTTCTCCAATGGTGTCGAGATCTCTTCTCCAAATCTTACAAAGGAATAAAAATCTCTACGTGATGTTCTTAGCAAAAGCGTAAGCGCCCCCCCCCCCCCTTAAGAAAAATAGAAGAAAAACGATATATACAGGTCTGGAGGCGGTTGGGTGAAGATTATGGCGTCCTTGGCGAAAAAATAGGAAAGTTGGGATTTTCCCTTGTTTACTCTGTCAGGTCGTCGTGAGCGGTCGCTCAAGAGCTGAGCGGGTGCTCAGCGGGTGAATTATTGACTTTTCTCCAATTTCTGCTAAGTTTCTCCCAGAAACTCTAATCTTCATCCTTAGCCATCTTTTGACCTGTAATGACTCAAAATAAAACTAAAAGACTCGATAAAGACTCGAAAACAACTGTTAGAATGCGCCAAAAACGTAACACATCAGTGATCAGTCTAGAACAAGCTTTAAATGCACCCTATGTGAAGAACTATCAAGTTTAAATCCTAACCAATCAATCAATATATCATTCCATGAAATCCCTAATGAGAATCTCTAAACCTAACTAGAAATCTACTCAGACATATCAATGGAAAACAAAGACATGAATAATATAGATATCATAAAAGAACAAAGTAAATAAGAATAGGGGTCAAAATCTTCTCTCAAAAGTACAAGGTAAGATCAGCCCCAAGGTTCTCCAAAAACTCTCCAAAGCGTAAGAGCCAGATCCCCTAAAACAAAGTCTAAAAACCCTAATTATAGGTCTAAATACGAACTGGGGTTATATGGTAAATACATGAAAATTCTGGGAAAATTTACAAATCTCCTTAAGTTGTTGTCTCCACGTGGGGAAATAAAATCGAATTGTTTGTTTGTCAACACAGAAATCGTGTTGCCCAACACAGTTGAACTTCAAAGACACCAATTCCGATTCCTCAGCTACAATGCTCCATAAATGCTCCAAAACGTCCTAGTGATCCTCAAACATGTGTAAACCTGTAAAAGACTCGATAGGAACTCAAAAGACACATAAAAGACTCGATTATATACATATACCATGGTTTAAAAACCGGTAAAAACCATGATATATCATTAAGGACTAAATGCTACAAATAAAGTCTAATTAATCCTATAATTCTCTTTTGATTCGTCGGTTTTGATTTGGTCTTTAATGTCCTAACGTCTTGACTTTTGAATGATTTCCTCTTTTATCTTGTAGATTCACCTCGTTTCACGGACACTCCTTGCTTCGCTTGCTCCTTGCCTCTGCGAGGCTTCACCATTGATCGGACCCCAGTTAGCTCCATCAAACTCTTGTACAGTTCGCCCGTCCTATTTTACTCCGAGCTGACCCAGCCTTTACTTTGATATGCTGAAGTGGTTGACACGTGTCATGATTGGATCCATCGGTTCGGATCCAATATCAACAGACATGTGTGGATCGGACTCTGATACCATATTAGACTATGGACTTCCAACTCAAAACCAATTGACAATAAGTAAATTGACCCATATCTTTTATGTATCACTTAATATCCTTATCCACATATAATAATTAAACCATTTAGGCGGCCTTCTTCTTCTTTTTCCTTTTTTTGGGTCGTCCATTTAGCGGCCTTCTAAGGACAGTTTAGTTTTAGATTTTTCAATTTTTCCTATTTCTTGCTACATGTTTTATGTTTTCGGTATTAAAATAATAATAAAAAAATTCTAGAAGAAATGGTCGAAATTAACGACTCTACTAACGTCTTTGACGAATCAAAAGTGACAAGAGGAAGGGTATTTACGGGGAACGTACTTTGTAGTGTTGGGACAAAAGGTGATGACGTAGTTAAGTGAGTCTGGGCATGTGCCGCTGTAGGGTGCATCTAAAGCATTGATCTGAGCAAGTGGACACTCATTCTTGAAATTCTCTGAGTAAAGCGTCGGTCTGCATATTCTATGTTCGTTACGTGTGTAGTACATCGCCCTCCTGAATTTCCCACACTCGGGCATGCAAGTGATTGGCTGTTCCTCGCCAGAACTTCCCATCACCTTAAGCTCTGACGGACACGTCTTGTTCATGTTGACCACGCAACCGACGCTTTTACATATCTGGCCACTCTGTGGATGCTGTGGAACCACCACCATCAACGGAAGGTTGTAACCGTTAATCACGCTTACGCCGTATAAATCTTGACAGTTCGAATTGTCGAAGGAAAACACAGCCAGAGTCGCCGGAAACTTTGCTCCAGCTCCAGAGCACTCGATTTTTCGGGAGCCGTAGTCTCCTGTGGCACAGGAGAAATCCCCTGTTGGCTTGTTGGAGCAGAGAGATCTACCCCAGAAACGACCTTCCCATGAGGATGGCGCTTCGAGGACACGCGCCTCTCCTTTCTTGAGGGCGAATCCGGTGGTGGAAAGGTTAGACGATGAGATGGATTCGATACCGGGCCAGACAGTGTATCCGCATTTGTTCTCTATGGTAATGTTTCTTATTGGAGATGAAAAGTCCACAGGTCGAGTTGAGTTCAAAGCACGATAGGTAATATTCCGCACTCCTGCGATTTAGATCAAAGACAAAACAATTGACGATTAAAAAAACAATTTGCTGAATCAGAAAACTTATCCAGAATAATAATGGACAAGGGCATAGGGCCGTACCATGTGAGACGAATAAATGGGAAACAAGGAGGAACACCAACAGCAATCCCTTGGCCATTTGGCTTGAACACGAAGGACAACGAAAAAATAAAAATGAAGGAATTTTAACAAAATGAAGAAAAATAAAGAGGAGAAATACAATAAGAGTTAAAAATTTGACTACCTTTTATCCTATACTCCTATGTATTGAACTATTGATTAAGAATTTTTTGTGGAAATATTACCCGTGGAAAATTCTGACGCTCGAAAATATCCATGATATCTAAATAGTTGTAAACCCGCATTGTGGAAAATCCAGGATCTTAAAACATAAACTTTGAGATACCAAGTTTGATTTCTCTGTCGAACAATTGTTCGAACTGCGTATGGGCCACTTCGTATCCTTGGCTTCATCCCCAGGTTCTTAAACATGATAAGTATTGACGTTAAACTTAATGTTAGATCCACCTAAACAATCGAGGTTGTTTGGATTTCCGGCCAGACAGCGTATTCATTACATTTGTTCTCTATGGTAATGTTCCTTGGCTAATTTCTTGATTTAAGTATTATTATAGCCAACGGACCTTGACTTTGATCCTACGGTTTAGAAAAAACAAAACTAAATATTTGGGTAGAACGAAATACTTTATGGCTACCAGCCCTAGGAACGTGAAATCTTTCAGGCCAAGCATGTCTAATGAATTTCGTGCACCGTCCGTCCAGGTCATAGTACTAGCATTTACCGGGTATACTCATTTAAGGTGGGACATTACTTTTTTTTTTTTTGTCATCTAGGAATATTATTGATGAAATTTGAACTTAATACAAAACTCATCTGAAACAGACAATACACATCTAAGCTAGAAAGACAAGCTCTTCCAGAATCTAAGACCCTAATCGAAGGAAGACCTAGCCCTAAAAAAAGGACACAAAAAAGTGAGACTAATTCTAAATAGAAAAAACTCCAAATGGAAGAAAAATGTGATCAAATCACTAAAACTGAGCAAACGAACCAGAGAGACTCCCACCAAGCTTCCCAGAGAACCATTGGATGTCGGAGAACACCAAAGAGACTGGAAATACCACAAAGCCATAATTAAGCTAGCAAGGAACACCGTAGTCAAACTGGATGACAACACCGAGAGGAATGAAAAACAGGAACACACTAAACCAAAGATCAGAAGCAAACACGACCACTCCACACAAACCAATCGCTGAGACAAGAAAATATTAGGATCAAGGAGAGAACCTTGAAATCCCACAAAATATGATAAAATATGTTTCCTCTTCTATTTTGACATCTAATAAATGTGTTCATATGTGAATCCTTTGTTTGTTTTTTTTATGTTATTAATAAAATAAGATGACAAAAAAAAACAATAATTTTGGCGCTAAAGTTACTAAAAAGCAATTGAATCCCTATCTAGTTTGTAAGAATTTATCTAGACACAAATAAGTTTCTTGATATCTTGGGTACTCGAAACATAAAACACATTTTCCTGGCTTGGTTTTGAGAAGTCTAAATTCATCTTTCTCTCTTCCATAGTATCTTGCACCATTTCCCAAAGAAACAACAGAAACAAAAAAAAAGTCTCCATTAACCAAGGATGTTGAGTGTCTGCGTTAATACATACACATCATCAAATAAGAACAGAATCGAACACAATCAAACCCGAATTTTAATAAAAGTTACCGAATAAAATACCTCAAGAACTTGGCAAGTTCTGTAACGCCCGTGTTCCAGAAAATTAATTAATTTAATTAATTTGGAAATTCTTTCGAGTTTATGAACTTTAGACAAGTCTCGAAAAATTAATTATGGGGTTGAAATAATTAATTTAGATTTGTTCCGGGGGTGTCATAAATTGTTTCGAAAGTTATGGGGTTTTTCTCAAACAAGAAGACAAAATCAAGTTTGCTTCTTCTTCTTCTTCTCCTTGTGAGCTCGCCATTTGTGGTGAAGGGAGAGAGAGTTCTTTAGCTGTGGGCTTAAAGAGAAAGAAGAGAAAAGAAGAAGAGAAAGGTTTGAGAGCTTGTGAGAAGCTTGGATCTTGTGAGATCAAGGGTGTGGGAAGCTTGTGGAGCTTGGGAAAAGAAGTGGCTGAAGCCTAGGGTTTTGGCTGAGCTTGGCGTGGGGCTAAGGAAGAGAAGAGAGGTCTTCTTGAGCTTGAGGAGTTCATCCTAGGCAAGATCCTTCCAGTTTTAAGGTGCGTTTGTGACCAAAGGTTAATATTAAGCCTTGTGTGGGGCTTTGTGGTGTTGTGATTTTTCATGGGTTCTTGGTGAATTCCATGGGTTATTGGGGAGCTTTAGCTAATGTTTGCTAAGCTTGTGGTTGTTAGAGAAACATGGTTGTTGCTTGTTATACCTTGTTAAGCTTTGATTGTGAGTTTCTTATGCTTGATGTGGTGTTGTGATTTTCATGGGTTCTTGGTGAATTTCATGGGTCATTGTGGAGCTTTAGCTAGTGTTTGATAAGCTTTTGGTTGTTAGAGGAGCATGGTTGTTTCTTGTTATGACTTGTTAAGCTTTGATTGTGAGTTTCTTATACTTGATGTGGTGTTGTGATTTTCATGGGTTCTTGGTGAATTCTATGGGTCATTGTGGAGCTTTAGTAGGTGTTTGCTAAGCTTGTGATTGTTGCTTGCTATTGATTGCCTTTTCATGGTGTTTTGATTAGGAATTGATAGGGTTGCGGTTGTGATTATTTTCATGCGCGAATTTAATTGAGTAGAAATTAATTCATGTTGTGATTGATTTCTTGTGTTGTTGTTGTGTGAATTTGCGTGTGGCTTTCATATAACATATTGTTGGGAAGATCAATCTCACTCAGTGTTTAGTTTACCAAATATTGATGCATCACTTTTGTTGATGCAGGTAAAGATAAGGTATGATCGTCGAATCAAGGCAATGAGAGGAGGATGGTTAGGACTCGTAGTTTTACTGTTTGTGTCGTTTCCGCTGTGTTGTTAGAACTGATAGTTAGTGGTTAAGTGCGAGTCTTACCTCGGGTTGTATTATGAATGTTTAACGTTTAAGGAATGTTAAATATTAGCATAAAAAAAAAAGTGTGGTCGCCACATTTTGGTATCAGAGCCTATACGGTTCTAGGATAGATTGTGTGGTAGTTGGGTGTTGCATGGGGTCTTAGAGTCATCCTCTTCGAGCCTTGTGGGATTCTACGGTGAGTTATCTTTATTGTGATGATTGTGTTTTAGTGTTCTTAGTCTCTGTTCTTGCGAGTGCAGATGGCTAGAGGGCGTGGTAGAGGTCGTGGCTGGGGTAGAGGTCGTGGTCGTGTGCCAGAGGAGCGGGTCGAGGAGTCGTATGTGAGTCAGGTGGGGTCTAAGGGTGTTGCTGGCATGAGTGCCAGTGTAGCTGGTGTTCCAGCGGGTGCTGCGGGTTTAGCAGCAGGTGCTGCGGGTTTAGCAGTGGGTGATGCGGGTTTAGCAGCGGGTGATGCTCAGGCCGGAAATGACCGCATTGTGGATCTTTTGACGAGATTGTTGGAGCGGTTTCCAGATTGGATACCGGTTCAGGCTCCTGTGGTTCTGATGGTTGTTGAGGTTTAACCTCAGGTTGCAGCTGCGGTTACTGAGGAGCTCCCATCCTACCTCAGGATGATGGAGCAGATGCAGAGGATATGCACGGGGTTTTTCCCTGGAGGTGCTAATCCTGAGGACGCAGATGCGTGGTTAAGGAGGATAGAGAGGAATTTCATCTCGAGTAGGTATCCCGCGGGATACCAAGTGGACATTGCAGTCCATTATCTGGAGGGTGATGCGCATCTCTGGTGGAGGGGTGTGGCAGCCCGGAGAGTTCAGGCCGAGATGGTTTGGGCAGATTTTATGGAGGAGTTTAACTCCATGTTTTTCTCTCAGGAGGCGTTCAACCGGTTAGAGTCGAGGCTTGCGAGATTGACTCAGGGAGATCGGTCGGTATGCGAGTATGAGGAAGAGTTCAACCAGTTCGGGTTTTATGTTAGAAGAGCGGTTGAGTCTGAGTCGGCCCGTGTGCAGAGATTCTTGATGGGTCTTAGGGTTGACTTGAGGAACCGTTGCATGGTTAGGTCTTTTTGCACGGTTGATGAGTTGGTTGAGACTACGGCATTGCTTGAGGAGAGTCTGAAAGACGAGGTTGTAGCAGTTACACCGAGTCTTCATGCGAGATCATCTCAAGACCCACCATCCCATAACTATACACATCTGACTTGTGCGAAGCTCCTCCATAACTCTTATAAACTACTTCAGGGGCAATGTATCCTGCTGTCCCTCTCGCTTCTAGCATTGATACTATGCTTTCCTTATTTTGCAGAGTTTATCAAGACCGAAATCCAAAATTTTAGGGCAAAAATTTTCATCCATTAGTATGTTCTGCGGCTTTATGTCAAAATGCACAATCCTCGAGACACAACGATTGTGCAAATACTCTAGGCCGTGAGAGACACCTACCGCTATATCATATAACCTTTCCCATTCCATTTTCATTGGCATATTCTCGGCAATAAACTTGTCGAGGGATCCATTTGGCATAAACTCATAGATTATAGCTCTCTTGTTCCTTTCGTAACAGAATCCAAGCAGCGAAACAATATTGACATGAGATGTTCTACTCATACTAGCTACTTCATTGATGAACTCGTCTCCATTCCTTTCTAACTCCTTCAAGATTTTCACCGCAACATCCTGAGCACTATCGGGTAACTTTCCTTTGTAGACAGTTCCAAATCCTCCTTTCCCAAGAACATGCACAAATGAATTTGTCATCTTCTTGACACTCGTGTAACTATATCGTTTCAACATTAC
Source organism: Cardamine occulta (assembly GCA_028015245.1). NCBI lineage: Eukaryota > Viridiplantae > Streptophyta > Magnoliopsida > Brassicales > Brassicaceae > Cardamine > Cardamine occulta. Next base: position 22,246,251 of record CM051386.1, read on the forward strand.
AACGGCTTCAACGTTCTAGTCATTCCAATCACTCGCATGCCTTATTTTCATTATTGTGGCGACCACAATAATGATCATCACAGTTAAAACTGCCAAGACTCCTGGAATAAGATACAAAGAATCAAATATAGGTGTTTTTTTGTATACGAGAGTGGTATCAGATAGATTGAGCGAGATAAATTACCAAGTGTGAGTTTTAACTTCCATGAAGATTTTTCTGAAAAAGTTTCAAACAAAATTTCTTGTTCAGCAAAAAATAAAAACACATACAAGGAATTTGGTAAGGAAAAAGTGCACGTACGACGTTTTGTTCCTCCATTAGTTTCCTTGGAGCCGGAGGGTTGAGACTCTGAGGGAGGTTCAAGAGTTCCATTTTTTGTTGGGGCTTCAAATGGAGAGTCAGCCACAGAGCTCCGGTTGTTGCTTATCCAATAAAAATCATATTTACGTATTAATTCATTTATTTTAGTTTCTGAATAGTTTTAGGCTTTTGTCCTTTTAGGATGTTTCTATTTTTCCTATTTTACAATATGTTTTATGTTTTCAGTATTTTTTATTTTTTTCAGCTTTATTAATACATACTATCAATATTTTGGCTTACAACGGGAGATAAGAAAGAAGGACAAGAGAAATACATAAACCTTTTTCAAATAACTTTTAGTATTATTGATTATTAGAACATTAGATCATAATAAACATGGTGTGACATTGAATCATAAGTTAGAGGGGATTGCATTACACCCATTTTGAGATCCCTATAAACACCAAGCCGAGTTCACATTGTAATTGTCTATCCAAAATATATGGTCTATATCAGTTATCAACATTCTAAAAGATATCTCTTGAATGAATGGTCAAAATTAAAGCCGTGTGATGACTAACGTCTTTGACGAAATAGAAAGTGACTAGAGGAAGGGTATCTACGGGAACTTACTTGGCCATGTTCGGAGTAATCGGCGGGCAAAAGGTGATGACGTAGTTAGGTGAGTTTGAGCATGTAAAGGTGCTGGTTGCATCGTCTAAAGGATAGCTATAAGCGAGTGGACACTCGTTCTTGAAATTCCGCGAGTAAAGCGTCGGTTGGCATTTTTCCGTTGTGTTGGTGCAGCAAAAAATTGGCAAGTTGAATTTTTGACAGGCACTCATGCAGGCCACTGGCTGTTCCCCACCGACCTTAAGCTCTGGTGGACACGTCTCGTCCAGGTTGACTACACAACCAACGCTACTGCATGTCCGGCCACTCTGTGGACGCTGTGGGACCACCACCAAAGGAAGGTTGTAACCGTCCACGACACTTAGGTCGTAGAAGTCTTGACCATTGAAAGTGTGGAGGGTAAACTCCGCTAGAGTCACCGGAAGTTTTCCTGCGGCTCCAGAGCACTCGACTTTTCCGGAGCCGCAGTCTCCAGTGGCGCAAGAGAAACTCCCTGTAGAGTTGATGGAGCAAAGAGACCTACCCCAGAAACGACCTGACCATGAGGACGGCGCGTTGATGACTCGGCTTTCTCCTTTCTTGAGAAGGAAGCCGGTGGTGGAGAGCGGAACCGTACTCGAGGTTGAGAATCCGGCGGGCCAGACGTTGTAATCGCATTTGTTCTCTATAGTAAAGTTTCTTGACGTTACTCCTGCGATTAAAACAAAAGAAAACAATAAAAAATTAAGAAAAAAGTCATCATATAGTGACTAACCAGAATAGTTATCTGATTTACTGGAAACGACCGTACCTGAGACTAATAAATGTGAAACAAGGATAAACATAAAAGGCAACCCTTCAACCATTTGCTCCAAAGAGAAGGTACACCAAAATGGAAAATGAAAGAGCTCAAAAAATAAAATTAAAAAGTGAAAAAACTAGGTGGAAATAAAAATGAATTCGAATACCCTTTGTCCTCTGTATTGATTAGGAATTTTCGGAGAAGAAAATTTTGGCAAGGAAACTAGGTGGCTTTAATGTAGTGGTTTCTTGTGAGGAGAAAGCTTAGTTCGAGTCCACTTAGGAGAAATATTATTATTGAAGGAAATATATTTAAGGCCTCTTCTGAATCCAAATTTCCTGGCAAACTAAAAAATAAATGCTAAATATATCAATATTTCTCGAGGCTAAAAAGTATCTAAATATCTATTTTTCATTTTTTATTTTTTTCATGCTCCTTCTATTACTTTACATGTAAAAGTAATAAAAAAACCAATATTTAGATACATAAACCCATTTAACATTAGAGATATCTTACATATAACAATAATACAACATACAAACCTTTTTTATCACATGTTATTTATTATAATCACATGTTGACAATTTTTTCTTCATAAAAAAAAAAATTGTTTGTTCTTCTTGTTTATGGTATTTGTTGTTGATATTTACAAACTACATTGGCGGATAAAATGGAAAGAATAACAATTTTAAAAAAATGATTTTTAAAATATAACATCCTTACTTTGCTTTGTTGTAATGTTGTATCTTTCAATGGCTTGTACCATTTGTGAAAGGAGAAACCTAATCAATGTATTACAGTTTTAGTTTAAATGAAGTATGTTTTTCTTTTCCGCAAACAAATACTTTATTTCAAAATTCAAAGTATCTTCATTCTCTACTAACTGAGAGAGTACCTCTTTCAAACAGACTTGGGTTAGAGAAGCTTGAGATCTCATTACTATCTTCAAGAGTTTCTGGAACCGTTGTCGCGGGTAAATACAAAACAGGCTTAGGTGGAACTTGGAGAGCCTCTAGATTCCCCTCTAACATTTCAATGACTTTTATCATTGGTGGACGGTCAGATGGATTTGTCTGAATACACCATAGACCAATCAATACCATTTTCTTTGCAATTTTCTCTTCTTCTTCGGTTATTTGATCTCCGAATATCCGCATAGTTTCTCCTTGCTCAAAATCCTTATAGATCCAATCTGGAAAATACACTGAACTATTATTAGACCGAGCATTTTCAACCTTTTCTATATTCCTTGCCCCAATCATTTCAAGAACCACCATTCCATAACTATACACATCTGACTTGTGCGAAGCTCCTCCAAAATTCTTATAAAATACTTCAGGGGCAATGTATCCTGCCGTCCCTCTTGTGTCTAGCATTGATATTATGCTTTCCTTATTTTTGCAGAGTTTAGCAAGACCAAAATCCGAAATCTTAGGGCAAAGATTTTCGTCCATTAGTATGTTTTGCGGCTTTATGTCGAAATGCACAATCCTCGAGACACAACGATTGTGCAAATACTCTAGGCCGCGAGAGACACCCACCGCTATATCATATAACCTTTCCCATTCCATTTTCGTGGACATACTTTCGGAAATAAACTTGTCAAGGGATCCATTCGGCATGAGCTCGTAGATTATAGCTCTCTTGTTCCTTTCATAACAGAATCCAAGCAGAGAAACAATATTGACATGAGATGTTCTACTCATGCTAGCTACTTCATTGATGAACTCGTCTCCATTCCCCTCTGACTCCTTCAAGATTTTCACTGCAATATCCTGACCGCTTTCAGGTAACTTCCCTTTGTAGACAGTTCCAAATCCTCCTTTCCCGAGAACATGCGTAAATGACTTTGTCATTTTCTTGACTCTTGCATAACTATATCTTTTTAACATTACAATGGCTTCAACGTTGTCATTCCAATCACTGGCATGCTTTGTTCTCACTATTTTAAGGACTACAATAATGATCATCACAGTTAAAGCTGCTGAGACTCCTAAATAAGATAAAAACAAAAATAATCAATATCTAGGTGTTTCTTTTATACGAGAGTATTTATTATATGGATTGAGAGATATGGTACCAAGTATGAGTTTTAACTTCCATGATAATTTGTCTACAAAAAATTTTAAACAAGAATTCTTGTTAAGCAAAAGAAAAGAAAATTTGGTATCAAAAGTAGACAAAATAAACTTACGCTTTGTTCCATCTTTTGCTTGAGCTGGAAATGGAGACTCTGAGGGAAGTTCAAGGGAAGTATCTTGGAGTTGAATTTTCCTTAAATGGAACTAGTCGCCGTCCGGAAAAAGGATAGAAAACCCCTTAGATCACCTCCATCAAGAGTCTCTCACATGGGGTTTTAATATTAAAAATAAGAAAATTAATGCAAAAGAAAGAGAGATAGTGAAATGTGTCTCTCAAATGACTAAATGAGAGACTCTAATGACACCTCCATCAAGAGTCTCTCACATGAGTTTCTAAGATTAAAAATAAGAAAAATAATGCAAAAGAAAGAGAAAGAGTGAAATGAGACTTTGAGAGATTCTAATGATACTTGTAATTTTAGAAATGGTTCGATTCCTTTTTCAGATTTAAAATTAATTGTATAACTAAACTATTTTGTAAATTTTAATATTATATTGTTAAGAACCTTTTTTAAGAGACACAATGGATAGAAATGTTCTTAGACCCCGCAAGGAAAGCGGAAAGAGCTCCCGAATAATATAAAGTATACTAGAAAAGAAAAGTATGCCATAAAAGGAAACCATGCCGCATAAGAACGGAATATTGATCAACTCATTAATTAATTAGCATCATAAGCTAAATCAGCTTAATCCACATTGTAATTATCTATCCGAAGTATATGTTCCATTTCAACTATCAACATTCTTAAAACAAATATTCTAAAAATATCTCTAGAATGAGTGGTCACAACTAAAGCCGTGTAATGTCTAACGACCCTACTAACGTCTTTCAAAAGATAGTAAAGTGACTAAAGGAAGGATATTGACTTGAGCTTACATGTTGGTGGTAGGAGTAATCACTGGGCAAAAGATGATGACGTAGTTAGGTGAGGTTGAGCATTGTTTTTCTACGGTAACGTTTCTGGAAGTTACTCCTGCGATTATAGAAAAAAATAGAATGTTTAACAATTATGAAATATCATCAAACAAAATTCTTTGGAATAATGGAAAGGACCATACCTGAGATGAATAAATGTGAAACAAGAAGAACAAGAATGAACATCAATGGCATTAACCCTTCAACCATAGTGTCGCAAAAGAAGGTATATATACAAAAAGGGAAAATGAAAGAACTCTTGCAAAACGAAAATAAAATAAGAAAGAAAGAGGAGAAACGGAATATGAATTCAGAACTTGCCTACTCTTTGTCTTCTATATTGACTAGGAGTTTTTCCGAGTAGAAAATATTGACAAGGAAGAAGTAGACTGGAAATTTCTCAAGGCTAAAAAATATCTCAAATATCTAAATAATTATCATATTTTTCGGCGTTTTTATATATTAATAAATATCAGATATTTAAATACATCACTTTAAATTAGAGACATTCCACATATAACATAACCTAGATAACCATAAAAGACACAAGCAAATTTTTTTATGTAATTAGTATAACTCATTCTTTTACAATTTTTCAAAACAATTATAGATATCTGTATTATCAAAATTTTATTCGTTTTATGTGTAACTAATGTTATAGGCAGAAACAAAAAAAATTATAAATATATATATATATATGTAAATTTTTTGTTATTGTTTAATGTATTTGAACTATATACATCATCATATTAAATTTGTTGTAAAGTAGAGAATTTTGAAATTATGATTTAGATAATTGTTGTCTTCCTCCCCACATATAAGTATACATCATTGTTAAAAAATCGGATCGTAGGAGAGTAATATTTTTAAAATGAAATAAAAGAAAAAGTGGAGAATTTTCCTATCATTTTCTCACCATGTCGATATATGATATGAATCGGGATAGTTAAGTAACCTTATCCAAAAAATAGAACTGAACCAAACTGTAATTATGTGATTTAATTTGCTTTCAGTTTTATTCAAAACTCGTTTGATTACTATTATTGAAAATATTTTTGTTTTGGTTCGGCTTTGTTTTAAACCGCAAAACCGTTTTTGAGTTTCTATTTTTTTTGTCATAAAATTTGTTTAAGTTTGGTTAACATTTAATCACTTTTGCAATGTGTTTTTTTTCTTATAATGGTGACTTTATGGATACATGAATGAACTCTCTTAATCAATGTTAATTTTTTAGGAACTTTATGTCAATACATGTTGGAAAGGAGGAAATAAAACTCTATGAAAGAATGTAGTTCAACATACAACTCGTCGAACATTAGATTATTTTGGAATACAACGAGGTCCAACCCATAGCCCAAGCAAGTGAGACAATGACTTAGAGCATAATATTATTAAAGGCATCTTTTAGGCAAAAAACATTTTTAGGTTTATAGGTTTTTTATTTTGGTGAAGGTAAAATTTGTTGGGTCTTTTACTAATTATGATTATGAGTTTTATCTTAACAAAACATTAATTGAATGTGTTATTATTAAGGAAAAATACCATAAAAACCTTCAACTTTGAACATTTTTCCAACTTAAACATCCAATTTTTTGTGTTTCCACTTAAAACCTCCAACTAAATTATTTTTCCAAAACAAACCTTCAAATAATCTAAAATATGCGTAAGGTTGGGTTGACTAATGGTCAACATCTAACACCGTTAACAAAAATCAATTTATTTTGTTAAACAATTATTATTTTTCAATTTAATTAGAAAAAAAAATCATAACGAAAAAACTAAAACTAAGTAAAAATAAAATAAAAATAAAAATAATATTTTTTTATTATTAACAATAAAAATTATCTTCTCTAAATAAAAATTATTAAACAAAAATGAATATTACATTAATTAAATGTTATATTTACAATAATAAAAATATTAATTTTTTTACCAACCACATATTAATATTAGAAACTCACTCCATAATTGATAGTATAAACTGGAGGAAAAATGTTTATAAATGTAGTTTCAGAAAATAATAACACTGTTATATTAAAAATATATATTAAGAAAATAGTTTTTATTTAGATAAAATAAGTTTTATTATAATATTAAAATTTAATATTATAATCAATTAATTTATTTTTCTTTTCTTATTTGTTAGCATTGTTAATGGTAAATAATATAACAATATTAATTTAATCAATATTTATAATGTTGAATTTTAATTAATCTTTACTGTTAATATTATAATGAATTAATTTTTATTTCTGGAAATTATATATTTTTATTTATTTAATTAAAAAGATTATTCCTTTTGTTCAGAAATTTGTATTTTTATTTATTTAATTAAAAATCTAAATAAAAAGAAAAAAAAAAGTTTTGTTAGAAAAAATAAATGAAGATAATTATATTTTTATTTATTTATTTAAATAAATAATTTTTATTTAGAAGACATAATTTTTTTATTGTTTTATTTAGGCTTTCTAATTATATTTTTAGTTTTTTCTATTTAAATAGAAAATAATACTTTGTGACACAAAATTATTGTTTTTAACGGTGTTAGATGGAACTAATGTTGACCGTTAGTCAACTTAATCTCATGCACATTTTAGATTATTTTAAGGTTTGTTTTGGAAAAACAATTTAGTTAGAGGTTTTATGTGGAAACACACAAAATTGGATGTTTTAGTTAGAAAAATGTATTAAGTTGGAAGTTTTTTATGGTATTTTCCCTATTATTAACGATTTTTTTTGTTAGTTCAATTCTCATTTAGAAAAAGAAAAGAACACAAAACATTTTTTCTAATTGACTCCAACCAACTTTTTCCTCTTAGGTAATTTTTTTGGGCATGTAAATTAGTTATAATTGTAGACCTTTGTCTTGATCATTTAAGTATCAGTCTCTATTATTATTTAGTACTAACATTTAGAAACAAACTTATTATTGATTCTACTATGTTTTGTAATAACTTGGATCGATTAATATTCATAGCTTCATCAAAAATAGAATCATGTTGATTGTTGAGAGTCTGCGTCAATAAATATGATCTACTAAGCATAGAATCAACAAACTCATATCCGAAGTTTTATAAAGCTAATCGAAAAGAATACCTCAAAATCTTGTGAAGTTTGAACAGATCCACACTCTTGTTGACTTTAGTTTAGGAGGACCTATATCGACACTCTTCAACGGTTTGCTGAACCACTTCTTTGGAAAAGTGGAAAGTATCTTCACTAGCTGGGAGAGTACCTCTTTCAAACTGACTTGGGTTAGAGAAGCTTGAGATCTCATTACTATCTTCAAAAGTTTCTGGAACCATTGTCGCGGGTAAATACAAGAGAGGCTTAGGTGGAACTTGGAGATTCTCTAGATTCCCCTCTAACATTTCAATGACTTTGATCATTGGTGGATGGTCAGATGGATTCGTCTGAATACACCATAGACCAACCAATACCAATTTCTTCGCAATTTTCTCTTCTTCTTCTGTTATTTGATCTCCGAAAATTCTCATAATTTCTCCTTGCTCAAAATCCTTATAGATCCAATCTGGAAAGTACACTGAACTATTATTGGATCGATCATTTTTAACCTTGTCTATATTCCTTGCTCCAATCATCTCAAGAACCACCATCCCATAACTATACACATCTGACTTGTGTGAAGCTCCTCCATAACTCTTATAAACTACTTCAGGGGCAATGTATCCTGTTGTCCCTCTCACGTCTAGCATTGATATTTTGCTTTCCTTATATTTGCAGAGTTTAGCAAGACCGAAATCAGAAATCTTAGGCAAAAGATTTTTGTCCATAAGTATGTTCTGCGGCTTTATGTCGAAATGCACAATCCTCGAGACACAACGATTGTGCAAATACTCTAGGCCGCGAGAAACCGCTACCAAAATGTCATATAACCTTTCCCATTCCATTTTTCATTGACATACTCTTAGAAATAAACTGGTCAAGGGATCCATTCGGCATGAATTCGTATATTATAGCTCTCTTGTTCCTTTCATAAAAGAATCCAAGCAGAGGAACAATATTGACATGAAATAAGAGAGATCAAGGAGAAGAATTTTCTTGTCTGTTTAGAAGAGAACGATTACAAGCTTATATACTCAGAGGAGCGTATCTACTTTCCTAAGGAACCCCCAATCATGAGAGATTAATGTCGCAGAAATATAGAAAGCTGAATGTACAATCCCTAAACATACGGGATATGATTATATACGAAATTATATCCCAACACCCCCCCTCAAACTGGAGCATGGAGATCAAGAATGCCTAGCTTGGCTCGAAAACTTGCAAATGCGAGCCTACCAAGAGGCTTGGTAAATATATCAGCTAGCTGTTGTGTTGTTGAGACATGTTGAGGAAGCATTGTACCAGCCTGAATATGATCTCGAACAAAATGGCAATCATTCTCGATGTGCTTTGTGCGTTCATGAAACACAGGATTCGTACTGATATATATCGCAGACTTACTATCACAATACATCTTCATAGGCTGATCATGTCGAATGCCAAGTGAGAGAAGCAATCCTTTAATCCATAACAACTCTGAAGCTAGAAAGGACATGGCACGATATTCAGCTTCAGCAGAAGATTTACTAACCGTTTGTTGTTTCTTAGTTTTCCAAGAGACCGGCGACTGACCAAGTTGCACAAAATAACCGGTGACCGATCGCCGAGTAAGAGGACAGCTCGACCAATCAGAATCACACCAACCCGAGACCTGAAAATCTTTCACTCAATCTATAAGAATGCCTTGACCAGGTGTACCTTTCAGATAACGAACCATACACAGCGCAGCCTCCCAATGATCATCACGTGGTTGCTGCATGAATTGAGCCAGAAAATGTACACAAAATGCTAAGTCAAGACGAGTTGCCGCCAAGTAAATGAGCCGACCAACAAGCCGTCTGTACACAGCTGGGTTAATGAGCAATGGAGAGGTCGACAAGGCTAATCCATGATTCTGTTCTAGCGGAAATGCAGCCGGTTTAGCTCCCAAGAGACCAGTTTCAGAAACAATGTCTAAAGCATATTTCCGTTGACTGAGATAAAAGCCACTTTTATTTCGAGATACTTCAATGCCAAGAAAGTATTTCAAATCGCCAAGATCCTTCATTTTGAAACAAGTAGCCAAGTAATTTTTGAAAAGCTGTAGAGCTGGTACCGAATTCCCTTTGAGAATCATATCATCAACATAGATGAGTAAATTGATCTGTATTCCACCTTTTTCAAACGTAAATAATGAATAATCTGCTCGAGATTGTTGGAAACCACAGTTACGGAGTGCAGTGGTGAGCTTCTCAAACCAACAACGCGGAGCCTGTTTTAACCCATAAATTGCTTTTCTTAGCCGACATACCTTCGTTTCATCCTTAGAATAGAAACCCGGTGGAGGTTTCATATACACTTCTTCTTGCAAATCACCATGCAGGAACGCATTGTGAACATCCATCTGATACACTGGCCAATCATGTCCTGCTGCGACCTTAAGAAACAAACGCATCGTTCCCATCTTAGCAACTGGTGCAAACGTTTCCCCATAGTCTTCACCTTCTATTTGTTTGTTTCCGAGTGCCACAAGCCTTGCTTTATATCTTTCAATCGTGCCGTCGGAGTTGTATTTAATCTTGTAGACCCACATACTTCCAATTGCACGCTTGCCTGGAGGTAAATCTTCTAAAGTCCAGGTCTGATTTTCTTCTTGAGTGCTAACCTCACTTCCCATTGCTTTCCTCCATTTTTCAAATTTAACAGCAGTTTTGAAAGACTGTGGTTCAAAATTTGTTGTGATCGTAGCTAGATACGCTCGATGAGGTTCTAAGAAACGTTCACAATTCACATAATCATCAAGTGGGTATGAAGATGAAACTATACCCTCAGAAAGCTGTTTGCTTTGGACTGTATTTGTAATATAATCTTTCAAAGTCATTGGTGGTTGCCTAGGTCATGTGGATTGACGTACCGGTGGTGGTGGCAAGGGAGCTACAGGAACTACTGGTTGAACAATTTGCGGGAGAATAGGAGCCGGTGGCGGAAGCTGGGGCGGAGCAGCTGGGGTCGGTGTAGGACAAGCTTCCCGGACCAATTCAATTTCTGGTGACAGCGGAGACCTTGTTTCAGCAGTGATTGAGTTTGGCGAGTCTGATGTCGTTGGTAGCTGAGATGAGGAAGACGACGAGGATTCAATAGAAGGTGATGACTCAGCAGTTGATGGATTTAAATGGGCTGTATCTGGTTCTCTTTGTGGGCCTTGTTTGGAGTGGTGATTAGTTGGAGAGGCCCAATTTTCTTCTTCTAATATATGAGCATTATAAAGCGAGGTCCATAAATCACCTTCATCGTTAATTCCATGTTCCAGAACTGCTGCAGTGCTGATAAAGGGAAAATGATCTTCATAAAAAATCACATCTCTGGAGACAAAGAAATTGTTTGTCTCTAGATCATATAACCGCCACCCTTTCTTGCCGTAAGGATATCCAACAAATGCACATTTGCGACTTCTTGAAGCAAATTTATCTCCTTTGTGAGTTTGATTGTGAGCATAACATAAGCTACCGAAAACCCGTAAGTGAGCATAATCCGGAGCTTTGTTGTATAACATTTCAAACGGCGTCTTGCCAGCAATAACCGTGCTCGGAGTTCTGTTAATTAAGTACCCTGCTGTCAAAATACACTCTCCCCAAAACTCAATTGGCAAGTTAGCTTGAAACCTCAATGCTCTTGCAACATTGAGAATATGCCTATGCTTTCTCTCAGCTCTTCCATTTTGTTGTGGCGTACCTACACACGACGTCTCATGATTGATTCCAAGACCCCGAAAGTAATTAGTTAAGCTCATGAATTCTGTTCCATTATCCGATCGTACACTTAGCACATTCGTGTTGAATTGCCGAGCAACTATAGAGACAAAAATTTTGATATGTGATGAAGTTTCTGTTTTGTCGACAAGAAGATACAACATAACACTTCTTGAGTAATCATCAACGATAGTAAGAAAATATCGTGCTCCACTATGTGATTCCACACGATAAGGACCCCATAAATCACAATGAACTAACTCGAAAATAGCCTTAGTTTTATTGATACTTGATGGAAAAGAACATCTTGTTTGCTTGGCGCGAAGACAAACATCACACGCCTTATTCGAAATTTCAGAGATAACAGAAACAGAAACATTTGGTAATGAACCAACAGCCTTTGCAGATGGATGTCCCATACGATGATGCCACAACTCATAGTTTTTCACGTCTTGAGTGGTAACTGCTGCTGCCAACTCCACTCTGCAAAAACGGAAGGTTCCTGACTCTCTCTTAGCCGCTCCAATCACCGTCCTCGTAACGCGGTCCTGGATCACAAGAAACCAATCAGCCATCTGTACTACACACTTAATCTCATCCAACAACTGGCCCATAGCAATTAGATCAGACTGTAATTCTTCAACATAGAAGACAGATTTTAGAACCAGACTCGACCCCAAAACAACTGTGCCTTCTTGTATTGATATTCTTTCCCTACCATCAGCTAAGATTATCAAGACCGGTTCCATTCTTCTTACATTCGTCAGAATATTAAAATTCCCAGTGAGGTGATTTCTGTTTTCATTCCTTTTTAGATTTCTGTCGAAATCTTTTGTCTTGTCACACGTTACTGATCATTATTTCATGCTATTGTTTTGAAAAACTTTGTTATTTCTGTTTTTTTTTCTTTTTTCATATCGCCGTTGGATTTATCTTTTTATTTTTTATTTTTTGTCATGCTAATACGATTTTTCAGTATGAAATTTTGTTGTTTAAAAAAAAAAGTAAAGTAGTTTTTTTCCATATTCCAAACTATTTTTTCAGATACCGCATTTTTTTGTTTTGTTCACGCCATTTAAAAACATTAACCACAGTTGCATAAGCCTTTAAATTATGGTTAATTTTTAACTCAAAACCTCTAATTAATTAAAATTTTAATTTATTTTTTGTGAACCGCGTTTTGAAATTGAAATTGGTCACCGGTTTTATAGTTTTACTCAAATCCGAGTTTTACTTCAAACAAGACTTGGCTAAGTGACCGATTCCCAATTCAACCAGTCCAAGTTTCAAAACCTTTGCAAAATTAATAAAGGGTATTTTTGTTATTTCCATGTACTGAACGTGAGACCATTGTTATTTACCTAAAAAAACTGCACCATAATTATTTTCCAACAGATAATCTAGATTTAGGCTATTTTACAAATTAATCCTAAACCAAACCAAACCAAACCAAACCAAACTAAATATCAAATGGTTTATATATTGTTTTAGTTTTTTGTAAAAGCAGTAAAACTGTAAACCATAAACCGAAAACAACAAAACCGAATTACATGTGGATTTGATATGGTTTCAGTTTTTAATTCTGTGTTTTTGCAATCGAATCATCAAATATCTAAAACCCTTCAATTCACTCTGTTACTTCCCTTCTCTAGCTTTTTCCCAAAACGACAGCAAAATCAGTGAGACTGAGAAAGTCTTCGTCACATATACTTATCCTCTTAACATTTCGTATCAAAGTCTCCCGATCTTCCTTCAAAAATTTTGTCTTTACACTTAAGAGTTCATCACAACCTCGTCGCCATTGATGGGTTAGTGTTACTTTTCCATTAATTTAGGGGTTTAGAGTATTCATACCAAAACAAATTCTTAACAAAGCAATTTCCCAATTTTGTTTTTGTTTCAGTTACAGCTATGTTTACTGCGTCATCATCTTCTCCAATTACATCTCTTCTCTACCCAAAAGCTTATAAGTTTGGTCAAACAAAGTCGAATTCAAAGAGATTCTTCTCACTTCGTGCTTCTTCGTTACCTGTTTCTGATAACAAGCTTAAATTTGAATACACACCATGGCTTATCGTTGGACTTGGTAACCCTGGAATTAAGTATTACGGAACAAGACATAATGTAAAATTTCACTCTTTTACATTCATTTTTTGATGTTTAGTAATCAAAGATCTATTCTTTATGATTCTTCATTTTGTTATGTGCAGATTGGTTTTGAGATGATTGATCATATAGCTCGAACAATGGATATTTCTATGAATACAATACAGTCCAAGGCTTTAGTTGGGATAGGTTATTTTCTCACTAGTTTCTTGATTTTGATTTTGATTCATTTTTCATTTGTTTGTTTGTTTATTTTGGGATTTCATTATGTGACCAGCACAGGTTCTGTTGGAGAAGTTCCAATTTTGTTAGTTAAACCTCAAGCTTATATGAATTATAGTGGTGAATCGGTTAGTCTTCTTCCATTGTTACCTCTTGTTGACATGAGAATTTGTGAACCTAAAGGCTTTTGGCCTTGTATTCTAACTTGAAATGGTGTTATACTTATCTTTGATTTCTTAAGGTTGGGCCGTTAGCAGCGTATTATCAAATACCCTTACGCCATATTTTGATGGTAAGTACAAAATCTTTTTGTTTGCTGTGTGATGATAATGAAATGGAATTGATCAAAAGATTGTATTTGTCTCTATGGTGTAGATATATGATGATATGGGTTTGGCTAATGGGGTCTTGAGGCTTCAACCAAAAGGAGGTCATAGTCTCCACAATGGGTAAGTATCATCTCTGGATAGGGAAGTGATTAGTATTGGTTCTTTTGGTTTAGGGAATGAAAAAAAAAAAAAACTGTGAGAAAAACATCTATGAAGTAAAAAATTTAAAATTTCCAGCATTCTTATTTCTGAGTAGTTTGAATTGGAAATGTGGAATGTGTTCAATTTATAAACATTATCCTCACTCTTGAGGAAGAGTGATATAATCTAATCCATGGACAATGAAGAATCTAATCTAAATCGGATACTCTAAAAGTGTTTATATTGTTAGGAAGTGAATCACATTATGGTGAAAGTAATGCATCTTCATTTACAGTTTTTAATCAGAATTAGAACAATGTAACATTTTGTTCTGCTTTTCTGAAAAAATCCTATAACTTCTTTTTGCTATGTGTCAGATTGAAGAATGTGACAGAACAATTAAATGGTTGTCGAGGCTATGCCCGCTTATCAATTGGTTAGTGTTCCGGTTTCATCATTGAAGTCTTCTTTCTTTCACCAAAAGAAGCTTTTACAATCATAGTAACATTGTCTGGTAAATTGCAGGAATTGGGAAGCCACCTGGTAACATGGACATGAAAGCTTTTCTTCTCCAGAAATTCAGCCCATTGGAGCGTAAACAGGTAAAAACTTAAATTCACCAGTCAATTGATCACTGAAAGTCTGAAACTTTTTTGGATTAAAGACATTATACGACTACTTGTTCATCGAATTTAAATGGATATGTTCAACCGAATCATTTTAGATCGATGCGGGGCTCGAACAAGGTGTTGAAGGTGTGAAGACACTTGTTGAAGAAGGATTCAGTGACTCAATATCTCGATTCAATTTGGCGCAGAAATACAAGTTTCACGCAGTTTGATTTCTTATCATTTGCTTCCATCCTGATACTTGTCACATTAACAGTAACACCATATTCCAACATTTGTTAAGTATCATTAGTCTTTATATTTGCTTTTTTTTTTGTTAAAGATTAAGTTAAAAGTAATGTCAACCGGGTTTAAAGTAACAGTAAGCTTATTGAATCAAAGCAAACTGTATCGCAAGAAGACCTGAAGGAGATTCACTTTCTGCCCGTAAAATCTTTCTTTATATAAGCTTTATAATTTTGATTCTTGAAGATTAATTTTTAAATGCCTATTCTTTTGTGTGGAAAAAAATGCTGTTTTGCCTCTCTGATGTGAATATGTTTGTTTATAACTTAATATTATCACCGAGTTGGAGTTACTTTTGGCAATTTAATTAACTATGAAAACAAAAAACACAATGAAATAATATTAGCTCAATACATATATACGTCCTGTTTCCTTTCAATATGGTAAAAATTTCGTTAAAATCATGGATGGTTTGAAGGTAAAAAAAAAAGGGCAAATATTATTTACCAGACTTATATAATTGCTGCCGTCAAAAGAAATTGGTGTATAATTGTTGTTTAAGAAAATTAATGACCGTTTGATCGATGATTCACTGGGTCCCACACTCCCAAAATAAGACCGTTATTAGTAGTAAGAAAAAAGAAAAAGGGCAAAATCGTCAACACAACAAAAGAGTCTCTTCTAGTTTCTATCAGACCGTTGCGAAGTAAAACGAAGAACAAACAAAAACCCATAAAACCCTTTCTTCACATTAAATAAAGTCTTTGCATTCGCAAACAACAAACTCAACTAATCCAAAAAAAAAAAAAAAACTCTCTTCTTTATTGAAGAAGAAATTTGATCTCGAGATCGTATCCATTAATGGCGGATATAATCTCAAATCCAAGCATGGAACAACTGTTCTTCTCTGTAGATCCAATGTCTCTTATACTCTCTCAAAACTCCGACGCACATCAGCTTAAACTCTTGTTAGACAATTTCTCCGGTTTCGAAAGAGGTCCAAGATACGATGAATACTCAAGATTACGCGAATCAAAGCTTCGAATGAAACGAGATTTCCAGAAATTCCTCGAGGAAGAAGAAGAAGAAGAAGAAGAGCCAAGGATCAAAAAACAAGTTAGATTCGAGGGTAATTCAGTAATTTCACTCAAAGAAGAAGAGAAGTTTTCACCGGAGAAGAAGAAACAGACTCGATTTGGGTTTTCTCCGATGAGAAAAGCTGTTCCGTCTTCGTTGGCTCAATCTGTTCCTGATTTCTCCGCTGTGATACGTAAAGAGAATCGTCGTCCGGTTAATTTCAACGCTACTACTCCGCCTCTACCGTCTTCGAAGATTAGAAACGGTGGCGTTTTGATGGGATCGTGTTCTTCTTCTTCCGCCGCTGCGAGAGGGAGTAAGTCGGCGAGTGTAGGGGAGAAGAAGAGTAAAGGAATGATGATGATGGGAATGGCGCGTAAAAGCTACGCGAGTGTTGAGGATCTTAAGAAAATTTCGATTGCTGCTGCTTCTGCTATTAACGGTGGTGGTGGAGGAGGAAGAAAAGCTGGTGACGGTGGTGGTGGTCGCCGGACTATTCTTGGTTACAGACAAATTTACTGATTTTGTTTTCCAAAGCTTTGATATTTTTTTCCACGATTTCTTTTTTGTTCGGTTTTGATTGATGAGAATAAATTCTTGGATTTGATTTTCTTTTTTGGTCTTGTTGATGTGTTGGTGTGTTGGTGATTGATTTGTTTGTAAAAAATATACATACATTCTTGATATAAAACTTTTGTGATTCTTTCAAGCTAAAGTAATCGAATCATTATGTCACATTCATTAATCTATTGCCTAAGTTATTTTTAGTACAATTTTCTTTTATAACACTTTTAAGAAAAAAACCATTTGAAAAAAAAATCTCATCCTTCAAAAGCATTTATGAAAGAAATTAAGACTAATATTTTTAAACAAACTAATTAATTATGAATGGGAAAATAACATTTTTAACTTTGAAAGTGTCACATGCTAGCACTTTAAATCTCAAAGGTATTACACTAACATTTTAAACCTTTAAACTATTTTATTAACACTTTAAACCTTGAAACTATTTCCCACATTTTTCCGCCATAAAATTGATTGTAAAATATTTACCGAAAAACTAACAAAATTTCTGACGGTAATCCGATAAAACATTTTGACGGTAATCCGATGGATTTTTGATAAAATAGTTTCGTCGAAATTTTAAAAATTCAAATGGCTATATCAATGTACATATTTTCCAACAGATTCCCGACGGTTTCTCGAATATTGTCTTACGGATTACTGACATAACTATTTTGTCGAAAATTCGTCGGATTAAGATCCCATCAAAATTTTGTCACTACAAGAATATGTTAAGGAAAACTGACAGAATTTCCGACGTGATCTTAGTCCGATGGATTTTTGACATAATAGTTCCATCGATAATTGGTCGAACAATTTTTGACGGATTTCGAGTAACCATCAGAAATCCGTTGGAAATGTGTAAGTTGCTACAACTGTTTGAATTTTTAAAATTCTGACAAAACTATTTGGTTGGAAATCCGTCGGGTTACCGTCAAAATATTTCGTCGGACTACTGTCAGAAATTCTGTTAGTTTTTCGGTAAATATTTTATAATGAATTTTATGACGGAAAAACGCGTTAAGTAGTTCTAAGGTTTAAAGTGTTAGTAAAAATAGTTTGAAGGTTTAAAGTGCTAGTGTAATACTTTTGAGGTTTAAAGTGATAGCATATAACACTTTCAAGTTAAAAATGCTATTTTTCTAATTATGAATTTAAGAATGTAAAGGCACTAAAATAGGAAAGGGCAAACAATGATTAGCCAGTAGGGATTTACTAAACTTTAATACTTCACCGTATCACATAAACAGTTTGGACAAAAATGATTTTCTCTACCTTAAAACAATACCATTCTTTATTCTTTTTACATAAGGCTAAAACATTAAAATAGATTTATGTAACACAGGAGTGAAAAAAAAAAGATTTATGTAATACAGATTGATTGATATTTTACAAGTTTGAAAGGATATCTCTAGAGATCATGTGGTAATGTGTAGGATAAAGAATTTTGTAAAAATATATAAAATATTATAATCATTTTAAATTCTAAAATTGTAGATTATTATAAATTATATATCATTTATAAACATAATGGTCCCTTTCACGATGTTGAAATGAGAATTTCATATAAAAAAAGAGAGGAGTAATATTTTTTTTCTTTGAAAAATGAATTGATGTGAAACAAACACAAATCTCTAAAACATCATATAATACTATAAAACAGAGAGGGACTACTATTTTTTCCAATTGATTTTTTTCATGGGAAGAAAGATTAAAATCGGCGCCAATGACATAAGAGAAATCATAGGTAACATATTAAGAATATTATTTCCATCTAATTGTATCTCCAACACACTCTATTTTTCACTTTAAATGGTATTTTGGAGTAAAATTTGCTCCAACTTTAAACTCAATCTAATTGTCGTTTTTATACCAACTAGTGTAGCGGTTGGAGGATATATTGGAAAAAGTTCATATTAATAGTCAGGGTCCCATAGCAGACGACTAAAGAAACTGTTTTTTTTTTCCGGCGCCGCCTACTGTGGGTCTTAAACCTTTTAGTAGACCACATGCACAAGGTCTGCATGATATCTGCCTATTTCACCAAACACTAAACTGATACAAACGACTATAAAAGTTTGAGTTTAGGTTCTCTTAAGATGTTAAAGCTTACGACTCATCAGATATCTTAGCGATTTGAACTCTTCTTCTCTGAAAAATGATTGGGAGAAAATATTAGAGTTAAGGTTCAACAATGGATACAATACCTCGTGTACTTGGCACAAGTTCGGTCTAACACGACTTTGTTTGTTTGTGTTTGTGTTTTGTGTTTTTTTTTTGTTCTTTCTAAATATGTATATTAAAATGTAATACGAGGATAATTCAGAAAAGAAAAAATTGAAATCATTTGATTTTTTCCGAATTATGCAAAGTATTCACTAGGTATTCTATCCCAACTACTTTAAGAAATTAATTAATGTAAAAAAACCACAATTTTGAAAACATCATATATAGGTAAAACTATTTAGAATTGTCTTTTTCGCGATGTTGAATTGAGAATTTAATACAAAAGAGGGGAGTAATATTTTTTCCTATTGAGAAATGAATTGACGTGAAACAAACACAAATATATACGTAATATTGGTGTTTGTTTTGCATCTACTAAATTAATAAAAAGTAGACGTTAAAAAAACACTTAAACAATATGTTAACTACTAAAATGATATCAAACAGACAAATATATATGTACATAATTATATATTAGTTATGAAATAAAATAAAATGAGTTTCTGTAATTCGAAATTAACAATTAAAGAACCATCTACAAGAAATGGAGGACCTCGCATTATCTTTTTGAGGGCCAAACATTTTTTCATGATCTGTTAATTTTTGGTTGCAAAGCATTTTGCAAGCTTCTTCACAAATTCTAGGATTAAGGTTTGCTACTTTCATACATTGATTCGGGATGCAATGTTTTACACACATTTTTACATTGATTGAATCAACAATGTGTGCCGAATACAGCATCATAAATATAGCTACAATCATGAATATACTGCATGTTTTCTTCAACATTTGAGTCGCCATAATGTACACTTTGAAGTAGTGATGAATACCACAAATGCTAAATGAGAATTATAGTTTTTTTGTTCTGTTTATAATTATGAACAAGATGATTTGTTGAGTAAAGTTATGGTACCGTATGTGGTTTATATAGTAAAACTAATGTTGTCTATTTTTAGTAGTTATTTTATGTTTAAACGTTAACTATTTTGTTAGTTTCTCTTTCTACGATAATGCATCAAACAAGTTTTGGTGAAATTTGTTGTACTTTATAATTATAGTTGTCCAAAAAATTCTTTACTAAGAAAAAACAGAAATGAATTGTTTGTGGTGAAAACTCTAGCTTGCCGCTATGTAGACTCATATACTATTTTTTTTAACTTTGTAACTGCATGTTATATATATACTAGATTAGGACCTGTCCGATGGGCGGGTTTCTTAATTTTAAAATAAATTAAATGTAAGCAAATTTATTAAATTAAATATTTGTTGTTACAGATATATCTTAAATATTTTAGGAAAAAAAGTAGAAATAATGTTTTGTTAGAGAAAATAGTTATTTTACAAATGTTTTTTACATAAATAAATTAATTTAACTTTTTATATTAAATTTTTATTATTAATATATTAAAAAATATATAATGTCTAGTAGTTTTTGGTTCCATTTTGTTGTTTGTTTTTCCGACCACCGTGTAAGATAAGGTTGGAAAAAATATCTAAAACCCGAATAACCAAACCGAATCCAACCCAAAAAGGGTACCAACCCGACAAAAATCCGAATAGGTCCTAGACTCATATATCCGAAGGACCAAAAACCAAATGGATATCCGAAATATTTAAAATACAATTATATACCCAAAAGTATTAATTGTATTTAAATTTGATTTAACCTAATTACCCTACAATTAGAAATTTGAAAATATCAATTATTTTTATACTAAAATACCCAAAATTAGCAAAAATTTATCTGAAAGTTCATAGTTATATTTGTGAAAATTTAACCAGTTTTTCATTTATTTTTTCCAATATTTCGAGTATCGGAACCTTGCTTAAATTTCGAACAACAAAACCAAACAACAAATTATAAATACCCAAATGGTTCATAGACCTCTAAACCCGAAAACCCAAAAAACTGAACTAAACCCGAATGCACATGCCTAGTGTCAGATATGAAAAAACAAATCTGGTAACCGGCATTTATTTTCTTGCTCATATCTAGGCGAGAATTTCTTCTGGTAAGATCTTCGGTTTTCCTCTAAAATCTTCTGGTTTAGATTTTTTATTGGTTCCAAACCGAATATCCTTTTTTCTTGCACATTCACTCATCGAAATCCTTCACAATTCCTTGAAAATTTATAAATTTATTGGAACTTAAATAGTGTAGTAATATAAAAATCTAAATTTGAAAAAATATTTAAATTTTATTGAAATAAAAATATTTAACATATATTAGAAAAATGGAAACTACAAATTATCCACTTTATTATTTAATTTTTTTTCTTTAATTTTTCTTTTTGATTAAGGAAAAGGAAAAATAACATAATTTTTATGAAACATGTCATAATTTTATCGATCAACCGACACGTGTCATGATCTTATGAATTATAATTTCGACACGTGTCAACTCTCGTGAGTGCAACCCAACTTTATATAATAAGATATATATATATATATATATATATATATCAGAAAGATCTATTTAACTAAATTTATTTAACGGAAATTTTATTAAATAAATACATATGAGAAATCTAGAAAATAGTTAAATACTAACTCTCAGTTAAGCTTAGTCACTATCATCTTACGCTAAAAATAGACATAATCGTAGGATCTTTGTCGCTATTATTATCTTATCCTATTATGTTCTTGCCATTCGCCATGTGATGCTAAAACTTAAATTGAAAATACTTAACAAATAAACCTTAAGATTTATATAAATAAAATACTTGAATTGAAAACAGAAATTTGACCCACAAATATGATACCATACCAGAAATTCCCATAATGGAAACATGAGTTGAATTCTACCCATAGATTTTCCATTCCTCCCATGTGGTCATTTGATATCTTCTGTTTTAAGTGTTTTTAAAATTTTATTTAGCATTAGTTTCTTGCATGAACACTGCATTTTAAGGAGGATACAGACATAGTTTGCATTAGTTGCATATGCATCTTGTTTTATAGGTTTTGAAGTATATTGAGAAAGAAAATGAATCACATGGGAGTTTAGTGATGTGTAGCGCTTTAGAGGCCTTAGTGGTCACTAACGGGGAGGCGCATCGGCTTTGATACACCGTTGGAGGCTCGATGAAACATGGTTGGAGATGTGGCAGGCTCATGTAGCGGCCTTTGCATTACGTTCAATAACAACGGGCAAGTCCAGCAGCGTTGTGTGGTCGGTGTACCTCGGCGGGGTGCTGCACCAGGAAGAAAAAGCCGCGAAAAGCATGACAAGACTTGGCTGAAGAACTAGTCATATAATCACACTCATTTTTTGTATTTTTTAATATTCATATAATTTAAGTCATCTTATTTGTATGTGATGTGTTTTTTATTATTATTCAGTTATGTTTCATTTAAAATTATTTACTAATTAAAAATAAATGTTTAGATGAAGTTAATCAAAAATTAATTATTTTTGAAAGATTTGTAAGGTCTAAAATATTATTTATTGTTGTTAATATTATTTATTAATTATTTGATGTGAAATTGACTTAATATTTGAAACTAGAATACCCAAAATTAAGAGGAAGATCTATTATAAATCAGTCAAAGAACATTGATAAACACTTAAATAATATGTTAACTACTATAATGATATCAAATAGACAAATATATACATACATAGTTATATATTAGTTATGAAATAAAATAACATGAATTTCCGTAATTCAAAATTAACAATTAAAGAACCATCTACAGGAAAAGGAGGACCTCGTATTATCTTTTGGAGGGACAACCATTTCTTCATGACCTGTTAGTTTTTGGTTGCAAAGTTTTTTGCAAGCTTCTGCACAAATTGTATGATTAGGGTTTTTTGCTGATTTCATACATTGATTCGGGACACAATGTTTTACACACATTTCTACATTGATTGAATCACCAATGTGTGCCGAGTACATCATCATAAATGTCACTACAATAATGAAAATATTGCATGTATTCTTCAACATTTGAGTCGCCATTATGTACTCTTTGAAGTAGTGATGAATACCACAAATGCTAAATGCGTATTATAGTTTTTTTTTTGTTCTGTTGATAATTATGAACAAGATGATTTGTTGATTAAAGTTATAGTAGCGTAGGTGGTTTATATAGTAAAACTAATGTTGTCTAATTTTAGCAATTATTTTCTGTTTAAACGTTAACTGTTTTGTTATTTTCTCTTTCTACGATAATGCATCGAACAAGTTTTGGTGAAATTTGTTGTACTTTATAATTATAGTTTTCCGAACAACTCTTTACTTGAATAAATTCGTTTGTATTGAAAACTCTAGCTTGCCGCTATGTAGACCCTAATGCTATTTTTTTTAACATTGTAACTGCAAGTTATATATATCATAAATATATATATTTAACTGAATTTATTTAACAGAAATTCTATTAAATAAATATATATGAGAAATTTAGAAATTGGTTGTATACTAACTCTCAGTTAAGCTTAGTCACCATCATCTTACGCTTAAAATAGACATAATCGTAGGATTTGTGGCTATTGTTGTCTTATCCTATTATTTTCTTGCCATTCCCCATGTGATGCTAAGACTTGAATTGAAAACACTTAACAAATAAATCTAAGGATTTATATAAATAAAAGATTCGAATTGCAAAAAGAAAATTGAGCCATAAATTCCCATAATGGAAACATGAGTTGAATTCTACCCATAGATTTTCCGTTCCTCCCATGTTGTCATTTGATATCTTCTGTATTTTAGTGTTTTGAAAGATTTATTTAGCATTAGTTTCTTGCATTAACACTGAATTTTAAGGAGGATACATGCATAATTTGCATAATTTGCATATGCATCTTGTTTTGTAGGTATTAAAGTAGATTGTGAAAGCGAATGAACCAAATGGGAGCTTTAGTGATGTGTAGCGCTTTAGAGGCATTGGTGTCATTAATGGAGAGGTGCATCGGCTTTGATACACCGTTGGAGACTCGACGAAATATGGCTGGAGATGTGGCAGGCTCGTGTAGCGGCCTTTGCATGGCGTTCAATGACAACAGGCAAGTCCAGCAGCATTGTGTGGTCGATGTGCCTTGGCAGGGAGCTGCACCGGGAAGTGGAGGCCGCAAGAAGCTTGACGAGACTTAGCTGGAGAACTAGTCATATAACAACGCTCATTTTTTGTATTTTTCAATAATTAAATAATTTTAAGTCATCTTATTTGTATGTTATATTTTTCATTTATATTCAGTTATGTTTTATTTTAAATTATTTATTAAATAAAAATATATGTTTAGATGAAGTTAATCAAACATTAATTTTTTTTGAAGATTTGTAAGGTCTAAAATGTTATTTATTGTTGTTAATATTATTTGTTAATTATTTAATAAGTAATTGACTTGATATTTGAAACTAGAATACCAAAAATTAAGAGGAAGATCTATTTTAAATCCTCTAAGAAGTTAGTAGTTCAAAGAACATTGATAAACACATAAATAATATGTTAACTACTATAATGATATCAAACAAACAAATATATACGTACATAATTATATATTAGTTATGAAATAAAATAACATGAGTTTATGTAATTCAAAATTAACAATTAAAGAACTATCTACAGGAAATGGAAGACGTCGTATTATCTTTTGGAGGGACAAACATTTCTTCATGACCTGTTAGTTTTTGGTTGCAAAGTTTTTTGCAAGCATCTTCACAAATTGTATAATTAGGGGTTTTTTGCTGCTTTCATATATTGATTTGGGAGACAATGTTTTACACACATTTCTACATTGATTGAATCAGCAATGTGTGCCGAGTACATCATCATAAATATAGTTACAATAATGAAAATACTGCATGTATTCTTCACCATTTGTGTCGCCATAATGTACTATTTGAAGTAGTGATGAATACCACAAATGCTAAATGCGTATTATAGTTTATTTTTCCTGTTTATAATTATGAAAAGATGATTTGTTGAGTAAATTTATGGTAGCATATGTGGTTTATATAGTAAAACTAATGTTGTCTATTTTAGCAGTTATTTTCTGTTTAAACGTTAACAATTTTGTTATTTTCTCTTTCTACGATAATGCGTCAAACAAGTTTTGAAGAAATTTGTTGTACTTCAAAACTGTTTCTTGCCGCTATGTATACCCATTTGCTATTTTCTTTTAAGTTTTTAAGTGCATGTTATATATATATATAGTAAAAATATATTTACATGAATTTATTTAGAAGTAATTCTATTAACTATATATATATATATATGTTAAATCAAGAAAATGGTTGAATACTAACTCTCAATTAAGCTTAGTCACCATCATCTTACGCTAAAAATAGACATAATCGTAGGATCTTTGTCGCTATTGTTGTCTTATCCTATTATTTTCTTGTCACTCCTATTATGTAATGCTAAAACTTGAACTGAAAACACTTAACAAATAAACCTTAGGATTTATATAAATAAAAGACTCTAATTGAAAACAGAAAATTGACCCACAAATATGATACCATACCATAAATTCCCATAACGGAAACATGAGTTGAATTCTACCCATAGATTTTCCATTCCTCCCAAGTGGTCATTTGATATCTTCTGTTTTTAGTGTTTTTAAAGATTTATTTAGCATTAGTTTCTTGCATTAACACTGCATTTTAAGGAGGATACTAGCATAGTTTGCATATGCATCTTGTTTTATAGGTTTTGAAGTAGATTGAGAAAGCGAATGAATCAAATGGGAGCTTTAGTGATTTGTAGCGCTTTAGAGGCATTGGTGGCCACTAACGGGGAGGTGCATCGGCTTTGATACACCATTGAAGACTCGACGAAAAATGGCTGGAGATATTGTGGCAGGCTCGTGTAGTGGCCTTTGTATGGCGTTCAACGACAAAGGGCAAGTCCAGCAGCATTGTGTGGTCGATGTGCCTTGACGGGGAGCTGCACAGGGAAGAAGAAGCCGCGAGAAGCTTGACGAGACTTGGCTGGAGAACTAGTCATATAATAGCACTCATTTTTTGTATTTTGTTTAATAATTATATAATTTTAGGTCATCTTATTTGTATTTTATATTTTTCTTTAGTATTCAGTTATGTTTTATTTTAAATTATTTATTAATTAAAAGTAAATGTTTATATGAAGTTAATCAAGAATTATTTATTTATGAAAGATTTGTAAGGTCTAAAATATTATTTATTGGTGTTAATACTATTTGTAAATTATTTGATGTGTAATTGTTTTGATATTTGAAACTAGAATACCCAAAATGCTAAATGCGTATTAAAGTTTTTTTTGTTCTGTTTATAATTGAAATGACCGCATTTTTTTTTTGCACATGGAAATAATGAACTAATGCTATACATTAAACATTCAAAACCATACAACAACCAATTACACAAACGACCACGAAGGTCAACAGTTCTACCGATTCAAACAATCCTACGAAAGCTACAAAAACCACAAAACTACCGGGTCCTAATCATCCCCTCCTCACTGCCTCGATTCCACAATGACACCTTATCTTTACCTGCATCGAAAAAAGTGATGCATCAACATTTGGTAAACTAAAATCTAAGTGAGATTGATCCTCCCAACAACAGCTTATATGAAAGCCACACGCAATTTCAAACAACCACAATAACAAAAAATCAAACGCACCACACATTAATTTCTACTCGATCAAAATCACGCATGAAAAATAATCCATGACCACAACCCTATCAATTCCTAATCATCAACCCATGAAAAGGCAATCAATAGCATCTATGACTAACCACTTAGCAATTCACAACAAGAAAAGCTAAAACACAAGCCACATAACAACATGATCGATCGACCAACCTATCGACCAACACCGTCGATACCCCCTATCGACCACACCTGGTCGATACACACTATCGACCCCGCTCTATCGACCACACCTAATCGATAGCCATCCTAAAATCCACCCAAAGAATTCATCGACATACGTATCGATCAACCCTGTCGATACACCCTATCGACTACGTTCTATCGACCACACCTGGTCGATAAACACTAGGAAAAATATCCGGCAGGATTTACCAACCTCACTCTATCAACCTGCCCTAGTTGATACACCCTATCAACCTTGCTCTATCGACCAGACCTGGTCGATAGACACCCAATTTTCCTAAACTTCACAACTTAGCCTTGACACAACCCTAAGGCTAAACCTCTAAACCACAACCAAAACACACATCAAGCAAGGCAATACCACACACCAAGCAACAAGGGAAAACACTCCCAACAAGCCATGAAATCACCAAGAAACCACAACACACACAAAACCACCAAGCAAACACATGAACAAAAATCAAGCTTTCAAGGCAAAACAACAACAAATCCATGGTTCTCTAACCACCACAAGCTTAGCAAACTCTAAGCTTGTGGTGATTTCATGGCTTGTTGGGAAAACACTCCCAACAAGCCATGAAATCACCAAGAAACCACAACACACACAAAACCACCAAGCAAGCACATGAACAAAAATCAAGCTTTCAAGGCAAAACAACAACAAATCCATGGTTCTTTAACCACCACAAGCTTAGCAAATTCTAGCTAAAGCTCCACACATGACCACAAGGCTTCTAAGCATCCTAGCAACCCCACAAGCCCCCAATCAAGGCCTAATGTTAACCCTTGGTCACAACTCACCTTAGAATGGATGGATCTATGCTTAGATGGACTCCCCAAGCTCCAGAAGATCTCTCATTCTCCTCCAAGCCCCACGCCCAAACCTTAGTTCTAACCCACTCTTTTTTTTCCAAGCTCCACAAGCTTCACACCCCCTTGATCTCGCAAGATCCAAACTTCTCACAAGCTCACCAAGCCTTTCTCTTCTTCTTCTCTCTTCTTTTTCTTAGCTCACAAGCTCAAGAACTCTCTTTCTCTCCCACAACCAACAAAAATGGCGACTAAGGAAGAAAAAGAAGGAAGAAGAGAAGCCAAATTGACTTTTGTCACTTGATTGAAAAAATCCCCACAACTTTTGAAACGATTTATGAAACCTCCAGAACAAATCTAAATTAATTATTTTAACCTCATAATTAATTTCTCTAGACTTGTCTAAGGTTCATAAACTTGAAAGAACTTCCAAATTAATTAAATTAATTAATTTTCGGAACACGGGTAATGAACAAGATGATTTGTTGAGTAAAGATATGGTAGCGTAGGTGGTTTATATAGCAAAACTAATGTTGTCTATTTTTTGCAGTTATTTTCTGCTTAACCGTTAACTGTTTTTTTATTTTATCTTTCTACAATAATGCACTGAACAAGTTTTGGTGAAATTTTGTGTACTTAATAATTATAGTTGTCAGAATAATTATTTACTAAGAAAAAACAGAAATTAATTGTTTGTATTGAAAACTCTAACATGCCGCTATGTAGACCCGTATACTATTTTGTTTTTACATTGTAACCGCATGTTATTATATATATATATATATATATCTCATAATGATCTATTTAACTGAATTTATTTAACAGAAATTCTATTAACTAAAAATATATAAGAAATCTAGAAAATGGTTGAATACTAACTCTCAGTTAAGCTTAGTCACCATCATCTTACGTTAAAATTAGACATAACTGTAGAATCTTTTTTGCTATTGTTGTCTTATCCTATTATTTTCTTGTCATTCCCCATGTGATGCTAAAACTTGAATTGAAAATACTTAACAAATAAACCTTAGGATTTATATAAATAAAAGACTCGAATTGAAAACAGAAAATTGACCCACAAATATGATACCATACCATAAATTCCCATAATCGAAACATGAGTTGAATTCTACCCATAGATTTTCCATTCCTTCCATGTTTTTAGTGGTCATTTGATATCTTCTGTTTTTAGTGTTTTTAAAGATGTATTTAGCATTAGTTTCTTGCATTAACACTGCATTTTAAGGAGGATACAAACATAGTTTGCATATGCATAATGTTTTGTAGGTTTTGAAGTAGATTGAGAAAGCGAATGAATCAAATGGGATCTTCAGTGATTTGTAGCGCTTTAGATGTGATGTGATTCTGGTTAGGAATCGGGTCCCAATTTCGACACCGTGAAGTTATGGAAAATGAAATCAATATAGGCTCGACACACAAGCAAAGAAAGAGGTGAAATGGATTGATAGACACCACAAAAGGTTGCGGAAGACCCTTTGAAACGTCTTAAGAGATCGAGATTCAACATATGAAAAAGGATCAATGATCTGTACTTAAAAAGTTTGAGAATAAAAAGAAAGATGAGTTCTACAAACAGCACACACGAGAATATAAAGAAGAGGAAGAAGCAAGAAACATCCCATGACTCAAAATAGCATGCAAAGAGTTTTGGAAATAATTAAAATAATTAAAACATAGTTTTTAAATAAAAATAACTCTTCAGCTCCATTTCCTTCCTTTGGCCACGAGATCCTTCTTATTAATGGGCATTGGGCCTGATCTTGACCAAAAAATGGGTTAATGAGAAATGTGATCCACTTGCCTCATTAAAAACCTTTTACCGGAAAACCCAATGGGACAAAACCGAAGAGAAGGGAAAAATAGTACAAATGGAACACATGCCCATTTGTTGATCATCTTTAGCATGTATCAAAACCAATGAGGTTTGGATAACATCTTCTCTGTTCTTGCTCAAGTGATCCAAATGATTCTTTATGCAGTTAAGTAATCGTCCAATAGCATGGTTGGACTTCTTGGTCTTTAAACGAGTCTTGGCTCTGAGAGGTACTTCCAAAGCATCCTTAGCTCCATGCTTGTCCATGTCTTCATCTCTTATCCATGTTCCATGCTCCAGGTCCTTAGAGCTATCCATTATCATATCAAGAGGCATTCACTACAAGAAATCTACCGCAAAACCGACGGAATTTCTGACAGACGATAATCCCGTCGGAAAAAATCGACGGCTTCCCGACGGATTCCCAAGATTTGAAAATTCTGGCAATCCGTCAGAAATCCGTCAGAATTTTCTGATGGAAATAAATTCATCGGGAAATTCTGACAGATTTCCGATGGAATTTCCAACAGAAATCCATGCCGTTATATTCCGACGGATATCCCACGGAATTTCTGATGGAAATCCATGCCATTATATTCTGACAGATTTCCGATGGATATCCATGCCGTTATATTCCGACGGCTTCTGGAAATATGTCAGATAATATGAACGTTAATGTAGCCATTGAATTTATCGTTGTAAACCGACGGATTTCCGACGGAAACAAGTTTATATATATGTTTCTCCCTTCCTCCATCCCAATACTCAACAAGCTTAATTTCATATCTCTCTCTCATTTCTTGTTTACTTAATACGAATTCTAAAAAAAAAGTGAAAAATATGTCTAGATATTTTCGATCATGGATGGACGAACCATTGATGGATCCGGAGACGAACAATTTGAACGAGGAGTATGCACGAGGCATATACGAGTTCATGGAAGTGGCGGGAAAGCAACCGCGTGTTCAAAAATCAGGTAAGTTAAAATGTCCATGTTCAATTTGTAGGAATTCTCGTAATGTTGCGAAAGAGATAGTTTGGCATCATTTGTATAGTAATGGGTTTACGCCGGGTTACAAGATATGGTATTTACATGGAGAAACAAATGTTGAGTATGGTAGTACTAGTGAACCAACTGTCTCAGATTGTTTAGGAGGTAGCACGAAAGTAGAAGTAGGCGTAGGGAGCGTGCAGATGGTGAATGATGCGTTTAGAGAGAATGTCGAGTTTAGTGGTGAAGAAAGAGATAGGTTCGAAGAACCTAATTTAGAAGCAAGAAGATTTTTTGATATGTTAGATGCTGCAAAGCAGCCACTATATAAAGGGTGTAAAGAAAGTCATTCGCCTTTATCATCTGCAAGTAGATTGATGACGATTAAGACGGATTACAATTTGGCAGAGGAGTGCGTTGATGCGATAACAGATTGGGCGAAAGATTTATTGCCAGAAGATAATCTTTTACCCGGATCATACTACGAGGTATAAAAACTTGTATCTGGTCTTGGTTTACCGTATAAGGTAATAGATGTGTGCATCGACAACTGTATGCTATATTGGAGAGAAGATGAAAACCGCAAAGGATGTCAATTTTGTCGTAAACCACGGTATCAGGAAAGTAGAGGCAGAATTCAAATTCCATATAAATGTGTGTGGTATTTACCAATAATAGAGAGGTTGAAGAGGTTATATACTTCTCAGCGCACGGCAGAGCCAATGAGATGGCATGCAGAACATCATCAAGATGGAGATATTACACATCCTTCAGACGCAGAAGCTTGGAAACATTTTCAATCATTGTATCCGAATTTTGCGTATGAGCGAAGGAATGTGTACCTCGGGTTATGTACAGATGGTTTTAACCCATTTGGGAAGCATGGAAGGAAGTATTCGTTATGGCCCGTAATTGTAACCCCTTACAATTTGCCTCCATCTCTGTGCATGCGTAGAGAGTTTTTATATCTCTCGATTCTTGTTCCCGGCCCAGAGCATCCGAAGAGATCACTTGATATATTCCTCCAGCCATTGATCTATGAGTTACAAATGCTATGGGAGCATGGTGTGGAAGCGTACGATGTTTCAACCCAGCAAAACTTTAAGATGCGTGCGGTGCTTATGTGGACCATAAGCGATTTTCCAGCATATGGTATGTTATCTGGATGGACAACACATGGGAGATTATCGTGTCCGTATTGCCAAGACAACACTGATGCATTCCAACTGAAGCACGACAGAAAAAGTTGTTGGTTTGATTGTCATAGAAGATTTTTACCTAGTGATCATCCGTATCATCGTTCGAGAACAATGTTTACGAAGGATAGGCAAGTTTTTGATGGTCCACCGCCTGAGATAGACGGTGAGACTTTATTGGAGCAGTTGAGAGATTTTGGTGCTGAGATGACTCCTTATTGTGGGGGTAATGGACATGAACCTATTTATGGTGTCGGTGAATTTCATAGCTGGCACAAGAAGAGAATATTTTAGGATTTGCCTTACTGGAAGAACCATTTATTGCGGCATAATCTTGATGTGATGCACGTTGAGAAGAAATTCTTTGAGAACATCATGAACACTGTCTTAAACGTCCAAGGGAAGATGAAAGACAATATGAAATCTAGATTAGACTTGCCAGCATATTGCGATCGAGGTTTTCTTGAAGTGCTCCCAAATGGTCAATGTACATTTCCATTATACCGGTTAGAAGCAGCAAAGAAAACAGAATTTTTTGATTGGATTCACGACGATGTTAAATTCACTGATGGATACGCATCTAATCTGCGTAACTGCATTGATTATGGAGAAGGAAAGTTTACTGGAATGAAGAATCATGATTGTCACGTTGTGATGCAGAGGCTTCTTCCATTCGCTTTTGCTCATCTTCTTCATAAAGACGTCCACCAAGCAATTGCAGGAGTAGGTGCTTTCTTTCGCGATTTATGCACAAGAACACTTACTGTAGAGGGAATCCAAAATTTACAGGCCAATATCCCGGTGATCCTTTATAATTTGGAAAAGATATTTCCACCATTTTTCTTTGATGTGATGGAACATCTTCCGATCCACCTCCCACGAGAAGCAGAACTAGGAGGCCCGGTTCAATATCGTTGGATGTATCCATTTGAGCGGTATATGTTTCATCTGAAGAAAAAGGTTAAGAATTTGAGTAGAGTAGAGGGATCTATTATCACCCAGAGCATCAACGAAGAGGCTTCACAGTTTACTGAATATTACTTCCCGTCAGAAGTTCGTACGAAGAGTAGACGTCCTAGTCGCCATGATGATCGTAATGAGAGAGCGATTTACCCCGTCGTTGTTCCAGAGTTATTTTCCCAAGTTGGGCGAGTCAGTGGCAAAGGAAAAAGGCGTAAATTATCTCAAGAGGAGTTTAAACACTTGCATATGTATATCCTAACCAATTGTGAAGAAATTACGGAATACGAAAGGTAAACAAAAATTCTTTTGCGTCATTTAATGTATAATTGATTATTTTATATGTTATTTCTAACTTGTAAACAATTTTAGTTTTCGTACAGGATTTACATAGCATTAATACGAGGGTACTATATGGATAAGACAAAAGACGAGCTTCAAGTCCATAAGGAGGAGGATTTTATGCCTTGGTTGCAGTTTTACGTAAGTGTTTAAAAACACTAAATCATTTAATAAATATATTTTTTTATACTAATTTGTAACTTATTTTTGTAGGTTTCTGAAGGAGTAAGAAGCGGACAGACATTTCCGACATGGTTATTAGAATTTGTTAATGGTCCAAACTACATTGCAACTTCTTATCCTAGATACTGCAGTCGGGGATATGGGTTTAGGGTTCATGACGAGAGAAGGACAAGGCAAACTTCAGATTCTGGTATTTCAGTGAAATCTGGTAATGATGTTTACTACGGCGTTCTTCAGGAAATATTGGAAGTGTGGTACCCAGGAATGTTAGACTTGAGGTGCATTGTTTTCAAGTGTGATTGGTATGATTCAACACTCGGTCGTGGGCTTCATGTGGACCAATTTGGTGTTACGTCTGTTAATTCAAGTCGGAGCCTAGAAACGTATGACCCATTCATTCTAGGATCACAAGCTGAGCAGGTAGGGTACAAAAATTAGTGTAATTAATACTCAATTCATTATTTTGTTATAATAATTACAAAATTTATATGTTTTTTTTAGGTGTGCTATATTCGTTACCCTCGAGTTACACGGTGGACAGATCCTTGGCGCACAGTTACTACAGTGACCCCGAGAGGAAGAATTTATGGAGTTGCAGAACACAATGCTTTACAGCCAGCAGCAGTTGTTCCAATGGATCCAGTTGAGCCTTCTTGTGATCTGGATCTTGTTGTTGATTTCACACAATTTGGTTTAGTTTTTTCCAAATCAGAAGAAGAACAAGGTGAATTTTATGAGGATTCAGACTCAATTCCATCTGAGGGATCAGCATCATCATCTGATATAAATTAGTTATATATGTGTGTTTTGTATTATTTTTTATTTTTACAGAAAGGTGTAAATTTGTTTTTTTTTTTTTTTTATTTATTTTTGACATTACGGTGTAAACCATAGGTCCTCGAAGACCACAGCTGACAAGCATTTTATAAGCTCAACTTGAGCTTTGTATATTTTTACAAGTTTTAATAAAATAAGATTTTTCCAGACATATATATTCCATAAACAAACACCTTAACAAACCCACAAAACTAATTAAACCAAATATACACAATAGCAATTAAACCAAATTTACACAATAACCATTAAACCAAATTTACACAATAACCATTAAACCACAAATAAACCCATATCCGTCGGAAATCCGTCGGAAATCCGTCGGAAATTCCGACAGATTCCCGATAGAAAGATAATTTAAAACCCTAAATACGGACACATGTTTTCGTAAAAAAATACTCATATCCGTCGGAAATCCGTCGGAATTTCTGACAAATATGGATATATTTTTAATTTAATTGTTATTGACACGTGTAACCCTAAAACCGTCGGAAATCTGTCTGTTTTTCCGATGGATTTCCGACGGTTTTGGGGGTTACATGGTTAATTTGTAATTTCTTGTACATCAAGACAATGTTAACAACAAACTTTGACAAAATAAACTAAATTATGTGATATATAACATATTTTCAAAAGATTTCGTTGGTCGACATGGTTCGACCGAAAGTGTTTGATAGATAAACATATAGTTAACATACAAGTTTACCAAAAATGAAATAATCTTATAAACTTTTGAAATTTGACAAATGAAAGATTTCTATAAGTTATTTGTGTTTGCAATCATGAATTTATAAAACTAAAAACATATGTTTACTGAAACGGTGGGTAAATAACCACTAATACCACAAACCCGACGGTCTTGTGGTAACACGTGTCCCCGTTTAAGGTTTGACTGGCCTATCAGAAGACATGCATATTTATATTATCCGTCGGAAATCCGTCGAAAATTTCTGATGGATTTTCGACGGATAATGAAAATGTAACCGCGAATATCTTTACAAATTTATGATGATTTTAGTAATTTATAAGTTTTTCCATCAATTATTCATTATTTTATAAATGTATAATTGTTTTGGAATAATAATGAATTTAAAATATTTTTTTGATAAATTTTTATTATTTTGATAATGTATAATTTTTTCATGTAATAATCATGGATTTACAAATTTATAATTGTTTTGGAATTAATACTTATAAATATAAATTTATGATGATTTTAGTAATTTATAAGTATTTCCATAAATTATTCATTCTTTTATAAATTTATAATTGTTTTGGACTAATAATGAATTTAAAATATTTTTTGATAATTTTTTTATTATTTTGATGATGTATAATTTTTTTCGTATAATGTTTGATTTCTTTTTTAATTTTTCTAGGGATTACGGTCGGTACCACCACTCACGCGGCGGCGGACGTAGTAGTCGACAGAGAGGTAGTTCTGGTTCGAGGAGTTCTCCTACACCGGAGACACATATCCCGGAGACAGCGCCTACACCGACGCCTTCACCTACTGCACCAACGCAGATGAGCGTCGAGAACTTTGTCGCTCAACCAGGACGAGATAGATTGCCTCTTCTCCATCCGGATTGCGAAGGCAGAGACACATGGTCAGTTTTTTTTAATTTTAAGAATTTTAATATTTATTTACTATTATTACTTTAGTTACCATTCAAATTATTTGCAATAATTTGTTTTGTAGGTTTGGTGATTCCAAAAATGGGATTTCCAAGTCCATTAACCGGATGCTCAATGGAATGCTTCGGCATCCGTACCCGATGTACAACCAAATGCCGATGGCAGATCAGGAATTGTGGTTTCGCCAATTTGCGGTAAGTACCTCATATTTTAAATTGTTTTACTTTTATTTAATATAGTTTATTTTAATTTAATTTTTGATTTGCAGCAAGAAATTAATTGGGACAGCCACATAACCGCCACGGTTAGACGATGCTTCGATAGAAAAGCATCGAGAATGTATTCATGGAAGCTGAACGAGTGGAAGGAGAAGTGGCACAAGAATGATGTCCCAAGGGAGTTGGTTTCCAACCCGAGCCTATGGAGCGGGTTATGCACTTATTGGAGTGAAGAAGCGACCAAGACAAGCTCCACAACTCATTCTACGTGCCGAAACAGCGATCGCAGAGGAAGAGGCAAGGCGACGCACAATCTAGGAGCGGTTAGTTTGGTCACACGGACCAAACAACTGGTAAGTTTCTTATTTAATTAAAATATTGTTATTTTTGTTTTATAATTTTATATTTTACTAAAATTTCATTTTTGTAGTTTCGGGAAGACGGTGTCGAACCTTCCGCTCTTACATTGCTCAAGGATGCGCATACCAGCAGGAAGACCCATGAAATCCAAGATCCGATGGCTCGGGAGATCATTGACAACGTCACGAAGATGAAGGAAGACTACCTCCTTTCTCAGCCACTCATCGAAGGAACGCCTCCAATGACCGAAGTTCCGATCGAGAAGATTAACGAATTCGTCTATGAGGTAAGTAAAATATATATTTAAATCATTTTTTTGTAATTTCTAATTTTTAACAAATTTTTCGTTTCTTACCGCAGTGTACTCCGAAGACCAAAGGTCGTGTATTTGGTCTTCCGGACGACGGATCTTCTTCTGCAACTTCGCGTTTCTACGGCAATTCTCCCGATCTTAGGGCACAGCTCGCACAACGAGACGCTGAGATGGACGCCATGAAGTTTTGACAGAATCGGCCGTCAGTTTTGCGGTATTTTTCTTGTAGTGATTGGTGGCCACTAACGAGGAGGTGTATCAGCTTCGATTCACCGTTGGAGACTCGACGAAACATGGCTGGAGATATTGTGGCAGGCTCGTGTAGCGGCCTTTACATGGCGTTCAATGACAACAGGAAAGTCCAGCAGCATTGTGTGGTCGATGTGCCTCGACGGAGAGCTGCACCAGGAAGAAGAAGCCACGAGAAGCTTAACGAGACTTGGCTGGAGAACTAGTCATATAATAACACTTCTTTTTTGTATTGTTTAAATAATTATATAATTTTAGGTCATCTTTTATAAATTATATTTTTCATAATAATCAGTTATGTTTTATTTTAAATTATTTATTAATTAAAAGTAAATCTTTAGATGAATTTAATCAAAAAAATTATTTTTGAAAGATTTGTAAGGTCTAAAATATTATTTATTGTTGTTAATATTATTTGTTAATTATTTGATGTGTAATTGACTTGATATTTGGAACTAGAATACCCAAAATTAAGAGGAAGATCTATTGTAAATCATCCAAGAAGATCGTAGTTCAAAGAACATTGACAAACACGTAAATAATATGTTAGCTACTATAATGATATCAAACAGACAAATATATACGTACATAATTATATATCAGTTATAAATTAAATAACATGAGTTTCTGTAATTCAAAATTAACAATTAAATAACCATCTATAGGAAAAGGAGGACCTCATATTATCTTTTAGAGGGACAAACATTTCTTCATGACCTGTTAATTTTTGGTTGCAAAGTTTTTTGCAAGCTTCTTCACAAATTGTATGATTAAGGTTTTTTGCTGCTTTCATACATTGATTCGGGACACAATATTTTACACACATTTCTACATTAATTGAATCAGCAATGTGTGCCGAATACAGCATGTATTCTTCAATAATGAAAATACTGCATGTATTCTTCAACATTTCAGTCGCCATAATGTATGCTTTGAAGTAGTGATGAATACCACAAATGCTAAATGCATATTGTAGTTTTTTTTTGTTCTGTTTATAATTATGAACAAGATGATTTGTTGATTAAAGTTATAGTATCGTCGGTTGTTTATATAGTAAAACTATTGTTGTCTATTTTTAACAGTTATTTTCTGTTTAAACGTTAACTTTTTTGTTATTTTCTCTTTCTACAATAATGCACTGAACAAGTTTTGGTGAAATTTTGTGTACTTTATAATTATAGTTGTCCGAATAATTATTTACTTAGAAAAAACAGAAATTAATTGTTTGTATTGAAAACTCTAACTTGCTGCTATGTGCTATGTAGACCCATATACTATTTTGTTTTTACTTTGTAACTGCATGTTTTATATATATATCATAAGGATCTATTTAACTGAATTTATTTAACAGAAATTCTATTAACTAAATATATATGAGAAATCTAGAAAATGGTTGAATACTAACTCTTAGTTAAGCTTAGTCACCATCATCTTATGCTAAAATTAGACATAATCATAGGATCTTTGTGGCTATTGTTGTCTTATCCTATTATTTTCTTGATGCTAAAACTTGAATTGAAAATATTTAACAAATAAACCTTAGGATTTATATAAATAAAAGACTCGAATTGAAAACAGAAAATTGACCCACAAATATGATACCATACAATAAATTCCCATAATGGAAACATGAGTTGAATTCTACCAATATATTTTCCATTCCTCCCATGTGGTCATTTGATATCTTCTGGTTTTAGTGTTTTAATTTAGCATTAGTTTCTTGCATTAACACTTCATTTTAAGGAGGATACAAACATAGTTTGCATATGCATCTTGTTTTA
Organism: Cardamine occulta; assembly: GCA_028015245.1. Taxonomy (NCBI): domain Eukaryota; kingdom Viridiplantae; phylum Streptophyta; class Magnoliopsida; order Brassicales; family Brassicaceae; genus Cardamine; species Cardamine occulta. The sequence goes on from CM051386.1 coordinate 22,284,866, forward strand.
TAGGTTTTGAAGTAGTTTGAGAAAGCGAATGAATCAAATGGGAGCTTTAGTGATTTGTAGCACTTTAGAGGCATTGGTGGCCACTAAAGCGGAGGTGCATCGGCTTCGATTCACCATTGGAGACTTGATGAAACATGGCTGGAGATATTGTGGCAGGCTTGTGTAGTGGCCTTTGCATGGCGTTCAACGACAAGGGGCAAGTCCAGCAGCATTGTGTGGTCGATGTGCCTCGACGGAGAGCTGCATCTGGAAGAAGAAGCCGCGAGAAGCTTGACAAGACTTGGCTGGAGAACTAGTCATATAATAACGCTCATTTTTGTTTTTTTTAATAATTATATAATTTTAGGTCGTCTTATTTATATTATATATTTTCATTATTAATCAGTTATGTTTTATTTTAAATTATTTATTAATTAAAAGTAAATGTTTAGATAAATTTAATCATAAAAAAATTATTTTGAAGGATTTGTAAGGTCTAAAATATTATTTATTGTTGTTAATATTATTTATTAATTATTTGATGTGTAATTTACTTGATATTTGAAAGTAGAATACCCAAAATTAAGAGGAGGATCTATTGTAAATCCTCCAAGAAGATTGTAGTTCAAAGAACATTGATAAGAACCTGATTTTATAATTAAATTGAAATTTTTTAAAAGATTTGTTGTTGGATACTCTGATCCATGTAACGACTAACAACTCCAACCGCATATAAGATATCGGGCCTTGTACACGTTAAATAACATAAGCTTCCAACCAAACTTTTAAATAATGACGGATCCACTCTTTCTCCTTCTTCATTCTTTGACAACTTGATTCCACATTCCATTGGCGTGTTAACTGGATTAGAGTCATTCATCTTGAACTTCTTAAGTACCTCCTTAGCATAACACTCTTGAGTTATGAAGATTCCATTGTCTTCTTGTTTCACTTCAATTCCGAGGTAGTAATTAAGACATCAATCCAATATTCTTCATCTTGAACTCCTTTGTCATCTCTTTCTTGAACACCTCGAACATGCTTGGATTATTACCCGTGAATATTAAGTCATCTACATACAAACATGCAATCAATATATTGCTATTTTGAATTCTGATATAGAGTGTATGTTCATATGGACACTTGATGAAAATTTTCTCCTTGAAGTACTTGTCAATTCGAGTATTCCAAGCTCTTGGGGCTTGTTTTAACCCATAAAGTGCTTCTCCAACCATAAGACTTTATCTTTTTTTTCCCTTGATTATATAGCCTTGTGGTTGCACAATGTAAATTTCTTCTTCTTCAAGTTCATAATTTGATGTATCCTCCAATTGTTTTGAGCCGCCAACAAAATAATTAGTCTAACCGTTTCTAGACGAGCAGCGGGAGCAAATACTTCATCGTAGTCAATTCCGGCTCTTTGACTATAGCCTTTGGCTACCAATCTTGCCTTGTATCTCTCTACTTCTCCTTTAAAATATTTATTTGTTTTGTACACCCACTTCACATCAATTGCCTTGTGCCCATTTGGAAGTGAAGCCAACTCCCATGTATTGTTCTTTTCTATCGCCTTGATTTCTTCATAAATTGCATTTTGACTTATGATTGTCTTCTTTGTGTCTGGATTGTAGAGCTTATAGCCTTTGAAGTTAATATCATAACCAATGAATATGTACTTCTCACTTTTGTCATCTAGTTTGCTTTGTTTTTCGTCCGGTACATGAGCATGAGCAATGCTTCCAAAGACTCTTAAATGAGAAACACCGGGCTTTCTTCTGCTCCAAACTTCTTTGGGGTTTTTCCTGAGACACTTTTTGTTGGATATCAATTTAATAGATAAACCATACATGCAACTGCTTCATCCCATAACTATTTTGGTCGTCTTTTACTTTTTAGCATGCTCCTCGCCATCTCTAGAATTGTTCTATTTTTCCTTTTCCGCTATTATATTTTGTTGAGGGGTTCTTGGCACCGTTAATTGTCTTTGAATGCCATTTTATTCACAATACTTCTGAAATTCCTTGGATGTAAACTCTCCTCCATGATCAGATCTCAACGCTTTGATTACAAGGCCACTTTGCTTCTCAATATGGGCTTTAAACTTTTTGAAGTTTTCAAATACTTCTAATATTTCTTTCAAAAGGTAAACCCATATTTTTCTTGAAAAATCATCAATAAAGAGAAGGAAGTAGGTTCTTTTACCAAGTGATCTTGGCTTGATTGGACCACACACATTCGTGTGTATAAGCTCCAACGGCTTTTGAGCTTTTTTGCTTGACTCCTTTGTGAAACTCATTTTGAATTGTTTTCTAAGTAAACATCCTTCACAAACTTGATTTGGATGGTTGATGCAAGGTAATCCTCTCACCATTTCTTTCTTCGAAAGCAACTCCAATCCTCCAAAGTTAAGATGCCCATATCTAAGATGCTAAATCCAAGACTCCTCCTTATAGCACATCTTGAGACATTGTGCGATGTCTTCTTGGTCTATTTTTTTTTTACATTGGCACATTTGTAATGAGATCTTGGTCAAAGCACCTTCGAGGCTGTATGCCGTCCGTTGAATCAAATAAAAAAGAAGATACTCTCTCCATTTCATAAATAGTAGTTGAATTTTTGTTTCTAAAAAATGTTGTTTGCTATTTTTAATACAGTTTCTAAAACTAATTTCTAAAATTACCCCTCATTCAAATCTAAAAGCCTTTGTATTGACATCATTATAATTTAGTGTGAGATATATATTTAATAAAGGCATGTTTGTATATTTAATAAATTTCTTAACCTGCGTGAAATATGTCAAAACAATACTCTTTGTAAAAAACAGAGAATATAGATATTTTGTCCAGCTGCCTGGGATATCTAATAACTCCATTGCTTCTTGATATGCTCAAATATATCCTAGAGATACTCTCTCAAATTAAGAAATTAATGCAATACTTAGGGGTTGAATCTATAAAGACTCAAAAACTTCACGATAGATTTTTCAGTTTTGAATTAAGCTAAGCAAGTGTGAAATAAATTAAACAGCAATGCAAATATAATTAAAATCGGTTTGTAAACCAGATGGGGAAAGCGTCATGTTCAGGGGATTTTTTAGGAAATCAAGTAATAAATATCAATCAATTGGTCAAGATCGAATTACAAACAAGTTCTAGAACTCAAATCACTAATGTAAAATAAACCAACTTTCATTGCAAATATTAACTATGTTTAAAACTTAAGAAACCAAATTCTTTTGTGAATCCTAAACTCTAAACAAGCATTAAGCGCAGGTTCAATATGTTCACAAATTATCTAATCCAAATTCCTTTGCAATTATGTAATTTGTCCACTCTAAGTTTTATCAGATTATAAATCACAATGTCGTGCCAATTTAACAACCCTAAATCGAGATTCTAGGTGATCAATCTAGAACTAGTTTTAAGTTCAACCTAGGTGAAGAACTATCAAGTTTGAATCTTAACCAATCAATTAATATATCATTCCATGAAATCCCTTATGAGAATCCCTAAACCTAACAATAAATCTACTCACACATATCAATTGAAATCAAAGACATGAATAAAATAAATATCATATAAATTAGAATAGAGAAATAGAAACAGGGGTTCAAAATCTTCTCTTAAAGTATAACAAAGTATCATATCAGCCCCAAGCTCTAGAAATCTCTAAGTTCTTCGTAAAAAACAAGATAGATCTAAAAAAAGTCTAAAAACCCTCATTAAAAGTCTAAACACGAGTTGGACTCTTTTGTAAATACATGAAACTTCTGGGAAAAAGTTGCAAATTTCAAAATAATTAATTCTGTGTGTGCTTCAGAAAATTGGACTGTGTTGACCGACACAAGGAGTTGCGTCGCTCGACACATGTGAACTCCAAAGACACCAATTTTGACTTTTCAACTACAATGCTCCATGAATGCTCCAAAACGTCCAAACGATTCCAATTTTGTGTAAAGCTGTAAAAAACTCGATAGGGACTAGAAAGACATATAAAAGACTCGATTACATACATATATCATTGCTTAAAAACCACAAAGACCATGATATAGCAACTCTCCCAGACTTAGCTTTTGCTTGCCTTCAAGCAAACAAAAAACTAAACGAGAGAAAGAAGTTTGAAAACATAGAAACTCATTTCGTTATAAGAGCACCCCACTCACATTCACTATAGTAAAGCCACTAGAAATTCTTACCCCACTCACATTCACCATAGTAAAGCCAGAGGATCCAAACCACCATGTACTTCATCGCAAACATTCACACCCTTCTTGATTCCACCCACAATTTCGCAACATAATCCGATAGCCATTCATCGCAAGGTCTCATCTTAAGACTTTTGTAGTTCCTTGGTGGTGGCGTTGGATTCTCAGCTTTAGCTCTCTTCGACATTCTTTTATAGTTCCTCTTTCAGCTAGATTATCACGTAGATTATAATTCTAATACTTTTGTAGTTCCTCAGTGGTGGCAGAGGATGCTCAGTTTTCTCTGCGGCGTGGAGGTGTGGTTAACCGGTCCGGTGAGGCGATGCAGAAGCAGGGCTCGGTTAGCTCATCGGCAATGGTCAGTGGTGAACTTCTTGTCCATTGCCTTGCTAGAGGACAATGAGGCGGGGATTGTGGTAAATCTCGATGGTGGTGAATGATGGTGGTCTTGGGACCGGTTTGGTGAGTTGCACTAGATGTCTACGGTAGTGTGGTGGTTCGTCGATAGTTATGCTGGAGGATGGCAGTTAGTTCGTCGGAGATATGTTGCGGGCTATTCTAGCTACTTGACTGGATTGAAAGCTTTGGTTGTCTCCCACCAAAGTTGAGGAGTCATGGCGGATCATTCTTGGTTAAACGACAGAGGAGAGGCTGTTGTGTTTTTCCTTAGGGTTTTGTTGCCGGTTAGGCTGTAGAAGATCTAGTTCTCGATCTAGTTGATTTTGGGAGAAATTGGGGGGTTAGAGATGACGCATGACTGTTTCAGAAACCGGAGTCCGGCAATCTCGTTCTTAGATCCAACGTCTTTGTCTCGAAGTTATCTCCTATTGTATGCCGTTTCGATTTCTCGGTTCATGATCTCAATCCCAAACCCAGCTTACTTTTGTTGTTTCTTTGTAATTTTCGACTATGGTTTTTTCTCTTCCGACGAGTTTTTTGTCTGTTTTACCACCGTGTAAACTTATTTCGATCCTTTTTTGGGTTGACAAGTTTAAAAAATATTTGAATTAAAAAATAATCAAATATTATTAATCACCAACCAGCAATATTTAATAACCATTAAAATAAACTTTAAGTACAAAAATTGTCATAGGCATTTAGAGATTCTTAGTTATAATTAATTCGATATAAAAGGGTATTTTAGTCTAAAAATTTTCACCAAACAAAGATGTTGAGATTAATCAATCCGGATTCGCAATAAGAGTAGGCAGATCTTCTCACAATAATCCAATTTTTTGCCAATTTTGGAAATTAACCTTATAAATAAATTCTTTTTTTTAACCAAACATTATATTAAAAGTTCACTCCACAATTGGTGGCACAACTTGAAAGAAAAATGTTTATAAATAAAGATTAAAAAATAAAACTTTAGAGGTTCGTGCTAAACTATCAGCCTGTGAATTACACGAATGAGAGATATGTGAGATCACAAAGTTAGAGAAAAAAACTTGAAGCGATGCTAGATTAGCTTGTTGAATGGACAATGCACGCCATTCCTCTGGAAAAGTAACCATTAATACCAATTCTACACAATCTATTTCAAATAACTAACAGAAAAATCTTGACGCATGAATGAATTTCATAGCCCATAACAACGCTTTTAACTCCATATACAACGATGAAAATGTTTTCTAATGATATCTAATAACACGATCTATGCCCTGAATGCAAATTCAACCCATATCTATATTAAAATCTGATAATTTCCAAGAACCATCGATACGACATCTCAAACATGTCGGGGTAAGATTGACAAATAAATTCGTACTTAATGACACTTTTTCACAGATTTTATAGTTAATAAAATAAATATTAAATATTCTTACAAAGTTTAGCCCGCCCGTTTGGCACGAACGGTCCACATCTAGTAATAAATAATAATAATAATTTGGAACATCAATACGGCTACACAAGTAAACAGTCAACTTTGTTCTTTAATCATCTATCAGTCAGCTTTTGTCAAATCTTATATATTCAAAGGTTTTTAAATTCACACGTTAATCAATGAATGTGTACAGTTTGACTAGTATTTCTACTATTTGATCATTTGTCGGTTCCGTTTTTTTTTTGTTTTTTTTGAAAATTCGGTTTCGGTTCTTACCGGTATTAGTTTAACCATTTTTCACAAAATACTATGTATATTTCCTCCCGTGAAAATATGGAAATTAAATTTCTAAATTATCTTCTTGTTAACAAAATAGATTATATCCATTACACCCAGCTGTATATATGTATATCCGTATGTTACATCAATCTCTAAATTAATAACCTCAAAAACTAATGTACAAACAAATCAACAACATGAACAAAAAAAAACTCGAATCAGATTCTTAGCTATATATGATTATTTCTTCTTGCTCCAAATTTATAGCTTAAACAAATCATATACCTAAAATTCCCGTGTTAAAATATAAAAAGCACACTTCATTTTCTCCGATCACGGCTGCCAGAAAAAACAGGGCCTAAGCAAAATATATCAGCTAATGGAACATTCAACGCCGAACTATTTATGGATCTTGAAACCCTAATCTCTGTAGAATTTATCTTCTGTAAACTCTTCTTCTTCTTTTTATGTGGATCACTATTGCTCCTTTGATATTCAGAAGAAGAATTTGTTTTCTTGTTTCTCATTGAGTACCCAACAGATTTGCTTCTGACAAGCCAAAACCCACATCCAAAACTTGGATCATCTGAGTCAGAATCTCTTGTGTCGGATTTTGCAGCTAGGGTTTTAAGATTGCTTCTTGGTGAAGTAATCTCGATCTTCTTCGAAGTGGTGGTGGTGGTCGTGTGAGAAAGGTTTTTCCAGTTTGAGAAAAGCTCGTCGGCGTGAGAAAACCGTTGTTTTGAGTTTTGACGAAGACAAAAATCGAACTCGGGGCTTGAATTCAGACAGGACTGGTCTGAATCTGATCGGAGAGGAACTCTGTCTTCCGAAATATGAAGATTGTTAGAAGTTGTTACTCTGTTTTTATGGCTCATCGTGAGGATTTATAAAAAACAAAAAAAAGAACCCTCGAAAATAGTTATTTTTTGACGAATGTCTTAATAAACAAATTGTGATGTATATAATAGAAAGAGGAGCAATCAGGTAGATAGATATATATACGACTATTACAAGGAATGTTTAAACAACAATTCAGCTACCATTATTGACTATATGCAAAAAGTAAATTTTTGTTCTTCTTACTTTTTCTTTACATTCTTTTGGTAATTTTTTTTTCTTTTATTAGTAAAATAATATCAACTACATGAAAACCTTTTGTCACGCACGGTTTTTCTATTATTGAATAAAATTAAAACGAATTATCTCTTAATCATAATATGTCACATTTACGAATTTGTGTGTTTTACATGATATTACATGAAAAAATGAAACACTAAAGTAATTTTGCAAACCCATACCCACTAGCTGTGGTTTAAGGTCTAAACTCTTTAACTGGTCGTCTCCCGAATTAGATTTATCCTCTAGAAACTTTACACACAAGTATTGGACTAGTTGGTTTCTAGGCTTAGTTAGACCAAGATCATTCACATGATTGAGGATACCCAATAAAGTATCTTATTTTAGAACTGTTTGGATCAAAAGTCCGGAAAAGTTTGGAATATCTAAGTGATCGAAAGAAAAAAAATTTGTAAACCAATGCGTACTTGTACAGTAGTTGCTGATTCATTTTTCTTCGAGCAAAATTTCTTTGACCAAAAACTATGTTTACCTCTAAGATTATCCAGTAATATCCACGATCGGATACGTACCCAATGCTAAAACCACAAAAGGAAAAAATGTATAAAACCGAGAAAAGGTAGAAAAGTAAAATCTAACTTGGAATTTAAGTTTTTTTTGCTTTATTGGTTGTAGGAAAGACTTTGACTTCAGCACTGATATTTGGTTGACAGACTTTGAAGCATTGATTTTTGGACGCTTTGAAAAGTTGTAGGGAAGGGAGTATAGTAGACTCCACATTTCAGTTTGTTGAACACAGAGAGATTAATCACCTAGTTATAAATTATAATATCTCACTAGTATTATAACATAAATCATTCTTTCTCTATCAGTATTAATTTTATTAATCACTGAGAAGATTTTCTGAGTACATTATTTTGTTAACTACTAGAGTCAAACCCGCGGTGTATCGTGGGTCAATAGTTTGCTAATCATTGTAAGACATTTTTCTATTTTATATTTTATTGTTTTATGTTCAGTTTTCTAGATAATTTTTTTGTTAGGATTTTGTTCGTTTAGATTTTATATTTATTTTTCTTTTTGTATAGTAGATATATATATATATATATAATATGTAATTTTTACTTTATTAAATTATAAAGTATTAGTGTTGTTGGTTAGTTGACGTATGTATCCATTTTGGTTTTTTTTCTAAGTAGTTCTTAAGTCCAACGGGTTAGCGAGCCGGCCCGCATAATTAATTTTTAAAATTTTAAATAATTAAAATATTTTAAAAAATTGGTAGTCTGCCAGTCCACCCACCAATTCACGGACAAACTCCACTGAAACCGCGGTCCACTATGGACTTTGTTCATGATATCCACTTTTTAATGGTCATAAAGTTTTATGTTCATACATGTTCATGGCAAATTTACTTATTCATAGCCTTCGTGTCACCAATCCGGTTGACACCTCTACCGATGTGGGATATTGAACAATTCGACACTTCTACCATACTTTTTCCTAATATATGTCCATTTATAAAAATTCTAATCACAACACATGCAGAAAAAAATCTAAACTTTTATTAATTGTATAAATTGTATAATAATTCAAAATAATTTAAAAATAAGATCAAACAAAGGTGATAGGAGAATCATAATTCATACTAATAAAATCGTAATATTAGATAAGGAAATGATTATGTTTGGTTTTAAGAATTATGGGAAATTATTTATTATTTAATAGTGTTTGGATGCATAGCTGAAAATATCTCATTAGTGTAAGTGTTTGGTAACAGGTTTAGTCTTATTTTTTTTTAAATTACTTATTTGGTGTGTTTGGCAATACCCTCTTAAGTGACCTTTTTTTAATAATGTAGTCGATTGAAGTGGAGGAAAAATGAAGCATCCAATGATCATAATATATATGTGTAAAAATACTTTAAAAATATTAGGAGAATTTATTATGTCATGTATTTTAAGCATCTTCGTATGTATCTAATTGGATTTACTTAATTTTAAACACATTTTAAAGTCTATACGAATTTATTTGATTTTGATATGAAGTTCCAGATAAATAGGATATACAGTAAAACCTCTATAAAATATTAATGCTGGGACCATAATATTTTATTAATTTATAGTATAAACTAATATTTATTAATTTATAAAGAGTTTTGTTAAAAAATAAAACTATATAAATTGAAACAATTTGAACTAACTAAAATGAATGTGTTGGATGTTATAAATTTAATAATTTTGTACTTGAAAGTTAATTTAAAAGAAAAATCAAATTATTTTGATAATAAATAACAAAGATTATAGATGACTTCACTTATATAAACGAATAAATGATTAACATAAATTTAAATTTATGATTTGTGACCTCAGTTGTTGTATTTAAATAGCCTATATGATAACTGAAATAAAAATTATGCATATTTAGAATTTAAAACTTATAGAAAAATTTCGTATTTTTATGACAAATTTATATACGTTATAACAATAAGATAGTTTAAAATACAATAGAATATATTTTATATAAGAAAAGTTAGTGATGAGTTCTAACAGAAATTTATAAAAATTACTAAAAGTTTATTATCTTTATATATATATATATATGTATATATTCAAATTTACATAATTATTAATTTATGTTATTAATGGGACCATATATTTACATAGAAATTCTAAAAAAAATTATTATCTTATTGAATTTTGTTCATTTTTACACAAGCCCGATTTGGGACCAACAAATTTTAATATTTTATAGTGTTTATTAATTTATCGAGTATTAATTTATGGGAAATTTTGAAAAAGGGAGCTTTAAATTATATTTTTTCCATCTATACGTTTTTTTTTGTTTTTATGGTGATCTAATCTGTTTGAAATGTGAAATTCCAATTTAACCTCAAATTCAAAAAAAAAATTCAACATATAAAAATAATTCTAATTTTACATGTTCTTAAGCATATGTTCTTAAGTTTAAATTCAACAAAATTTAAACTTAAGAACATGTAGGTGTTGGTTTATAACATTCAACGTGATGAATACAACAATGGAGATGAATCTGTTTGGCAATTAGCAGGTAAAAGATGTTATGAATGAAGAGCTTCCAGTTTGTAAAGAAGGAGACTTGATAATTGATCAATTAGTGGAGCTGACAAGCAAAGGATATGGTTTTTTTGATTGTGGTTGATGAACATTATCACTTGATTGGTACATTCACAGATGGAGATCTTCGCCGGACTCTTAAGGCATGTGGAGAAGCAATCTTCAAACTCAGTGTTGGAGAAATGTGAAACAGGTGAGAAAAAAAAAACTCTGCTTTTGGATACTTTTCAACATTGGTGTATGTTTTTGGTGATTTTGAATTCAAATGTTGAAACAGGAAGCCGGGGACTATTGGACCGGAAACAATGGCAGTTGAAGCGATGAAGAAAATGGAGTCACGCCATCGCCTGTACAGTTTCTACCGGTGGTTGGTAAAGACAACACCTTGATTGGAATTGTAACATTGCATGGTTTAGTTTCAGCTAGTCTCTGAACACGAAGCTGCATGTATATGTAGTTGATTCTTTTTATTGAAACCCAAATCTAGAATATTCGTGTTAATTGTGATATTCACCGCTAGTGAATTGTACTGTGTCTAGTACTTACTCCATATATTGTTCATCATTTACTCAAACGAATATATAGATTATTTTTATTTTGTTTTTTTTTCAAATAGAGAGTATAAGAGCATTATTGTATCTTTGTCCTCTCTTACGCTCATTATATTCTATAGTGATCTCTCTTTACTCTTGCTTTCACTTATGCGTTAAAGATTGAACACAATGCAAGTTTTGTTTTGCCCATTACCTCCATAATGTGGTGTGAAGGGAAGAACCAATGAGCCTATGAAAGCAACAAAAAAAACATCCACCAAAGTAAGCAAACATGTGAAGGCTAAAAAAGCAAATGATGAACATAAGAAAATGCTTTAGGTAACCTGAGTAGAGCCAGTGTCATGGTTATCAAGAAACGTGACAGCTCTTGAAGGCCACCATGCCATTACACATGGTGGCTTCCCTTGGGCATCACATTAACGCCAATACTGACCCTTTACAGCTTCATGTAGTAAACATGAAGCATTTGTGTTTTCAATACAATATCGACATTATGTAAGCAAAACTCTATGGATTATAGAGGAGGTGAAATAGCGGAAGATAAAATAACTAAAACACATATTTAGGTTTTGAACTCGAAGAATGTAAGAACCTGCAGAGTTCCTTTAGTTGTGAAGTCAAATGCAGCTGAAGTCTGTCATGTGGCATCAATCCAATTGATTATACGCTGTCTATGGCTATCTGTGAAACAAAGAAACATTGTTAGATTCATTTACTAATTTTTTTGGAATTCAAAATATTTAAGAATTCGTATTCTAAAACTTTTAGAACAAATAATACGTATTCTAAAAGTTTTAGAATACGTATTCTAAAAATTCAATTCTAAAAATTTTAGAACATAAACGATTTCATAAAATGTTTTAGAATACGAATTCTAAACTTTTTTTTATAACACTAGAATACAAATTCTAAAATGTTCATAACATAGAATACTAATTCTAAACTTTTTAGAACAACTTTTAAACCTAAAAAAACCATACTTAAAAATGCTCAAAAATGAAAGCGTTTATTCTTCAAATCTTCTTCAAACTTGTGTTTCTACATGTTTATATGTTTTTCTCTATAAAAATCTTATTATTCTAGTAGCAGGGGTATATTAGAAAAAGTGAGAATTTATAAAATAAGGTGTATATGGACAAAATCTGTTTTAGAACTCCTTTATTTCTAAATTTCCCTTTATTTATAGAGCTTTTACAGTAGCTAACTAAGCTAAGATGTGTTATTAGTATGTTTAACAAGAAAAACTCAAAGATTTGTGATTTCTTTTTAATTAAATTAAATTTTATTCATCTCACAAGTGGGTTTTAGCTTTGGGCCAAACCGACAAAAGACGGTTACAAAAGAGGCTTAATTTAACCGGTGACTTCGCCGGAAAAGAGATAGGGACTGAACGGTTAACTAGACACAACGAATCCCATCTACCAAGTCCAGCGTTTACAAGTTTGACTCCTTAGCAGCTACGATGCCGAATTTGAACTGATGGCCGGAGTAAACAATAAATAACACACAAATTTAAATTGTGTTAGAAACTGTAAAGCAGGGAAAAAATAAATTGACCAAAATAATACTCCCTCTGTTTCACTTTATTTGTAGTTTTAGGATTTTTTTTTTGTTACAAAATAAGTGTTGTTTTGGATTTCCAATGTAGTTGTTTGATAAAAATTTATATTTTTACCCTTAGTATTTAGTATAATAACCAATGAAAAAATTGGTTTGGTATATTAATGAGGGATAAAATAGAGAATTTTATTGTTTTCTTAAATAGTGTGCAAAACCCTAAAACAACAAATAAAATGAAACAGAGGGAGTAATATTGAATAACGACACAAATTTTCTTGGAATTCCAAACCAACTAATATACACAATCAAATAAATCCTTAGATTTCTAATATTGGATCCTCCCAAGTAAACATTTCTCATGTATGTATTTATTCTAGAAAATTGTGGGTGTTTAGAATTTTAGCTATCTAGTGAAACATCTACTACACATGAGCCAGGAAAAGGGTAATTTTCAACCTGTACATTCTACAAAGAGTTTTTTCCAACATGTACAATCAGATATTGCAAATTTATGACCTAACATAAAAAATTTTAAATTTCAGACTCAAACTAATAATGTTGTGCCTAATTCGGAGTCGTCGTTAACAGATGTTGATCAACCGTTATGGCTGCCGACTCAGCTGAAATGGATTTGATGATGTGGCATTAACTGACATCGTTTTTTCTTGTTGGAATCCAAATTTTTAAACAAAATTGGGTTACCCAAGGCTTGAACCCTCATACTTGAACCTTTTAACACTACAAGAAATCTACCGCAAAACCGACAGCATTTCCGATGGAATTAATATCTGTCGGAAAATACCGACGGATTTCCGACAGATTTTTGACGGAAATTAAAATTGTTAATTCTGTCGGGAATCCATCGGTTTACCGTCGGATTGTTCCGATGGATAGTAATCCGTCGGTTCCTGTCAGAAATCTGTTGGTTTGCCGTCGGTAATTTATGACGGATTAATTTGAACGTTAATATAGCCGTTGTTATAGCCGTTATTATATCCGTTAAATTCTGATGGATTTCCGACGACAAGCTTTATTATATATATGTTACCATACTTCTCCATTCAATCATAACAACAAAATTCTACCCAACAATTCTTAAAAAAACGTGTAGAGAGAGAATTCATCTTCTAGAGATTTAAGATCGTTGATGGATGAAGAAATGTTTGATCCGGAGTCGAAGTTATTAAACGATGGTTATGCACGAGGTATATGCGAGTTCATGGCCGTTGCTGGAAATCAACCGCGAGTAAAAACGATGGCATCATACTACGAGGTACAGAAACTTGTAGGTGGTCTTGGTTTGCAGTATCAAGTAATAGATGTGTGCATCGACAACTGTATTATATATTGGAGAGAAGATGAAGACAGGAGAAGTTGTCGATTTTGTTGTAAACCATGGTTTCAAGATACTAGTGGGAGATTTCCAATTCCATTTAAACGTATGTGGTACTTACCGTTGACTTCGAGGTTGAAGAGGTTATATCAATCTGAGCGCACGGCAGAGCAAATGAGATGGCATGCAGAACATCGTCAAGATGGAGAGATTACACATCCATCGGACGCAAAAGCGTGGAAACATTTTCAATCCATGTATCCGGATTTTGCGTTTGAGAGAAGAAATGTGTACCTCGGGTTATGTACAAATGGTTTCAACCCATTTGGGAAGCATGGAAGGCAGTATTCATTGTGGCCCGTAATCGTAACACCGTACAATTTGCCCCTGGTATGTGCATGCGTCGAGAGTTTTTATTTCTCTCCGTTCTTGTTCCCGGCCCTGAGCATCCAAAGAGATCACTAGATGTATTCCTCCAGCCATTGATCTATGAGTTACAAATGCTATGGAGTCACGGTGCTGAAGTGTTTGATGTTTTGCGCCAGCAGAATTTTAGGATGCGGGCGGTTCTTATGTGGACCATTAGCGATTTCCCAGCATATGGAATGTTATCTGGATGGACAACTCATGGAAGACTATCGTGCCCATATTGCTCAGACAACACAGATGCATTCCAATTGAGGAACGGAAGAAAGTCATGTTGGTTTGATTGCCATAGAAGGTTTCTACCGATGGAGCATCCGTATCGTCGGTCTAAAACATTTTTAAGAAAAATAAACAAGTGTTTGAAGCTCCAATTGATGAGGAAGACGGCAGTAATTTATTGGATCAGTTGAGAGATTTTGGTGCTCCGATGACATCTGAATGTGGAAGTAATGGACATGAAACTGTTTACGGAGCCGGGGAAGTTCATAATTGGCACAAGAAGAGTATCTTTTGGGAATTGCCTTACTAGAAGGACCATTTATTGAGGCACAACCTCGATGTGATGCATGTTGAAAAGAACTTCTTTGATAATATAATGAATACGGTTTTAAATGTACCGGGGAAGACAAAACACAATCTGAAGTGTAGGTTCGACTTGGCAGAGATTTGCGACCATGATTTTCTTGAAATTCTTCCCAATGGTAAATATCTTTTTTGCTCCGTACTAGTTGGATGCACAAAAGAAAAAAGAATTTTTTGATTGGATTCAAGACGATGTCAAATTCACTGATGGATATGCATCTAATCTGCGTAATTGCGTCGACTATGGAGAAGGAAAGTTTATCGGAATGAAGAGTCATGATTGTCATGTTGTGATGCAGCGACTTCTTCCATTCGCTTTGGCGGAGCTCCTTCATAAAGATGTGTACGAAGCAATTGCAAGTATAAATTGTTTTCATGTGTATTTTAAAAATTACTGATATTTATATTTTATATATATTTAAATTTGTGTATTTTTATTTGCAGGAGTTGGTGCTTTCTTTCGGGATTTATGCACGAGAACACTTACACTTGAGGGGATTCGTAATTTAGAGGACAATATACCCTTGATCCTTGGCAATCTTGAGAAGATATTTCCGCCGTCCTTTTTTGATGTTATGGAACATCTTCCGATCCACCTCCCCCATGAAGCCGCACTAGGTGGTCCTGTTCAATTCCGTTGGATGTATCCTTTTGAACGGTACATGTTTCATCTTAAGAAGAAGGTTAAAAATTTAAGTCGAGTTGAGGGGTCAATTGTCGCACAGAGCATCAACGAAGAAACCTCACATTTTGCGGAATATTACTTTCCATCGAAAGTTCGTAGGAAGAGTAAACGTCCTGCTCGCCATGATGATAGAGGTGAGAAAGCCATGTATCCCATGGTGGTCCCTGAGTTGTTTTTGCAAGTTGGTCGATTCAGTGGAAAAGGGAAGAAACGCAAATTTTCACAACAGGAGTGGACTCACTTGCATAAGTATATCGTAACAAATTGTGAGGAGATGGCGGAGTACGAAAGGTAAAAAACTTAATCTATTTAAATACTAAATTATTTTATACATAAGTATTAGCTTTCAAATGTTATATAATGTTGTTTGATTTCAGGCTTTACATGACAATAATACGTAGCCATTTTCCGGAAAAGACTGAAGAAGAACTTGAACTGCATAAGGAGAACGATTATATTACTTGGCTGCAATTTTACGTAAGTAGGCTATTATATTAATATATAAATGCCTTCAATTATTACGTAAGTGTTTTATATTAATTTTGTGGAAATTATTTTCTTAGGTTAATGAAGGAATTAGAGGTGGATCGGTTTTCCCGACATGGTTAGTAGAGTTAGTTACTGGCCCAATCTACATTGCGACCTCATATCCTAGGTATTGCAGTAGGGGATTTGCGTTTAGGATTCACGATTAAGGAAGGTCAAGACCAACTGTAGATTATGGTATTTTGGCTCAATCTGGTGATGTTGTCTACTATGGGATTCTCAAAGAAATATTGCTAGTGCGCTACCCAGGGATGTTGGACATGAGGTGCATTGTTTTTATGTGTGAATGGTATGATCCAGAAGTTGGCCGTGGGGTTAAGGTGAACCAATTTGGCGTCACGTCAGTAAATTCTAGAAGAAGACTTCGTACGTATGACCCATTCATCATAGCATCACATGCAGACCAGGTTCGGATATTTTAATAAAAATTATATATTACGTCAGTTTTTGGATTCTATTTTTGTTTTATTTGACTTCATAAATTACATTTGTTTTTTTAAAGTATGCTATATTCGTTACCCTAAGGTAACACGGCGTTCAGATCCTTGGATTACAGTGACTCCAATTAATCCAAGAGGAAAAATTTATGGAGTTTCTGAGCACGATGCTTTACAACCAACTAGAAGTATTCCAATGGATCATGTTGAGCATTCTTTTGATACATTCCTTGTGGTTGATTTAATGGAAATTGGTGATGATAGAGTTCATTTAGAATCTGAGAAATAACTTGGAGAATTTGATGAGGCCGAAGACGATATTCCGTCTGAAGGATCAGTATTTGATTCAGATTAGTACATGATCAACATTTGTTTTTATTTATATTTTGTATTTGTATTTCGTATTTTAAATATTACAATTTATAAAAATTAAAACCACAAAACCATAAATAAATAAAAACTTTAAAAATCATAAACAAACCCAAATAATAAAAAACAACCAAAAATATAGCAAAAAAACAATAAAAAATACTATACAAAAGACATCTAAAACCAAATTACAATAATCCCTCAGAAATTACCAACGGAATTCCGATGGATAACGAAGGAAATGACATTTTTTCGTAGCCAGCCAATGTCAGTCAATCCTTAAACCGAGACACGTGTAACCACAACCCGTCGGTAATCCGTCGGAAATTTTCCGATGGATTTCTGATGGATTTCCAACGGGTTTGTGGTTTTGTGGTTGTTTACGATCAGTTTCTCTTGAAATATGTTTGTAGTATGGTTTGTTAATCATTTCAATGATAAAATACTAACATATACCTTGTAACATATCATATATATCAAAATAAAAAAAATCCCGACTATCATGTCTACATGTTAAACAATGATACATATCTTATAACGATGATTTATAACCATAACAACTAAAGTTCTTTGGATTTCGTATATTTCATTTGTAAAAATGTATTTGTTTATATTTTACCATTGAAATAAGTAACAAAGGACACTACAAACATATTTCAATAGAAACGGATCGTAAACGACCACGAAACCACAAATCCGTCGGAAATCTGTCGGAAATTTCCGATGGATTTTTGATGGATTTTTGGTTTCGTGGTCGTTTACGATCCGTTTCTATTGATCCGTTACACGTGTTCCAGCCTTAAATTTTGCGTATCCGTCAGAAATCCGTCGGTAATTTCCGACGGATTACCGACCGATACGCGAAATATTATGCGGCAAATTAAATTTTCATTTCTCGAGACCGCGTTTCATTTAATATTAAAAGATTCTGATGGATTTTCCGTCGGAAATCCGTCGAAAATATTTGATAAATAGGGTCTTCTTCTTCCTCGCGGATCTGACCCGCAAACGAAAAAAAACTCAAAACCTCCGATTTTGAAGATGATTTTTCCTCCTATTTCGACATCAATCATCAACATGTCTAACAATCCATCAATTCCATCCAATTTGTAAGTTTCCAAAACTCTAAATTTTAAAGATTTCTAAGATTTTAAGATTGATGTTAGATTTCGGTTGTTGGATGTAAGATTTAGAAATTTGAATGTTAAATTTATGTTATTGGATGTTAGATTTATGTTTTCTAGTGTTAGTTATAGGATTTTTATGGTTAAATTTAATTTTTTAACTTTGGAGAATTTGTTTTGTTATTGAATTTGAAGAATTTGTAGAATTTGTTATGTTATTTTGGAGAATTTTTAACTTTGGAGAATTTGTAAATTTATAATGTTTAAAAAAATAGAATTTGTAGAATAAATTATAAATTTGTTTTAAAAAAATTATAATGTTTTTATTAATTTATAATCATTTTAGAAATTTATAATCATTTTTACAAATTTAAAATCATTTGTATTAATTTATAATCATTTTTTAGAAATTATTAATCATTTTAAAAATTTATAATCATTTTAGAAATTTATAATCATTTTTACAAATCTATAATCATTTGTATTAATTTATAATCATTTTTTAGAAATTATTAATCATTTTTGAAATTTATAATCATTTTTACAAATTTAAAATAATTTGTATTAATTTATAATCATTTTTTAGAAATTTACAATTATTTTATACATTTATATTTATTTTAATTAATTTTAAAAAATTAATTTCTTTTCAAAAATTTATAAGGGATTACAGATTATATTACGAAGGTTCTGGGAACCGAGTACATCGAGGTTCCGATAGGGGTAGGGGATTTGCGAGGAGTCATTCTACGGCGTCTACCCATATTCCGGACACCGCATCACCTGTACCATCCCCTGCTGCATCGACACCACCCCCTTCTGCACCGTCTGCAATGAGCATCGAGGACTTCGTTGCTTTACCTGGATGAGAGAGATTCACTCATCTTCATCCGGATTGTGTTGGGACAGACACATGGTAAGTGTGATTTTTCTATTTAAAAATATTAAATTTTATTTAATATTTTTTTATAAACTATTTAAAGTGTACAAAACAATGTGTTTTGAAGGTTTAAAGATTCGGGAAATGGGATTTCCAAGTCTATCAACCGGATGCTTAATGGATTGCTTCAGCATCCGTATCCGACGTACACCCAAATGCCCTTAGAAGAGCAGGAAATGTGGTTTCGGCAATTTGCGGTAAGTTTTTTATTTTCTTTATTGTTTACTTTGAATTTATATAGTTTATTAGTTTATTTTAATTTAATTTTAATTTTTTTCAGCAAGAATTTACTTGGGAGAGTCACATTACCGCTTTGGTTAGAAGGGATTTTCACAAAAAAGCGGTAATAATGTATTCACGGAAGATGAACGAGTGGAAGGGGTTGTGGTCGAGGAATCTTGTTCCAAGGGAGTTGGTTATGAACCCGGCCCTATGGAACGGGTTGATAGCGTACTGGAGTGAAGACGCTACGAAAGCTAGCTCCACAACCCACTCTGCGTGCCGGAACAGCGATCGCAAAGGAAAGGGTAAGGCGACGCCAATCTTGGAGCAACCAGTTTGGTCACAAAGGCGAAACAACTTGTAAGTTTTTGGTTTAATCAATATGTTGTTTTTTCAATTTTATATTCAAAATATTTACTATAATTGTTAATTTTATAGTTTCGGCAAGAAGGTGTCCAACCTTCTGCCCTCAAATTGATCGAAATTGCACACACCAACAAGAACACCCATGAAATCCAAGATGGTGTAGCTCGGGAGATCGTTGGCAATGTCAGAAAGATGGGTGATGAGTATCTTCTTAGTCAACCAATCATTGAAGGAACCCCGCCTCTCACCGAAGTCCCGATCGAGAAGATCAACGAATTCCTCTATGAGGTAAGTAAATTTTAAAATTTTAATCAATTTTTATTTAATTTCAAATATTTATTCAACTTTCGTTTCTGCAGTGTAGTCCGAAGACCAAAGGTCGGGTCTTTGGTCTTCCGGACGATTCATCATCTTACTCGGCTACTTCACGCTTTTACGAAGATCCTAGCGACGATCTTAGGGCGAAGCTCGCAGAGAGAGACGCTGAAATGGAGGAGATTAAGGCGGATATGCAATGCCTTAAAGAGGCCGGAGAAGCGCAACAGGCGAAATATGAAGCTGATCAACAAGCGATGATCCAACGGATGAACGAATTCTTTTCGCAATATCCACCACCTCCACCGGGCGTTTAGTTTCATTTTCGGATTATATACAATTTTATGTTTTTTTTTGAATTATTAAAAAATTACAATAATATTCAATTTTAATTTTCAATACAATTCAATTTTATTTTTCATTTCTTTTTTTAAAATTTAATTTTCTTATAATTAATACATTTATTGATTTTTCAAAATATTATATTAAAAAAAAACTTCGAATTCCGTCGGAAATCCGTCAGTTTTTATCCGTCGGTACTACGTCAAGAATCTGTCGGTCTCTTTCGGTTCAAACACATCGGAATTCTGTCAGAAATCCGTCGGTGTTTAGATCCATCGGAAATTTGTCAGTTTTGTCCGTCGGACCAACGTCGGTAATCTATCGGTCACCGGCGGTTTAAAAACATCAGAATTCCGTCGGAAATATTCCGACGGCTTCCCGACAGACAACCGACGTAAGATATTCCGACGGATATCCGATGGATTAGCGACGGATGTCCAGAAACTAGATTCCGTCAGAAATCCATCGGAAATTCAGACAGATTTCCGACGCGGTTTTTAATTCCGACGATAGAGTTCAGATGGCAAAAACCGATGGATTTCCGATGGAATTTGCATTTTCCGACGGATTTCCAATGGATTTTTCTGTCTGATTCTCGCTGTTTTCTTGTAGTGTAAGGTTTTATTTTACCGGTTGACCATAACCATTGTATGTGTATAACTCAAAATTTTAAATTTATAAACTTAAACCTTGGGAAAATCAATTTTAAATTTTTTTGGTAAACCCAGGGCTCAAACCCTCAACCTTGATAACCTTTTTTTGCATGCCAATTACCAGTTAATCCACAATCATCTTCATGTATAACTAAAAAAATTTATACTTATAAGCCTAAAACATTTTATGTATTCAATTTTATAAATCAAAGCTAGGGTTTTGATTGGGGAAAATTCAAATCGCGACTTCATTTCTTCTTCATCATTTTTGAAACCACCGTGAGCAACAAAAGAAAGAGATAATTCAATAAAATTGAGTCGTCATCTTCCACAAGGTAAGTGTTTCTTCCTCGAGCTTTGATTTGATGAAGATATGTAGCTGAATTTGTTGAATTTTAGGGAAGTTGTGAAATGGGTAATCGATTAAGAGGATGTCCTAAGAAATGTTGTTATGGAGAACATGTAGTAATGAAGACGTCAGACATTGCTAGAAACCTGAGAAGATGGTTTCATGCTTGTCCTTTTGGAGAACATGTAAGTGTGACATCTCAATTACAGATTTTGTTGTGTTATTGATTTCTTAATTTGTGCATTGAGCTTGAGATAAAAATGACATGATAATATGTATCATGTGTTCAAAATGGATGGATACATGTATAGTTCAAGAGATTGAACACTTGATAGAGAAAGTTGATAATTAACTTAGACGGAACTTCGATCACAATGCAAAAAGGCATAAATACTTGTTTAATCAGAGATTGATATTTTGACAATGGAGACGCATGTGTGTGAGGCTGTGGTTGGAGAGTTAAAAATGCATGCAGCTCCGTGCTTTGAAGAACATCGTGGTTTTTGCTTTGGTGACAATTTTATTGTTTAGGTTTATATTTTGAGTATAAGAAAGAAGCTATATGTTTGGTTTGGTGGAAGTTAGAACCTGTATGTTTTGTAGTGAATGAATGATGACTGATGTGTTTTGTTTTGTCCAAATGTATGTTTGTTTGATGTACTTAAAAAAATGAAACCTTAATATGTAAAACATACTTATATGTAAATCCCTGACTAATATGTAAAAAATGACACAAGAGCCCAACGAGTACTAAAAAAAATCATAGTTATTTATTGATTTTTTATATACCCAGAATATCATAATGAAATTCCCTGACTAATATGTAAAACATGAGAAAATCATATATTTATTTATTTATACGCATTTCATATTAACAGGTCGATACTTTAGATAAAGTATCATGAATATTAAAATAATATTGATCGGGTATACAGATCTTTAAGTATTTTGAATCAAATGTTTTGATATTTTGTTCATACTGTTTAGTTGTAGAATTTTTGGTTGAGGATTAGAGTTTAGGACATGCATTTTGGGTATTTGTGTATTAATGACCATATATTTAGGTAATTGGTTTGAAAAGTACCTCTATGTTATCACTAAGGGGGTGTTATTTGTTTGAGATTTATGTATAATTGTAATGATTATTAGGATTATAGAATTTAAGAATTTTTTAGAGAGCATTTAAAACATTTTACATATTCTCACCAAAAGTTTCTTAGAATATCACCCTAGCATGTAATATTTTGAAATTCTTTAAAAGTTGTTTGACATGAACAAAAAACTTTTAAATAAATCAACCAATAACACTTAACTTTAATAAACTTTAGTATAATCTGAAAAGTAATTAAAGTAATTAAAAAAATAATACTTAAAGTACAAGCTGCTGTGCACACTATATGGAGAGAAAGAAAATTTCGCAGGCATGTTGAATCTCATTCCCCACCACAAAGATTGGTAAAGATCATTTATAAGAATTTAAGAAATTGACTAAGCTTGCTGCGCTCATTGGGAGACAAAAGATACGAGGGTATCCTTATGACCTGGTTTACTATTAGAATCTAAATATTCGGATGTAAAAGTCTCTTTTTGAAATTTTTGAAACTCTGATGCACTAGATGTACCAAAAGGCTTTTGATGAATATAATTTTACACATTCAAAAAAAAAGTAATTAATGTTTTTATGAATCCAATAACACATGATTTTTAACAATTTTTTGTAACTATTGAACCAATAATACATAACTTAGTAGAGTCTTTGTAATTCAAGATTGAATAACACTAAAGTCTTTAAAACTTATAACTCTTTTAAAATCATATAACCAATAACACCCCCTAAGTCTTTTTAGGTCATTCTTAAATCTGCCTAACTAAATTAGTTGGTGGTTTTGTTTCTGTTATCCACAAACCTCTTTCTTCTTGTCTCGTTTGCTCTTCACCTCATGAAATGTGGCTGAAAAATGATTTAACAAAGCAGCATTATAAGAAAATGAAATTGAATACATAATCAATAGCTTCAGCAAAAAAAAAAACAAACATAAGAGAAAGAAAAAAAAAAACTCATTTTTATGTTCTTTCCAGAAACAGGTACCAAATTGATATTCAACCAAATCCCAAAAATTTACCATTTCAAGAAACATATGGAGAAAAGTAAAGTTCTGACATTCTCTTACACAATCTTTGAAATGACAGCACTTTTTTTTTTTTTAAACCAGAAATATAATTAAACATTTATAAAACAATCCAGCAAACACATAAACGACCACGAAGGTCAACAGTTCTACCAGTTCTAGCAATCCTACGAAAGCTACAAAAACCACAAAACTATCGGATCCTAATCATCCCCTCCTCACTACCTCAATTCCACGATCACACCTTATCTTTACTTGCATCGACAAAAGTGATGCATCAACATTTGATAAACCAAACGCTGAGTAAGATTGATCCTCCCAACAACAGGCTATCAAAAAGCACAAGCAATTTTTAATAACCAAGACAACACGAATAATTAATTAACACCAATTAAAACTTCCAACAACAAAATAGCAATTCCAAACCAAGAAAAGCTAAACAACAACATGAATAGTAAACACACTTCCACACCATGAATAATACCCATTTTCACAGCTTAAATAGTAAACACGCTTTCATAGCATGAATAGTACCCACTTTCACAGCATGAATAGTAAACACACGTTCACAGCATGAATAGTAAACATGCTTTCACAGCATGAATAGTACCTATTTTCACTGCATGAATAGTAAACACACTTTCACAGCATGAATAGTAAACACGCTTTCACAATATGAATAGTATTCCACAGCATGAATAGTATTCCACAGCATGAATAGTAAACATACTTTCACAACATGAATAGTATTTCACAACACACAAAATTCACAAACACCAAATCAAGCATAAGAACTTCACAAAACTCACAATCAAGCTTAACAAAGTTCGACAAGCACAAATCCAAGGTTTCCTAAACATCACAAGCATAGAAAACCTTCAAAGAGTTTAAGAAACCATAAACTCTTTGATTCACTTAGCTAATATTTTGTCTCACAAAATTAGAGTGTATTGCTGGTCCTCTGGATCGAATCTTCACTACTACATAATATGTGTGTTTATTTATTTATCTACACGTAAAAACCATATATCAATTTGGCGCCGTTGCAACGGGGACCAACTCGATACCTCTAATTTTTGGATTAAATTTTAGACTAAGTTACTGACTTGTTTTATTTCTTTTTCTACGTGTGTTTCAGGTGCATGATCAGTAGAAGAACAAAAAGAAATTGCACCGAAGATTTATCATCCACACCAACGAAGAGTTAGCTCAACTTGAACGTCAAAACCGTCAAAAGAGAATTACAGCTGCTCCGGTCATTATGGCTGAACAAGAAAATGGTATGGCTGCTCAGTTACAGTTGCTAAGGGATCAGATTGCCCAGTTAAGAAGAGATCAACCGCCAGTTCTGCTAGCACAACCGGGTATAGGGGATTCGGATAACCCCCATGTGTTTTATCAAAACCGTTAAGCTATTGTTTCTCCAACAATTCAGAGACAAGGCTTTGAGATCAAACCTCAGATGATCTCATTGGTGAAACAACACCTCTTTCACGGACTACCAGCTGAGATACCGATGGATCACATCGAAAACTTCGAAGAAATCTGCAGCACTACCGGTTCGAATGGGGTTCCGAGTGAGTTTCTGAAGTGCAAGCTGTTTCCTTTTTCACTTGCTGATAAGGCTCAGAGATGGTTGAAGTCATTGCCAACTGGTTCTTTGAGGACGTGGGATGAAGTTAGAGCCGCTTTCTTGGACCACTTCTACACTAAATCCAAGATATCTTCTTTCCAACAACATTCTGGTGAAGCTTTTTGTGAAGCTTGGGAAATACTAAAGGAATACCGTAGGGAACGTCCTCATCACGGTTTTAAAGATGAACAGATTCTGGGGATATTCTATGATGGAGTTGAATGGGATTACCGCAACGCCTTGAATGCCGTGAGTAATGGGTCTTTTATGACCAAGACTAGAGATGGTGCTTTTGAGCTGATTGAGAGCCTTGCTTCAAGCTCTAACAACAAGTCTCCTGAGTATGATAGGTCCAGGAAGGTCAACAGCGTGGAAACACAAAAGATTGATGAGTTGACGGCAAAAGTGAACCAACTCCTTAGAGGAAGCCAAAAATATGTTCATTTTGTGGATGAGAATGAGAGCACACCTATCTCCTAAGATTTTGAAGAGGATGATGCTGCTGGTATGCAAGATGTTAATTATGTGAGTGGACAAGGGTATATTCAGAATTGTGGTTTCAACTCAAACTACAGGAGCCACCCGAACCTTTCTTACCAAAGCACCAACGTCGAGAATCCACAAGATCAGATTTATCCGCAACAAGGAGGAGGTATGATCCAGTTGCCACATAATCAAGGGTTTCAAAAGTTTTACTCCAGCAACCAGCAGGGGAAACAGTCTGTCCCCATTCAAAACCAGAACAGATTCCAAGGAGGAACTCAACAAAAGCCCAACTTCGCAACCGCTCAACAGTCCAATTTTGCGCCGGGCTCTCAAGATGAGCTGAAAAACCTTATGCAGCAACTCCTGGTAAATCAGCAAAAGGCCGCAACAGAGATCAATGCCAAGGTTGATCATATGTATAATGATCTGAATGCGAAGTATGAAGCTGTTACCGCTCATGTGAAGAAGCTTGGCATGCAAGTTGCCCAAACCGCTGAAACAGTCAAACGACAGCAAGGAGTTCTCTCAGCAAGGGGTGAGCATAGCCCCAGGAATGGAAGTGGTTCTAGTGGCTCAAGTGCTCAAGTGAACTTCATTGGGGATGAAGAGAATGAGTTTAAATTGATGATGCAACAGATCCTTGATGGACAAATCAAGAATGCTCAGCAGGTGAGCCAACGGATTTCTACTTTGGATTGGAAGGTTCAGTGCCTAAGTATTGACTTACAGCGCGAAGTCAGGAAAAACTTCACCGCAGTCGAGCTGAGAAGTGGGAAAGTGTTGGCACCACCAACTAGCCCTAAAACCATTGGAAAGGGTAAAAAGCGTGCTACGGAGCACCAGACCCAAGGAAAAGCTTTCATCACCAATGAAGGAATGATAGAACATGGCTCACCCTCAGAAACAACAGTTGAAACTGTTCCAGCTGAATTAGGAACCGAAATCACCGAGCACCCAGACTCTTCTCTGAAGCACGTGCTCCGACAGGATACTCCGGCCAGTTCTGTAGAAATTCCTCCAGCGAGGATTTATTCTCCCAAGGTTCCTTTTCCAGGTCCAGCTCCAACTTTTAAATGAAGGCATCTCCCCAAGCTAGGAGATCCCGGAAAGTTCGTAGTTCCATGCTCCATACTTGGAGTTGCATTTAAGGATTCTCTTTGTGATTCCGGTTCCACGTAAACATTATGTCTAAGGAAACCGCACAAAGCTTAGGGATTGAGAACATCCTTCCATCTTCGAGAACCCTCAAATTTGCAGATGGAGCAACATCAACTTCACAAGGACTTGTCAAAGACCTCGAGGTAAGCATTGATGATTGCTTAATGCCTTGTGATTTTCAGGTGGTCGAGATGAAGAATAATGCTTACATGCCATTGATCCTGGGAAGGCCGTTCCTCGCTATTGCAGGAGCAATTGTTGACTTACCTCAAAAAAGGGTATCTCTCTCTAAAGTCAACAAGGTGTATTCTATGTAGCGATTTCTGAGGGCAAGCAAAATGGCTCTTATGTTGTCATAGAGGAGAAGGCTAAGTTTAAGTCTGGGGGAGCTCGAAAACCACCACCCCACCCCGATCATCCTGCGGATCCACACTCTTGCGTTTAGGCGCTGTTGCAGTCAAGCTAATGACTTTAAATAAGTGCTTGGTGGGAGGCAACCCACCGGTAAGTTTCAGTACATATTTATCTTTTCTAAATTTGCTTTTATACTAACATTCATTCTTAGTATTTCAATTCTAAAAAAAAAAAAAAAGGAAACGAACAGCTCTCGCTCAGGAAAAGACGAAGCACCTGCTCAGGACTAAGCACCCGCTCCGATAAGCAGGGGATTTTCTCAGAAACAGGTAAGTTTTCTTTTCTAAAACGGTATTTATTTTTTTATTTTATTTTCTCACCCACCTCTAAATTTATTTTCACACCGAGACGGTGTGAAGTAAGTCTGGGGGAGGGTGTTGCTACTAATCCATTTTTCTTTCTTTTGTTTTATTTCTTTTGCTTTCTTTGAGTCATTTTCATGTTTTCATTGAGTCAGTTTATTTTATTGAGTCAAAACTTATTGGAGATTATGATCTATTTCTTGAATATATTGTTCTAACCTTGCTTCAAAGTGACCATTGTTACAGAACCAGATCTAGATCGGAGAATAATGAAAAATCCAAAGGCTGACCAGCTAACTAGAGGACACCATGTTTCCAGCGGAGTTCATCTGAGCCTAAGCCAAATTTTTGCACTTCGTCGATGTGGTTGATTTCCATAGGGCTTGACTCATCATTCGTATTTGACATATGAATCCACCAGTAGAAAGTAATGGTACTCCTCCCCCCTATTAGAAGTTTAGCTACCAATAAGGTTACGTATGTGAGTTGCATAGAGAGGAGATGAACCGGGGATTCGGTGGCAAACACCATCAATACTCGTGTCTTGCAACCTTGATATGTACATGCTTTATATTGATAGGGATAAACCGGGGACTCGGTGTCAAACACCATCAGTACTCGCGTCTCGGAACTTGATATATGCAGTAAGGAATGAACCGGGGACTCGGTGGCAAACACCATCAGTACTCGCGTCTCGGACCTTAGTAAAAAAAATAATAATAAAATGAGCTAGTTTAGAAATAAGTCTGGTGGAGAGAGGAAAAATACCAAAAAGTGTGTGAAATTTAAGTGGTTCTTGTCAAGATATTGTATGTGAAAGAGTCTAGAAGGTCCTTGGTAATTGACTGCAAAGATGAAACTGGCGATGAAGGCTTTGATGGATAAGGTTGCGAATTCATGTGTGGAGTATAGTGAGCTGCGAAGGTCTACGGAAAAGTACATGGTGGTTAGATTTGGAGCTGGCTATGTGATATGTGGAGTACTAATTCAAAAGGGTCATTGCAGTGTTTCAAGAACAGGTGAGTCTCCGTATTTTTCAAACCTTTCCCTTATGTTTAGTTCTGAGTTTTGTTTGAGGACAAACAAGGATCTAAGTCTGGGGGAATTGATGTGTTGCATTTTTGGCGCATTCTAACAGTTGTTTTCGAGTCTTTATCGAGTCTTTTAGTTTTATTTTGAGTCATTACAGGTCAAAAGATGGCTAAGGATGAAGATTGGAGCTTCTGGGAGGAACTTAGCAGAAATTGGAGAAAAGTCAAAAATTCACCCGCTGAGCACCCGCTCAGCCCTGAGCACCCGCTCAGACGACCTGACGGAGCAAATAAGGGAAAATTCCAACTTTCCTAATTTTTCGCCAAGGACGCCCTGATCTTCACCCAGCTGCTTCCAGACCTGCATATATCGTTTTTTCTTCTATTTTCTTAGGAGAGAACGCTTTTGCTAAGAACATAAAACATAGAGAAAGAGTTTTTTCTTGTAAGATTGAAGGAAAAGAGATCTCGACTTCAACATTGAGAAGAACTCTAAACCCTTTATTTTTACAGATTTATTTCATGAGTATTTCATCTCTTATCGCTGTGATTTTCGTTTCTATGGCTGAGTAGTTATCCAGTTAGGTTAAGGGGTTTTAAAGGGGATTTAAGGATTCAATGAACTGAACATAGATAGGATTTATTATTTGATGTCTTCACCTATAGTTGATCTTATTGCCTAGACTAATCTGATCACTTAGTCTCTGATCTTAGGTTAAATCTATTCACCAAAAGTGTTATAGGTTGCTAGAAAAGGCATAGGTGGGCGATTTGTCCTTAGCCAACGACAGTTGATGCTAAGGCAAATCGTGAACATATTGAACCAGACCGTAATGCTTGTCTTCGATTCTAGGTTCAAACGACAATTTAGGATGCTAGGTTGCTAGATAAAGTTGATGGTGCCATGACAGTAGATCAGCCTTATTTTTATGTTCGAGTTCTAGATTGGTGCTAAATTAATTCCTGAATAATTGTTCGGTTCTTGATGATTTGATCCCCACGAAATTACCCTTGACCTAGCGCTTTTATTTACTATTTTTAAACCGATTTAATTTGTTTTGCTTATTGTTTAAGAAACCATAAACTCTTTGATTCACTTAGCTAATATTTTGTCTCACAAAATTAGAGTGTATTGCTGGTCCTCTGGATCAAATCTTCACTACTACCTAATACGTGTGTTTATTTATTTATCTACACGTAAAAACCATATATCAGTGGCTTAGAGAATCGGAGATGCACATGAGAGAACGTCACCTTAATATTGAGAGTAATAACCATGGAGCTTCAAATGAGACACGTCAACCAGATCGACACTGATGGAGAGTTATGAGATTCTCTTCCCCATTGGGGAGAGAGATCTTTGGGAGTTGAACAGAACTCTCGAGAAAGTAATGCCGACAATGCTCAGGCTGGGCGAGCGGATAACCATCTGCATAAGACCATTTCTGATCCGTGGTTATTTTCTTGAGGCGGCTCCATGGTACATGTGCCTGAGAAACAATGAAGACTATCCTAGGTACTACTTATATATGAGATATATTCTAGGGTTTTGAGTTTAAACTAACATAAGAAAAGCCCATTTTTACATTATCCATAAATTTGATTGTTTTTTAAACAGTATTAATGGACTTTAAGCTATATTCGGCCCAAGATAGATAAATTAGAAGAAAAATAGAAAAATATATTAAATATTAAAACCTTTAAAAATCAAAACAACCTTCATAGCAACTACCCCTGAAGCAAATAAATGTCACAATTACCCTTGGACGCGAAAACAAAACAGATTTCATTAATGGTATTTTGGTAATCATATAGTTGAGGTTTATTCTGGTGCGTTTTCACTTCTCAAATAATTATAATATAAAGATTTGATATTATAATGTTGCTGTTGTTGTCAGATATAGTCTCATAACTTATTTTCTATGTTTTTTTTTAAAATATATACAATAACAGAGGAACAAAGTAGGAGGAAGAAGGAGAATATAAAGTATGATTTAGCATGAGCTCAATTAATGGAAAATTCGGCAATATTGGATAGATAGGCCTCATTTGGTGGAATTTTCCTTTTCAAGAGTGCCTAGAAACTGGTATATGGTGGTTGTGATGGCAAACAAGATTATGGCCCTCAGCCAATGGCTCCGGTGAGGCAGGGGCCATGCCTACTGCCTAAGACATTCTGGGCCCTAGGCGAAATAAAATATATTTGTTTTGTAATATTTTACGATAACCTTATA
Source organism: Cardamine occulta (assembly GCA_028015245.1). Classification (NCBI taxonomy): domain Eukaryota; kingdom Viridiplantae; phylum Streptophyta; class Magnoliopsida; order Brassicales; family Brassicaceae; genus Cardamine; species Cardamine occulta. The sequence goes on from CM051386.1 coordinate 22,315,518, forward strand.
ACATTTTAATGGTAAATGGTGAAGAAAAATTAGAAACAAATAAATGCTTGTTGACGAAATACATAAATAAAATATTAATACACTATAGCTAAAAAAAGATTTTTAAAAATGTTTGTTGACAATATACATAAATAATATATTAATACAATATAGCGGAAAAAAATATTAAAAAAAATAAAGAAATGGAAAAAATTTTAAAAACATGAAAGAAACTAAGAATGAGCAACTAATGAATGAATGCACAGAAGTATTATTTATAGTCTTTAAGAAAAACATAAAATATTGTCCATGAATTTGATAGTGATGAGAGAAAAACTAAAGAATACATTGTTTGACTATCGTTGATGAGGCTTTGAAGTTGAGACAACAAAACTTTAAAAAGAATTATCATCACCAATTAAGCATAATCATTTTTATGGAACTATACCTATAATCTTTTATAATATTAAGGGCCGTAGGCGAATGCTTAGGTTTTCCCTTCATAACCACGGCCCTGCGATGAGGTTAGCTACAGTGGTGAGTTTACCAATGCACATCCTCCAAAGATGGTTGTTGTTGGGATATAACGGTTAAGGTTTTTGTGCGTATTGGAGTTTGTCTCCAGTCATTACTTTACATTGCTCCTTGAGCTGTTTAGAAACATCTGTAGCAGAAGACCCTATGACTTGAATCCAAGTCTTTGAGAGAAACGCATAAGCCCGAAACAGGAAAATGAGTATGTAAGTAACAATCTTGAAGCTCATGACAATGAAAATAACAAGAAATATGGAGACAAATAGAACTATGAATCTGAGGAGGAAGACGACGAAGACATAGATTGTTGGCATGAAAGTGAACCTTAACCTATCATTCTCATTTACTGTCATATATAAGCAAGTTGAACGAATTTAGCTCATAAAAAATCAAGTGTGGAAGATGAGTAAGAAGAAAAACAAAATAAAAAAAAGTTTTAATTTCTTTTTTTGTAATTTTTATAATTTTACCAAAATTATTAATACAACAAATACTTTTCTATAGCATGTAATCATTATGATTTATTTAAGTTGCTCTGTTTTATATTAGAATAAATTAGAGTTTGCATAATCTTGATACAAACAGTTATGCAGCCAACTACGAAAATAAATGACGAGAAGGTCTTCTCTTACCCAACTCATGGGCTGTAGTATTATTCTTCCAATTGACATGTGTAAATCGATGTATGTGAAGCCATGAACTCCACCATCGAATGTCTCTACACCAGTTCTCAATCTCAACATAGTTTTCCTTCCCTTGGAGAGTTTTAATGAAACTTTGGCTCTTTCAAAGATAATTGAGGTACACCAAATAAACCTTATATGATACGACCTCCATGAGAGAGATCAACCCAAAACTGGAACCGAGAGGTTAAGATGATGATGAGATGGTTCTAGACCCGATTAGCGAGCAGCTAGAGATTTAATGGATCGAATGTCACCACACGAGGTCGCGGAAACACCACCTGATGAGACTAAGAGCTTCGGGATCTAATCACATGAACACGAAAGAAATGATCTATGTTTTAAAGAGATTTTTTATTAAAATATAGATGAAATATACACGAGAGTCTCGATACACATATAAAGAAGGAGAAGATGAAGAGGAGAAGAAGAAGAAGAATTAAAGAGTGAAAAGTTACGAGACATGCATCGTAAACTCACACTCGTACCATGCAAAATTAAAATACCAACGTTCAAAAAGTTAAAAGAGAAAGAGATAAAGAGATGGGCCACACCAAGATCTAAGGGAGACAGGCCTTGGAATGGATTGGACTAGAGGATGGCATAGATAGACATATGAGCCACAAACCTCATTAAAGAGTGTGAGTGGATCCTAAGGCCAAGCTCTAGCCATCTTGGACTTGTACCATGACCAGTGTGGACTTGATGCAAACTCCAGGGTCCAAATAATCCTCTTGAGTCTTCACAAGTTGGAGTGAAACTCTAAACCTTTGATGAAACTGTCTTGTTTGAGAACAAGTCTTGACTTCCTTAGGTGCTTTGAATACTCCTTTTGCTCCATATTTGATCACTGTGTCTTCAATGTCACCAACTCCATGTTCTTTGTCCTTGGAGCCTCCTAGGGTCGTATCATTATACGTACTCTAAGTAGATTACAATAGTGCCATAGCCAGAGATGAAGCATATCCCAGGTACATATATTATGCTTTTGGTAGTTTTAATTATCTCTCTTTTAAAATTTAGAAGAAGATGGAGCTGATGAAAAATAAGAGTGGGAGAATGACGATGTTGAAGAAGACGAAGAAGGGTTATGAAAGGAGCGATGAACTAACAAACAAATGATGTGATTGGTGTGCGTTTTGATATCGGTGGCGTTTTTGACATTAGCATTTGGTGCAATGGTAATGCTCACACTTGGGACAATGAGTTATCGGTCATTATGAATCTCTGTTTCGGCAATGATCATTTTTTCCTTTCCATAAGGCGACATCACATTCCTCCTCTTTCCTGATCTGTGTATGTTTTCTTACTTCCTCTTCGACCAGAATTAAATCCACTTGCCTCAGTTTTCATCTTCGATTAATATCTAGCACCTCTCCCACTGTGGCAGATATCGGTATCCCCAAATATATACAACCTCTCCCCCCCCCCAAGCTTCTCATAGATGCAGCCAAGAGGGCTCCAAGAATCAAACAAAAATGAAGTAGACACACCATTTTTTACTTTGACTCTGTGAAACTGTTTTGCTTTCTCTCTGTACTTCAGCATTTTTTTCATATTCAGGATCCTCTTGACGAGTTTTTCTCACTTCCCAAAAGGAACAATTGCGTATTAAATATCGCTTCACCCAATCTACCCATAGTGACCCTTTTGCCGAGAGAATACGCCAAATAATTTTCAGAACCCATACTATGTTTGCTTCTTCGAGTGATTGCAAGCCTAATCCACCTTCCCTTTTAGGCATGCACACTTTAGCCTTCCGGGGATTTAAAGATGGTCCAGACCACAAGAAAGCAGAGCACATTTTATCTATCTCACTTGTACAAGCTTTTGGCAATATAAACGCAGCAATCCAAAAGTTTGAGGCTTAAAATTACAAAACATATTGATTTCGCCATGTGTGAGTAGATCCTTAGCTAGGTTAAGGTTTTCAATGGTGAGTAGATCCTTAGCTAGGTTAAACTTGATACACAGAGTTTTAACCCAAAATAATTCTGCAAGTGCACAGACAATCGCAGTAGTATATAGGGTATCGAATCCACAGAGACCAAGGCTACACTATGAATTATAGATTTTAATTTAAAGCTAAGACAAAAATAAAAAGGTTTGTAATTTTCGGAACAAAAGCAAGTAAATAAATCGGTGTAAAAACAATAAAAACAAGCACTAGGTTAAGGCGTTTCGCCGGTGATTCGGAGACAAGGCTGAGCAACTATTCAGGGGCTAAGTAACTACCGGTCTAGAACTCAAACATAAAATTAATATCGCCCCACTGTCGTGATGTATCGACAACTTTATCTAACAACCTAGACACCGAAACTGTCGTTTGGACCTAACGAGGTTGATAAGCATTAACGAGCTGGTTCAATCTGTTCACAATCAATCGCAACAATCAACTGTCATTGGTTACGCACCAATTGCTCACCAATGATTTATCTAGCAACCTAAAGCACTGTCGTGAATAAGTTTAACCTAAAATCATAGACTAGGTGATCAAGCTAATCTAAGCATTAAGGATCCCTATTGGCGAAGACATTATAAATTCCAATACCTATTTGTGCTCAGCCATTAACATCCTAAATCACCATTGAAAACCTTAACCTAGCTAAGGATCTACTCACACATGGCAAAATCAAACACAACAAAACAATATAATGAATTCATGATATTATTAAAGAGATTATGGTTGGTTAGAATTCTTCTCAAAACAAAGTTGTGGTCTCTTTTCCTTCAGATCTTACAAAGAAATAAAAATCTCTATGTGTTGTTCTTCTCCAAAGCGTAGGTGTCTTAGAAAATAGAAGAAAAACGATATCTACAGGTCTGGAGGCGGCTGGGTGAAGATTAGGGCGTCCTTGGCGAAAAATAGGAAAGTTGGGATTTTCCCTTGTTTGCTTCGTCAGGTCGTCGTGAGCGGTCGCTCAAGGCTGAGCGGGTGCTCAGGTCTGAGCGGGTGCTCAGGTCTGAGCGGGTGCTCAGGTCTGAGCGGGTGCTCAGCGGGTGAAACTTTGACTTTTCTCCAATTTTTGCTAAGTTCCTCCCAGAAGCTCCAATCTTCATCTTTAGTCATCTTTTGACCTATAATGATTCAAAACAAAACTAAAAGACTCGATAAAGACTCGAAAACAACTGTTAGAATGCGCCAAAAACGCAACATATCACTTATTAGCTGGAGTCTTCCAGAAAAGGAAAGAGAGCGAGCTGTCTTTTAACTTATATGAGATCTTATTTTTTTCAAAAGAGGAAGATAGTCTGATGAAGATATGTTTTTCGTTGGCAGCGGAAGTTCCAAGTATCTTATCGGTAACGTCCCATATTTGAAAGAAAATTGATGAAGAATCTCCTCTTTTTGACCCATGGGATACCTGCCATGTATATAGTAGACTTTTTGAGACTTATCTTCAGGCCAGAGTGTGTGGCGAAGTCATCAAAGACCTCAAGATCACCCTTAATCGATTTCTTGTCCCCTTTCACAAAAATCATCAAGTCATCTGCGAAACATAGATGTGTTAACTTCATATGCTTACAGTTTGGGTGAAAATCAAATAAATTATCATGTGCTCCCTTGTCCATCTTGCGGGAGAGAAAATTCATGCAAATAACAAACATGTAGGGGCTGAGAGAGCAGCCTTGTCGTAGTCCTGGCTTGCTACCAAAATAACCAGCTAGTTCTCCATTCACTTGCACTGACAAGCATGCCGTGGTGATACAAACTTGGATCCAATGGATATACTTGTTGGGAAAGCCGAGCTCTCGTAACATGTTAAGTAAGAAGCCCCACTGAACAGAGTCAAAAGCTTTTGAGATATCAATTTTCATCGCACAACGAGGTGAGACTGAATCGTTATGATAATCTTTGATAATTTTTGTGGCGTGGAGCAAGTTTTCCATTAGCAATCTGTCTTTAATAAAGGCTGACTGGTACGGGAAATAAATCTTGGGAGAATAAGCTTGAGCCGGTTTGCAAGAATCTTAGATTTTATTTTGTAGAGAACATTGCAACACGTTATCGGCTTGTAATCTTTCATGACTTTAGCTTCCTTCTTCTTTGGGATCAGAGCCAATCTTGTTGAATTTACTCCCTTGGGTAAGAATCATGTCTTGAAAAAAGAATGAATTGCTACCTCCAAGTTTCAACCTACAGTGGACCACCTCTCCTTAAAAAAATCTCAGGTGAACCCATCTGTTCCTTGAGATTTATTAATAAGCATTGAAAATAACATTTTCTTTACCTCTTCCGCCAAGACTTCCTTTGTGAGCATTATCTTGACTTCCTCCTCACATTTAAAGTACAATAGCTCTCCCAGCTCTGCACGTGACCATTCCTTGTAATCGGAAGGATTTATCGTTAGAGACTCCTTAAAATATATCTCTTGTACAGCCTTAATTAGATCATGACCAGATACTATCTGTCCATATTCACATTGAAGCTCCTTGATATTATTTTGGATTTCCCTGATTTAGCAGCATTATAAAAGGCTTAATTGTCCTTAAGTACAGTTTCAAATCCTTTAATTTCTTTGACAATCTATGAATAGCCGATGTAGAGTGATATAGTATGTATTTAATGTGTTTGTAAATTTAAAAGGTCTCTTAATCTGCGTCTCCTCCTATTGGATATAAAACCTGCATCTCAAATGTCCGTCCATATGCGTTGATTATTCACTTGGTAATCACACCATAAGATATTGAGGAGTTTGATGTAATTTACATAACATGATAAGAACGACGAAAACAATATATTTCATGTCAATGTCTTTTCTTTTTATTATCAAATTAATATCTAGACACATCATGTAAGATTTAAGAAAGTTTTTATTTGAAGATTGGGTAGTTTTTAGGGTAGTTTATGTTTTAGGATAATTTTCACTTTAATATCCCATATTTTCCTCTTATAAATTAAAAACTACTCCAAAACTACCTATTTTCAAATAAAAACTTAAAACTACCCATCTTATGAACTAGGGTTGATTCTATCTTATGAACTAGCCATCTCTCCTCTAACCCTAATCTGTTATTTATTTTCTAATTTGATGGGTTTTTTTTATTACTAATGGTATCGGTTAAAGGAGGACATGTTATGATTAAATTCATCCAATGAACTGCTAATCACTTATTTAATCATCTAATTTGGTACTGTGATTAACTGACATGGGTACTAAAACTATGATTAGTGGTCATTGTTTAGTATTTTTTGTCAAAGCTAAGGAATTTAATCATCTAATTTGGTACTGTGATTCACTGATATGGGTACTAAAACTATGATTAGTGGTCATTGTTTAGTATTTTCTTCAAAGCTAAAGAATTTTCTTATTATTATTTTTTTCGTCAAACAGAAATCCTAGATTTGAGGCCGTACGGATGAGATCTTCAACAGTTTCGAATTAATATTCAATCCTACTAGAGATACTCTCGACAAATCATTCCTCCGGAAGAAGCAAGAGCTTAGTAAGCTTAGTTACACTCACTCTTTATCAACTCTCTTCGTTCTCTATTATTGCTGCTAATTTGTATATAAAATTGGTTATTTTCTATAAGAAGGTGTTCCCTGAGTTCTAGATTTGGGATGGTACTCTACTGGAAGCGGCGCTATGAAATCCGATATGCATATCCATAAAGCTGTGAGTGGAGCTTCATTTTTTTAATATGAATATGATTGAATTTTAGGTCTCACTAAATTTTGTGAGTTTTCATCTTACATTTGATGGACATTAATTAATCCCCAGTTTATGTTCTTCTAAATCTGGCTATCAATGACGCAAAGTAGGATCTTCCAGTTACTATTTATGAAAGCGGTAAGTTTGTTTTCCATTATTGATTGTATTATTGTTTTAAAGATTTTAATTTTTTTTCTTTATTGTATTATCGAATATCTTCACAACTTGAAGAATTTCATGTCATTGATGGAACTCCTCAGCCGATTTTGTTCATACGAGTTACATAAATATATTTATGGGTTAGGTTATTTATTTTATAAATATATTTAGGAACTTACAAAGTTTTCAAGACCCTAGCCACCTCTGGTATGGACTACATATTAACTCTATTCACTAACAGTTTGTGTAAATGATCAGAACAAACAAAGAAGACAGACTCTTAATGAGGATTTGGACCTTAAAGGTTAGTAATCAGAGTAAAAAATCTAAAATTTCCACTGTTAATTTTAAATTGATAGACTTATATTATCTATTTCAATTTCGAAAAAATTCAAGGAACATTGTGTGTTTTGTCGAGTCAAACCCTTAGGAAGATACGAACAAGTGAGACCACCGGTTGCATTGGATACAAGAAATGTGATAATAAAGTTAACAGAAACCAAAAGAAAAATTTACAGCTTCGATAGTGTTTGATCTCCTTTGAAAGGGTCAAACTATATAACTTTTCTTCTTTATAAATAATACCAAACACTATATAACTATTGAAGCTGTAAACTTTTCTCTTAGTTTTTGTGAACCTTATGATAACATTTCTTGTATCCAAAGCAACCGGTGGTCTCACTTGTTAGTATCTTCCTAACTGTTTGACTCGACAAAACACACAATGTTCCCAGAAAATTTTCAAAATTGAAATCGATGATATTAGTCATTCAATTTCAGATTTACAGTAGAAATGATAGATCTTTACTCTGATTACTAACCTTTAAGATCCAGAACCTCATTAAGAGTCTGTCTTCTTTGTTTGTTCCAATCACTTACACAAATGGTTAGTGCAAAGAGTTAATATTTAGTCAATACCATAGGTGTTTAGGGTTTTGAAAACATCACTAGTTGCTACATATATTTATAAAATAAATATCGTAACCACATACCGATATAAAAAAAATTATTCTTACTGTGTTTCTCAACTCCATTTCGCCCTAGCCGCCAAACATCAAAACTCTGTTTGCCTCTCCGGTGTCTGGCTTCTTCGCTGGCACCGTGAGAGGATCCCTTTTTCCCTTCTCTTTCCTTTGAGCTAACTTGCAAGATCTGGAATGTTGTATGTAGATCAGTGAGTATTGGTGTCTCCATCTATGGTGGTTGTGGTGTGGTGGATCTGTAGTGGCGACACTGATCAATGGTGGAATAGATTGATGCTGCGGTGCTCTTTCTCTGTCTGGATTGGGTGAGGCTCTGTTTAGAAGTTCCCAGATCTGGGATGTACGATGAGATTCGCCTAGTGTCTCTTCTGCTTCGGTCAGCGGTGGAAGTTGTCTGGCAGATTAGGTGGTGACCTACGAAGTTTAGTGAGGATGGCGGCAGCTACGTCAATGTGAATCAGTCGTTGGCAGTGGCAAAGGTTTAGTTTAACTTTCTGCCTCTTTGTCTCACATGTTAACCTCTGGAGCACCTTCACAGGACCGGAAGAGGGCTTCATTGACTCAGGTGGTTCAGATCTCGTCAAATCGCGTTTTGAATATTAGTGACGGAGGCACAGGCCACTTGTTCTTCTAGGGTTTCAACTCCGGTTTTCTTCGGTGGTTTGTAAACTACCGAAGAAAACCAGAGTTGGGTATTTTGTAAACTATTCCTAATTGGGTATTTTGTAAACTATTCCTAATTGGGTATTTCCAGTTTCTATCCCGGTTTGTTGTAAGCCAGTTGTTTTATCTTATCATTCTCATTTAACTAATTCAAGAAAAACGTTTAAAATAAAATAAAAAATAACCACATACCTCAATCATGTAACTTGGTTTGCACGGACATTGGCTAAGGAATTCCATCAATGACATGAAACTCTTCAAGTTGTGAAGATAATCAATGATAAGATAAAGAGAGAAAAATATTAGGATTTATAAAACAATAATACAATCAATAATGGACAAAGAACTTACCGATTTCATAAATAGTGGATGGAAGATCCTATTGTATGTGATTGATAGCCGGATTTAGAAGAACACAAACTGGAGAGTCATTAATGTCCATCAACTGTAAAATGAAAACTCACACAAATCAGCATAGTGAGACCTAAAATTCAATCATATTCATATTAAAACAATGAAGCTTCACTCACAGCTTTGTAGATATGCATATTGGTTTCTTAGTGTCGCTTCCAGTAGAATACCATCCCAATATATAGAAGTCAGGGAACACCTTCTTATCGAAAATAATCAATTTTATATACAAATTAGCAGCAATAATATAGAAAAGAGGTACGATAAAGAGTAAGTGTAAGTAAGCTTACAGAACACTTGCTTCTTCTAGAGGAATGATTTGTCGAGAGTATCTCCAGTAGGATCAAATATAAGCCCAAAATACTAAACACTGACCACTAATAATAGTTTTAGTACCCATAAATAATTGAATCACAGTACCAAATTAGATGATTAGATGACTGATTACCAGTTCATTGGATAAATTTAATCACAGCATGTCCTCCTTTGACCGATAACATTAACAGACAATCAAATTAGAAAATAAATAACAGATTAGGGTTAGAAGAAAAATCGTTAGTTCATAAGATAGAGTCAGCCATAGCCTTTTTTCTTCTAAACTTTAAAATAGCATTATACACACAAAAAAAAATATAAAACTCATGAACTCATCAAAATAATGGATGGTATTAGAGCAAAAACATAGATACCAGAAAATTGAGACCGGAAAACAAAAAATATTAGAAAAATTGACCTTCATATTTGTCTCTTCCATATTATCTTTCTTCATCCTATTATCTTTCTTCCTCCTATTATCTTTCAAGGTAAATTCTCTTGGAAGATCAACAAGTTTTGTATAAGAAATCTACCCAAAAAAAACTCTATTCAAAGAAGAAAACAATATGTTAAAAAAAAAAATATGTGCAACATGATTTAGGGTTTTGAAAATAATCCTAGGCACTACTTATATATGAGATATAGTCTAGGGTTTTGAGTAGTGATGTTAAAATGGGCCAATCCGGCCCGTTTAACAGTTGGCCCGATTAGGCCCACCCCATTTAACAAATTTTATTGTAACCCATTTATGACACAGCCCGTTTATGCACTAACTCGTTTATGACCAATCAAATTTGTCTGGCCCGTTTAGGCTTGCTTGTTTTTTTTTTTTTTTTACATAAAAGTCGATGGTTTTAGAGAAATTTATAATTACATTTCCACTTATTATCACATTTGTTTTAATCATCTCCTGATCTTGAACCCTGTAATCCTGAAGTACTCCCCGCATTTCTAGCATCTTCATTGCCAATCTCATCATTCTCTTCTATGTTACCTACAATTTAAAGCTATGAGAGTTCATTGATAATTCACTTAATTAAAACTATAACAATCACATAAATTTTAAAGCTACCTTCATAATCTGCAAAACCACGTAGCCAATTGCGAGTGCATAGAGATGTTCGCCGGCAAGGTTGTGTCGGCTTTGAATATGCAAGCTCTGAAATATGAATGGTGTCGGCTTCGGCTTGTGTCGTGTTGAGAATTGAGATAAACTAAAGCTTAATTTTTTTTTTGTCGTCACCTAAAGCTTAACTCAAAACGTGTCTATTGAAAAACATAAACGGGTCAGCCCATTTAATTTAGTTGAAACCCATTTATAAATGGACTTAAAAGGGTCGGCCCGTTTACAACCCACTTAAAATTAATGTCACTTGAATATATTCGGGCCATAAAATTTTATGCATAGCCCGTTTAGGCCCGTGGGCCTCCAGCCTGTTTTAACATCACTAGTTTTGAGTTTAAGTAGACATTAAAATTAGAAAAAGCCCACTTTTACATGATCTATAAATTTGATTGGTTTTTCAAACAGTTTTAATAGACTTTAAGTTATATTTGGCCTGAGATGGATAAATTAGAAGCAAAAAAAAGACATTAAATAGAAAAATATATTAATATTAAAACTTTTAAAGTCACAACTACCCTCATAACAACTAACCGTGGAGCATTTAAATGTCACAATTACCCTTGGACGTGAAGACAAAAAACAGATGTCATTAATGGTATTTTGGTAATCATGTAACTGAGGTTGATTCTGGTGAGTTTTCACTTCTCTAATAATATAAAGATTTGATACTATAATGTCGTTATTGTCATATATAGCCTCATAGCTTATTTTCTTTGAGTTATTATTTTTATTATTAAATATACAAGTAGAACAAATGAGGAGGAAGAACGAGAATATACTATATGCATGCCTCATTCAGTGGAGTTTTCCTTTTCAAGAGTTCCTAGAAACTGATATATGGTGGTTGTGATGGCAAGCAAGATTCTGGCCCCTGAGCATTTGGCTCCGGTGAGGTTGGCTACAAAGGTGAGTTTACCAATGCAAATCCTCCAAAGGGGGTTTTTGTTGGGATATAATGGTTTAGGTTCTTCTGCGTATTGGAGTTTGTGTAACAGTCATCACTTTACATTGTTCCTTCAGCTTTTTAGTGACGTGTCTAGTAGAAGACCCCAAGACTTGCATCCAAGTCTTTGACAGAAATGCACAAGCACTAAATAGGAAACAGGGTATGAAAGTAACGATCGCGATTTCATTTCTTCTTCATCATTTTTGAAACCACCGTGAGCGACAAAAGAAATAGATAATTCAATAAAATCAAGTCGTCATCTTCCATAAGGTAAGTGTTTCTTCCTCGAGCTTCGATTTGATGAAGATATGTAGCTGAATTTGTTGAATTTTAGGGAAGTTGTGAAATGGGAGATCGATTAAGAGGATGCCCTAATAAATGTCGTTATGGAGAACATGTAGTATTGAAGACATCAAACATTGCTAGAAACCTGAGAAGACGGTTTCATGCTTGTCCTTTTGGAGAACATGTAAGTGTGACATCTCAATTACAGATTTTGTTGTGTCATTGATTTCTAGATTTGTTCACTGAGCTTTAAATAAAAATGTATCATGTGTTCAAATGGATGGATACATGTATAGTTCAAGAGATTGAAGACTTGATAGAGAAAGGTTATAATTAACTTAGAAGGAACTTCGATCACAATGCAAAAAGGCAGAAATGGTTGTTTAATCAGAGATTGATATTCTGACAATAGAGACGCGTGTGTGAGGCTGTGGTTGGAGAGTTAAAAATGCATGCAGCTCTGTGGTTTGAAAAACATCGTGCTGTTTGCTTTGGTGATGATTTTATTGTTTAGGTTTATATTTCAAGTATAATGATTGCAGTGCGCTTGTTTAATGGTGGAACTAAGAAAGAAGCTATATGTTTGGTTTGGTGGAAGTTAGAACCTATATGTTTTGTAGTGAATGAATGATGACTGATGTGTTTTTGTTTTGTCCAAATGTTCGTTTGTTTGATGTATAAGGGGGTGTTATTTGTTTGAGATTTATGTATAATTGTAATGATTATTAGAATTATAGAATTTAAGAATTTTTAGAGAGTATTTAAAACATTTTACATATTCTCACCAAAAGTTTCTGAGAATATCACCCTAACATGTAATATTTTGAAATTCTTTAAAAGTTGTTTGAGATGAACAAAAAACTTTTAAATAAATCAACCAATAACTTTAATAAACTTTAGTATAATCTGAAAAGTAATTAAAGTAATTAAAGTAATTAAAATAATAATAATTAAAGTACAAGCTGCTGTGCACACTATATGGAGAGAAAGAAAATTTCGCAGGCATTTTGAATCTCATTCACCACCACAAAGATTGGAAAAGATCATTGATAAGAATGTCAGCAATCGACTAAGCTTGCTGCACTCATTGGGAGACAAAAGATACGACGGTATCCTTATGACCTGGTTTACTATTAGAATCTAAATATTCGGATGTAAAAGTCTCTTTTTGAAATTTTTGAAACTCTGATGCACTAGATGTACCAAAAGGCTTTTGATGAATATAATTTTACACATTCAAAAAAAGTAATTAAAGTTTTTATGAATCCAATAACACATGATTTTTAACAACTTTTTGTAACTATTGAACCAATAATACATAACTTAGTAGAGTCTTTGTAATTCAAGATTGAATAACACTAAAGTCTTTAAAACTTATAACTCTTTTAAAATCATATAACCAATAACACCCCCTAAGTCTTTTTAGGTAATTCTTAAATCTGCCTAACTAAATTAGTTGGCGGTTTGGTTTCTGTTATCCACAAACCTCTTTCTTCTTGTCTCGTTTTTTTTTCCCCCCCTTAAAAAAGGAAAAAAAAAAAAAAAAAAAAAGCAGCATTATAAGAAAATGAAATTGAATACATAATTCAATAGCTCACAAAAAAAAACAAACATAAGAGAAAGAAAAAAAAAAACTCATTTTTATGTTCTTTCCAGAAACAGGTACCAAATTGATATTCAACCAAATCCCAAAAATTTACCATTTCAAGAAACATAAGGAGAAAAGTAAAGTTCTGACATTCTCTTTAGAAACCAAAAGAAAACAAGAACTATTAAGAAACTTAAGACAAAGATCTGGAGAAACCCTTATAAAGTTTTGATTTTTATGCTCTCCTACTTCTCCCAAACAAAATACGAAGCTAAAACCCAAAAACAAAAGCCATAGATAAATCAAAACTTTATAAAAACTTTATCAAAACTTTTTTGATCTTTCTCTGGCTTTTGTTTTTGGGTTTTAGCTTCATATTTTGTTTGGGAGAAGTAGGAGAGCATAAAAATTAAAACTTTATAAGGGTTTCTCCAGAGCTTTGTCTTAAGTTTCTTAATAGTTTTTTTTCTTTTGGTTTCTAATCATGTTAAAACTTGTGTAAGAGAATGTCAGAACTTTACTTTTCTCCTTATGTTTCTTGAAATGGTAAATTTTTGGGATTTGGTTGAATATCAATTTGGTACCTGTTTCTGGAAAGAACTTAAAAATGAGTTTTTTTTTTTGCTTTCTTTTATGTTTGTTTTTTTGGTTGCTGAACGTATTGATAATGTATTCAATTTCACTTTCTTATAATGCTGCTTTGTTAAATCAATTTTCAGACACATTTCATGAGGTGAAGAGTAAACGAGACAAGAAGAAAGAGGTTTGTGGATAACAGAAACCAAACCATCAACTAATTTAGTTAGGCAGATTTTAAGAATTACCTAAAAAGAACACCAAAATCTGAAAAACTTATCTCTTTAAAATTCACATAACTAATAACACCCCCTAAGTCCATTAAAACTGTTTGAAAACCTGATCGAATTTATGGATCATGTAAACGTAAGATTTTTCTAATGTCGGTATAAAATCAAAACCTAAAATACGTCTCATATATAAATAGTACCTAGGATTATTTTTCAAAACCCTAATCATGTTGCATATATTTTTCTTAACGTGTTGTTTTCTTCTTTCAATAGAGTTTTTGTTTCGGGTAGATTTCTTTGAATAGTTGTGTGATTTATTTTTTCAAATACATAATTTGTAAATACTTTTAATCTTCCGTTCGATTTTCTTTTTCAGAACGTGTTGATCTTCAAAAAGAATATGATGAAGAAAGAGAATAGGGAAAGAGAGATATATTAATGTCAAATTTTCTAATATTTGTTGTTATCCCGTCTCAATTATTTGGTATCTATGTTTCTGCTCTAATGCCATCCATTATCTTGATGAGTTCATATGTTTTGTTTTTGTGTGTGTATAATGCTATTTTAAAATTTAGAAGAAAAAAGGTTAGGTTGATTCTATCTTATGAACTAGCGATCTCTCCTCTAACCCTACTCTGTGATTTATTTTCTAGTTGGATGGTTTTTTTTTATTACTAATGTCATCGGTTAAAGGAGGACATGCTATGATTAAATTCATCCGATAAACTTGTAATCACTCATTTAATCATCTAATTTGGAATTGTGATTCACTGATTTGGGTACTAAACTATGATTAGTCTTTTCGTCCAACCCAAGAAATTTTATTATTATTATTTGTTTTGTAGCCAAGCAGGAATCCTAGGTTTGAGGCCGTACGGTTGAGATCTTCAACACTTTTGAGCTAATATTTGATCCTACTAGAGAATACTCTAGACAAATCATTCCTCCAGAAGAAGCAAGAGCTCTGTAAAGCTTACTTACACTCACTCTTTGTTCTCTACTTATTTCTGCTAAATTGTATATAAAATTGGTTAGTTTTAGATAAGAAGGTGTTCCCTGAATTCTACTATATTGGGATGGTACTCTACTGGAAGCGACACTATGAAATCTGGTATTCATATCCACAAAGCTGTGAGTAGAGCTTCATTGTTTTAATATGAATATGGTTGAATTTTAGGTCTCGTACTATACTGCTTTGTGTGAGTTTTCATCTTACAGTTGATGGACATTAATAAATCTCCAGTTTATGTTCTTCTAAATCTGGCTGTCAATCACGTCCAGTCACTATTTATGAAAGTGGTAAGTTTGTTTTCCATTATTGATTGTATTATTGTTTTAAAGATTCTAATCCTTTTGTCTTTCTTTATCCTATCATTGATTATCTTCACAACTTTAAGATGTCATTGATGGAATTCCTCAACTGATTTTTGTGCATACAAGTTACATAATTGAGGTATGTGGTTAGGTTATTTATTTTATAAATATATCTAGCAACTAGCAATGTTTTCAAAACCCTAGCTACCTCTGAAATTGACTACATATTAACTCTTTGCACTATCAGTTTGTGTAAATGATCAAAACAAACAAAGAAGAACTACTAATAAGGTTTTTTTAATATTAAAATCAGAGTAAAAAATCTATAATTTTTACTGTAATTTTTAAATTGAGAGACTATTATCATTGATTTCAGTTTGGAAAAATTTCAGGGAACATTGTGTGTTTTGTCGGGTCAAACCTTTAGAAAGATACGAACAAGTGAGACCACCGGTTGCTTTGGATTCCAGATATGTAATCATAATTTCACAGAAACAAACAGGAAAACTTATAACTTCGATAGGGTTTTCCAACCAGATTCATCACAAGGTAAGTGACTTTGATCATCTCTGAGAATTTGGAAATCGTTTGAATCTCATTACGACGCCATATTAATTAATATTTTCTTATATAGATCATGCAAAATTATGGAAGTTTTCTTCATAGTATTCAAAATTTTCATATGAAGTTTTCATATAGAGATCGAACCAGTAATAATGGCTACGGACAAACTGATACTGGAAAAACTTTTACAATGTTAAGAAACATCATTAGAATAAAACATCTCTTCAATTTCTTTGTGTTTATTGAATCTCTTTAAGTCAACATATGAATACTGGGATATTGGGATGAATAGTTTTTGCATTAGGATCTTCGTGGATCTCCAGGTATCCTTCCTCTGAGCGATCCAAGGATTATTAATAAAAGCCGAGTAGAGAAATCATAGGTTCCTAATCACCTTTAGAATTTTTAAATTAAAAAAAAAAAAAAAAAAAAATAATTTTTTAAAAAAATAAACCCATTGATCCAATACCTCCTAGGTAATAAATAATACCTCATTATATGTGCATAGATCTCCGTTGAAAGGGTCGAACTATATAATTATATAGTGTTTGGTATTATATAATTATATAGGGTTATGCGGTATTATTTATTACCTAGGAGGTATTGTATCAATGTGTTTAATTGCTTGAGAAATAAGCAAGTCTCTAAGATTTTCCATGTAAATCTCCAGCATGTTAAAAGTGATTAGAAACCTATGATTGCTTTCCTCGACTTGTTAAAATAATTCTTGAATCGCTAGAGGAAAGGATACCCGGATATCCCAAAAAACCCTACTACAAAACTTTCATCCCAATATTCATATATTGACTTAAAGAGATTCAAGAAACAAAATGAAATTAAAGAGATGTTTTACTCTAATGATGTTTCTTACCATTGTAAAAGTTTTTCTAGTACCGATTTGTCCATATGCGAAAATGAAGGCATTGTAGCCATCTATACCTGTTTTATTACTGGTTCGATCTCTTTGAAAACATCATATGCAAATTCTGAATACTATCAAGAACACTTCCATATTTTCATCTATGCATGATCTATATAAGAAACTATATTTTAGCATTGCGTCATAATGAGATTCAAATGATTTCCAAATTCTTAGAGATGTTCAAAGACACTTATCTTGCGATGGATCAGGTTTGGAAAATCTATAGAAGCTTTAAGTTTTTCTCTTGGTTTCTATGAACTTTATGATCACATTTCTTGTATCCAAAGAAACCAGTGGTCTCACTTGTTTGTATCTTCCTAATGGTTTGACTCGACAAAACACACAAATTTCCATGATAATTTTCCAAATTGAAATCGATGATATTAGTCATTTAATTTAAAATTTACAGTAGAAATTATAGATTTTTTACTCTGATTACTAACCCTTAAGGTCCAAAACCTCATTAAGAGTCTATCTTCTTCGTTTGGTCTGATCACTTACACAAAGTGTTAGTTCAGAGAGATAGTATGTAGTCAATATCAGAGGTGGCTAAGGTTTTGAAAATATTGCTTGTTGGTACATCTTATAAAATAAATAACCTAACCGCATACTGATATAAGAAAAAACAAAGAAAACAAAATTACGCTTGCACTCTTTTCTCTCAACTCCAGTTCGCCCTAGCCGTCAAACATCAAAGCTCAGTTTGCCTCTCCAGTGTCAGGCTTCTTCGCCAGCACCGTAAGAGGGCCCCCTTTTTCCTTCTCTTTCCTTTGATCTAACTTGAAAGATCTGGAATGATGTAAGTAGATAAGTGAGTGTTGGTGTCTCCATCTCCGGTGGCTGTGGTGTGATAGATCTGTCGTGACGACGCTAATCCATGGCCGAATCGATTGATGTTGCAGTGCTCTTCGTCGGTTGGGATCTGGTGATGCTTTCTTTAGAGGACAGAGGGGGTTCCCAGATCTAGATTGTGCACTGAGCTTCACCTAGTGTCTTTTCTACTTCAGTCGGTGGTGGAATTCGTCTGGCAGATTAGGTGGGCGAGCTAAGAAGTTCGGTGAGGATAGAGGCGGCTACATCCTTGGTAGTCAAAATGGCTTGGTCGTTGGTAGTGTTGAAGGTTGAGTTTTTCCTCCTCTTCGCCTTGCATGCTATCCTCCGGAGCGCCTTTACCGGATCGGAAGAGGACTTCACCGGCTCAGGTGATTCAGATCTCGTCAGATGGCCGTTTTGAACACTAGCGGCAGAGGCAGAGGACACTTTTTCTTCTAGAGTGTCGATTCCGATTTTCTTAGGTGGTTTGGTTCACCTGGTTTTTGTAAACTGTTCCTATTACTGTATTTTTAGTTTCTATGCCAGTTTGTTGTAAACCGGTCACTTTATGTATCATTCTCATTTAATTAATTCAAGAAAACCCTTTACCCGAAAAAAAAACAAAAAAACTAAACTACATACCTCAATTATGTAACTTGTATGCACAAAAATCGGCTGAGGAATTCCATCAATTATATATAAAACTCTTCAAGTTGTGAGGATAATCAATGATAAGATAAAGAAATAAAAAAAGATTAGAATCTTTGAAACAATAATACAATCAAAAATGGAGAACGAACTTACCACTTTCATAAATAGTGACTGGAAGATCCTACTGTGCGTGATTGATAGCCGGATTTAGAAGAACATAAACTGGAGATTCATTAATGTCCATCAACCGTAAGATGGACACTCATACAAATCAGTATAGTGAGGCCTAAAATTAAATCATATTCATATTAAAACAATGAAGCCCCACTCACAGCTTTGTGGATATGCATATATATTAGATTTTGTAGTGTCGCTTCTGGAACACCTTCTTATCTAAAAATTAACCAATTTGATATACAAATTAGCAGCAATAAAAAAGAACAGAGATCGAGAGACAATAAAGAGTGCATGTAAGTAAGCTTACAGTGACAAATTTGAAGGTCAACCATACGGCTTCAACCATAGGATTCCTGTTTGAGGAAAAAATATATAATAATAAGAAAATTCCTTGGCTTGGAAGAAAAGACTAAACAATGATGACTAATAGTTTTAGTATCCAAATAAGTGAATCACAATGCAAAATTAGATGATTAGATGACTGATTACCAGTATATCGGATGAATTTAACCATAGCATGTCCTCCTTTAACCCATAACATTAATAATAAAAAAAACCATATCAAATTAGAAAATAAATAACAGATTAGGGTTAGAGGAGAGATCGCTAGCTCATCAAATAGAATCAACCATAGCCTTTTTTTCTTCTAAAACTTAAAATAGCATTATAAATGCACACAAAATATATAAACTTATGAATTCAGCAAAATAATTAGAGCAGGAACATTAATACCAGAAAATTGAGACGGGATAACAACAAATATAAGAATAACTGACCTTCATATTTGTATCTTCCCTATTCGTTTTCTTCCTCCTATTCTCTTTGAAGATCAACACATTTTGAAAAATGAAATAGGATAGAAGATTAGAAAGATTACAAAATATGTATTTGAAAGTATAAATCACACAATTATTCAAAGAACTCTACAAAAACAAACTATATTCAAAGAAGGAAACAACACGTTAAAACAATATGTGCAACATGATTTAGGGTTTTGAAAATAATCCTAGGTATTACCTTCTTTTTTCACTCAATTCATTTCATGCCTAAACGATTACAAAGAGATACACTACAAGAAATCTACAGCAAAACCGACAACATTTCCGACGGAATTCCGACGGATTTCTGACGGAATTTACAATTTTAATATCCGTCGGAAATCCATCAGAATTCTATCGGTATTTTCCAATGGATAGTAATCCGTCGGTTCCTGTCATAAATCCGTCGGTTTGCCGTCGGATTAATATCCGTCAGAAAATTTGAACGTTAATATAGCCGTTGTTATAGCCATTATTATATCCGTTAAATTCCGACAGATTTCCGACCAAAATCCGATGGCAAGCGTTATTATATATATGTTACCATACTTCTCCATTTAATCACAACAACAAAATTCTACCCAACAATTCTTTAAAAACGTGTAGAGAGAGATGTCATCTTCTAGAGATTTAAGATCGTGGATGGATGAAGAAATGTTTGATCCGGAGTCGAAGTTATTAAACGATGGTTATGCACGAGGTATATGCGAGTTCATGGCCATTGCTGGAAATCAACCGCGAGTGAAAACAAGTGGTAAGATGAAATGTCCATGTTCAATTTGTCGTAATTCTCGTAATGTTAAGATAGAATTAGTATGGCATCACTTGTATAGCAATGGATTTATGCCGGGTTACAAGATTTGGTATCTACATGGAGAAAGAAATTTTGAATATGGTAGTAGTAGCAGTGAACCCTATGTTGCGGATAGCTTAGGAGAACATAGAACGGAAGTAGATTTTGGTGTTGGTACCGTTGAGATGGTGAATGATGCGTTTAGAGAGAATTTGTCATCGACCGTAATAGATGAGGATAGGGTTGAAGAACCAAATGTAGAAGCTTGAAGATTTTTTGATATGTTAGACGCAGCGAAGCAGCCATTATATGATGGGTGTAGAGATGGTCATTCACCTTTATCATCTGCTAGTAGAATGATGACCATTAAGACGGACTTCAATTTGGCAGAGGAATGTGTTGATGCGATTGCAGATATGGTGAAAGATCTTTTGCCTGAAGATAATCTTGCACCGGCATCATACTATGAGGTACAGAAACTTGTATGTGGTCTTGGTTTGCCGTATCAAGTAATAGATGTGTGCATCGACAACTGTATGATATATTGGAGAGAAGATGAAGACAGGAGAAGTTGTCGATTTTGTCGTAAACCACGGTTTCAGGATACTAGTGGGAGAGTTCCAATTCCATTTAAACGTATGTGGTACTTACCGTTGACTTCGAGGTTAAAGAGGTTATATCAATCTGAGCGCATGACAGAGCAAATGAGATGGCATGCAGAACATCGTCAAGATGGGGAGATTACACATCCGTCGGACGCTAAAGCGTGGAAACATTTTCAATCCATGTATCCGGATTTTGCGTTTGAGAGAAGAAATGTGTACCTCGGGTTATGTACAGATGGTTTCAACCCATTTGGGAAGCATGGAAGGCAGTATTCGTTGTGGCCCGTAATCGTAACACCGTACAATTTGCTCCCTGGTATGTGCATGCGTCGAGAGTTTTTATTTCTCTCTGTTCTTGTTCCCGGCCCTGAGCATCCGAAGATATCACTAGATGTATTCCTCCAGCCATTGATCTATGAGTTACAAATGCTATGAAGTCACGGTGCTGAAGTGTTTGATGTTTCGCGCCAGCAGAATTTTAGGATGCGGGCGGTTCTTATGTGGACCATTAGCGATTTCCCAGCATATGGAATGTTATCTGGATGGACAACTCATGGAAGACTATCGTGCCCATATTGCTCAGACAACACAGATGCATTCCAATTGAGGAACGGAAGAAAGTCGTGTTGGTTTGATTGCGATAGAAGGTTTCTACCGATGGAGCATCCGTATCGTCGGTCTAAAACATTATTTAGAAAAAATAAACAAGTGTTTGAATCTCTAATTGATGAGGAAGACGGCAGTAATTTATTGGATCAGTTGAGAGATTTTGGTGCTCTGATGACTTCTGAATGTGGAGGTAATGGACATGAAACTGTTTACGGAGCCGGGGAAGTTCATAATTGGCACAAGAAGAGTATCTTTTGGGAATTGCCTTACTGGAATGACCATTTATTGAGACACAACCTCGATGTGATGCATGTTGAAAAGAACTTCTTTGATAACATAATGAATACAATTTTAAATGTACCACGAAGACAAAAGACAATCTGAAGTCTAGGTTGGACTTGGCAGAGATTGGCGATCGTGATTTTCTTGAAATTCTTTCCAATGGTAAATATCATTTTGCTCTGTACTGGTTGGATGCACAAAAGAAAAAAGATTTTTTTGATTGGATTCAAGACGATGTCAAATTCACTGATGGATATGCATCTAATCTGCGTAATTGCGTCGACTATGGAGAAGGAAAGTTTATCGGAATGAAGAGTCATGATTGTCATGTTGTGATGCAGCGACTTCTTCCATTCGCTTTTGCGGAGCTCCTTCATAAAGATGTGTACGAAGCAATTGCAGGTATAAATTATTTTCATGTGTATTTTAAAAATTACTGATATTTTTATTTTATATATATTTAAATTTGTGTATTTTTATTTGCAGGAGTTGGTGCTTTCTTTCGGGATTTATGCTCGAGAACACTTACACATGAGGGGATTCGCAACTTAGAAGACAACATACCCTTGATCCTTTGCAATCTTGAGAAGATATTTCCGCCGTCCTTTTTTGATGTTTTGGAACATCTTCCGATCCACCTCCCCGATGAAGCTGCACTAGGTGGTCCTGTTCAATTCCGTTGGATGTATCCTTTTGAGCGGTACATGTTCCATCTTAAGAAGAAGGTTAAAAATTTAAGTCGAGTTGAGGGGTCAATTGTCGCACAGAGCATCAATGAAGAAACCTCACATTTTGTGGAATATTACTTTCCATCGGAAGTTCGTACGAAGAGTAAACGTCCTGCTCGCCATGATGATAGAGGTGAGAAAGCCATGTATCCATTGGTGGTCCCTGAGTTGTTTTCGCAAGTTGGTCGATTCAGTGGAAAAGGGAAGAAACGCAAATTTTCACAACAGGAGTGGACTCACTTGCATAAATATATCGTAACAAATTGTGAGGAGATGGCGGAGTACAAAAGGTAAAAAACTTAATCTATTTAAATACTAAATTATTTTATATATAAGTATTAGCTTTCAAAGGTTATATAATGTTGTTTGATTTCAGACTTTAGATGGCAATAATACCTAGCCATATTCCGGAAAAGACTGAAGAAGAACTTGAACTGCATAAGGAGAACGATTATATTACTTGGCTGCAATTTTACGTAAGTAGGCTATAATATTAATACTATAAATGCCTTCATTTATTACATAAGTGTTTTATATTAATTTTGTGGAAATTATTTTCTTAGGTTAATGAAGGAATTAGAGGTGGATCGGTTTTTCCGACATGGTTAGTAGAGTTAGTTACTGGCCCAATTTACATTGCGACCTCATATCCTAGGTATTGCAGCAGGGGATTTGCGTTTAGGATTAACGATGAAGGAAGGTCAAGACCAACTGCAGATTATGGGATTTCGGCTCAATCTGGTGATGTTGTTTACTACGGGATTCTCAAAGAAATATTGCTAGTTCGCTACCCAAGGATGTTGGACTTGATGTGCATTGTTTTTATGTGTGAATGGTATGATCCAGAAGTTAGGCGTGGGGTTAAGGTGAACCAATTTGGCGTCACGTCAGTAAATTCTAGAAGAAGACTACGTACATATGACCCATTCATCCTAGCATCAAGGCAGACCAGGTTCGGATATTTTAATAAATATTTTATATTATTAAAGTTTTTGGATTCTATTTTTGTTTTATTTGACTTCATAACTTACATTTGTTTTTTTAGGTATGCTATATTCGGTACCCTAGGGTTACACGGCGTTCAGATCCTTGGATTACGGTGACTCCAATTAATCCAAGAGGAAACTTTTTTGGAGTTTCTGAGCACGATGCTTTACAACCAACTAGAAGTGTTCCAATGGATCATGTTGAGCATTCTTTTGATACATTCCTTGTGGTTGATTTAACGGAAATTGGTGATGATAGAGTTCATTCAGAATCTGAGGAAGAACTTGGAGAATTTGATGAGGCCGAAGACGATATTCCTTCTGAAGGATCATTATCTGATTCAGATTAGTACATGATCAACATTTGTTTTTATATATATTTTGTATTTATATTTTGTATTTGTATTTCGTATTTTAAATATTACATTTTATAAAACTGAAAACCACAAAACCAAAAATAAATAAAAATATTAAAAATCATAAACAAACCGAAATAATAAAAACAACCAAAAATAAACTAAAAAACAATAAAAATACTATAAAAAAACATCTAAACCAAATTACACATAATCCGATGGATTTCCGACGGATAACAAAGGAAAAGACATTTTTTATTCGGCAGCCAATGTCAGTCAATCCTTAAACCGAGACACGTGTAACCACAAACCCGTCGGAAATCTGTCGGAAATTTCCGACGGATTTCCGACTAATTTCCAACAGGTTTGTGGTTTCGTGGGCGTTTACGATCCGTTTTTCTTGAAATATGTAGGTAGAACGGTTTGTTACTCATTTCAATGATAAAATACTAACATATACCTTTTAACATATCATATATATCAAAATCAAAAAAATCCCGACTATCATGTCTACATGTTAGACAATGATACATATCTTATAACGATGATTTATAACCATAACAACTAACATTCCTTGGATTTCATATATTTCATTTGTAACACTGTATTTGTTTATATTTTATCATTGAAATGAGTAACAAATCACACTATAAAAATATTTCAATAGAAACGAATCATAAGCGAACCCGAAACCACAAATCCATCGGAAATCTGTCGGAAATTTCCGACGGGTTTGTGGTTACACGTGTACCACTTCAACGTTTGACTGGCTAATAAAGAGGCAAGAATCTGTCGGAAATCCATCGGAAATTTCCGATGGAATTCCGACGGATCGCAAATATTACGCGGCAAATTAAATTTTCATTTCCCGGGTAACTAAAATTTCGCATGTCCGTCGGAAATTTCCGACGGACACGCGAAATTTTAGGCTGGAATCTTCCCGAGACTGCGTTTTATTTAATATTAAAATATTCTGACGGATTTTCCGTCGGAAATCCATCGGAGTTCTTTCATAAACAATGTCTTCCTCTTCCTCGCGGAACTGAAACGCGATGAACAAAAAAAAAACCGAAAACCTCCGATTTCGATCTCGATTTAGGCTCGATTAAACCGCTGATTTCATCCTCAATCATCAAGATGTCTAATAATCCATCAATTCCATCCAATTTTTAAGTTTCTAAAACTCTCAAATTTAAAGATTTCTAAGGTTTTAAGATTGATATTAGATTTAGGTTGTTGGATATTAGATTTAGGTTTTTGAATGTTAGATTTATGTTATTGGATGTTAGATTTATGTTTTCTAGTGTTAATTCTAAGATTTCTATGGTTAGATTTAATTTTTAAACTTTGGAGAATTTGTTATGTTATTGAATTTGAAGATTTTGGAGATTTGTTATGTTATTTTAGGGAATTTTTAACTTTGGAGAATTTGTAATTTTTTATTACTTCACATTTTTTATTTAGATTAGAAAAAATTATAAATTGTTTTTACTAAAAGATTTTTAAAGTTTTTTTATTAATTTATAATCATTTTTAAAAATTTATAATCATTTTTTAGAAATTTATAATCATTTTTGAAATTTATAATCATTTTAAAAATTTATAATATTTTTTAGAAATTTATAATCATTTTAGAAATTTATAATCATTTATACAAATTGATAATCATTTCTATTAATTTATAATCATTTTTCTAGAAATTTATAATTATTTTAGACATTTATATTTATTTTAATTAATTTAAAAAAATTAATTTCGTTTTAAAAATTTATAAGGGATTACGAATTATATTATGAGGGTTCTGGGAACCAAGTACGTAGAGGTTCCAGTAGGGGTAGGGGTAGGAGAGTTGCGAGGAGTCATTCTACGGAGTCTACCCATATTCCGGACACCGCATCACCTGTACCATCCCCTGCTGCATCGACACCACCCCCTACTGCACCGTTTGCAATGAGCGTCGAGGACTTCGTTGCTTTACCTGGACGAGAGAGATTCACTCGTCTTCATCCGGATTGTGTTGGGACAGACACATGGTAAGTCTCATTTTCCAATTTTAAAATATTAAATTTTATTTAATATTTTTTAATAAACTATTTAAAGTCTACAAAACAATTTGTTTTGAAAGTTTAAAGATTCAGGAAATGGGATTTCCAAGTCTATCAACCGGATGCTTAATGGATTGCTTCAGCATCCATATCCGACGTACACCCAAATGCCCTTAGAAGAGCAGGAAATGTGGTTTCGGCAATTTGCGGTAAGTTTTTCATTTTCTTTATTGTTTACTGTGAATTTAATTAGTTTATTAGTTTATTTTAATTTACTTTTCATTTTTTTTAGCAAGAATTTACTTGGGAGAGTCACATTACCGCTTTGGTTAGAAGGGACTTCCACAAAAAAGCGGCAATAATGTATTCACGGAAGATGAACGAGTGGAAGGCATTGTGGTCGAGGAATCTTGTTCCAAGGGAGTTGGTTATGAATCCGACCCTATGGAACGGGTTGATAGCGTAGTGGAGTGAAGACACTACGAAGGCTAGCTCCACAACCCACTCTGCGTGCCGGAACAGCGATCGAAAAGGAAAGGGTAAGGCGACGCACAATCTAGGAGCAACCAGTTTGGTCACAAAGGCGAAACAACTTGTAAGTTTTTGGTTTAATCAATATGTTGTTTTTTCAATTTTATATTCAAAATATTTACTATATTTGTTAATTTTGTAGTTTCGGCAAGATGGTGTCCAACCTTCTGCCCTCAAATTGATCGAAGTTGCACACACCAACAAGAACACCAATGAAATCCAAGATGGTGTAGCTCGGGAGATCGTTGGCAATGTCAGGACGATGGGTGCTGAGTATCTTCTTAGTCAACCAATCATTGAAGGAACCCCGCCTCTCACTGAAGTCCCGATCGAGAAGATCAACGAATTCGTCTACACGGTAAGTAAATTTTAAAATTTTAATCAATTTTTATTTAATTTCAAATATTTATTCAACTTTTCATTTCTGCAGTGTACTCCGAAGACCAAAGGTCGGGTCTTTGGTCTTCCGGACGATTCAGCATCTTACTCGGCTACTTCACGCTTTTACGGAGATCCTAGCGACGATCTTAGAGCAAAGCTCGCAGAAAGAGACGCTGAAATGGAGGAGCTGAAGGCGGATATGCAACGCCTTAAAGAGGCCGGAGAAGCGCAACAGGCGAAATATGAAGCTGATCAACAAGCGATGATCCAACGGATGAACGAATTCTTTTCGCAATATCCACCACGTCCACCGGGCGTTTAGTTTCATTTTCGGATTATAAAAAGTTTTATGTTTTTTTTTTTTTGAATTATTAAAAAATTACAATAATATTCAATTTTAATTTTCAATACTATTAAATTTTATTTTTCATTTCTTTTTTAAAAATTTAATTTTCTTAAAATTAATTGATTTTACAAAATATTATATTTAAAAAAAAACTTCGCATTCCGTCGGAAATCCATCGGTTTTTAGACCCGTCAGAAGTCTGTCAGTTTTTAGATCCGTCGGTACTACGTCGGGAATCTGTCGGTCTCTTTCGGTTCAAAAACATCGGAATACCGTGGAAATCCATCGGTTTTCTGATCCATCAGAAATCTGTCGGTTTTTGTCCGTCGGACAAACGTCGGTAATCTATCGGTCACCTTCGGTTTAAAACATCGGAATTCCATCAGGAATCTGTCGGAATATTTCCGACGGATTCCCGACGGACACCCGACGTAATATATTCTGACGGACTTCCGACGGATTGGCGACGGATGTCCACAAACTAGATTCCGTCGGAAATCCATCGGAAATTCAGATGGATTTCCGATGCGGTTTTTAATTCCGACGACATACTTCAGACGGCAAAAACCGACGGATTTCCAATGGAATTCCTGGATTCCGACGGCTTTCCGATGGATTTTTCTGTCTAATTCCGGCTGTTTTCTTGTAGTGATAAGCACAATCGAAGATAACCCGATGTGCATGCCTATCGACTAAAACTGAAGCAAAGAAACTAAACCAACAAGGAGATATATACTCAAACTGATAAAAGTTTGATAACACATCAACAAAGATATAAGAGGGTTTGAATGTTATTGATTCCAAAGAAAATTGAAGTCTTAAAGCAAGATCATTTGTTAACTGAAGGATAGTCACTGCATCTTCTGAATTTGAAAAAGACTCCATAACAACGGGTCTCAATGAGAAGATCCATGCTGCATCTTCAGGCCTCGGTGGGACTTCTACAAAAGATAAAATAGTGGTTAGGAGAATAACAAACATTCTCGGCTTACCAGCCGGAAAAGACACACCTCTCATAGAGAGAGAACATGATGTAAATAAATTTGCTCCATGAAGGAGGATGGTATAAACGATCTCTCCAAAAAGGAGGAAAATGGTGATGGTTCTTCCCAAAAAACAGAGGTGAAATATGAGAACACTCTCTTCCATGAGAGAAAAACAGTAAAAGGACACCCAAACCGAAAAGCATCAAGATTGGTCTGTCCAGATTCATGTTCAAACAGTGAACTTTCAAGCTGAGGCAGAAGACATTTGAAGAGTTTGCATTAACCTTCCTAAGTTTTTGAGACTGATAGGTGAGAAGGTCTCAGAACGGGAAGTTGAATAAATGAGAGAAACTGACATGCATAGATGGGGAAGAGGGTCAGGAGAGACGGGTGGATCGGGTGGTTCTGATTGTAAAGGAGGCTCCAGTGATACCAGAGAAAGCAAGTCACGGTCCACAGCAAACGGCACCATCGGATCTGGTGGCTTAGAGAATCGGAGATGCACATGAGAGAACATCACCTTAATATTGAGAGTAATAACCATGGAGCTTCAAATGAGAAACACCAACCAGATCGACACCGATGGAGAGTTACGAGATTTTCTTCCCCATTGGGGAGAGGGATCTTTGGGAGTCGAATAGAACTTTCGAGAAAGTAAGGCCGAGAATGCTCAGGCTGGGCGAGCGGATAACCATCTGCATAAGACCATTTCTGATCCATGGTTATTTTCTTGAGGCGGCTCCATGGTACATGTGCCTGAGAAACAATGAAGACTAGCTTAGGTACTACTTATATATGAGATATATTCTAGGGTTTTGAGTTTAAAGTAACATTAGAAAAAGCCCATTTTTACATGATCCATAAATTCGATTGGTTTTTTCAAATAGTATTAATGGACTTTAATCTATATTCGGCCCAAGATGGATAAACTACAAGCAAAATAGAAAAACATATTAAATATTAAAACAGTTAAAAATCACAACAATTTTCATAGCAACTACCCCTGAAGCAAATAAATGTCACAATTACCCTTGGACGCGAAATCAAAAACAGATTTCATTTATGGTATTTTGGTAATCTTATAGTTGAGGTATATTCCGGTGAGTTTTCACTTCTCAAATAATTATAATATAAAGATTTGATATTGTAATGTTGTTGTTGTTGTCAGGTATAGCCTCATATATTCTCTTTGGTTTTTTTATTTTATATATACAATAACAGAGGAACAAAGTAGGAGGAAGAAGAAGAATATAAAGTATGATATATCATGAGCTCAACTAATGGAAAATTTGGCAATATTGGATAGATAGGCCTCATTCGGTGGAATTTTCCTTTTCAACAGTGGCTATAAACTGATATATGGTGGTTGTGATGATGGCAAACAAGATTATGGCCCTCAGCCAATGGCTCCGGTGAGGCAGGGCAGTGCCTAGGATATTCTGGGCCCTAGGCGAAATAAAATATATTTGTTTTGTAATATTTTACGATGACCGTGGAACATTTTTATGGTAAATGGTGAAGAAAAAATAGAAAAAATAAATGCTTGTTGACAATATACATAAATAAAATATTAATACACTATAGCTGAAAAAATATTTTTAAAAATGTTTGTTGACAATATACATAAATAAAAAATTAATACAATATAGCTGAAGAAAATATTTTTAAAAAATAAAGGAATGGAAAATATTAAAAAATTGAAAGAAACTAAGAATGAGCAACTAATGAATGAATGCAAAGAAGTATTATTTATAGTATTTTAAAGAAAATGTAAATGTTGTCTATGAATTTGATAGTGATTAGAGAAAAACTAAAGAATTGACTATCGTTGATGAGGCTTTGAAGTTGAGACAACAAAACTTTAAAAAGAATTATCATCACCAATTAAGCATAATCATTTTTATGGAACTATACCTATAAACTTTTATAATATTAAGGGCCGTAGGCGAATGCTTAGGTTTTCCCTTCATAACCACGGCCCTCCGATGAGGTTAGCTACAGTGGTGAGTTTACCAATGCACATCCTCCAAAGATGGTTGTTGTTGGGATATAATGGTTAAGGTTCTTGTGCGTATTGGAGTTTGTCTCCAGTCATTACTTTACATTGCTCCTTGAGCTGTTTAGAAACATCATAGCAGAAGACCCTATGACTTGAATCCAAGTCTTTGAGAGAAACGCATAAGCACAAAATAGGAAAATGAGTATGTAAGTAACGATCTTGATGCTCATGACAATGAACGTAACAAGAACTATGGAGACAAATAGAACTATGAATCTGAGGAGAAAGACGACGAAGACATAGATTGTTGGCATGAAAGTGAACCTTAACCCATCCTTCTCATTTACTGTCATATATAAGCAAGTTGAACTAATTTAGCTCATACAAAATCAAGTGTGGAAGATGTGTAATTTTTATTAATACAACAAATCCTTTTCTATAGCATGTGATCGTTATGATTTATTTAAGTTGCTCTGTTTTATTTTAGAATAAATTAGAGTTTGCATAATCTTAATACAAACAGTTATGCAGCCAACTACGAAAATAAATTACAAGAAGTTCTTCTCTTACCCAACTCATGGGCTGTAGTATTATTTTTCCAATTAACATGTCTAAATCAATGTCTGTGAAGCCAGGAACTCCACCATCGAAAGTCTCTACACCAGTTCTCAATCTCAACATAGTTTGCCTTGCCTTGGAGAGTTTTAATGAAACTTTGGCTCTTTCAAAGATAATTGAGGTACACCCAATAAACCTTAGATGATACGACCTCCATGAGAGAGAACGAGATCAACCCAAAACCGGCACCGAGAGGTTAAAATAATGATGAGATGGATCTAGACGTGATTAATGAGCACCTAGAGATTTAATGGATCAAATGTCGCCACAAGAGTACGCGGAAACACCACTTGATGAGACTAAGAGCTTTGGGGATCGAATCACACGAACACGAAAGCAATTATCTATGTTTAATATAGATTTTTGATTAAAAGATAGATGAAAGATACAAGAGAGTCTCGACACACATATAAAGAAGGAGAAGACGAAGAGGAGAAGAAGAAGAATTAAAGAGTGAAGAGTTACGAGACATGCCTCGTAAACTCACACTTGGAACATGCAAAATTAAAATAGCAATGTTCAAAAATTCAAAAGAGAAAGAGATAAAGAGATGGGCCACACCAAGATTTAACGCAGAGCAGGGCTTGGAATGGATCAGACTAAGGATGGCATAGATAGACATATGATCTACAAGCCTCATTAAAGAGTGTGAGTGGATCATACAGCCAAGCTCTAGCCATCTTGGACTTGCACCATGACCAGTGTGGACTTGATGCAAACTCCAAGGTCCAAGTGATCCTGTTGAGTCTTCACAAGTTGGAGTGAAACTCTAAACCTTTGATGAAACTGTCTTGTTTGAGAACAAGTCTTGACTTCCTTAAGTGCTTTGAATGCTCCTTTTGCTCCATATTTGATCACCATGTCTTCAATGTCACCAACTCCATGTTCTTTGTCCTTGGAGCCTCCTAGGGTCGTATCATTATACTCTAAGTAGATTGCAATAGTGACATAGCCAGAGATGCAGCATATCCCAGGTACATTTATTATGCTTTTGGTAGTTTTAATTATCTCTCTTTTAAATTTTAGAAGAAGATGGAGCTGATGAAAAATAAGAGGGGAGACTGAGGATATTGAAGAAGACAAAGAAGGGTTATGAAATGAGCGATGAACGAACAAAAAATGATGTAGTTGGTGCGCGTTTTGATATCAGTGGCGTTTTTGACATTAGCATCTGGTGCAACGGTAATGCTCACACTTGGGACAATGAGCTATTGGTCATTATGAATCTGTTTCGGTAATGATCACTTTATCCTATTCATAGGGCGACATCACATTCTTCCTCTTTCATGGTCCGTGCATGTTTTCTCAATTCCTCTTCAACCAGAATTAAATCCACTTGTCTCTGTTTTCGTCTTCAATTCCTCTCCCAATGTGGCAGATATCGGTATCCCAAAATATATACAACCTCCCCCCCCCCAACCTTCTCATAGATACAGTAGACTCACCATTTTTTACTTTGACTCTGTGAAACTGTTTTGCTTTGTCTCTGTACTTAAGTATTTTTTTTCCATATATAGGATCCTCTTGACGAGTTTTTTTCACTGCCCGAAAGGAACCATTTCGTATTAAATAACTCTTCACCCAATCTACCCATAGTGACCCTTTTGCCGAGAGAATATGCCAAATAAGTTTCAGAACACATACTATGTTTGCTTCTTCGAGTGATCGCAAGCCTAATCCACCTTCACTTTTAGGGATGCACACTTCTGACCATGCCTGTAACATCTGTATCCCAGAAATAGGAAGTTGAATTTATTTTTTGGAATTAAGGAGCTGAGTTTTTCAGATTTTATTTAAATCAAATAAAAAGGAGAATCGAGAAGTTTGGGGTTGTTTCTATTGGATTAGAAAAGTTGTAAGGGTTAATTTGATAAGATAAGAAGTTATGGTTGTTCTTCTAGGCCGCATCTCTGCAGATCGGATTCCACTGCTGCCCAACTTCAAGAGGAATTTCCCGCCAAACCACAAGGATTCAGGAGGCACACAGCATATCAATGGAAAGCCCCGGATGTCAGCTTTCCAGGGCCACCGGCGGATCTGGATTTCAATGTAACCTCCGGCCAGAATCAAAGTTTAAAAGGGACGGTGGCTTGACCTAGATTAAAGAAAATCCTAGAACGAAAAACCCTAACTCAGAATCACGGGGCGAGAAAGGTTTGGATAAGGAAATTCCGAGCACAGATTCTGGAAAAAGAATGTCCGGGCACCAAAGGTTCAAGAATGGAAAGTTTCTTGAAAAGAGAGTTGGCTTGAAAAGGAAAGTAACGAATAAGGAAAGTCTAGAAGAGGAAACCATGTGTTGTCTCCGTCGTCTAGTGGCAAAGGTGAGTGCTGTGACAACCGCACTCTATATTATTTTTTTTAACATGCAATAAACAAATGTTAAGTGCCCATACAAATAATATTCCACCAGTTAATTACATCAACAATCAACAACGACCACGCATGGTCAACAGTTCTACTGGTTCTAGCAATCCTACGAAAGCTACAAAAACCACAAAACTACCGGGTCCTAATCATCCCCTCCTCACTGTCTCGATTCCACGATCACACCATATCTTAACCTGCATCGACAAAAGTGATGCATCAACATTTGGTAAACCAAACGCTGAGTGAGATTGATCTTCCCAACAACAGGTTATATGAAAGCCCACACAATTCAAACAACCACATCAATACGAAATAATAACACCACGTATTACTTCAAACAATCAAATAAACATGCAACCTCATGCAAAGCTAATCGAGCACATCCATGACTAACCATCTAGCAATTCACAACATCAAGAAATGCTAAAAACACAAGTCACAGAAAAACAGGGTCAATCGACCACAACCTATCGACTAACACCATCGATACCACCTATCGACCTCACTCTATTGACAACACCTGGTCGATAGCCACTATCGGCCTCGACCTATCGACCACACCTGGTCGATAGCCATCCTAAAAACCGTCCGAAGAAACTCATCGACTTACCTATCGATCACACCTAGTCGATACTCCCTATCGACCTCGCTCTATCGACCACACCTAGTCGATAAGCACTAGCAAAAACAACCAGCAGGATCTATCGACCAACCTATCGACCTGCCCTAGTCGTTACAACCTATCAACCTCGCTCTATCGACCACACCTGGTCGATAAGCACTAGGAAAACACCCAGCAGGATCTATCGACCAACCTATCGACCTGCCATAGTCGATACAACCTATCGACCTCGCTCTATCGACCACACCTGGTCGATAAGCACTAGGAAAAATGTCCTACAGGATCTATCGACCTCGCTTTTTTGACCTGTCCTAGTCGATAGCTCCTATCGGCCTCGCCCTATCGAC
Organism: Cardamine occulta; assembly: GCA_028015245.1. NCBI lineage: Eukaryota > Viridiplantae > Streptophyta > Magnoliopsida > Brassicales > Brassicaceae > Cardamine > Cardamine occulta. The sequence continues at coordinate 22,349,516 of CM051386.1, forward strand.
CACACCTGGTCGATAGCAGGTCCGATTTCCCCACTTCTCAACTTAGCCTAGGCACAGTCCTAAGTCCAAACCTCTAAACCACAACCAATACACATACCAAGAAAGGCAATAACACACCAAGCAACTAGGGAAACACTCCCAACAAGCCATGGAATCACCAAGAAACCACAACCCGCACAATCACCAAGCAAGCATAAGAATTCACAATCAAAGCTTAACAAGGCACAACAAGTACAAATCCATGGTTCTTTAACCATCACAAGCTTAGCAAACTCTAGCTAAAGCTCTATAAATGACCACAAGGTTTCTAAGCAACCTAGGAACACCCCAAAGCTTAGCACAACCCCACAAGCCCCCACACATGGCTTAATGTTAACCTTTGGTCACAACTCACCTTAGAATGGATGGATCTAGCCTTAGATGGACTCCCCAAGCTCAAGAAAGATCTCTTCTCTTCCTCCAAAGCTCACACCAACTAGCTTCACTCCAATCCTTCCCTTTTCCCAAGCTTCTCAAAGCTCCACACTCTTTGATCTCACAAGATCCAAGCTTCTCCAAGCTTTCCAAGCCTCTTTATCTTCTTCTCTCTTCTTTTCTCTCAAGCTCTCAAGCTCACTCTTCCTTTTCCACCAATGGTGTAACAAAAGAGGAAGAAGAAGAAGAAGAGAAGTCAAAAGTGATTTTGACTTCCTTTTGAGAAAAACTCCACAACTTTCTATTCGATTTATGACACCCCCGGAACAAATCTAAATTGATTATTTCACCCCATAATCAATTTCTCGAGACTTGTCTAAGGTTCATAAACTCGAAAGAACTTCCAAATTAATTAAATTAATTAATTTCCGGGTCACGGGCGTTACAAGTGCAGTATCGTAACTTATCTGGATTTTACGAATTATTCGTAGTCTAATAGATTTGTGCTAGGGTTTTCAGTGATGTTTTGTTGATTGGTTGATTTGATGAGTTGTTGATTTGATATTGTGTTGAATTAAATTAAATAATTAATTGCTGTGAATTAAATTGTCGAAAAATGATGGAATAAATTTATGTTGAAATAAATTGCTGAAAAATTGTTGAAATTAAATATATGGAGTTATTGTTGAGGTTTTGCTGAATTAAATTAATTAATTAATTACTGATAATTAATTAATTGATGAAGTTGTTGCTGTGTTGGTTGTTGAATCTTGTAAGCATGTTTATTATGCTAGGAAACTATTTGTTGGTATGTGTGTATAGGTGTGAGACGGGTTGATCGCGTCACTCAGTATTTATTAAATACTGAAGCATCTCTTCGTAATGATGCAGAAAAAGTTTAGCTTGCTGGAGCTCGTGGAACCAAGGCTGTGGAAAAGAGATGACATACCGGGATTTATTGTTAATTTATTTTATTGCAGAATTTTAGTTTAATTCGGTTAAGCTAAATTATTTAAATTAAAGTGATTTTTGTGAATGGTTGATTTAGTTTGTGCAAAGGAAAGAGAGCAAGCTGTCCATGAACTTATTTCAGATCTTATTTTTTCCAAAAGAGGAAGATAGTCTGATGAAGGTATCTTTTTCGTTGGCAGCGGAAGTCCCAAGTATCTTACTGGTAACGTCCCATATTCAAAAGTAAATTGATGGGATACCTGCCATCTATATAGTAGACTTTTCGAGACTTATCTTCAGCCCAGTGTGTGTGGTGAAGTCATCAAAGACCTCAAGAGCACCCTTAATCGATTTTTTGTCCCCTTTCACAAAAATCATCAAGTCATCTACGAAAAATAGATGTGTTAACTTCATATGCTTACAGTTTGGGTGAAAATCAAATAAATTATCATGTACTCCCTTGTCTATCTTTCGAGAGAGAAAATTCATGCAAATAACAAACAGTCAGGGGCTGAGAGAGCAGCCTTTTCTTAGTCCTCGCTCGCTACCAAAATAACCAGCTAGTTCTCCATTCACTTGCACTGAGTAATATACAGTGGTGATACAAACTTGGATCCAATGGATATACTTGTCGGGAATGTCGAGTGCTCGTAACGTGTTAAGTAAGAAGCCCCAATAAACAGAGTCAAAAGCTTTCGATATATCAATTTTCATTGCACAACGTGGCGAGACTGAATCGTTATGATACTCTTTGATAATTTCTGTGGCGAGGAGCAATTTTTCCATTAGCAATCTTTCTTTAATTAAAGCTAGCTGGTTCGGGAAATAAACCTTGGGAGAATAAGCTTGAGCCAGTTTGCAAGAATCTTCGATGTTATTTTGTAGAGAACATTGCAACACGATATCGGCTTGTAATCTTTTATGACTTTAGCTTCTTTCTTCTTTGGGATCAGAGCAAATATTGTTGAATTAACTCCGTTGGGTAAGAATCCTGTCTTGTAAAAAGAATGAATTGTTACCACCAAGTTTCAACCTACAGTGGACCACCTCTCCTTAAAAAAATCTCAGGTGAACCCATCTGGTCCTAGAGATTTATTAATAGGCATTGAAAATAACATTTTCTTTACCTCTTCCGCCGAGACTTCCTTTGTGAGCATTATCTTGTCTTCCTCCTCACATTTAAAATCCAATAGCTCTCCCAGCTCTGCACATGACAATTCCTTGTAATCGAAGGATTTATCGTTAGAGACTCCTTAAAATATATCTCTGCTTCAGCCTTAATCTGATCATGACCAGATACTATCTTTCCATATTCACATTGAAGCTCCTTGATATTTTTTCGGATTTCCATGATTTTAACAGCAATATAAAAGGCTTTATTGTTCTAGTCCCCTGTTTTCATCCAGTGGAGCTTTGATCTCTATCTTAAGTATCCTTCCTCATTGTCCACCAATATCTTCCACTTCTCATAAGCATCAGCCTCAGCCTCCATTGATTGGGAAGATGGACTTGCCATTGTCGCAGCCTGTAAATCACAGAGTTGCTTTATATGCCGTTTTTATCCGCGTCGATATACCACCAAACATCTTCTTCCTCATTTTCCTTAAGTACAGTTTCAAATCCTTTTATTTCTTTGACAATCTGTGAATAGCCGATGTAGAGTGGTATAGTAAGTATTTAATGTGTTTGTAAATTTAAAAGGTCTCTTAATCTGCGTCTCCTCCTATTGGATGTAAAACCTGCATCTCAAAGGTCCATATGTGTTGATTATTCACTTGGTAATCGCACCATAAGATATTGAGGAGTTTGATGTAATTTACATAACATGATAAGAATGACGGAAAACAAATATTTCATGTCAATGTCTTTTCTTTTTAGTATCAAATTAATATCTAGACACATCATGTAAGATTTAAGCAAAGGGAAAATTGGGAAATAGGGTAGTTTTAAAGTTTTTATTTGAAGATTGGGTAGTTTTTAGAGTAGTTTATGTTTTAGGATAGTTTTCACTTTAATACCCCATATTTTTCAAAACTACCTATTTTCAAATAAAAACTTAAAACTACCCATCTTATGAACTAGCCATATCTCCTCTAACCCTAATCTGTTATTTAGTTTCTAATTTGATGGGTTTTTTTATTGCTAATGTTATCGGTTAAAGGAGGACATGTTATGATTATATCCATCCGATGAACTGGTAATCACTCATCTAATCATCTAATTTGTTTAGTATTTTCTTCAAAGCTAAGGAATTTTCTTAGTATTATTTTTTCGTCAAACAGGAGTCCTAGATTTGAGGCCGTACGGATGAGATCTTCAACAGTTTCGAGTTAATATTCGATCCTACTAGAGATATTCTCGACAAATCATTCATCCAGAAGAAGCAAGAGCTTAGTAAGCTTAGTTACACTTACTCTTTATCGTCTCTCTTCGTTCTCTATTATTGCTGCTAATTTGTATATAACATTGGTTTTTTTCTCTAAGAAGGTGTTCCCTTACTTCTAGATTTTGGGATGGTACTCTACTGGAAGCGGCACTACAAAATCCGATATGCATATCCACAAAGCTGTGAGTGGAACTTCATTGTTTTAATATGAATATGGTTGAAGTTTAGGTCTCACTAATTTGTGTTAGTTTGATCTTACATTTGATGGACATTAATTCATCCCTAGTTTATGTTCTTCTAAATCTGGCTATCAATCATGCACAGTAGGAGCTTCCAGTTACTATTTATGAAAGCGGTAAGTTTGTTTTCCATTATTGATTGTACTAGTGGTTAATCCGCCCTTCGGGCGGGATTTTGATTAGGGATTTGGATTATTGTTAGTCAATGTTAGAGTTCTTCATTTTTTTTCCTTTGGTATATTGTGTTTGTTTGTTCTCCATTTTTTGGTGCTTGCTATTTTCCGTATGTTTTTAACCTCATGAATTTATGTGTGTATGTTGTTTTATCGTTTTTATTCAACAAAGACTCAAAATCAGAACATGCAACAAAGACGATTCTATATAAAAATTTAATACCCTCATTCAGGACTTATACTCCTCCGCAATATAGAGATTATGATGTATCGAATAAGGTTAGATAAGTGTTATACTACTATATTATCTAGTAATCTTCCACCCGTAACAAACAGAGCTTAGACAATGAATCATGATCTTTATATCCAACACCTACACCTTGAGGCTGATGCCCAACTAAAGAGATTCTGAAGTTTTGACTTGGACATGCACTACAAGCAAAATACCGCAAAACTGACAGCCAATTCCGTCGCAAAACCGTTGGAGTTAGCAAAATCCATCGGAAATCCGTTGGTTTTTTCCATCGCTTCTATCTCGTCGGAAATAAAAGATCCATCGGAAATCCGTCGGAATTTCCGATGGATTTCCGATGGAATACCGAAATCAGAATTCCGTCGGAAATCCGTCGGTTTTTAATCCATCGGTTTTCCATCAGTTTTAAACCGACGGAAAACCGACGGGTTTCTGATAATTATAAACCGACGAATTTCCAACGAATCTAAAACCGACGGAATTCCGACGGCTTTAAAACCGATGGATTTCCGACGGATTTCTAATATTTCAATACCGACAGAATTCCGACGGATATAAAACCGATGGAATTCCGATGGACAAAACCGATGGATTTCCGACGGAATTGTTTAAACGGCGATCTGCTTCTCGTTGGAGGCGATCCACTTCTCGTTGGAGGCGCTTGGCTTCTTGTTGTTTTGCGAACTGTTGCAGCTGCGTCTTCATATCTTTCATCTCAGCGTCTCGTTGTGCGAGCTGTGCCCTAATATCGGGAGAATCGCCGTAGAAACGCGAAGTTGCGGAAGAAGATACGTCGTCCGGAAGACCAAATACACGACTTTTGGTCTTCGGAGTACACTGCGGTAAGAAATGAAAACTTTGTTAAAAATTAGAAATTACAAAAAAACAATTTAAATATATATTTTACTTACCTCATAGACGAATTCGTTAATCTTCTCGAACGGAAGATCGATCGTTGGAGGCGTTCCTTCGGTGAGTGGCTGAGAAAGCAGGAAGTCTTCCTTCATCTTCTCATAATTGTCAATGATCTCCCGAGCCAGCGGATCTTGGATTTCATGGGTCTTCCTGCTGGTATGCGCATCCTTGAGCAATGTGAGAGCGGAAGGTTGGACACCGTCTTACCGAAACTACAAAAATGAAAATTTAGTAAAATATAAAATTATAAAACTAAAATAACAATATTTTAATTAAATAAGAAACTTACCAGTTGTTTGGCCCGTGTGACCAAACTAACCGCTCCTAGATTGTGCGTCGCCTTGCCTTTTCCTTTGCGATCGCTGTTTCGGCACGCAGAATGAGTTGTGGAGCTTTTCTTCGTCGGTTCTTCACTCCAATAAGTGCATAACCCGCTCCATAGGCCCGGGTTGGAAAGCAACTCCCTTGGGACATCATTCTTGTGCCACTTCTCCTTCCACTCGTTCAGCTTCCATGAATACATTCTCACTGCTTTTCTATCGAAGCATCGTCTAACCGAGGCGGTCATGTGGCTGTCCCAAGTAAATTTTTGCTGCAAATCAAAAATTAAATTAAAATAAACTATATTAAATAAAAGTAAAACAATTTAAAATATGAGGTACTTACCGCAAATTGGCGAAACCACAATTCCTGATCCGCCATCGGCATTTGGTTGTAAGTCGGATACGGATGCCGAAGCATTCCATTGAGCATCCAGTTAATGGACTTAGAAATCCTATTTCCGGAATCTCCAACCCTACAAAAGAAATTATTGCAAATAATTTGAATTGTAACTAAAGTAATAATAGTAAAAAAATATTAAAATTCTTAAAATTAACAAAAACTGACCATGTGTCTCTGCCGACGCAATCCGGATGGAGACGAGGCAATCTATCTCGTCCTGTTTGAGCGACAAAGTCCTCGACGCTCATCTTCGTCGGTGCAGTAGGTGAAGGCGTAGGCATAGGCGCTGTCTCCGGGATACGTGTCTCCGGTGTAGGAGAACTCCTCGAACCGGCACCACCTCTCCGGCGTCTACTACGTCCACCGCCGCCTGAATGGATAAACCGACCGTAATCCCTAGAAAAATTAAAAAAGAAATCAAACAGTATATGAAAAACTTATACATCATCAAAATAATAAAAAAGTATGAAAAAAATATTTTAAATTCATTATTAGTCCAAAACAATTATACTTTTATAAAATAATGAATAATTGATGGAAATACTTATAAATTACTAAAATCATCATAAATTTATATTTATAAGTTTTAATTCCAAAACAATTATAAATTTGTAAATACATGATTATTACATGAAATAATTATACATTACTAACATGATTAAAAATTTATCAAAAAAATATTTTAAATTCATTACTATTCCAAAACAATTATACATTTATAAAATAATGAATAATTGATGGAAATACTTATAAATTACTAAAATCATCATAAATTTATATTTATAAGTATTAATTCCAAAACAATTATAAATTTGTAAATCCATGATTTATAAAAGAATGAATAATTCAAAAAAATAATTATAAATTACTAACATGATTAAAAATTGTTATTTAAATTATCATAATTTTCTAAACATGATAATTATACATAAGTTAAATGTGTAAATAAATAAATTAACAAAACAAATATTTTCAATAAACATAATTTAAATAAATTAACAAAACTTAATACTAATTAACATAATAATTCAACCACATATTCTAATAAATCTAAAATTCCAAATCAAAATCATTTATCTAACAATCCATGTTATAAAGTAGGTAAATCTTAAAACTAACAAACCAAATCCTAAATCTAACATTACAAACCTAAATCTAACAATTCTAATATTCTAAACCAATCAATCTAACTAAAAACCTAACAATCCATAATATAAACTTAAAAACTTACATGTTTGGACGATTTTGAGACATTTGGATGATGGATCGATGGAAATCCGGAAGATTTGGCGATTTTAGGGATTTTGGAGATTTTTTGAGTTTCTGCGAAAGTGAGAAGGAAGAAGACGATGTCTGCTTATATTACGATATTTCCGATGGATACATTTTAAATTACGCATGTTCTCGATAAGGTTTCGGTAAAGTTTGCGCTTAAATTTTCGCGCATCCGTCAGAAATCCATTGGAAATTTCCGACGGATTTCCGACGGATTCGCAAAAATTTAGGCCCCGCGGGAAACGAAAAGATTTTCGCGGTTACATTTTCATTATCCGTCAGAAATCCATCGGATATTTCTGATAGATTTCCGATGGATAATATAAATATGCATGTCTTCTGATTGGTAGTCAAACCTTAAACAGGGGACACGTGTTACCACAAAATCGTCGAAAATCCATCGAAAAACAAAAACGGATTTCTGACAGGTTTGTGGTTTTAGTGGTTATTTACACACCGTTTCAGTAAACATATGTTTTAGGTTTATAAATTCATGATTGCAAACACAAATAACTTATAGAAATCTTTCATTTGTCAAATTTCAAAAGTTTTTAAGATTATTTCGTTTTTGGTAAACTTGTATGTTAACTATACGTTTATCTATCAAACACTTTCGGTCGAACCATGTCGACCAACGGAAACTTTTGAAAATATGTTATGTATCACATAATTTAGTTTATTTTGTCAAAGTTTGTTGTTAACATTGTCTTGATGTACAAGAAATTACAACTTAACCATGTAACCCCCAAAACCGTCGGAAATCCGTCGGAATAACCGATGGATTTCCGACGGTTTTAGGGTTACACGTGTCTATAAAAACTAAATTAAAAATAACCCCCAAAACTGTCGGAAATCCGTCGGTTTTTCTGACGGATTTCCGACGGATATTGGTATTTTTTACAAAAACACGTGTTCGTGTTTAAGGTTTTAAATTATCTTTCCGTCGGAAATCCGTCAAAAAAACCAACGGATTTCTGACGGTTTTGGGTTTTTATGTGGTTTAATGTTAAAGTGGTTTAATGAGTTTTGTGGGTTTGTTAAGGTGTTTGTTTAGGGAATATATATTTCTGGGAAAATCTTATTTTATTAAAACTTCTAAAAATATACAAAGCTGAAGTTGAGCTTATAAAATGCTCGGCAGCTGTGGTTTTCGAGGACCTATGGTTTACACCGTAATGTCAAAATTAAATAAAATACAAAAAAACAATTATTTACACCTTTCTGTAAAAATAAAAAATAATACAAAACACACATATAACTAATCTTCATTAGATGATGATGCTGATCCCTCAGATGGAATTGAGTCTGAATCCTCATAAAATTCATCTTGTTCTTCTTCCTTGTTCTTCTTCTGAATCAGAAAAAACTAAACCAAATTGTGTGAAATCAACAACAAGATCCAGAGCACAAGAAGGCTCAACTGGATCCATTGGAACAACTTCTGCTGGCTGTAAAGGATCGTGTTCTGCAACTCCATAAATTCTTCCTCTCGGGGTCACTGTAGTAACTAAGCGCCAAGGATCTGTCTGCCGTGTAACTCGAGGGTAACGAATATAGCACACCTAAAAAAAACATATTAATTTGTAAGTATTATACTAAAATAATGAATTGAGTATTAATTACACTAATATTTGTACCCTACCTGCTCAGCTTGTGATCCTAGAATGAATGGGTCATACGATTCTAGTCTCCGACTTGAATTAACAGATGTAACACCAAATTGGTCCACATGAAGCCCACGACCGAGTGTTGAATCATACCAATCACACTTGAAAACAATGCACCTCAAGTCTAACATTCCTGGGTACCGCACTTCCAATATTTCCTGAAGAACGCCGTAGTAAACATCATTACCAGATTTCACTGAAATACCAGAATCTGAAGTTTGTGTAGTCCTTCTCTCGTCATGAACCCTAAACCCATATCCACGACTGCAGTATCTAGGATAAGAAGTTGCAATGTAGTTTGGACCATTAACAAATTCCAATAACCATGTGGGAAATGTCTGTCCGCTTCTTACTCCTTTAGAAACCTACAAAAATAAGTTACAAATTAGTATTAAAAAAAATATTTATTAAATGATTTAGCGTTTTTAAACACTTACGTAAAACTGCAACCAAGGCATAAATTCCTCCTCCTTATGGACTTGAAGCTCGTCTTTTGTCTTATCCATATAGTACCCGCGTATTAATGCCATGTAAATCCTGTACGAAAACCACAATTGTTGACAAGTTAATAAAAACATATAAAATAATCAATTATACATTAAATGACACAAAAGAATTTTTGTTTACCTTTCGTATTCTGTAATTTCTTCACAATTGGTTAGGATATACGTATGCAAGTGTTTAAACTTTTCTTGAGATAATTTACGCCTTTTTCCTTTGCCACTGACTCGCCTAACTTGGGAAAATAACTCTAGAACAACGACGGGGTAAATCGCTCTCTCACCACGATCATCATGGCGACTAGGACGTCTACTCTTCATACGAACTTCTGACGGGAAGTAATATTCAGCAAACTGTGAGGCCTCTTCGTTGATGCTCTGGGCGATAATAGATCCCTCTACTCTACTCAAATTCTTAACCTTTTTTTTCAGATGAAACATATACCGCTCAAATGGATACATCCAACGGTATTGAACCGAGCCTCCTAGTTCTGCTTCTCATGGGAGGTGGATCGGAAGATGTTCCATCACATCAAAGAAAGATGGTGGAAATATCTTCTCCAAATTACAAAGGATCACCAGGATATTGGCCTGTAAATTTTGGATTCCGTCAACAGTAAGTGTTCTTGTGCATAAATCGCGAAAGAAAGCACCTACTCCTGGAATTGCTTGGTGGACGTCTTTATGAAGAAGATGAGCAAAAGCGAATGGAAGAAGCCTCTGCATCACAACATGACAATCATGACTCTTCATTCCAGTAAACTTTCCTTCTCCATAATCGATGCGATTCGCCAGATTAGATGCGTATCCATCGATGAATTTAACATCGACTTGAATCCAATCAAAAATTCTGTTTTCTTTGCTGCTTCTAACCAGTATAATGGAAATGGACATTGACCATTTGGGAGCACTTCAAGAAAACCTCGATCGCAATATGCTGGCAAGTTTAATCTAGATTTCATATTGTCTTTCATCTTCCCTTGGACGTTTAAGACAGTGTTCATGATGTTCTCAAAGAAGTTCTTCTCAACGTGCATCACATCAAGATTATGCCGCAATAAATGGTTCTTCCAGTAAGGCAAATCCCAAAATATGTTCTTCTTGTGCCAACTATGAAATTCACTGACACCATAAATAGGTTCATGTCCATTACCCCCACAATAAGGAGTCGTCTCAGCACCGAAATCTCTCAACTGCTCCAATAAAGTCTCACCATCTATCTCAGGCGGTGGACCATCAAAAACTTGCCTACCCTTCCTAAACATTGTTCTCGAACGACGATACGGATGATCACTCGGTAAAAATCTTCTATGACAATCAAATCAACAACTTTTTCTGTCGTGCTTCAGTTGGAATGCATCAGTGCATCACAACATGACAATCATGACTCTTCATTCCAGTAAACTTTCCTTCTCCATAATCGATGCAGTTACGCAGATTAGATGCGTATCCATCAGTGAATTTAACATCGACTTGAATCCAATCAAAAAATTCTGTTTTCTTTGCTGCTTCTAACCAGTATAATGGAAATGGACATTGACCATTTGGGAGCACTTCAAGAAAACCTCGATCGCAATATGCTGGCAAGTTTAATCTAGATTTCATATTGTCTTTCATCTTCCCTTGGACGTTTAAGACAGTGTTCATGATGTTCTCAAAGAAGTTCTTCTCAACGTGCATCACATCAAGATTATGCCGCAATAAATGGTTCTTCCAGTAAGGCAAATCCCAAAATATGTTCTTCTTGTGCCAACTATGAAATTCACTGACACCATAAATAGGTTCATGTCCATTACCCCCACAATAAGGAGTCGTCTCAGCACCGAAATCTCTCAACTGCTCCAATAAAGTCTCACCATCTATCTCAGGCGGTGGACCATCAAAAACTTGCCTACCCTTCCTAAACATTGTTCTCGAACGACGATACGGATGATCACTCGGTAAAAATCTTCTATGACAATCAAATCAACAACTTTTTCTGTCGTGCTTCAGTTGGAATGCATCAGTGTTGTCTTGGCAATACGGACACGATAATCTCCCATGTGTTGTCCATCCAGATAATATACCAGATGCTGGAAAATCGCTTATGGTCCACATAAGCACCGCATGCATCTTAAATTTTTGCTGGGCTGAAACATCGTACGCTTCCACACCATGCTCCCATAGCATTTGTAACTCATAGATCAATGGCTGGATGAATATATCAAGTGATCTCTTCGGATGCTCTGGGCCGGGAACAAGAATTGAGAGATATAAAAACTCTCTACGCATGCACAGAGATGGAGGCAAATTGTAAGGGGTTACAAGTACGTGCCTTAACGAATACTTCCTTCCATTCTTCCCAGATGGGTGAATATCATCTGGACATAACCCGAGGTACACATTCCTTCGCTTCATACGCAAAATCCGGATACAATGATTGAAAATGTTTCCAAGCTTCTGCGTCGAAGGATGTGTAATATCTCCATCTTGACGATGTTCGCATGCCATCTCATTGATTCTGCGTCTTGTGAAGTATATAACCTCTTCAACCTCTCTGTTATTGGTAAATACCACATACGTTTATATGGAATTTGAATTCTGCCACTACTTTCCTGATACCGTGGTTTACGACAAAATCTCCATCTTTTGCAGTTTTCATCTTCTCTCCAATATAGCATACAGTTGTCGATGCACACATCTATTACCTTATACGGTAACCCAAGACCAGATACAAGTTTTTGTACCTCGTATTTTCTGGCAATAAATCTTTCGCCCAATCTGTTATCTCATCAACGTACTCCTCTGCCAAATTGTAATCCGTCTTAATCGTCATCAATCTACTTGCAGATGATAAAGGCGAATGACCTTCTTTACACCCTTTATATAGTGGCTGCTTTGCAGCATCTAACATATCAAAAAATCTTCTTGCTTCTACATTAGGTTCTTCGAACCTATATCTTTCTTCACCACTAAACTCGACATTCTCTCTAAACGCATCATTCACCATCTGCACGCTCCCTACACCTACATTTACTTTCGTGCTACCTCCTAAACAATCTGAGACAGTTGGTTCACTAGTACTACCATACTCAACATTTGTTTCTCCATGTAAATACCATATCTTGTAACCCGGCGTAAACCCATTACTATACAAATGATGCCAAACTATCTCTATCGCAACATTACGAGAATTCCTACAAATTGAACATGGACATTTTAACTTACCTGATTTTTGAACACGCGGTTGATTTCCCGCACTTCCCATGACTCGTATATGCCTCGTGCATACTCCTCGTTCAAGTTGTTCATCTCCGGATCCATCAATGGTTCGTCCATCCATGATCGAAAATATCTAGACATATTTTTCACTTTTTTTATAGAATTCGTATTAAGTAAACAAGAAATGAAAGAGAGATATGAAATTAAGATCGTTGTGTAATGGGATGGAGGAAGGGAGATACATATATATAAACTCATTTCCGTCAGATTTCTGTCGGAAATCCATCGGTTTACAACGGTAAATTCAACGGCTACATTAACGTTCATATTATCCGACATATTTCCAGAAGCCGTCGGAAATCCGTCAGAATATAACGGTATGGATATCCGTCGGAAATCCGTTGGAATATAAATTTCCGTCAGAAACTCCGTCGGAAAACCTTCGGAATATAACGGCTTGGATTTCCGTCGGAAAATCAGTCGGAAATCCGTCGGAAATCCATCGAAAATTTCTGACGGAAATAGTTTCGTCAGAAATTTCCGACAGATTTCCGATTGATTCCCCGAATTTCCCAATATCGGGAATCCGTCGGGAAGCCGTCAGAAATTTCCGACGAAATTATTGTCCGTCGAAAATTCCGTTGGTTTTGCGGTAGATTTCTTGTAGTGATGTAATTCACTTTCATGAGTTCTTCTTTCTTTTCAATGTAATCTTTTAATTAGTGCATCTCCTATGTTTTTGTTTGTGTTCGCCTCTATGTAACATGATTTGCATTTTCTGGAATTTGAAGTGAAAGAAACATAGTTTCCAAGGTTCAGTTAGTCCTTGTTGATCTCAGAACTACTTAAGGTGGTCTTGAAAGAGTTATTTCTGGGCTCCTGAACATTCTCACATTCAACCTTGACATTCAAAGCATTGGATCCATTTTTTCTTAAAATTTGAGTGGTTTAACCTCATAAGTTCATGAGGAAAATCACTTTTAAGTGGAGTAAAACTATTCACCCATTAACTTCTCTACTCAAAGAAATTCATTTTTGTTGTTGTTTCTTCTTACTATTTCCTTTGGGGGAATTATCTTTGAATAGTGGAAAATACATGAATTCCTAATCTGAAAGAGTCATACAGTAATCATAAGAGTTCACACAAAAATGAGTACATAAACATTTATGGTTTTAAACAAATTGGTGTAAACATATTGAGTACAAAAGGATTGAAACCACTAAAAGTTAACGCAAGACCATGTCTCTTTCCATCATTCTCAGCAACTCCACATCCCACTTTGCTTCTGTCACTTGAAGAACGCTTTGTATACTCCTTGAGATAATGTGTCTCTTATTTGTTGCTCTTAAGATATCTCTCCATTAGATGGTGATATATATATATATATATATATATATATATATATGTTGATTGATTCTAATGGGCTGACAGTGCGTGGCTTGAGATTCATGTTTTGAACCCTTAGGGGGAAGTATTAATGTGAGAACATGTGGTTCATATTAAAATATGCTATCAAATATATACAATGTTATCCTATGTGAAATATTACTCGCTAACAGATAAAATATGTTATAAAATATGTTTTTTTGTCTTTTGTAATCGAAACACTTTTCTTATGAGACTCCAAATTTCATGGTATTGAAATTTTTTTTGACCAAATCTTGTCAATCAATAATAAAGTAAGATGATGAGAAGATGTTCTTGATGGGAAACATTGTCGTAAATGCAGGAAGAAAGAAAGAGCACTTACAATGAAAAACTGATAAAAGATTGAACCACATAGAACATGTTCCTAGCTTTACACTTAACTTTCACGATCTTCTTATGTTTCCCTTTTTCTAGTCATTCTCGATGCATTCTCATTGATCTGAACATTGTAAAAAAAATTTATAAGACTTTACTCATTTTTCCTCTTAATGATTGGTTTCGAATATGTCAACGTTTTGGGATACTGGAACTTATCTCTTATAATATGTATTCTTATATGCCTTTTAAAAGTTCAGAGTTGTCATTCAAGCTTCTAGAAGCTCATGTGAGTATTTCACTATTGAACGAATCCTTGTTCGCTTGAACACCGATTTTGACCATCAAAAGGCATTATACCGTCTCGGTGTAACAAAAGTCTAAGAGAAGGTAAAACACAAATTCTAAAACTAAAACGATATGTAAAAAGGCTGGAGTGGTACTTCTAGTGATGAATGAACCTTGATGAATTCATGTATTACCCAGATCATATTCATCGTAGAACCATCCCTAAACATTTTCATCCTAATCTCATCAAAGGGTATCTTCCTTGGTTCATCAATGCTCATTCATGGGTGGAGGTTATACCAAGATGCTTGTCGACTTCATTCATGTCGACTATGTATCCAACAACCAAATCACTTTCACAAGGATGTTCAAATTTCTTTTCAACCATGCATACTCCTTCCCCATTTCTCTTGGTTGAATAACTCATGATTGCCACTGGTTCAACTTGCTCTTCATATCTTATCACAAGATTCTCATTAACCGTGCATCCAAGTAATTCAAACTCTTTTATAAACTCTTTGGCTTCATGGAGGAATTTATCCTTGATTTGATCATTCTTCTCCAAAACTTTTCCAATCGCATTGGGAAGCACCTCTTCTATATTGGTTTCGCGAAGAGGAATGCATTTTTCTTCTTTTTCCTCGATCCATTGTGAAAGTTCGGTGTTGATGGACTCCACACGTGTTGTCTCAACAATCCTTGAACCTTGAGTCCTAGCATCCATCTTGGTGTTAATCATGTGAAGACTCTCATTAAACTTCTCTTGTTCTTCCAACATCAACTTTAACAAGTTGCAATTCTCTTCTTCAGTAGAGATTTGGGAAGAATAAAGTGCTCCATATCCATACTCCATGTCCGAAGATTGAAATCTCTCACCATATCCACATTGGTTCCATTGAGCATAGTTTTGATCCGGTTGACACTCTCTTGAGGTGGATGGTTCATAGCGCTCCTTGATAGCTTGTGGAATGCCAAGATATCCCTCGTTCTTGTTCTTCCAACATGAGTTTCAACATAGACTCCGTGTAGGAAGACATATTCCTTCTCCCTTATGATTTTACCTTTCAAGAAGAACAAACACTTGAAATAAAACTTGTAACCAAACAAACGAAAATAAAGCTTTAATACGGAAGTGCAATTGTTTAACTAAAAATCAATCACACTTTATTTGGACTAAACCGAAATGACAATCATTAATCTATGAATTCCACATTTGGTTCACACATCTCCAACAAAATAAGCTTAAAGTTAAATCCTTAATCTATCCTATTATGTATTTTTTTCAATGCTAAGTTAATTCTGAAACACTGTAATATTCACCCAGTCCACCACTAACTCTTCGATATATTTCTTGTTAAATGTATTGTTATCTTGTATTCAAAATGATGTGACTTTTATACCTCCATCAAGTGTTACTTTCTCTCTCTGATTTTATCATTCATTTAGTTGTTATGAAAAACGTGATTTTGTTTCTTCTGTAAATTGTCTTAAACTCTTACCTCTGTTTAAATACAGTAAATTAGATGTCCATAAATGTTGATTATCCATGTTAATGTCTTTTCTTACCGAATGCAATAAAAATTTATACATCCATGTGTGTTGATTATTCACTCGGTAATCATACCATAAGATATTGAGGAGTTTGATGTAATTTACATAACATGATAAGATCGCCGAAAAAACAGTATATTTCATGTCAATGTCCTTTCTTTTTAGCATCACATTAATATCTAGACAAACCATGTAAGATTTACGAAAAAAAGACATCTACAAAAGATGGGAAAGAGCTATTAAATGAATAATGGAATAGGACAAGCTTGAAATGGAATTTGTTTACTTGTCACTTGACTTGTCGACTTTATCATTATTTGTAATCAATGAAGCTAAGTTATGCTCTAACTCGAGCTATTGGGATTATTAATCAAGAAAATGATTGGTTTAGACTTTTTTTTTTTAAAAGAATAGGGTCTAAGATCGTGTTTGGTTCGTTGTTATTAGTGTTCACAATAGATGGTAGGGAGTCTAGTGACAAAACAAAAACGTTAGTCGACACACTTTATTAATTTATTTTCTTACCGATCAACTTCATTTAGCGATATGTTTCAACCAAAAACAATAAAAGATTCGAAACGCTAAAATTTTCAGCTTCTAAAATTTTGAATTAATGATCTACCATCGAACCAGCAGTGACAAAACATACTCGATAAAATTTTAAAATTTATTTCAGCCTTTTAGTTAAATTTTATTAAGAGAAATGTTACATCATAAACTTATTCCGAAAATACAAAAATTGAAGGCACCACAGAAAATGTGGAATGCCAAAAAAAAAAAAAAGAATTAGATCAAAGATTTATAATAAAACGACTCTCATACACTAATGATTGAACATTAAAAAGAAATTATCAACTACTATTAGTGAAAAAATTTATCAAAAAAAAAACATTACTATTAGTGAAAAATATCTGAAAAAAAAACACACAAGACATTAAAATTGATTCACTGAACTTCATGAAAAAATCATTTTTACCAATAAAAAAACATTGATCTTCTCTTGCTCTTGTTTCTTCCACCATTAAAATTTCCCGATGAAACCTCAACCTTCTTTGTCTCCGACTTCTTCTATTTCAAGAACCGGTTCAAAATCTTTTATTGGATTTATCTCCGGTTTGGGTAAACCGGTATTATATTTCTTGGATTTTTTTTTTTATTACGATTACGACTACGATTTATGGGTTCGGAGATCTTTTTCATTTCTGTAGGGAGGATTTTGCCGTCGTTGAAGAATTCTTCGGCGGACCACGAGCTCTCGCCGGAGATTACGTCGCCGGGGATTGAGAATTCTCAAGGGAAGCCCCAATAAAAGTTTGACGGAGATGGTAATGGACGCTGCTCGATAGGTATGGAATCGTAATGGCAAAAATCGTTAGAAAATGAGATTCTTGGACTGTCATTAGCAATTTCTTGCATTGTTATTAATTTTTTTGGAAAAATATTAATGGAGAGGATTGAAGAAAAATGGAATAGAAAAATCTGCTCGATAGGTATGGAATCGTAATTTTTTCGGTAACGTTTGGTTTGCAGAAGCTCTGGTAAGTCTTCTGAATACATCTGAAAAGTCTGGAGTGTTGAATGGAGTGAAAGCTTCTGCTTCGGGTCCAGCTGTTCATCACCTCCTTTTTGGCTTGCTGTTGTGTAAAGCCAATATGGAAGAGAGTACTGAATTTTCTAAGAGTGGCCTCTACTCAACTCAGAGTGGTTACAAGCTAAGTGAGTCACTTATAGAGGAGACAAATATCCACCTTCGAGAAATACCTCAAATTGAAATGCAGCTCTGGTGACGTGTTTGGAAGCTAAAAACTGTTCCTAAAATCCAACATTTCATTTGGAAAGCGCTAAAAGGTGCGTTGGCGGTGAAAGAAAGGCTACAAACGAGAATGGAGTCATTCTCCTCAACGTGGGCGGCTGGGCCTGTGGCTTTTGCATTATTTTCTTCTAAAAGTTTATTCCTTTTCATTGTAGGTTGGGTAGTAAAAACCAAAACCGGACTTGTTTTCTCATATCTATTAGTATTTTACAAGTCATTTGATTATAGAATTAGTGTGTGGAAAGAAATACATTGCAGTTGTTACAAGTTTTTTAGTATTATATACAAACAATATCACAATGTATTTCGCACTTTCGTCACACAGACTCATAGTTCTTTCAGTGCGTTTGGATTATATATTTTTAACAGTATTTAGATGTGTTCATGTTATGTAAATTTTTATTTTTTTTCTTGAAAACTTATGAAATCGATAAAAATAATAGAAACCAAATCAAACCAAATTGCGTATATAGGTTTTTATAAAACCAATAAATTGTAGACCGACAAAAAACTAAACTAAACCAAACTGAATTACATACAACTTTTAAAAATAGTTTTAGTTTTTTTCTAAAACCGATAAACCGTAAAACAAAATTTAATCAAACTGTAAACTGGAATGACCATCATTCATACACTACAAAAAAATGCATTTTACATCACTTAACTAAGTCATATTATTTTAAATCACTTATTTATAAATGAAGCAAATATATATGATTTAACATCAATTATATTAATTGATGCTATTATTAAGTAGTTTTACATTAATTAAGTTAAATTGATTTAATTTCTAATTAAAAAATAGAAAATAATAATGAGATCTTGCATATAATGTTGCAAAAACATAGCATGGGATCTTTTAATTAATTTTGAAATAGTAGAGATCTTATGGAGATTAAGCATTTTAAGCATTCTATTACATTTTACAGAGAATAAGGTTTTGTAACTTTAATGGCCATGACAATTTTAGCCAAATATTTGTGTATATGGAAACAAATCCTAAGGTTGACCCAAAAAAAAAAAGGAAAAATCCTGATAAATTATCCATGGACCAGAAATTGATGTTCTCATCCTCATACTCCTATATATAGTCAAGGTCTTCGGTTTGTTTTTAAATACAAACAATTTTCCTTAGACACAGAAGTTTAGAAGAAAACTAGAAACGTGAAAGAATGGAGAGGATAACTTCACTTGTTGCTCTCTTAGCTTACTTATCATATTTGCCTCAGGTATTATATATTTTTCATATTACTTCCAACTGCTATGTTTCTTTTGTTCATCAATTTCATGCAATTTTTGAATTCAAATTTTATTCTTAATTTAACTGCTACCGGATAGAATATGTTCTTTTGTAACAGGTTATTTTATTATGTGAACGTTTAATTTATCAAAATGACACTCTAACAAAACCCAAAATCCTAAACTCAAACGTATGTTTAAGAAATTAGATGCAGATAAAAGTTTACCTTTACGGAAATTTATTACATAATATTTCATAACAATTAATGATACGTTTAATTTTTAAACGGCTTCTCATTGTTATTTTCTTGATTACTTGTACTTTATTTCTATATAGTGAAATTATTATCTTATTCCATGTCAAGTTTAATAAACTATACAATGCTCTAGTTGTTAATCAGACAAGAGCAGGTACATGTGACGAGAGTCTAGGCATTTGCAAAGGCTGCGACAACAGATGTAAGACCAAACACGGACCATCGTGCATAAGAAAATGTGACGGTGAGGTTGGGAATTTGATGTGCACGTGCACCTACGATTGTACACCACCTCCACCTCCTAAAATGTGCAATGATGGGCTTAGTATGTGCAGTCCAAGTTGTCCTGATAAGTGTTGTAATGCTTATTGTGCACAAAAATATAATGGTGGATATGGATATTGTAATACCCTTGATGATATTAGTATGTGTCTATGCAAGTACCCTTGCTAAATTATAAGTTGGAAGAATTTGTAAGCCAATTAGCTTTCCTTTGTAATTGTGACTTCAATAATATGGTGATAACTATTTGAGATTATTTGCTAAAATACCTTAAATTTTGTCAAACTTTTGCAAACTACGTCATAATTTACAAGATTATAAATCTACCTTTTATGTTAAAACAAAATGATATTTTTATCCTTAGTTAACAAACCACAAGATAGCAAATACCCAAAAGGAGAAGGAAGGATGTTAACAAACCCAGAAAGGTCATATGGGTCAGGGAGCTAGAAGCGAGATGCGTAAGCATGGGTTAAAATTTAAAAATACTTATTTTGATTATTTATTTTTTATAAATAGTGAAACATAACTAATTTAAATATTAATTTTTAGATTTTTACATTTAGTTAAGATTTTAATGTATAATTTATTAATTTTACATCATAATTTTAACTGATAACTACAGTTAAACTGTTTAGATAAAAGATAATTATAGTTTCTATAAAAGATAAATCCATGAAAGAATAAATTATAAACTAACATTAAATAAAAAAAATATTTTAAAATTAATTTTAATTATTAATAAACATTATATTCTATATTTTTTAGTCAACATAATTAATTTTTAATTAATTACGAATTTAAATTATAGGATTAAAATAATATTATGAATTTTAAAATTTATTTAACTTTTTACACAAAATTAGTTTTAATAATTATAATTAGTTTTTTTTTATTTTAAAATTATTTACTTAAAAATAATTTCATGAACATAAATTAAATAAGTCAACAGTTTAAATAATTTAACTATGTAAATAAATCAACCAATCAAAATAAAGTTAATTATGTTATAAACAAGTCAATTTTAGAAAACAATTAAGTCAACAGAAATAAAATATAAGTCGATAGTTCGATAAATCAGCTTTATGAATAAGTCAACATAAAATTTAATAAGTCTACCAAGAATAAATAAATCTACAAAAAATATAAAATTTTAAATATAAGTCAGCTATTGTATAATAAATTGATGAAAAAAAAAATAAGTCGACAGAAGTAAAAAATAAATCGACAGTTCAATAAATCAGCTTTATTAACAAGTCAACATAAAATGAATATAAGTTTACCAAGAACAAATAAGTCTACAAAAAAATAATATAAATCGACAAACAAAGATAATAAGTCAATAGTTTAAATATTTCGACTATGTAAACAAATCAACCAATCATGTATAAGTCGACTGTTATAAAATAAATCGATGATGAAAAAACTTAAGTCGATAAAAATAAAATATAAGTCATCATTTCAATAAATCAACTTATTTATAAGTCAACATAAAATAATATAAGTCTCCGATGAATAATAAATAAGTATACAAGAAAAATATATACAAAAATTAACTAATTAAAATCCAACTATGATTCCTTTTATTTGTAGATATTAGTTTTCATAACAAAATAATTAATTTAAAAAAAAAATTAATAATTTATATTATTGAAAATAAATTAAATGTTAAATGTATTATTTAAAATTAAAATTTTTGTTTGTAATTAAATAAATAATAAATAAAGGTAATTTGGTCTTTCGTTTATTATAAAAAAAATATTTTTCAAAACATGTAAAATTAGGTAAAGTTTTCAAAGTGTGTAATAAATATGTGATAGTTATCCAACTCTCCCTAAATATTTAGCATTTGTTCTTTTTTTGGACAAGTTGTATTTTTTTTTAAGTGACCATTTATTTATTTTTGTTTGAGTTTAGTGGCTAAATAATATGCGTCTTACTTTCGTATTTCATTAATTTTCTAACATTGATTATTTCAGCGTTCAAGTCCTTTTCCAAGAAAATATACAGGATTCAAAATTATAAACCCTGCATCATAATTAAGGAGGTTTCGCTCCATCTTCGTCGTTCATTATCCTTTTTCCAAGAAAATATCTGTGATTAAAAATTATCAAAATCTTTTAACATCTTTACGTTATTATCATTTTACCCCCATGATGCAACCTCAAAAATTTGGTTTGTATCTTCGAGCAATCAAATATGAATTTCGTCTAGAACTAGACCAAATAATCAAGCCTATCAACAGAAGATCTAATCAATCCCACATGATTAGCCTAATTGATTATGCTCATTATTTCCTTGCGATCAAGTTTACAGAATGGACGATCAGATTTGTCTCATAGATCCAATGAAATCATTTAATCATCCATGGATTAAGCTCAACCAAATCGGGTCAAGGAAAAGATGCCAAGGCAATCCAAGATATTCTCTAATTTATTATGTGTTCTTATTTAGCTGATTTTTCCATTAATGTTTTGATTTTATTTAAACTTTGAATATTTTCTTTTAATGTTAGATTAGACCATGTAAGAGCTATAAATAGGCTCATTTGTTTCATTGTAAAGAAGACACGAAATTTGATAATAATATAAAGAGTTTTTTTCTAATCGTGAAAGAATGGAGAGGATAACTTCACAAGTATTCCTTGTTAGCTCACTTATCATATTTGCCTCAGGTATTATATATGTTTCATGTTACATTCAATTGCTATGTTTTTTTTGTTCATCTATTTCATATATTTTTCTTATGATTTCAAATGTTTTAAAATATTAGTCTACAGTTATAAAATCACAATAAATAAAACTTGATATTGCCAAGAGTCTATGTATAAGTGAGAAAAACCACCTCTAGAAATTTGAATCTGCTTGACATTTCTTGACAATTTGTACGGTAGATGATGAAAAGAAAAAAAAACATTTTTTTTTTTTTGATAAAATGATTAGTTCTTATAGTGACTAGTTGACAACACAAATAAGTCTCAATCAAAAACAAATGTTCAAATGTAACAACAGATAAGCCAGGATTTTGAATGAATTAGGTAGATATGACAACATTTGGAGATGAAATTAAGAAAGAAATGACACGAGTTATTTCCATCAAATAGTTCGATTTCTTAATTCAAATCTTATTCTTAATTTATAAAAATATTACATACATTTCATAACAATTATGATACGTTTAATCTATTAAGCCTTCTCTTAACTATTTTCTTGATTTACTTGTACTTTATTTCTATATAGTGAAGATATTATCTTATTGTCATGTTTAATAAGGTATACAATGTTCTTTTTTCTCTAGTTGTTAATCAGACAAGAGCAGGTACATGTGACGAGAGTCTAGGCATTTGCAAAGGCTGCGACGACAGATGTAAGGCCAAGCACGGACCATCATGCATAAGCAAATGTGACGGTGAGGTTGGGAATTTGATGTGCACGTGCACCTACGATTGTACACCACCTCCACCCCTTAAAACTTGCAACAATGGGCTTGGTATGTGCAGTCCAAGTTGTCCTGAGTGTTGTAATGCGCAGTGTGCACAAAAATATGTTGGTGGATCTGGATTATGTACCACCCTTGATAATATTAGTATGTGTCTATGCAAGTACCCTTGCTAAATTATAAGTTGGAAGAATTTGTAAGCCGATTAGCTTTGTTTGGTAATTGTGACTTCCATAATATGGTGATATAAAATTATTGTTATTATTATTCTTGGTTTGTTGTGGATGACGCATTTTATTTGAACTGAATTCAATAACTCGTATAAATTTTCTTTTCGACAAAAACATTATATTTGTTTGCATGTAAGTAGTACTGACCATTAAAGTCTAAATTATACAAAGTGTAACGTGGGGTTCTCTTTTATCGCGTCTCAGCTTGACGCAGAGATTTTGAGGCTTCATTGGGAAATCTTGGTCAGAGTAAGGTCACTAAGTATCATCGATACAAGTTGTCGACGCCTTGATGATCTCCAGAAGTGTCACAATAGATCACCCTTATATGAGGATTATGTATTGGGGAATTAAATGATGGAGTGTTATTTTCAAATGTTTAGCATAGTTTGGTTTAACATCTATATCAGAATATCTATTATGAATGTCGTTTATGTACTTCGGCCCTCGCTGCCTGTTCTTATTGATAGTCTTCAACAAAGTACATATATCTTAGCCACAAATAAATTAAGAGCATCAAAGTTTCAACTAGAAATAATGTTGATGAGAAATTTAGGTAAGCAAATAAGAGAATTTAGAACATGCTCCATACTATCCACAAACTATTCACTTTTTTCTCATCTAACTAAGAAATTTAGAATTAAAAATTCATTAAACAGATAGATTTCCCAGTTTAGACAACCACACAACCAATTCAAAAGAACCTCAGCACCTTTCTCCCATGAACAATCTAGCATCATGTCATGAGCAACACCTTCAATACAAACCGGTTCAACATCATAAAACCTCCCGGTCTCCATCAGTCCTTCATCATCCTACGAAACCATAACCCATTTCGGTTTAATACAAGTAACCAAGATTGAAACTTTCTGGTTTGGTTAGCAAGGAGGGGGATTACATAGTTCTTACCACAATGAAATCATCTTTGGCACCTATAACAAGAACTTTCGTCGAATTTTCCACTGGTTTTGGTACCGGAAGTGATGCGTTTAGCTTCCTCAGATCAAACAACGGCATCCGTGAACTCTCTTTCATCAAATCCTGGTAACTAAATCAAGAACAAACAATTCATTTAGATTATTGAAACTTGATTTAGATTCAAGGTGAGAATTGATCGTATACCGTTGCACAAGTTGATCATCCATGGCTGAAGAGAAAAATGTTTCCCGGCAAAGAGGAATAGATTTCTGAAAACCCTTTGCAGCTAAACTAAGTGTGACCTACTCAAAAACATAACCAAGAACGAACATTGTTGAACATCCTTGCAAGATCGTCTACAAGATAAGAGATGTTACCTTAAAAGCTGCTACAGGTTTTGAGAAGAGATATCGTAACACTAACCCACTGAACAAGAAGAGAGTTAAAAAGTTGTATATGAGCTAAAAAACAAGAAGTTCTCAGATAGCAAGAGCCAATATGTTTTGAGTTGTGACTAAGTTACCTATTACCGGAAGGTGGAACCGAGCAAACCAATACAGCCCCTGAAAGTTCTGGAAATGAATTTTCCGCTCCTATAATCGAAAGAACAAACTCAATGGTTATCGTATAGGCATTATTAAGATTGATCCAAAAAAGAACACTCATTTTATGAATTAGCTTAACCTAAAGACTGTTTCTTTGCAATATTTGCCAAGTAATATTCAACAATGATTCCTCCAAAAGAATGACCAATAAGAACAGGTGGTGAAGAGCTAAGATTTGATTCAATGAAATCTGCAATATCACTTGCGTGTGTCTACTACACAAACAAGTAAAACACTTTTTAAGAATCTTGCTTAATCAAGTAATTATTCAATAAACACAATGCACATTGTAATTAATTCAAGTACCTGAAGTGTTCCAGCAACTGTTCCCAAAGGTTCATCACTTTCACCCTAAAAATTCAAAGATGACAATATCAAATTCATACACAAATCACTCTATTTTAATCCAAAGATTGAAACTTTATGTTCCTCATAGTATTATTAGATATTCGGTTTATCAAAATTCAGCATAAAAATTAGAACTTTAATGAATTGAGAATTTACCTGACCTAATAAGCTAAGAGCATAAGAATCAAACCCAGAAGAAGAGAAGAATGGTAACCAATGTTCAGCCCAACACCAAGCTGCGTGGTAGCTTCCATGTACAAATACCAATGGTGGATTTTCATTATCGGGTTTGTCTTTTCTCTGTTCGATTACCTCCATTTTTAGACCAGAGGGAAGCTTGTGCAAGAGACGATTTTGCCCCTTTTTCAGCTCATATGGAATTGATATTGTTGTGGAATTGCTGAGAGTCGCCATGGGCTTGATCGTCATTTTGAACGAGGAAAGGCATGGGAACGAGAGAAGAGAACAAGAAGAAGAAGCCATTAGCGTCGAGCTTGCTCGGGAGAGAGCTCAAGAGCCATCAGTTTTTTGTTTCTTCTAATGTTTTACTTTTTTACCCTCATCTGTTTTGTGGAACATACGAAAATCAACACAATTAATCAACATCAATTTTTGTTGAGATTGTGGTGTTGATAAGTCAATAAATAAATAAAATCTAATAAAATTATTTTATTAATATAATTAAGGATCTAAATAGTAATAGCGGAATATAGCTAAATTTGATGGAATTGTAAATTTTTTTGAATTTTTGGTATTTTTTTGCAGAATCTAGCAGAATAACTTATAATTCAAATGGTAATAGCTGAATCTCGTATAATTTTTTTAAATGAATTAATTAAATAAACTTATGAAAATATTAATTAAAAAATTTTCATCAAGATTAATTAAATAAAATAGTAAAATAGTAAGATATTAAATTTGATATTCTTAATAATCTTATTAAAATGCATAAACTTTTTAAGATACTCAAAAAATATATGAATTATTTTATTTTCCGTGATAATATACAAAAATTTAAATTGCATCTATTTTACATCCAAGTCTTGATGGAAACTTTGTGTTAGGACTCAAAAAAATACTTGAAAAGGTTATAAACTCATATATCCGAAGAATCAAAACCAAACAAAAAAATGAATGGATACCCAAAATACAATTATATACCAAAAAATATTAATTATATTTAGAATTGATATAACTAAATTCCAAAATTACAACTATAAAGCCAAAAATATCAATTATTTTTAGACCAAAATAACTGAAATTATTTACTTATATTTGTAAAAATTTAACCAAACTTTATTCAAATTTTACCAATTTGTTTTTGTTTTTACGATATTTTGGGTATCTGAATCTGAGCTAAATTTGGATGGAACTGAACCGAACATTAACCAAAATTTGTAAAATACCCGAATATATCTTAGATCTTTGAACCCAAAAATCTAAACAAAACAAAAGATATGAACTGAAACCAAACATGAATTCGAACGCCCATTTTTAGTTTGTTTATTATAACGAAAATAATAATTAATACATGTATTTTTTAAGTTGCTGAATCTGGCAGAATTTGATTAAATAACAAATGGTATACGGCTGAATTTTTGAATCTGGAGTAATTCCGCTGAATTAATGGTTTGTGTTACCATTTAAGGTCGAAACACATCAGATTTTTGGAGCATTATGAAAATACTACATCAATTAATAAAAAACTATGTAAACCAATAAAATCATTTTAATTATACACATAAAATAATAATTATAATATTTATTTTCACCATGAATAAATTAATAAAAATGTCTAAACTAATCATATCATTTTAATTATACACATCATATAATATTTATTTTTGACTATGAATAAATTAATAAAAAACTTTCTAAGCAAATCAAATCATTTTAATTATACACACTATATAATATTTATTTTTACCATGAATAAAACTACATGTGTTGATTAGCTGATTTTTAACCAACTTAATCGAGTCTCATGTCGTTGATTAGCACATGTTTTAGGTTTTCTTAAACTAATTTTTTTGTTGGATTGAAAGTCAAGAGTTTAGATTTTCTTCAATCTGAGTTTTTTTTAAGATAATGTTGTGGAATTTTCAGACTAGAAATTTGAGAATTAGGGTTTTTGGATTTTTTTTGGGGGGGGGGGGGGGGGGGTTCTTTCATTATGGTATCCTTAAATTGTTTTGAAAGATTTAAGGGGGTGTATTGAATTGAATATTTGGAGAGATTTGAGTTTTAATGAATTTTGAGATGATTTGGTAAAATTTTGGTGAATTAGGAATTTTGTTATTAAATTTTCTGAAATTCCACCTAAAACCATGAGATTTGTTTTTTTTTGTATTTTTTACTAAGAATTCCCCTCAAATCTCACCTGAAACTTTTAAATCAAATTATAATCATGTTTTTAATAACAGTGGATTTCAGTGTATAATTTAAAATCATCAATCCAATAACACTAGATTTTAAAAGATATTTTAAAATTCATGTTTCAATAACACATGATTTTTCACTAAAACTCAAATCTCCCCAAATTTTCTTTTAGAGTTTGGTCAATAATGTATATCCATGATTATGAACTCTCATCATATTTTCTCATCAATGAAACTTTTGGAATTTGTTAATGAATATTTTCCCATGAATGAAAGCTAAATAAAAAAATATGGCAAAAAAATTGTTTCATATGTTAGATACTAATGGAGAAGAGGATTATCGGGGAAGAGTTGTATTTCATGTGAAAACTAGACAAAAAATGTTGCTATAAAAATTATTTTCTGATCCAAAACTTTTTACTATATTTCATGTCACTGATGCAAAGTAAGAGATAAGTTTTATCCATAAAACATCCACTAAAGTTTGCTTGTTATTGTTTGAATGTTTTAAAACTTTCCTATAGTGTTTAAAATGTATTTTTACACATAATATTTAAACTTTTCTATAAAAACACAAGTTCTTAGTGAAATGTAAATCATTAACTATTTTCCTAATGGTTTTGCAGGATAAACCATTAATTATTTTTCTAATGGTTATATTTTGCTATATTAAAAAGGATCACATGATATATACTAATAGACTAATGTGTCATTAAATCAAAGAAAATAAAAGAAATACAAAGAAAGAAAAGAAATCCGGGAAGTAGTCCAAGTATTTACCTAGTTTAATTTTAAAAAGAAAACTCCCTTGATTAAATTCTGTAACAAAAAAATTAATCACCACTTCAAGATTATAATCAATCTATGACTTCATGGTTGTTCTCGTAACGTTCTCTTTATGACATAGACGTTGAGATTTTGTATTTAAAACCATGGCTAGTGTGTTCTCATGAAAACAACAATTTCACAAAGAAAACTCAACAAATCCCTCTTCTCTTTTATTCTATGTTTGTGTTTGAGAATAAAACACATTATTGGTGTTTGTAAGTTTTTGATTTCGAGTGATGCGAGACAAAAAAAAACAAAATAATTGTATCTTGAGATTTTTAAACGTATCAAACCGGTATACTAGAAAGAATTAAGGAAAGGTCTCATAATCTTGATTCTACCTCAGCTTCCAACTCTGATTGACCTACGGTATTGAATTTGTATATTTCATTATTCATAATATTTTGAAAAATATGTCATTAGATACTAGCATATAGAATAATAGAGTGACAAAATTAATTATTGGTCATGTATATAATTACATAACACAAACTTAAAAATGAAAACTCTTCATTCTCAAAGATGTATTACAAATTTGGATCTTATGACGTGAAACTATATATGTTAGTCATCAATATTTATATTTTAGTTAAATGTTTAGGAATTTAAGACATGCATAAGTTTTTTTGAAGGTTTTGGTTTGTATAACTTAAAAATTTTAGTTTGGATAAATATAAGCGTAATCAATACATTTGGAAGAAATATATATGATTTATTTGATAGAAATATAACACAATTTTTTTTCATTGCATAAACTTAGCTAATCAATTTTATAGATATGAAAATACTAAAAACCAACCCTAGGAGATACAATAGCTTGCTTGAAACAACACAAAACAAAATAGAAAACTCACACCTAACCCTTAAAGGAGTTCGACATACTTTGCTGAAATGCTCACTTCATTTCTAACCATTATTTTTATTAATTATTAATACTAGTCATAGTTAATTAAACAAGTGCACACCCCATAATCCATCAAGCGAAACCAACATTCTTTGGAGCAATCTTGTACTTTAACGGCTTTTTCAAATTCTGAATCAATTGAGCAATCCAGAGATTATATTGCAAGATTGCTCAATTGATTCAGAATTTTGAATGGGTTAAGGGTTCTTGTGATATTGAGCTGACTAAAGTTCTCAAACTGTCCATGGAAATGAAAAAGCCGTTAAAGTACAAGATTGCTCCAAAGAATGTTGGTTTCGCTTGATGGATTATGGGGTGGGCACTTGTTTAATTAACTATGACTAGTATTAATAATTAATAAAAATAATGGTTAGAAATGAAGTTAGCATTTCAGCAAAGTATGTCAAACTCCTTTAAGGGTTAGGTGTGAGTTTTCTATTTTATTTTGTGTTGTTTCATGTAAGCTATTGTATCTCCTAGGGTTGGTTTTTAGTTTTTTCATATCTATAAAATTGATTAGCTAAGTTTATGCAATGAAAAAACATTGTGTTATATTTCCATCAAAAAAATCATATATATATTTCTTCCAAATGTATTGATTACGCTTATATTTATCCAAATTAAAATTTCTAAGTTATACAAATCAACATCTTCAAAAAATTAATGCATGCCTTAAATTTCTAAACATTAAACTAAAATATAAAGGCAAATCAATGACTAATATATATAGTTTCACTTCATAATATCCAAATTTTTAAATCATCTTAAAGAATAAAGATTTTTTTTAAAAAAGTTTATATTATTGGTTTCACTTCTTCTCACCACTTTTCATATAATGATATATATATATACATAATATATATATACATATAATATATATATATACATATAATATATATATATATATTGTATTCTGAAAAAGATTGGAATTCTATGTTTTTAATGAAGTTTAGAAATGAGCAATTAAAAACAAGAATCCTAATTTTTTTTCGAAAAATTGAGACAAGCTACTGACACAATGAGTCAATGGCACCTACTGTTATAACATTAGTATTATATATTCTTTATGTTCACAATAGTTTCTTAGGAATTTCACAAATTTAGGTTTTAAATTTTTTCTTAAAATTTCAAAAATCTAATTTCATATTTTTAAATCATATGTAAAAAAGCCTATCTAACAACACTTATTTTGTGTATTTGCATCATTTATAAGTGATGCAAATTGATTTTGCATTATTTCTGTAAGTGATTCTAGAAATAGTGATGCAAATATCGGTTGAGAAAAAATTTGCATCATTTTTGTAATTGATGTGAATATGCATCATTTTACAAATAAATGATGTTAAATTTGCATCTGTTACAATGAAATGATGTTAACTTTGCATCAGTTAATATAATCGATGCTACATAGTTATATCATTTGTTTATAATTGATGTTATAACTGCATCGGTTGTAAATAATTGATGTTAAAGTTAATTGATTTTACAATTAATTTAATTAAGAAAAATATTATTAAAATTATATTTAAATTTATTGATAAGGTTTAACATATTATTTAATATTTAATTAAAATAAATATATTAAAATAATTACTTGGTGATGACATTTTTCATTTAAACACTTATTAAATTTATTACAAAATGATGAGTTTTTTTTATAGAGGAGTCATTTTTTCCGCATAATTTTTTTTGGCAACGTGGGGCAAATGTAAGAAAACAAATTGCATCATTTTTCAAATGATGCAAATTTTGTATCATTTAAACAATTAATGTTAATTTTATTTTGCATTTTTTTCTTTTTAAGTGATGTAAATTAAGATAAATTAGTATAAGTTGTATTTAGATGATGCCAAATAACTAAAAATAACATCACTTCTCACTTATTGTAATTGATTCAAATTTATAAAGTTTGCATCAAGTAACTCAAACTATTATCATTTATTTGATTGATGCAATATAATTGATGCAACATACTCTATTTTTTGTAGTGTTATACATCTTTGGGATATGTCCTCTTAACAATAAGAATGGCACAAACCCAAAAACAAAGAACAATATACTCTATGTTAAGCAAGTGCTTACGAGGCCGATTGGTTAGGACTGTTACTTTAGGCTTTCGCTGTAGGCTTTTGGCTGTAGAAACTTTGACTGTAGAGACTTTGGCTGTAGAAACTGTTGCTGTATAATAAGTTTGATTGGTAACAAAAACTGTAGAAACTGTGACTTTAAATATTTTTAAAAGTTTGATTGGTAACAAAATTGTAGAAATTTTCAAATAATTATATTTTATTATACCATATTTAAATAAAAATAATGACATAAACTGATAAATAAATTTTATTAATAGTAAAAATTTTGGGAACAAAATAGAAAACTCATAAATAACTATTAGTAACCAAAATAGAAAATTCATAAATAACTAATAATATTAATTTATTGACAATTATGTTCTAATTAGTCATAATTTTGTTATTTATTTTGAATAGTAAGTAATAAATTATTATGAATAATAAATAATAAATTATTTTGAATAAATAATAAATTATTTTGAATAAATAATAAATAGTTTTGAATAATTTTATTGTTACATGTATGATTTTTTTTGTTTGTTTATTATTTGGCTGTAATTTATTATTAATTTTGTATTATTGAATTGATTAACAAAACAAAAACATTATTTCAATAATTGTTACGTAAAATTTTTCTACAGCCTCAAAAGTCTCATTTTTGAGACTTTAAAAAATTAAACTAAAAAAGATCTAGTGGCTTTTAAAAATAGCAGTTAGACTTTTAAGGCTTAAAAACAAAATAAAAGTTTAAAAGTCTGATTGGTTGAAAATTAACTTTGAAAACTTAAAATTTTTCTAAAGCCTTCAAAGTCTCCTACCAATCGGCCTCTACATCTGATGAGTTTGTTGGAGAGATAATGAGTAACGATTCTTTCTTTTGTAGAAATCTTTTTTAGAACATGTCTTGTTGTTTGACCAAAAAAAAAAGAACATGTATTGTTTTCACTAGAGAATCGTGTTTTCTTTGAAGATCTATTTTTTGAGCAAAAGGTTAATTCATTAAAACTTAAACCGGGTCGGGTACAATAATTCTCAGAACCAGTTTTGCAATCGCATCTACTTTTCTGTTCGACTTTTTTGGAACGGAATTGAAACCTACAAACTGAATCTCAAAACAATTATATAAATAACAATAAGATTTCTTGTCCATCGAAAAATGGGTTAATTTTTCGTTAATATTTTTGAATTTTAGTTTTTTTTTCTTGTATTATTTTAATTTCATAAACCTAGATAATAAAGTTTTTGGTTTTTATATAAAAATAGTTAAAATTAAAAATAAATAAATTTTCTTGTTTTTGGATAATTAAAATGTAAAAGATTGATTTGATATTTAGAAAATAAAATTTTTAATTAAAAAAATTCGAATTTCTAAAAAATTTAATTGAGTAACTAAAAATAAAATTTTGAGAAAAGAACACCAAAAACTAATCCAGAAATTGCATATTTACACCTAAGCGTAAAATAAAACAAAAACATCATGGCCTTGATTAGGCCTATTTTAATTGGGCTTTCCGAAGGCCCAATACCAAAATTACGTCGCCTCTCTCTCTTCCGTCTCAATCTCAATAGATCGCTCAACTTGAGAGCTTCGGGACCTACGGTTCCTTGACGAAGAAGACGATACTTCATCTTCCACCATAGCTACACGCGAATTCTTCTTCAGTTACAGATTTTTCTAGATTCTGAGTTCGAGTATTTAGTGAAAGGATATTGGATTTAACAGTAATTTCAATCTGAACTGGATTTGAGCACCACGTAATTATCGGAGTTAGGCTAAATGATGTCGCCGAAGCAAATCTCCGACGATCGAGGATCTCCACATTTTAGGTATCTTCATACCAAAACTTCCGATGCAAACTCTCTGTTATTGAGTGTAGTTTCTTCTTTGCTAATTTGATTGCGTAGAAATGAAATGAGGAAAGAAATAAAATGAAGTTTCTTCTTTCTGCGATGGAATTGATTCAAATTGAGTTGAGGTTTACACTGTAGCTTGGATTTATGGTCTTGATTTTATTATCTCTCTGAATTGGAAATCGCATTTCCTCAGATTTTGCTGAAGTTAATGCAGTAATATTCCCTTAGTTTAAGCTTTAAGTTCTTTCATTGTGTTTTGATTATATTCTAGGCTTAAAGTTGTGATTTTAGTCCTCAATATCGATCTAATTGTGTTAAATTGACCCTCTTTATTTGCAGGCATGCACCTTTTCAGATAATTCACCTCATTGGGAACTTTTTTAGGATATGGTCAGTTTATTCGATGTACCGTTACTTGAATCAGACAGGAGCGCCTGTTGTTCTCTTTCTCTTCTGTTGTCTGGTGCCTTCGTCAATCATCTTCTTGATAGTTCAGAAACCATGGAAAGGAAGAGCACTTTCCAATCAACAGGTTTGATATATATATAAATGGGAGAGTGTTGGACTAAATTATTCCTTTTCCGTTTTAGCTGCTAAATTTTGGAGAGTGTTTGTTTCTTTCAGATTGTACCTTCTCTTATCAATGGACTCATCACAGCTCTATACTTCATCTTGTGGGGAAAAGGTCTTAAGTCATGTGGACCGCTTAGGTATTCATTAGTTAGTTATTAAGCATTCATACTATATTGATTTCCCTCTGTTCTTATCTGTGTTATTAGGTTATGTTATATCCTAGATTTTGGCTTGTGAAAGGTAGGGCACTTGAAATTTTACCTATGAGAAATTTTGGACTTGCAATAATCCTCTCCTTATCCTTTATTTCTGCAATTTGCCATTTTTATGCTCCATTTTCTGTCATTTGATAATAGAAAATTGAAATTTCGAATCTCCTTGCTAATTCTCTTTGTCTATTATTGGCAGAGCTATCTTGTCAGAGTACTCTGGTGCTGTTCTTGGTGTACTTTCTGGAGTATTATATGGACGGAGAGGCCATGTGTGGAAAAAGGTATTCATCTGAATGTTTCTCATTTAACACTGTCTCTTACATATCACCTCAAGTCGATTTAACCAGTTAACTAGCACGGTTTACATAGAGTTTACCCATTGTATTATGTTGTTTAGACCCTCGGCATGGATCATCTCACTTGTCTCGCACTGTGCAATAGTTTTTAGCATTTTATGATGTTTCTTCTGGCTAATCCATTTACTTATATTTCCTTGCATTATAATGAACAATATGTAATTCTATGTGAAAGATCAAGTTAATGTTTATATATAAACCATGATGATTATCCGAAGGCTAGGACAAAATTTATCTGATATTTTCAAATTGTGTCAGGTAGGTGGCCTCATTGCCATGCTGGTAGCTCTTTTTTTCTTGTCTCAAGGATGGGCGACATCATCTCTCTCCCCTTTTTATATCCTTTTACACAAGTTCCTTCTCTTTTGCCTACCTAAAGTTTTCTTGCTCTCTCTCTCTCTATCTTGTTTCATTAACTGTCTGTCGATAGTTTACGCGTTGATTTGTTTACCTTAACAACAAACTACCATCAAAAAATAATACTGACATCAAAGAGGAAGAAATACAAACAGAACAATCACTGGGTATGATGGGAATGATGATACCAGTTTGTGCTGGAATCTTATCAGCGTTAAGGCGGGTTATCGCACGCCGTGTTTCTCTTAAGGTACTGCTTTCAGATTTCCTCTATTCGCCCAGTCCATTTCTTCTCTCGTTTCTACTTCTTTTGCGAACAAACCAATTTTCTTCTTTTACAGAACCAGCAGAAGAAACGACTGCATGCGATAACCGTTACTTCTGCAACCTGTTTCTTGTTTCCTGTGGCCATGTGGGACCTTATCATGGTAAGTGATGCAACTCTTCTGCAATGAGAAGGAACAATGTATAAAAGATGGTGTTTTCTCAATTACCCGTTTGGTTCACTAATATCAAATTTTACTTCAGGGGTCATCTTCAGGGAAAACAGCTGAGTTGCCATTTTCTGCGTGGGCTTTCTTTAGCACCATTGTTTTTGGGATCATCCTAATATTCTATGTTGATAATATCGCAGAAGAGAGGTTTACTAAAGATTTGCGCTTATATTATCTCTTTACATTGCATTTATACACACATATATGAATAAGTGTTGTTTGTTGCAGATTGCATATGGTGTTTTCTTCCCCAAGGCATTTAATGGCAGCAGGTGCATGCATAATAGTCATGGAGTTAGCTTACGAGATGGATTTTTCTCTTCCTGGTTTCATCGTCTGTTGCTTAGTATTAGGGTTTGGAATATTCGAGGCGACATCTCTGGAGCATAGCAAGAAAGACTCTTCGGTGAAATCAGAAGATCCATCAAATGGAATCCTTGGTAATGACTTTGATACTTCTCCAATTCTTCCCATATAGCTTACCAATCTCCCATCACTAACAACAATGCACTGTTGAATGTGCGTGTCCTTGGCGATGTAAATCTTTATCTGTTTTTATTTGTTCTCAATCTTTATACCTTCATTTTCTGGGGGTTTCTTGGTGAAGCTTATACAAATTTTTGGTCTAACGTAGACAAAGATAAACCCATGATGATTATTATTATTTCAACATTGTTATTTACGGTTATAGTTATAGAAGAATAGAAGTTACATAAGAGAAACGCTAGACAATGGATTTAGAACAAAATGTCAAAATCATAGAAGCTAGACTCATGTCCATGGGTGGATAGCTTGGAAGACTACAATTCTTTGATCTTTAACTCAACATAGCAGTTTATAAGTTAATATCAAGTACCAACATCAGGCATATCCAATTCGACAAAATATCGAAGCCAAAGAGGAACAAATGGGAACACAATTGCAAAACATCAAAGGAAGAATAGCAGTCAATTGCAATATATATATATATATATATATATATATACTTTTAACAAATATAACTAATTTTTTTTGGATATTTAAATTATTTAGGATATTTTTAGGTATATAATTTTATTTTGGATTTTTGGTTATACTATTTGATTTCGGTTCCGTTCGGGTTCGGTTTGGATAATTCAGATAGAAATAATTCAGATAGAAACATTTAGAATTCGTTAAGATTTTATGACTAATTAGTTCGGCTTCCCGATTCGGATTTTATGACCAAACCTAATTATAAATATAAAATACAAAACCGAGCATTTAATCACTCTGGAACTAACCCGATTCAGGCCAAGAAAATTAAAACCACAACCAAAAACTAAACCAAGTTTCTTAGGGGTTATGTGCCACGTGTAGTGAAGAACCATGCGTGAAACGGCTTACCATTTGGTACTGGACGAGATTAATGGCTTGTATGCCCTTCAACACATACTAAATTTTTTGTATACCCTTCGTTAATCTTTTTATCTCTTGTTAAGTTAAATGATCTAACTAACCTTCATTAATCTTTCCTTTTTTTATTAAAACCAATCTTTATTAAAAAAAACAAAAAAAAAGTGATGTGGAAGAAAGAGAAATGTGGTAGATATGTTATTGGTTAAACTTTATTGTGAGAATTAAATTGGACCAATTATAATTCAGTATAATTGAATTAGATCATTCTTAGAAACCTTCATAGCTCAAATTTTGAAGCTTGATTTAAGGTGATTTCTTTTCCTTGTCTTTTGTACTCATGTTATATCAATGAATTTTCGTTGTTTTGGGTGGGTTTTAACCAATTTCGGAGGTTAGAATTCAATGTTCATGGGTAATTTATATTGTAGATTTCAAATGTTCATGTAAATTTTAATTTTTAATTTTTATTTTGGTGTGCACATTGAATGAGTAAACTCGTTTTGTTGATCGATTAGTCTCGACATTCTTAATAGTTGATATTTTATGGAATCTGGTGGTGAAATCATAGTGAATTGTAGGTAGAAAGAAATCAAAATCGTTGGTAAACACTAAATTACTCAGAAACGAGTACAACTGGTACAACTTTGTATATAGAGTAAAACTGGTACGACTTGGTAACACTGAGAGTACCGGAATATTAAAATACAATTTTTATTTTTATTCTTTTTTAGGGAGAAATGAATAAGAAGCGATGCATAATCATACATTTTGATTATGGATGATATTATTCAAATACCGGAGGAGGTTATATGGAATGGATTCATAGAGAAGATCAAATTTACACTTTAGTGATGAAGACATCTATAGAGGAGGTAACTTATTCTGAATTGGTTCGTAACATATGCAAGAAGATGAAGAGAGATGAAGATGCTACAAAGCTGGAACTGATTTACACTCCGAAGGCGGATCATAAGCAAAAATCATCAATTATCGAGGATGATGAAGAACTGTATACCTATATTATGTCATGTTCTCATGATATAAGTGGGAGTATTTTTGCATGTGGAGGTTGTGGAAGATGTTGCACAAAATCTGGAGTGTGAAAAAGCAGTAAGAGAGGATTTAGGAAGTGCGGCTTATCGTAGAGGCCGAGGTTCGAGTAGTACTGGCCGAGGTTCGAGTAGTACTAGCCACGGATCAAGTCAAAGTGGTCGAGGATCGAGTCAAAGTGGATGAGGATTGAGTCAAAATAGATGAGGAATTGAGGATCGAGTGAATGGTTTCACTGTGGTGATGGTGGAATAGATGTCCCTTAGTATCTATGCTTGAATTTTTGTTGTTGTGTGGTTTGGATATTTGCATTACAAAAACTAGTTTGTGTTCATTTCAGCCAAAATACTACTAGGTAATACTGCTGGTACAACTATGCTTGTTTTTATTTTAAATTTGGTTATTTTAAAACTTTAAACTATTATTGTGGTAGCTTGTCTTCATATAAGATCAATATTATCTATATAACTAAGAAAAATATGAAATTTTAGTTTTCGGACACATAACATCATATTTGATCCCTAAATGCCTTATAAACTCTAAGGATTGTTTAGTTGTAAGGCATTTGAAATTAACAAAATTGTGAAACATGTCCTTTTCACATTTGATTTTATGAAACTATAGTAAATATACTTCATATAAGTAATGTGATAAGTACAACTATTAAACAATAACTTAAAATATGGTATAACTAACAAACCTTGAAATCATCATAATACAACTTTGTACATTAAGGGGTACAACTCAGTGGATGCTGATTTTTGGTGTAATTTTGTAACTTTCTATGGTTTTTCATACATTTGAACTTTAAAAATACATTAAAAACATAACAGGATATATACTGAATTTTTGGTCAACAAGGGCATCAGAGAAAATAGTCCCATTGACGCTTCGTTTCATTCTCTTTTTGATGTTTCAGCGTCTTCTCAAATGCATTTACATTTCTACTTGAACTGAAAAATCGAAACTTGACCAACAAATTTTGTTTACTCGGCCTCTCTATTTCCTCACTAGACGCCTTCATTGAAACCCCTTCAAGTCTTCCCCTAACTTTAAGTGTCACTGCTGCAAAATTCACATTTTTCGATCCCTAAAGAGCTGAAAGTATCGATCTTGGGTTTCGTCTCTGTCTAACAAGGTAAACACTAAAGTTAACTCCTTTGAGCTTTCACAATTTTCAAAATCAATTTACTTTAGCTAATTTCCGATTCAGCATTCATTCTTTGAATCAATTGCTTGGTAATGCTTTGTGTGGAATTCAAATTGTATAGGAGCGTTGTGTAGTTATAATATACAACTCTGATGGATCGTATTAGCAATCTACCAGACGAAGTCCTTTGTCATATCTTATCCTTCTTTACAACAAAGGAAGCTGCTTTAACATCACTTCTCTCCAAGAGATGGCGCGATCTATTTGCTTTTGTACCTAATCTTGACATTGATGACTCTATCTTTCTCTATCCTGAAGAGGGTAAGCGAGAAAGAGACGGTATTCTACAAAGCTTCATGGATTTTGTGGATAGAGTATTGACATTGCAGAGTACTTATCCCATTAAGAAAGTTTCCTTCAAGTGTAAAACTGGTGTTGATTCAAGTCGTGTGAATCATTGGATATGTAATGTTCTGCAGCGTGGTGTTACAAAGCTTGATCTTTTCGTTGGTTTGGGAGACGATTATTTGTTGTCTTCAGAAA
Organism: Cardamine occulta; assembly: GCA_028015245.1. Lineage (NCBI taxonomy): Eukaryota > Viridiplantae > Streptophyta > Magnoliopsida > Brassicales > Brassicaceae > Cardamine > Cardamine occulta. The sequence goes on from CM051386.1 coordinate 22,389,071, forward strand.
TTTTCATTAGTAAGACACTAGTTGAGATGAAAATAAGTAGTGGAGTTAAACTTGAGGAGTGGGATGGTGAAGTATCCTTACCGATGCTTAGAACTCTCGTTCTTGACTCGGTTGAGTTTTGTTTTGATAAGTTTAAGATGCTTCTTTGTGGTTGTCCTGTGCTTGAGAAATTAGAGATGTTTCATATAGAGTGGGAAGATTGGGAAGAGACCTTGTTAAGTGCAAGCCTTAAGTCGCTTAAAATTGATTCCGAAAGTTGTTTCGAAAGATTTTCATTTGATACACCGAGTCTTAGTTTCCTAGATTACTCTGAGTTTGTTGCGGAGGACTATGCGTTAGTTAATATGGAAAACTTAGTTGATGCTAGAATCAACCTTTTAGTAACTGAAGATCAGATCAAGCGAGCAAGAGAACCAAATAATGATTTGGTAGAGGATGATGAAGAAGAAGAAGATGTTGTTCTCCGATTTGGTAATGTGAAGAAGCTCATGAGTGGCATACGAAATGTTAAGAAACTTTTCTTGTCTCCTACTACTCTTGAGGTCAGTATGCTATTTTGATTTCAGAGACAAAAGCAGAAACAGATAGTCTAATTGGGTGATGTCTTGTTTCAGGTGCTTTCTCTAAGCTGTGAGGCAATGCCAGTGTTCAATAACCTCAAATTCTTAGCTATTTTGAGTCACGTAGATCTCGGATGGCAAGCTATGCCAGTTCTTTTAAAGAACTGTCCACACTTGGAAACTCTAGCTCTTTGGGTAAGAAGATTCTAATGAAAGTACTTAGACAACGCGTATCTTGAACATTTATAATTGTCTCGTTTTTGCTTTCAGGGTCTTGTACACTATGTGACAGATAAATGCGGGGATGCTTGTGACTGCGTTTCTCGGGAGGACAAAGGTCGTTCGCTCATATCTTCTCCAGTGAAGAAGTTACATATCAAAGCGTTTCGAGGATCAATTAGAGAGTTAAGGATGATAAAGCATTTCCTATACTCATTTCCGTGTTTAAAGGAGATGGAGATACATGCTGAAGAGAATGGTCCTACAAAATTTGAAGTACCTGGAATATTTGATCTTGTCGTGGAGCTAATGGTACTTTACAACGAGTTAACGAGTTGCGATGTTCGATTCATGGTGTGTGATTCCTTGTATGAGAAGTGGACTTCACAGTGAAGTCTCTAGAGAATAAAACCGTCGTTTAGGCACTCTTTTGAATACTCGGATTTTTGGTTGCCAAACAAAAGGACCGGTTTACTGCAATTAAACCGGGAACCTTAAAGAACCGGGATAAAATTGAACCAATATTCACACCAGACTTCAATTTAAAACCCTTAATTTCGCTTCCCTGTTAAAACTGGATGTGTTGACTTCTCCGATGTCTTTTGAAACCTAAAAGCTTCGGTCTTTACTTCATAACTTTGCTTGTAGAACCATAGAAACAAGTGTTGGATTAAGCTTGAAAATGAAGGTTGAGTTATAAGTTATCCTAATGAGATTAGGATTATGATCTTTAGGAGTTATCTATATATATATATATATATATATTTAGGAGTTATCCAAATATATCTCTAATATGAATAGGATTAAGGCTAAGTGTTTTCATATGGCTTTGATTGGTATAGTTTATAGAAGAGCCTCTAAGAAGCAAAAGCAATTAAGAGTAGAAACAGTATGTAGCTGAAGCTGTATGCTCTAATTAGTATATTAAATGATTGGTAGAGCTGTGAGTAAGTTACCTATAAAATTACATAAATTTTTTTAATATATTTATATATATGTATGATAATACATTATACATATTTATATCATAAGTTTTTATTTTAAATTTTCATATCTAAACTATATTTATTAGCATAATATTTTAATTAAAAATTTAAAGATATCAAAATCTGAAAATATAAATTTATTCTTAAATATTTTTAATAAATATAATTCTAATAAATATAACTTTTAATTACATAATAAATAATATACTTATATTTTCCCTTTAAAAATATTTAATTATAATAGTATGCTAATAAAATAATAATTTAGAAAAATATTGTTATAATATATTTTTAATAAACCATAATTTGAATAAGAATAATTTTAATATAATAATTTTAATAAATATATTTAATCTAAAATTATAATTTTAAATTTATTAATTATATTTATTGGTATATTATTTTAACTAATGATAAATACTCATTAAATATAAAATTTAAAATTTAATATATATATATATATATTTATCTAACTAAATAAATTAATTATATAAAATTATTTTTAAACATTTAAAGCTTTATGATTAGGAAAAGCTTCATCTTGAATCATAGAGAAAGGAGCATAAGCATGCTCATTTAGAACTTCCAAATGCTCTTCTTTATGTTTTATTAACATTAGGTGATTGGTTAAAAAAAGCTTTATGCTCTTTTAAATGCTCTACCAATCAAGGCCTATATAAGGAGATGCCAACGTGTGACATAACTTATGAGTTTATAGAGATTAAGATTGAGAGATTGAGCGAGCTTTAGTTTTTGAGTGATTTTCTAAAGCATAATAAAGAGAGTTATTCTTTAGTGATCTTTGAGTTCTTAATTGTGCTTTAAACTCTTTAATTGGTAGCAGAGCTTAGGAAGAGATCGATCAAAGTTGGAGACTTGATCACAACGGTTTGTGTTGATTTAGTAAGAAACAAAACCCGAGCCATGGGAGATCTTACTATACCGACGATCGAAAGAACAAAAGAAAGTGGAGGACCATCTTCAATCCAGTGTTCTATGCTTAACTCAACTAAATACACGGTATGGGCCATGAGGATGAAGATCTGTCTTAAAGTTCATAGTGTTTGGGAAATCATAGAGGCAGGGACAACCGATGAGACAACTGATGGCGAGAAAAACAACATGGCTATAGCACTCTTGTTTCAATCTATACCCAAGACGTTTATCTTGCAGGTCGGAGAACTAGACACCGCAAAGAAAGTATGGGAAGCGATTAAAGCAAGACATGTGGGAGCAGAAAGAGTTAAGGAAGCAAGGTTACAAACACTAATGGCTGAATTCGATCTACTCAAGATGAAAGATTCAGAGACAATCTATATTTTTGCAGGGAAAATATCTGAAATATCATCAAAGTCGGCTGCCTTAGGAGTAAATCTCGAAGAGTCAAAGCTTGTCAAGAAATTCCTTAAAAGCCTTCCTCGGAAAAAATACATACACATATTTGCTTCTCTCGAACAAGTGTTGAACCTTAATACCACAAGCTTTGAGGATATCATAGGTCGCCTAAAAGCCTACGAAGAACGCATATTTGAACATGAAGAAATACAAGAAGACCAAAGCAAGCTAATGTATGCGAATATGGAAGCTCATTCAAATCGTGATCACAACGGTGAGTTTAGAGGCAGAGGTCGTGGAGGACGCTTCTACTCCATAGGAAGAGGTCATGGACGTTTTAATGGAGAAAGCTTTAATGGAGGAAGAGATATATCAAAAATAACATGCTCTAGGTGTGACAAGACAGACCACTATGCTTCGAGTTGTCCTGATCGTCTGCTCAAGTTGCAAGAAGCACAAGAGAATAACAATGATGATACACAAGATGCGGACGAGCTGATGATGCATGAGGTGGTATATCTGAATGAAAAAAATTGCACACCAAGTAAGTATGAAACAAACACAGGGGAAGACAATATTTGGTACCTCGACAATGGAGCTAGCAATACTTCTCCAAGATTGATGATTCAGTTACTAGAAAAGTGAGCTTTGGAGATTACTCACGAATAGACATCAAAGGGAAATGATCAATTTCCTTTACCGATAGGAATGGAGAACCAAGAGTAATGACGAATGCCTACTTTATTCCAGAATTAAAAAGTAACATCATCATTCTCAGACAAGCTACAAAATCATGGTGTGATATAAGGATGAGAGGAGACTACCTAACAATGTATGATAGCAAGGGAAAACTACTTGTCAAAGCAAACAGATCAATGAACCGATTGTACAAGGTTCATATGGGATTAAGAATCATAAAGCTAATGGAAATGACGAGAAGCATCATGAAGCACATGCATGTGCCAAACTATCTTTGGAGAGAAGCAATAAGGCATTCTACATATCTTCTAAATAGAATAGCCACGAGAACACTCAAGGATAAAACCCCATATGAAGGTTTTAAAGCTAAGAAACTGAGCATTGATCACTTACGGATTTTTGGTTGCATTGGATACGCGAAAGTTGAGATGCCACATTTGAAAAAGCTAGATGATAGATCACGCATGCTTGTTCACTTAAGCACAGAACCGGGTTTGAAGGCATATCAACGTTTTGATCCACAAACAAGGAAGGCAGTAGTAAGTCGTGATATTGTGTTTGATGAAACAAAGGGTTGGAACTGGAATCATAAAGCCAATGAGCAAGAACACGATGGAAGTTTCAGAGTCATGTTTGAAGAATTCGGAAACCGTGGAATCCAAGAAACAGATGTGAGTCACAATGAAACAGATCAAATCATTGATAATTCTGGAATTAACGACGAGACAAGCAATGACAATGATAGTGAATATGTGGCATCACTCGAACATGAAACAGAGAATGAAGAAGTTTCATCTCAGCCTCAGCCACAACCAGCACCAGGAACTTCACAAAGACAAACTACAAAGCCAAAATACCTAGAAGATTACATCCTACTCGCTAAAGAAGAAGGAGAAAAGCTACTAATGTGTTTAAACGATGAGCCAAGAGATTTTTACGAAGCAAATAATTCTAAAGCTTGGACACTTTCTTGTGAAGATGAAATTCATTCGATTATTAAGAATCAAACTTGGAATCTCGTGGATCTTTTGGATGGAGCAAAACCGATTGGTCTAAAGTGGGTATTCAAGCTTAAGAAAAACTCTGATGGAAGCATTAATAAACACAAAGCTTGACTAGTAACCAAGGGATACGTACAACGACATGGAATAGACTTCGATGAAGTATTTGCTCCAGTAGCTCGACTTGAGACAATAGGACTTCTCATAAATCTTGCGGCTTCATATGGATGGGAAATGCATCATCTCGATGTCAAAATGGCTTTTCTACATGTATTAAAAGAAATTGTCTATGTCACACAACCAGAAGGATTTGAAGAAAAAAGGTGTGAAGATAAAGTTCTCAAACTTAATAAAGCATTGTACGGATTAAAGCAAGCACCAAGAGCATGGAATCATAAACTAAATCAAATTCTCAAGGAACTTAAATTTGAAAAATGTTCAAAGGAGCCTTTGGTGTATCGGAAAGTGGTGAGTGAAAGTCTTCTGCTTGTGGTGGTCTATGTAGATGATTTGTTTGTCACAGGGAAAAATGCGAAGATCATTGACATGTTCAAAAAGGAGATGGCTTCTAAGTTTGAAATAAGTGATCTCGGAAAATTGACATAGTACCTTGGAATTAAGGTATGTCAACACGAAGGCGGAATAACATTGAATCAAAAGCGGTATGCTTCAAAAATCCTAGAAGAAGCTGGGATGAAAGATTGTAACCCGGTTCATACACCAATGAAGACAGGAGGTAAGCTATCAAAGGCGCAAAAGGAAAAGGATATCGACGCTACAAGTTTTAGAAAAAACATTGGTTGCCTTCGTTATCTACTACACACAAGACCAGACTTGTCTTCCTGTGTAGAGGTCTTGAGCAGATACATGCAAAGTCCAAAAGAGTCACATGGAGCCGCAATGAAACATTATCAGAGATACTTGCGAGGTACCATTACTCTCGGTTTGAAATTTGAACGTTCCATTCAAAGATACCGAAGATAGTAGGCTACATCGATAGTAGCCATAATGTTGATCCAGATGATGGCAAGAGTAAAACAGGTCACATTTTTTATCTTGGTACAAGTCCAATCTTGTGGTGTTCACAAAAACAAGATACTGTGGCATTATCTTCTTGTGAGGCCGAGTTTATGGCAGGAACTGAAGTGGCAAGACAAGCAATTCGGCTCCAAGATCTGCTTGGCGAGATCATTGGATCACCATGTGAAAAGGTTCTCATTCGAATTGATAATAAATCAGCGATTGCTCTTACCAAAAACCCGGTGTTTCATGGTCGAAGTAAACACATACATACGAGGTATTACTTCATAAGAGAGTGTGTTGAGAATGGAATTCTTGAAGTAGAACATATTCCCGAAAATGAGCAAAAGGTGGATATACTAACGAAAGCCCTTGGAAGAATCAAATTCAAAGAGATGAGAAATCTCATTGGTGTTCAAGACTTGGTGAAAATTGACTTCAAGCTTAAGGGAGAGAATGTTGGATTAAGCTTGAAATGAAGCTTGAGTTATAAGCTATCCTAATGAGATTAGGATTATGATCTTTAGGAGTTATCTAAAGACATATATAGGAGTTATCTAAATATATCTCTAATTTGAATAGGATTAAGGCTAAGTGTTTTTATATATAAGGAGACGTCAAGGTGTGGCATAACTTCTAAGTTTATAGAGATTAAGATTGAGAGATTGAGAGAGCTTTAGTTTTTGAGTAATTTTCTAAAGCATAATAAAGAGAGTTATTCTTTAGTTATCTTTGAGTTCTTAATTATGCTTTAAACTCTTTAACAAGTGATTAAGAAACTCCCAATTCTCTCTTCTCTTTTCACTGAATTCCCTAAAATTTAGGTCTCGATTAAACTTTATTAACAAGGTAGGTCTCGAAGTTTACATATTTTCTTTATTTTGAGTTTTCTTAGTTCACAAGTTTCCTTTTTTTTGATAGATTTCCTATTTTGCGGTTGTTAACTTAGGGTTTCTGTTAAAAAAATTCATGAATTAAAAGATCAAACCTTTCTTTGTTCGTAAATATGTATCGTTGATGTTCTGATAATAGCTTTGAGATTTGTGTTCTTAATACTACTTCCTATTTCGGACAGAGAAGATGGATCGTATTAGCAATCTACCAGATGAGATTATTTGTCATATCTTGTCCTTCCTTACTACAAACGAGGCTGCTTTGACTTCAATTCTCTCCAAGAAGTGGCGCAATCTGTTTGCACTTGTCCCTAATCTTGACATTGATTACGATAACTTTCAGTATCCTAATCAGGGTAAGCGGGATATCGACGGACTTCGAAAAAGCTTCATGGATTCTATTGATAGAGTATTGGCATTGCAAGGTAATTCTCCCCAGGGTTGTGCCTAAGAAGGAAAATTTTAAACATTCGCCTAGAGCCCTGTTTTATTTATAAAATTTTAGGGCCCTAAATATCAAAATATTTAGTGATCTAATGGTTTTAAAGTTACCTCAAACTATATCCCCATACAGTTTCAAATCCTTATCATTGGTTTTTTAAATCTGTTCATAATTAATTTTTGCTGCCAATACATGTTTATTTTCTTGTATTTGCCATACTTTTTATTTTCATTCACTTTTTAATTACTCTTACTTATAAATTTTACCAATAATTTATTTTAATTATTTTTTATAAACATAATTTTAAAAAATTAATTCAGTTTCTTTTATGATCCTTTTATAGTTTTTTTTATAGAAAAATATTATTCACAAATTTCATAATTCATTATCATAATCATATAGAAAATATATTAATTACAGTTATTTTAATCTTAAAATTAGTATTAACAAATCATGTAGAGTATTATTATTTTTGGCCTAGGGTCCTAAAATCTCTAGGAACAGCTCTGATTCTCCCATTAAGAAAATTTCTCTCAAGTGTACAGATGCTGCTGATTTAGTTCGAGTGGATTCTTGGATAAGTAATGTGTTGGTTCGCGGTGTTTCAGAGCTTCAACTATCAATCATTCTGAAATTGGATTCGATATATCATTCTAACTATCGTCTTTCTCCAAAATGTTTTGAAAGCAAGAAACTAGTTAAGCTAGAAATTGGTGATGGACTTGAAATTGGCAGGTTTGATGAGAGCGTTTTCTTACCAATGCTTAAAACTCTCGTTCTTGACTCGATTTATGTTGATACATGTGAGTTTCTTCTTCATGCTTTGCCTGCGCTTGAGGAATTAGTCCTTATTCATGTACACTGGAATGGTTGGGATGTGACCTTGTCAACTGCAACCCTCAAGACGTTAACAATAGATTCTAATATATAATATAGTGAATTTTTCATTTTATACACCTATTCTTGTTTACTTCTATTACTCTGGTTTAATCGTGAAAGATTATTCCCTAGCTAAAATGGAAAACTTGTCTGAGGCTCGAATCAGCCTTTTGGTAGCTCAAGAAGACATTGATCGAGCAAGAGCACCAAATAATGATTTGTTAGATGATGTTGTTGTTCTCGGATTTGAAAATGTTGGGAAGCTCATGAATGGTATACGAAATGTTCAGTATCTAAACTTGTGTGCTAATACTCTCGAGGTAAGTTTTCTTCTTTTTCTCTCTTCTTTGAAACATATAATTGCAAAATGTCTAATTCTGGTTTTGTCTTGTGTCTTTCAGGTACTTTCTCTATGCTGTGAAACGATGCCAGTATTCAACAACCTCAAATCGTTAACTATTAAGAGTGACGAGAGTCGAGGATGGCAAGCAATGCCAGTTCTTCTAAGGAAATGTCCACACTTAGAAACTCTAGTCCTTGAAGTATGAAAACGAATCCATTTGCCAAACGTGTACAATGATAGAGTTCATACATTGAATCCCTCATATATTGTTTCCTTAATCTTTTCAGGGTCTCTTGCACCATGTCACAGATAAATGCGGGGATGCTTGTGACTGCGTTTCTCGGGAGGATAAAGGTCGTTCGCTCACATTTTGTCCAGTAAAAGTGTTAGAGATTCCAAGGTTTCGAGGAACAGTGAAAGAGATGCACATGATAAAGCATTTCTTGGAATATTTTCCGTGTTTGAAGGATATAAAGATCTGTATTATAGAGAATGATCCTTCACAACTTGGAGTCCCTGAAGTGTCTCAAGTTATCGCTGAGATGGAACTCTACGAAAAGTTATCGAGTTGCAATGTCCAGCTTCTGGTAAGTGGTAACTTGTATAAGAAGTGGACTGCACAATGAGGTCTTTGAAGAACAAAACTTACTCATAGTTCTGCCAAAGCCTCGAAAAAGTGTAACGAAAATATTACGTTGGTAAATGTAGCTATGTAGGTCCCACTTTGTGGAATGCATGGATGTCCACGTACCCAAAATAGATTACACAATAGAAACGCTCGAGCCCCATTAATTAATGCTGGATTTACTCTTAACAATTTTCATTATATAACCAAACCTTCACGTTTATCTCCCTTTTCATATACAACTTTTATCTTTTCACATTCTATATATTTTTTTTTTGCTTTCGGTTCTTGTTCTTTTGAAAATTATATTCGTTTCTTTGCTCTTATTTATTGCTTCCCTATTTTTGTGTGTGATTCGTTGCTCTTACCATTATAGTATTTGGAACTCTTTTAGCAAAAAAGAGGAGAAAAGAAATCAAAGCCGTTGGATACTCATACGTGTAGGTGTACGCGTAAAATCTAATCTATCTATGTTGACACATTTGAATACGAGTTTAATATATATACAAGAGATAGTAATCCTATTAATTACTCAAGAGTTATAAAACACTGGTATATACTGTTAATGTCAAGACGTGTGAATGTAGGCGGATTCTATGAAGAGAGCTCGAGTAAGCTCAGTGTATGAAGGTAAAGAGAGAAATAAATCAAGAAAAGGAGAGGAAACTCGAAGGGATCAATCTAAACACGCGAGAATGACCGCGAAAGTTCGAATGAGCGTTCACAAAGAGAGTATGAAATCTCGGCCTAAACATAAGAAACCGATGATGATCATGAAGCCGGCGAGAAAGAGCGAAGAGACGCGAAATGATCAAAAAAAAGTTGTTGGAAAGGAAAAGGAGGAGAAGGATAAAGGCGTAGTGGAAAATGCGAAAATGGTCTTATCAGGATGGGTCGAGGAGTGGCCGCAGATGTTAACTTATGAAGAGGAGTGGACTTGGTTTGCGTTTGCGTTTGGATGGGAATGGTGGCGGCGTTATGATGCTGTGATGAGCGGTGAAAGTTGGTTTCACTAAATATGGGTTTTGTTAGAATGGGTTGGTTGGTGCTAAATAGTTGAAAGAAGTTGAGAAATTCTGAAGAGGGAAAAAGATATTGGAAAATCAATGGAGATCTCGACCGAAATCATAATATCTCTTTAGAGGTTCAATTTTATTTTGATTATAGATTTTTATTTTTTTACATTTTTTGTGTTTCAATATTTCATAGTCCGCAAAAAAAAGGAAGAAAATTTTAGTTTGCATTTTTTAATGCTCAATATCTTATTTGAGAAGTTCATTTTCAAATTTGTTCATGTTTCACAGAAATAATAAGTAAAACCGTTGCATTCTAGTCAAAATATGGAGTAATGAGAGTGGTTAGGGAGTCCCATTTTACAGAGGGAGATGTGATGGCTAGTTCTAAACTTGATCAATGAAGATTCGAAGCTCAATATGCTATTTGTGTAATCTTAGGGGTATGGTTCCTATAGTGGTGGATTGAAACCGTATGGGAGGGGCACTTTGATCAATGTAAAGTGTCCTCTAATTATGAGTCTTTGGAAATATACATATGCCACAGATTAGGATCACTCTAAGGACATATCTAATATGGGTTTGGAGACCAGGTTTTTTTTGTAGTTGGGTTGGGTCTGTTTGGGCATAAGATCTGAAAAGTCCAATACAAATTTTGGGCGTCGATAATGTGATCACGTCTTGCAGAGCCAACATTGGGCTAAAACCCAAGAAAAACACCATCTTTGTACATCAAAAGTAATATATAAATTTGAGATAGCAAATATTACAAAATTCGGTTCATGGGCCGAGTTCAACCTGAGTTCGAGCATCGAAGGTGTATCTATTGTTTCCCCTCGTTTTGGTACTTGTCATATTTCTGCTTTAGGCAACACATATTCTTGAGCTAATCCATTTGCTATATTTTGTTCATCTAGGGCCACTTTTAGGAAATAAAGCATAATTTTAGTATGAGTATCGACATGCATAATTTTAAATAAAAATAAAAATATTTTATCAGGTTTGACTCTATTATATTTCATTTTTGGCCTCAATGAGCCAGTTTGATGTTTTTGGTTTATCTTCAATCTTTTGGGTAAATTGTGCATTTCTATGCATTGGCTAGCAACCAAAAGTTTATATTTAAAATACCTTTTTTTTGTACATAGAATGGTACTATTTCAAGTCTTTTGGGTTTCATAAATTCGCTGAACTTAAATGTTGACATACAAGATTCACATGGATATTAGAGATACACTATAAGGAAATTTTGGCTCTTATCTACTAGCCTATCTTATGTATGGCACTGTCCACAAATGTGTCTATCACAGATTTCAAGTGGACCATCCTTTCCTTCGAGGTATTAACTCTTCGTGTGAGTAAGATTTGCAAACATATGTTTCATTGTCTTTATATAGAAAATTTACTCTAATATCACTAAAGCAACAAAAAATGAGCTAACATTTCTCTCTAAACAATGGTCAAATCAGCATTTAGATCCATATGTCATTATTGTCTAATTGTAGATATATTTATATTATATCTTCTATTCTAATGATAATTGCCAATATTATGTAAGCATATATGTAGTGTCTCATAAACTCCTACATAAGAAAAGTGTGAAAATCAAATGATGACTGTTTTACGAAATTCTACATAAAACAAAATTTGATCTAAATTTTATATTTAAGTAATTACAATTCTTATTCTAGTAAATATTTTATCACTAACGCTATCCAACCCTAAGTTTTTTTTTTTTAATAATTTATTTGTCTGTTTTCTTATCCCAATTAAACTACAAACCCAATAACCATCGGAACACAATCAAGAAGAGGGGATATAGAAATTACATATTCATAAATCAGACATTTGACAATTCCATAGAAAATGTCTCAGAAACAGAACCAAAACACAGATAATAGGAAATGAAATGAGTAAAGATAATTATATGAATGTTTTTAAAAAGGACAATTAAGCACCGGAGTTGGTGAAGCTTGGTGGCTTGTAGGCAATGAAACTGATGCACTGGACTTGACGGTTGTTGTCGAATCCAATGATCCTAATGAAAGCCTCAGGGTACTCCTTCTTGCACTCCTGCACTTCCTTCAACACTTGAGCTGAGTCAGTGCATCCGAACAATGGTAGCTTCCACATTGTCCAGTACCGTCCATCGTAGTATCCGGGTGTGTTACCGTGCTCACGGTACACAAATCCGTGCTACAAAGCCACATTATATACAACCACTCAAACAATCTTGAACATATGTACATAAATCAAGAACCCTAATTAAATATCAAGGTTTTGCCAAATTTTAATAATACTTACAACATAAACATTAAATCTTGCATAGCATCTCTAAATAATTCATATGATCTGGAGAGATCTAGCTACTTTTTAATTCAATTTTTTGTTACCTCCAATTCGAATTCAACACAAGGAATCCACTTGTTACGGAGAAGGTAGTCAACTTCTTTCCCCAATTCGACATCGGTAAGGTCAGGAAGGTAAGAGAGAGTCTCAAACTTCTTCTTTCCAACAGGTGGCCACACCTATAATTTCCATTTCCATTTCCAATGAATCCGAGTTAGTTCAATAGCACTAATAAAGACAGTTTCATTAGTGACATTACCTGCATGCAGTTAACTCTTCCTCCATTGCTTGTGATGGAAGTAATGTCATTGTTGGCCTTGCGGGTGACAGGGAATGCAGTGGATGACTTCAAGCCCGTGAATGGAGCAACCATGGTGGCTTGAGCCGGTGAGGTAACCACAGCGGCGGAGGAGAGCATAGAGGAAGCCATTACTACTACTTCTTCTTCTTCTTTTACTCTTACTTAAGTGTTTGTGTATTGGTTTGGTCATCTATATATAGTGAGAACTGCAGGAAGCAAAAAGCCCTAATGATCAAAGGGACAGGATTCATGATAACGTCGTTAATTGCCACAGGATTAAGGAAAGGTGTTGACACCCTTATCGATACGGACCACTATCATAAGGCCATGTGGCAGAAAACTACATTATCTTATCTTTCTATTGTAAGGAAACGAGTGAATGTGTATGGTTACTTGTCTCTCCACTTGATTGGTTGCTTTTGTCTCCTTCTTTTTGGGAGAAAAGAAATCGGACGCATGCATGACCTTCATTTTTAATGTTTGTGGACCTTATATTTATTATGCATGATTTGATTTAATTGGCATAATCTGATTCGGGTTCTAAGCTCAAAATTAATAGTTATTATAAGGCAATTATCTCAATTAAACATCTTTATCTTTATACTATTAAAATGAAGTACTAATGAGTAATCATTCTATCCAAGCACTCTATCTTACATTCTAAAAGCTAAAAGCAGACGGAAAAATCAGTAAATCCGTCAAATCAGTCAATTGGCTTATTCTTCTTATTCTTCTTCTTCTTTTCTTCTTCTTCTTCTTCTTCTTCTTATTTATTCTTCTTCTTCTTCTCTTCTTCTTCTTTCTTCTTCTTCTTCTTCTTCTTCTTCTTCTTTATTTTTTTTTTTTTCTCTCTTCTTCTTCTTCTTCTTCTTCTTCTTCTTCTTCTTCTTCTTCTTCTTCTTCTTCTTCTTCTTCTTCTTCTTTTATTTATTCTTCTTCTTCAACTTTTATTCTTCTTCTTTATTTTTTTTTCTTCTTTATTATTCTTCTTTTTATTCTATTATTTATTTATTTATTCTTCTTCTTTTATTCTTTATTCTTCTTTTATTTATTTTATTTATTTATTTATTCTTCTTCTTCTTCTTCTTCTTCTTCTTTATTTATTTTATTTAACTATTTATTTCTTCTTCTATTTATTATTTATTCTTTATTTATTTATTATTTATTCTTCTTCTTCTCTTTTTTTATTATTCTTCTTTATTATTCTTCTTATTTATTCTTATTTATCTTCTTTTTCTTCTTCTTCTTATTTATTCTTCTTCTTCTTTTTATTTCTTCTTTTTTCTTATTTAACTTTATTTATTTTTTATTCTTTTTATTCTTATTATTTTCTTCTTTTTTTTATTCTTATTCTTCTTCTTCTTCTTCTTCTTCTTCTTCTTCTTCTTATTTATTCTTCTTCTTCTTCTTTCTTCTTCTTCTTCTTTATTTATTTATTATTATTTATTATTTATTTATTTATTTCTTCTTCTTCTTCTTCTTTATTTATTTTTTATTCTTCTTCTTATTTATTCTTTATTCTTCTTTATTCTTCTTCTTCTTCTTCTTCTTCTTCTTCTTCTTTATTCTTCTTCTTCTTCTTCTTTTATTTATTTATTTATTCTTTTTATTTTTTATTTCTTATTTATTTATTTATTTATTTATTATTTATTCTTCTTCTTCTTCTTTATTTATTCTTCTTTTTTATTTATTATTCTTCTTCTTTATTCTTCTTCTTCTTTATTATTTATTCTTATTTATTTATATTCTTCTTTATTATTTATTATTCTTCTTTATTTATTTATTATTCTTCTCTATTATTTATTATTTATTATTCTATTTATTATTTATTTATTTATTCTTCTTATTTATTCTTCTTCTTCTTCTTCTTCTTCTTCTTCTTCTTCTTCTTTTTCTTCTTCTTCTTCTTCTTCTTCTTCTTCTTCTTCTTCTTCTTCTTTTCTTCTTCTTCTTCTTCTTATTATTCTTCTTCTTCTTCTTCTTCTTCTATTTATTCTTCTTCTTCTTCTTCTTCTTCTTCTTTATTTATTTATTTCTTTATTTCTTCTTCTTCTTCTTCTTCTTCTTCCTTCTTTTCTTTTCTTCTTCTTTCTTTCTTTCTTCTTCTTCTTCTTTCTTCTTTCTTCTTTTTTCTTCTTCTTCTTCTTCTTCTTCTTCTTCTTCTTCTTCTTCTTCTTTCTTTTTCTTTCCTTTTCTTTCTTCTTCTTCTTCTTCTTCTCTTTCTTCTTTTCTTCTTCTTCTCCTTCTTCTTCTTTCTTCTTCTTTCTTCTTTTTCTTCTTTTCTTCTTCTTCTTCTTCTTCTTCTTCTTTTTTCTTCTTCTTCTTCTTCTTGCTTCTTCTTCGTCTTCTTCTTCTTCTTCTTCTTCTTCTTCTTCTTCTTCTTCTTCTTCTTCTTCTTCTTCTTCTTCTTCTTCTGCTTCTTCTTCTTCTTCTTCTTCTTCTTCTTCTTCTTCTTCTTCTTCTTCTTCTTCTTCTTCTTCTTCTTCTTCTTCTTCTTCTTCTTCTTCTTCTTCTTCTTCTTCTTCTTCTTCTTCTTCTTCTTCTTCTTCTTCTTCTTCTTCTTCTTCTTCTTCTTCTTCTTCTTCTTCTTCTTCTTCTTCTTCTTCTTCTTCATCTTCTTCTTCTTCTTCTTCTTTTAATTTTTTTCTTCTAAAATGAGAAATGAATTCGCTGAGAAGAAGAAGTGATATATAAAAACAGAATTCTGACGGATATATCCGTCGGAATGCCGTTGGAACTGGCAAAAAAACTAATATTTACCGGTGTTTTTCAAAAATATTTGGAACATTCGCGCCTATATTTTTCCTATCCGTCAGAAATTTCTGACGGATAGCAAAAAATTTAAACAAATTTAATTCACGCGGGCAACTTATGCGGTCAAATTTTCATTTTCCATCGGAAATCCGTCGGAAAATCTAAAAATATATATAAACTCATATGCAACATATTTAACACATTTGATATAGTATCCATCGGAAAGCCATCGGTCATTTCTGACGGATTTCCGACGGTTTTATGGTTTCGTGATCGTTTACGATCCGTTTCTCTTGAAATATGTTTGTAATATGATTTGTTACTCATTTCAATGATAAAATACTAACAAATACCTTGTTAAATATTAAATATACCAAAATTAGAAAATTCTATTTTTATGTTTATAAATCATCGTTTAAGTATATGTATCATTATCTAACATGTAAACATGATTGTATGAATTTTTCTAATTTTGGTATATATGATATATAACAAGGTTTTTGGTATTATTTTATGATTAAAATGAGTAACATAGCATACTACAAACATATTTCAAGTTAAACGGATCGTAAAAGACCACGAAACCACAAAACCGTCAGAAATCCGTCGGAAATTTCCAACGGATTTCCGACGGTTTTGTGGTTTCATGTGTCTCGTTCTAAGGTTTAGTCTGACATATGAATAGACAAGCCAAAAAATAAATTCCGTCAAAAATCCGTCGAAATCCGTTGGAAATCCGTCTAAACATTCTGGCAGATTAATTTTCGTCGGAAAATTTCCGACGGTTTTCTGACGGAATCGTCAATTTTCATGTCTATCGGAAATACGTCGCAAATCCGTCGAAATTTTCTGACGGATTTATATTCCGTCAGAAATTCCGTTGGTTTTGCTGTAAATTTCTTGTAGTATTATTTATACATCCAAATAGTAACATATATATTAATATAATGGAAACTAACACTAATTTCAAATTTCCTAAAATATCTCTACCTCATTTAAACCTATATATTGGAAAAATATGATTTCTCATTCACCTTTATTTGATTTTATTTCTAAATTATTTAAAATTATTATATAATACATATAGTTAATAAAATTTTAGATTTCTTCTCTATATATTGTGATGAATGTTTTTTTAAAACAGACATATATTACTTGATCCATAAAAAACTGTGTTTGTTCAATGTCATAAGTTATCATGTATCCAAACAACCTCTAATTAATTCTCTACAATTCTTACAACCAAACATAATTATTTCTTTATCTAATATTGTGATTTAATAGTATGAATTATGATTCTCATATCAGCTTTGTTTCATCTTATTTTTAAATAATTTTGAATGATATAACATATATAATTATTAAAAATTTTGATATTTTTCTGCTTATGTCGTGATTTAATTTTTTTAAAAATGAACATATATTACTCAATCGATGGAGAAACAATTGTGTGTTTAATGTGCCATATCAGCTAAAAAAATTAGACAATGTTTCATAGTCATATTATAAAAATGACCAAAATGATTCCAAATACAAATGAGCATGAAGTTTGATTTATCAATCATCCAATTTTAAATGTTTTATTCAGTTTAATTCAGTTCTTCACTTGAACAAATTTAAACTTTTTAAAAATTTTAAAATATTATAAAAGTGAAGTACAAATGAGTAATCATTGTATCCAAACACCTCTATACTTATTCCTACATTTAAATTTTTTTAAAATTTTTAAATATTATAAATATTTAAACTTTTAAAATTTTTCTAAATAATATAAATATTTAAACTTAAAAATGTCTAAATATTATAAATATTTAAATTTTCTTAATAATTTACATAGAAATATATTTTTTAAAAATATTAAGTCATCAAATTATTTGATTTAAATAACTAATATGTTTAACATATATTAATAAGTTTGTTTAGAAACGGTTATACACTCTCTATTCTCCTTTGAAATCATAAATTAAATTAAATTAAATTAAAATACATTAATTTAAATTTTTTGGATCAAAATTAGAGGTCCAATCGTTTGATCTATGCATTGATTGATAGGTTAGTGTTTGAAACGATATGTCTAACTAACAAGTTCTGGTCAATTGCAAATTCAGGGGGTTGCCCACCCACTAAATACTTTTTTTATAATTCGTTTAGTTTGACAAATAATATTTGATCACAAGTCAATGTGAATTTTGTTGGTTTGTTTACCTAGATTATAGAGAATTTATAAATAAAGGATTTTAACATTGAACCTAATACATATTAGTGCAATATCGTCGGATTTACTATACCAGCTGCGGGTTTAGATCAAAATATGACACAAAGCAAAATAAATATATAAAATACATAAAATAAATTATATTAAAAATTTATTATTCTATTATTTTATTAACTAACGAACCAAAATTATGCAAATATTTTCATGTATGTTTTCAAGAATTTGCTCTAAATTGTTTCAATGATAATACATAACATGATTGTTTCGGCGTATCTTTTAATCAAACAACATAAATTTTCTATTACTACATGAAAACACTACAATTCGATGAAAAACTCACGTTAAACGAATAAAATAAAAGTATTCATAAACAGTAAAAAATATTAGCAAGTTAAAATTACACATAGAAAATTAAAATAATAAGTATTAAATAAAAATATTTATAAACAGTAAAAAAAATAAGAAATACTATAATTTTATATGAAAACAATTGACTCGCGGTGTACCGCGGGTTTGAATCTAGTGTACTACATAAATAGTGATACCCGTCGATACACATGATTAAATTTATTTTTGAAATTACTAAATACTCCCTCCATTCATAATTGATCATATTTCTAAGAAACAAAATTGTTTCAAAAATATACAAATTTTAGACATTTTTTGTAGTTTTTATTAGCCATTTATGACGGATTGTAAATTTCAAAAAAAAACTTAATACTATTAGTTTAAAGTTATTGCAAATTTTTAATCACACAAAATAATGCATTTATAATCAGTTTTTAATGTATTTTTTTTAATGTGTGAATATGGTAGAAATATAATCAATTAGGAACAAATAAAGTATATAATTTAGCATAAAAAAAATACTTAATCTTCTACTTAACTATTAAAAAAAAGTCAATCTAAGAGGGTGTTTCCAAACACTCTTTACAAAGAATTTTTATAAGGAAAATCTTTATCATGTATCCAAACACATCTCTATACTATTAAAAGTACTATATTACTTATACCTAAACACCATTTCAAGAGAATTTAAATAAGAAAGTTTTAACATTACATCCAAACAGATTAAAACAGCAATATTTATTTAATATTTTAAATAATTATTAGTTCTCAAAAGCTTAAACACATCTTCGCTCTCTAAATAGTTATGAACAAAAATTTTAAATTAATTTTTTTAAAATTGTTAACCAATTGCAAAATAAAGATTTGATATCTATAGCATATTAATGTATTTTCATTATTACAAATGGAAGATTTGGTTAACATTTAAAATTATGATTCTCCTATCATCTTTGTATGATCTTATTTTTAATTTGATTTAAATTTTCATATAATACATATTACTAACAAAAATCTAGATTTTTTTAACATATGTTGCAACTTAAAATTTTTAAAACAGACATATATTACTCAATCGATGAAAAATGTGTGTTCAATATCCCACATCGACTAAATTTTTTGAGCAATGATTCAGAACCATGTTATAAGAAAAAGAAAAAATGATTCCAAATCCGAATGAGTAGGAAGGTTGACTTAATGACTTAACATTTTAAAATATTATTAATATTTAAGGGCATTTCCAACATTATGACATATCGACCTTCAAAATTCATTTAGAATAAAATCGTCTACAACACTACTCAATTTCTAACTCTAAAATGGAGATATACAAGTTTTGTTTTATATTTGTAGTATTTCCAATTCATTGCTATTTAATATATTATTCACCAAAATAAAACAATCCCAAACCAGATTTAACACTCATAATCAAACTGTTACAAATTTTTGAATAGTTTTAAAAATATACGTAACACCACTAAAATTTTACAACCAGATGATGTCCTAAGCTAAAATATCAATTCAATTTGTCTAGCCATGTATATTTTTAATATCGGATACGGGACAAGAACGGGTAAATTAGCTAATGAAAAACATTATCCAAACTATTCCTGATAAAATATTGAATAAAACTTTTGGGTGCCGGGATAAGAATAGGAAAAATGGGTAGATAATTTACCCAAGATCGGAAAAATAGGTAGATTAGAAAACTCTCACTAATTTTTGAAAGGTCAACTTCGGGATGGGTATTTCAGATATTTTTGAAAAAATAGATAACTTTTTTAAAAATATGAACAAGCTTAGATAATTTCCAATAGTTTTGTAAAAAAATTCACAAAAAAAAGCTAATGAAAAAAATTATCCAAACTATTCCTGTAAATTTTTTTTAATTACATCAAAAAAAATATATCCAAACTATTCCTGATAAAATACTGAACGAGCATTTTGGATAACAGGACGGGATCGGGAAAAATTGATAGATAAATTCAATTCTCAAACTCTCACCAATTTTTGAAGGATTGACTTTGGGATGGGTATTTGGACATCTTTGAAGAAAAAAAATAGACTATTTTTAAAAATATGAAAAAGTTTAGATAATTTCCAAGAGTTTTGTTAAAAAGTTTTAAAAAAATTTAACATTAAAATATAAAAAACATTAATGGGACATATGGGTATTCTATTATAATCTCTTACCCAATCCTTATTTGTTGGACTAAAATACATATTTTCAAATGGATAATTATTTTTAAAAAATGCATATGAGATTGAAAATTCTTGATGGGTACGTGACATAAGACTTAAATTTATTTACCAAAATATATATTTGTTCAAAAACATAACTCCGCAATGTCCTAAGCTAAAATATCAATTCAATTTGTCTAGCCATGTACATTTTAAATATTGGATATGGGACAAGAATATGTAATTTAGCTAATGAAAAATAATATCCAAACTATTCCTGAAGGAAAATTTGGGGTTAACAACAACTTATATTGAAATTCAGTAAAAAATATTGAGCATATGGTCAATGACACCCTCTATTTTTCACTACCGTTTATGTGTTACCATTCAGAGTAATGTTTGGAAGTTATATTTAACATGAACACAGTCAATAATACATATCACAAATGTCAAAACTGAACGTCGAGAAAATTTTACCAAAAGCGTTACTCCTTTAATTAGATCAAAACAGCGATAAGAATTAAAAAAAAAACAGCAAAATCTATCAATGGATTCGTATTAGTCAAAAAAAAAAAAGAAGATTAAAAATAGAAAATATCCAAAATTAATAGTCATGTACTATACTTGTATAAAAAGACATTGCCCCTCTGGATTTTATATATATTACTTCTAAAACGAAAAGAAATATAGAAGAAGGCCAATTCGAACAATCAAACCCATGAATCGCTTCTCGTGTGTTTTACTCATTTTTGGATTGTGCATAGGGTTGAGTAACGCAAAATGGAATGAGAAAAACTCTGTGTTTTTAAAAAATTCTCTTGGTTGGAACAATTTCTTGAAGGTTCATTGCATATCAAAGGACGACGATATAGGCTATCACTTTTTGCGTCCTGGAGGAACCTACGATTTTAGTTTCCATGATAGTATTATGAAAACAGAATTCTATTGTGACTTATGGCATGGTCCCAATTTCAAGCTTCATGCATCATTTATGGCATATGAAGACGATGGTATTTACTTCATAGTTCATTATGGTAAGAAGAATTTTTGGGAAGCTAGAGACGATGGTATTTACTTCACACATGGCAAAGAAGCGCCCAAGTTAGAGTATATGTGGAAATAAGGACAATTATCCACTCAAAGAAAGGTGGAGTTTAGCTCATCTTTGTTTTGAGTTTGTTTTAAAACTATTTCTTGTGTATTGCGGATGAAAGCCCTTTGTAATAACTTATTAAAGGTAATTGTATAGAAAAATTTTCTATACATGTGATTTTTTCAACACCAACTTTGAAAATAGATGTCCTTACCTAAACTAATTTAATGTTCTTACCTGGTAGTTAGACAAATTTTATATATTAAGCCCTTATTTTTAAAAAGAGCCCTTGTGGCGTGCCATAGCGCATATCACACCGTGACGAGGGAAAGATAGCCACAGGGGATAAAAGCGTGGCTAGATCTAGAAGGCGCACACCTTGAATATCTCTGTTCGAAATGATGGCACACTGAGGCGAGGGAAATGTAGTTTATGGCGCAAAAATATAAAATGTGTGTTCTTTGTAATATATATACTTTACTTATTAACTTCAATCGTGTAAGTGATATATTAGTATTTTGTCCCATTTTTACTAGTCTTTTCATATTGTTTTCGAGTCTTTTCTATTTCTTTTTGTGTCTTTTCAGGTATTTTGAGGCTCTGGAGCATGGATTAAAGATATTGGAAGACATTGGAGCAAAAGAAGCAATTTTGAGCCAAAAGTCGATTTTCCGCCTGCGCGAGCACCTTCTCGGACCTGGCAAGCACCTGCTCGACCTAATTTTACCTAGACACGTTTTTTATTTAATTTTTAGAATAAATAGAGGCCAGCCGCCTCAGACTTGGATCACATTCTTTTTCAGACCTCAGTTTTTCGTTCTAGGTTTATTTTTGGTTTCAAGACACCACCACTTGTTCCTTTTTCGATTTGGATTTGTATTACTCAGCTTTCGATCTCTATTCTCCTATCATCGATCATTCCACAACTCTGATTGAGAAGTTTTCCTGAACCTTATTCTTTTTAATAAATCATGAATTCATCTCCTTGCTTTGTTGTGTTTGATTTTGCTATGTGTGAGTAGATCCTTAGCTAGGTTAAGGTTTTCAATGGTGATTTAAGGTTTGAAAGGCTGAGTACAAATAGGATTGGAATTTATATTGTCTTCGCCAATAGGGGTTCTTAATGCTTAGATTAAACTGGCCACTTAATCTATGATTTTAGGATAAACTTATTCATGAGAGTGCTCTAGGTTTGCTAGATAAATCATTGGTGAGCAATTGGTGCGTAACCAACGAGAGTTGATTGCTGTGATTGATTGTGAATATATTGAACCCACTTGTTAATGCTTATCGTCTTCGCTAGGTCCAGACGAGAGTTTCGGTATCTAGGTTGTTAGATAAAGGTGTCGATACATCACGAGAGTGGGGCGGCATTTATTTATGTTTGAGTTCTAGACCGGTAGTTAGTTAGCCCTGAATAGTTGCTCAGCCTTGTTTCCGAATCACCGGCGAAACGCCTTAACCTAGTGCTTTTTATTAATTGTTTACACCGATTTTATTTTATTTGTTGCTGTTCCGAAAATTACACAAAAACCATATTGTCTTAGCTTTAAATTAAAATCTGTAATTTCATAGTGTAACCTTGGTCTCTGTGGATTCGATACCCCATATACTATTGCGTGTGTCTGTGCACTTGCAGAAAATATTTTGGGTTAAAACTCGACACATCAAGTTTTTGGCGCCGTTGCCGGGGACCAATTTCGTTACCTTTGATTTTTTATTTTATTTTCAGTCTAAGAAACTACTAATTATTTTTCCTTTTTCTTTTTCTTTTTCTTATGTTTCAGGTGCATGACCAGTAGAAGAACAAGAAGAAATTGCACCGAGAGCTTAGTTAATTTTTCAAACGAAAAGCTAGCTAGGCTAGAAAGGGAGAACCGACAGGGAAGACTCACTATAGCTGCTCTGGTCATTATGGCTGAACAAGACAATGGAATGGCTGCTCAGTTGCAGATGCTTCGGGATGAGATGGAACAGATGCAGAGAGATAGACAAGAAGCTCAGCAACAACAACCGGGTATTGGAGACTCGGATAATCCACACGCCTACTACCAGAACCGAGCTGCCATTGTGCCTCCTACTATTCAGAGGCAAGACTTTGAAATCAAACCTCAATTGATTTCATTGGTGAAGCAACACCTCTTTCATGGACTCCCAGCTGAGATTCCGATGGATCATATTGAAAATTTTGAGGAAATTTGCAGCACCACGGGTTCTAATGGAGTGCCTAATGAGTTTCTGAAGTGCAAGCTATTCCCCTTTTCGCTTGCAGACAAAGCTTCACGGTGGCTGAAGTCACTACCACCGGGTTCGTTGAAGACATGGGCTGAATGTAGAGCAACATTCTTGGATAATTTTTACACTAAGTCGAAGACTGCGACCTTGAGAAACAAGATATCCTCATTCCAACAGCATCCCGAGGAAGCTTTTTGTGAAGCTTGGGAAAGACTGAAGGAATATCGCAGAGAATGTCCACACCACAGGTTTAAGGATGAGCAGATTTTGGGTATTTTTTATGATGGTGTTGAGTGGGATTACCGAAATGCGTTGAATGCAGCTAGTAATGGCGACTTTATGACCAAGACTAAGGAAGGCACTTTTGAGCTGATTGAGAACTTAGCGTCGAGCTCAAACAACAAGTCTCCTGAGTATGATAGGTCCAAGAAAGTCAACAGAGTGGAGACACAAAAGATTGATGAGCTGACAGCAAAGGTAAACATACTCCTTAGGGGAAACCAAAAATCGGTTCACTTTGTGGATGAGAATGGGAGTGCACCAATCTCCCAAAATTTTGAAGAGGATGATGATGCTGGTATGCAAGAGGTTAGTTATGTGAGTGGACAAGGATATGTGCAGAACCGTGGGTTTGATTCAAATTATATGAGCCACCCGAGCCTTTCTTACTGAAGCACCAACGTCGAGAACCCACAAGACCAGATTTATCCGCAACAAGGAGGAGGTATGAATCAGTTGCAACAGAACCAAGGGTTTCAAAATTTTTACTCCAGCAACCAACAGGGAAAATCATTCGTCCCTACTCAGAATCAGAATCAGTTTCAAGGAAGAAACCAACAGCAAAATGCCCAATTCGCTACACCACCACAAGCTGTCTCCGCGCCTACATCTCAGGATGAGCTGAAGAGTCTTATGCAGCAACTCTTAGTAAATCAGCAAAAGGCCGCAACAGAGATCAATGCCAAGGTAGATCACATGTATAATGATCTGAATGTGAAGTATGAAGCTGTTACCGCTCACGTGAAGAAGCTTGACATGCAAGTTGCCCAAATCGCCGAAACTGTTAAACGACAGCAAGTAGTTCTCTCAGCAAGGGGTGAGCATAGCCCCAGGAATGGAAGTGGTTTTAGTGGCTCAAGTGCTCAAGTGAACTTCATTAGGGACGAAGAGAATGAGCTTAAGCGGATGATGAAACTGATCCTTGATGGACAAATCAAGAATGCTCAGCAGATGAACGAACGGATTTCTACTTTGGATTAGAAGGTTCAGTGCCTAAGTATTGACTTACAGCGCGAAGTCATGAAAAACTTCACCACAGTGGAGCTGAGAAGTGGGAAAGCGTTGGCACCTCCAACTAGCCATAAAGTCATTGGAAAGGGTAAAGAGCAAGCTACGGAACACAAGACCCAAGGAAAATCTCTTGCCACAGATGAATATATGCTGGGACATGGTTCACACTCAGAAACACAGGTTGAAACTGCTCCAGCAAAATCTCAGACCAAATCTACCGAGCACCCAAAACCTTCTCGGGAGCACCTGCTCCGACAGGGTGCTCTGACCAGTTATGCAGAAACTCCTCCAACGAGGATTTATTCTCCCAAGGTTTCTTTTCCAGGCCCAGCTCCAGCGGTTAAACTAAGGCATCTCCCCAAAATTGGAGATCCCGGAAGGTTTGTGGTTCCATCCTCCATACTCGGAGTTGCTTTTGAGGATTCTGTTTGTGATTCCGGTTCTACGGTAAACGTAATGTCAAAGGATCTTGCTAAGTCCTTAGGAATTGAAAACATACAGCCTTCGGACATGACCCTCAAATTTGCAGATGGAGCAACATCAACTTCACAAGGATTTGTCAAAGACCTCAAGGTAAGCATTGATGATTGCTTAATGCCTTGTGATTTTCAGGTGGTCGAGATGAGGAATAATGCTTACATGCCATTGATCCTGGGAAGGCCGTTCCTCGCTACTGCAGGAGCAATTGTTGACTTACCTCAAAAAAGGGTCTTTCTCTCTAAAGTCAACAAGGGTGTATTCTATGTAGCGATTTCTGATGGCAAGCAAAATGGCTCCTATGTTGTCATAGAGGAGAAGGCTAAGTTTAAGTCTGGGGGAGCTCAAAAACCACCACCATACCCCGATCCCCCTGCGGATCCACACTCTGGCGCTTAGGCGCTGCTGCAGTCGAGCTAATGACGTTAAACAAGCGCTTGGTGGGAGGCAACCCACTGGTAAGATTCTGTACATAATTTTGAATTTCATTTTATTACTAATTTTTTCTTTCTCTTTGCTTTAAAAAAAAAAAAAAGAATTTTCAGCGAGCACCCGATAGGGTTCCGCGAGCACGTGCTCACTGGGGATGCTCTGCATGCGTGAAAAGAAGAGCTGGACGCGACGCCTCCCACACCGCTACAACACGGTGAATTCTATCCACACTTTCTTTTTCCATTGTATTATCCATTTTTATCTTTTTTATTTTTCAGCCAATCCTTCAGTTCTTTTTCACACCGAGGACGGTGTGATTTAAGTCTGGGGGAGCGGTTAGTTACTAACTCTTTTTCTTTGTTTTTGAGTCTTATTTTTGTGTCTTTCGTCTTTTTCTTTGTCTAGGTCTGAATCTGGTCCAGCTGCTTGCAGCTAAGTGTCAGTTTTTATTTTTATTGAGTCAAATTTGTTGGGGAATTATGAACTTGATCTATTGGATTTATTTTCGGACTAAGGATTACTTGTATGACTCACAGCTTGGCCAAAGTTCTGCATCAGAAAGGCATTGGGTGGATTGAATATTCCCCAAAGCTCACGCTCAGCGGGAAATAGGTTGAACCAATGTCATCTCTAATTTTTATTGAACCCTAACCTGATCTTCAATTTCTTTCTCAGGGGTTTGATGTTCATTAGGGAAGACCTATTCGAGCCAAACAAGACCACGCAACTCTCCACAAAGTATGATATTCCTCTCTCACTCCCCTTCATTACACCGAGAAAAAGAAAAGAAAAGAAATAAAAAGGAGAAGTTCAAAGCAACAAGCCGAAGTGAACCAAGGGATGATGAGTAGACCCGTGTATCCTTTGTGACGTCATGGAAAGCTTGTGGTAAGGGAAAATAAAGAGCGAAGTGAACGAAGGGATGATCGTGAACCGTGTATCCTTTGTGACCTCATGGAGATTCGTCCCACAAAATAAAGAAGAAGCATCAGAAAAGTGATGGCTGTGTTAAAGGGTGAAGCATCGGCAAATGAAAACCGATGGCTGTAAAGAATAAACAGAAAGATGATGGCGTGGAAAGAGGGAAAGAGGGGAGAGGAAAGTTATATGGGAGAGGGTCTTTGGTTAGAAGAAGTTGGCACCTTTTGGACCGATTTCCCCTGGTAAGATCACTGTACTTTTATTTTCATTAATCTATGTAAGAGATGTCAGTGGGGATTCCGAAACTTCTGTTGGGTTGTGAGTTATTAAGGTTAGGTTATGAACCCCACGGCTAATTACGGTACATGTCCTAAGGTCCAGTGAAGAAGGTATGAAGTTCGAAATTTTTCCAACAAGCAAGTGAGTTCCCGTGATTTTCAAACCTCTTCTCAGTTCTTGATCTTGTTTTGTTTGAGGACAAACAAAGGTCTAAGTCCGGGGGAGTTGATATATTAGTATTTTGTCCCATTTTTACTAGTCTTTTCATATTGTTTTCGAGTCTTTTCTATTTCTTTTTGTGTCTTTTCAGGTATTTTGAGGCTCTGGAGCATGGATTAAAGATATTGGAAGACATTGGAGCAAAAGAAGCAATTTTGAGCCAAAAGTCGATTTTCCGCCTGCGCGAGCACCTGCTCGGACCTGGCGAGCACTTGCTCGACCTAATTTTACCTAGACATGTTTTTTATTTAATTTTTAGAATAAATAGAGGCCAGCCGCCTCAGACTTGGATCACGATCTTTTTCAGACCTCAGTTTTTCATTCTAGGTTTATTTTTGGTTTCAAGACACCACCACTTGTTCCTTTTTCGATTTGGATTTGTATTACTCAGCTTTGGATCTCTATTCTCCTATCATCGATCATTCCACAACTCTGATTGAGAAGTTTTCCTGAACCTTATTCTTTTTAATAAATCATGAATTCATCTCCTTGCTTTGTTGTGTTTGATTTTGCTATGTGTGAGTAGATCCTTAGCTAGGTTAAGGTTTTCAATGGTGATTTAAGGTTTGAAAGGCTGAGTACAAATAGGATTGGAATTTATATTGTCTTCGCCAATAGGGGTTCTTAATGCTTAGATTAAACTGGCCACTTAATCTATGATTTTAGGATAAACTTATTCATGAGAGTGCTCTAGGTTTGCTAGATAAATCATTGGTGAGCAATTGGTGTGTAGCCAACGAGAGTTGATTGCTGCGATTGATTGTGAACATATTGAACCCGCTTGTTAATGCTTATCGTCTTCGCTAGGTCCAGACGAGAGTTTCGGTATCTAGGTTGTTAGATAAAGGTGTCGATACATCACGAGAGTGGGGCGGCATTTATTTATGTTTGAGTTCTAGACCGGTAGTTAGTTAGCCCTGAATAGTTGCTCAGCCTTGTTTCCGAATCACCGGCGAAACGCCTTAACCTAGTGCTTTTTATTAATTGTTTACACCGATTTTATTTTATTTGTTGTTGTTCCGAAAATTACATAAAAACCATATTGTCTTAGCTTTAAATTAAAATATGCAATTTCATAGTGTAACCTTGGTCTCTGTGGATTCGATACCCCATATACTATTGCGTGTGTCTGTGCACTTGCAGAAAATATTTTGGGTTAAAACTCGACACATCAGTAAGCTTGTAAATAAGTACACTTAACTAGTTATAATTGGATGATGATGAACTTAGTTATGCAACTAGAGCAACCACAACTTCGAGTAGATTGGAAAAAGGAAAAAAATATTGTTAGCAGCTCCAAACACAAAGCATCTCGTACACCGTCAACTCCTATTGCATTGGTTGATGAAGATGATGATGACATGGAAGATGATTTTGGTGGAGATGGAGTCCATAAAGATAATCTAGGCAATGACGAGGATTATGAGTACGATTCGTTAGATGATCCTTATTAGTGTTTAAAAAACTATTGTATTTGCTTATCTTTCAACTTTTCTCACCATGTGGTTATGTGGATTGGATTATGTATTTTGTTTGGATTTGTTTCCCAAATTTCAAAGGTTTAATAGTTTTAAAAGGATAAATGTATTTACGATTTTATTTATATCGTTTGCGTCTTGTGTGCCATGGCTCAAGGCTCACTCAAGGACACTTGGTGTCACACTGCGCTTTTTGCCATTTAAAACCATGGTTACCATTGCCAATTAGTTCCAAACATATTTATTCATTGGATCAAGCTTATATAAGCTGCAGATAAGATCAATAATGTAAGAATAACCGGTATCATTAAAGGTATCAAAATAGGTCAAAATTGATAGTCGATCCAACCCAATCGACCATCTAATTATAATGTGTAATTTCTTTTTATCATAATGGGTCTGGTGAAAAATAAGTTTTAACTAATAAATTACGTTAAGATCTCACATTGAAAGTTAGAAAAATTCTAATGTAATACATAAAAGTCTAACTTTAGAAAAAGTCTAAAATTGGATCAGTCGATCCCAACTCCTATTCATTTGTTTCTTGAAGTATACAAACGTCTAAACCTGGTCCAAATCATCTTTTTGTTAGAGATTCGTATTTCATTAAAAGATATGATAATCCCATTGATTTAGTAGTTAGGCGTTTAAGAATATATTGTGAATATTATCATAATATTCTGCATTTACTTTGTGTGATTCTCTCTTGTGCTATATATATTTGTAATCGTGAACATCAATAAACAACACAACTGAAAATGATCTCCATCTCTTTGAGTCCTCCTTGATTTCTACATGGTATAGAGCCTGATCCCAAATTCTATGGGTTAGGTTTTTGCTTCCGCGCATGAGAGATCCATGACTGGGTTTCAATCTGTCTTGTTATTTGTTGATGAGAAGACGAAACCGACAACGAAGAAGATGTAGATGAAGACTCCAACGACAAACTAGACAAACTGATGAGTCTGATGACTCTTGTGTGATTCCGATGAACCGGATGAACCCACTGAACCTGATGAAACCCGACAAGCTCGGTGAACCACAAAACCCACTAAAGCGACAAAACTGAACAGAAAAGATTTGTTGACACATATAGATTTCTATGTCATCAAATGGTTACTCCGAAAGATGCTGATGCATCACTGAACCCGACCGAGGTGAGAAGAATTATCTCATCGTCTGACCTGATCTCAACTAACACCGGAGGTGGTGTTTCGACTAACACCAGATGTGGTGTTTCTGATAAAAACGTCCATGTCTCTTGTGTAACACATAACTCTTGTGTTACACATGTTGGCGTTGATTTGTCTGGTCACACAAAATTCTTGTTTGTCACTGAATTGAAAACAACATAAGATGAACTTGAAGAATGGATTCATTGATGGATTTATGGTGAAATTGTTTGAAGCGATGGTCCACAACGTTGAAGATATTATGGTCAATTTGGGCATTTGCAATTCCGCATGCTCCAACTTGAGGGAGGATGTTAGAGATTCATATCTCATTAAAAGATATGATAATCCCATTGATTTAGTAGTTAGGCGTTTAAGAATATATTGTGAATATTATCATAATATTCTGCATTTAATTTTTGTGATTCTCTCTTGTGCTATATATATTTGTAATCGTGAACATCAATAAACAACACAACTGAAAATGATCTCCATCTCTTTGAGTCCTCCTTGATTTTTACACTTTTAACTACAATGACTTGTTAAAAACTGTAAAAGCTCTATACAAAGATAAAAGGAGAGAAAATGTAATCCTAGACTCAATAAACATATGAAATCAAAGGTGAAAAAACCCTTAAAAACCATGACACATCAATATGGATTGTGTGTTTGTTGAGATTGCAGCATGGTTCGACCTATAGTTGAAAACTATATGTTATGGGAACTGGTAAAAGGGTTTTTATGAGTTTTTAGGGGGCCTATCATGGCTATTAAGCCATGAAATATATATATATATATATATATATATATATATATATATTCGAGTCCTTTATGTGTCTTTTGAATCTTTTTCAAGTGTTTTACAGGTTTACACACGTTTGGGATCATTTGGACATTTTTGAGCATTTATGGAGCATTGTAGCTGAGAAGTTGATATGCTCAAATTTACCCTGAGCTACTCTCTCAAATTAAGAGATCACTGTAGTACTTAGGGATCGAATCCACAAGGACTTAGTTACACAATAGATTGTCAGTAAAAGTATTAAGCTAAATAAGAAATATTGTAATTAAAGAAAATAAAGCAAATAAGTAAACGAGATATAAATCAATGGAGAAAGACGCTAGGCATAGGGAAATCTTAGGAATCGTCAAAACTGCGAATCAATCAATTATTGGGATTATAAATAAGAACCGTTCTAGAACTCAATTCACTAAGCTATAATTAACCAACTGTCGTTGCGAAAACTATCTAAATCTAAATTCCAGAATCCCAAATTTCTTTGCAAATCCTAAGAAAATAAATCAGCCTTAACGTTCAGGTTCGATATGTTCACAAAATCCCTAAACCAAATTCCTTTGCGAATAAGTAATTTTGCTCACCTTAGATAGATCAGATTATCAACTGCACTGTCGTGCCTAATCAATTAACCTAAGATCTAAATTCCAATTGCACTGTCGTGCCTCCTAGAATTAGCTTTGAGAACAACCTAAGGCGAAGAACTCTAACAATTAATCCCAATAATATAATCAATTCAACAATTCACCAAAAACCCTTGAAAACCCTAAACCTAACTATGAAACTACTCAAACATGATCAATGAAACAGAAATCATAGATGAATAGAAATGCATAGAAGAAATCAATAAGAAACAAAAGGGTTCAGAGTTGTCTCCCAAAATCTCTCCAAAATAAACACAAAGAAGAAGATGATTAAAATAAAACCTAAAAACCTAATTTATAAGGCTAAACACGATCTGGGGTCTTCTGTTAACTTTCTAGAAGTTCTGGGCCACTTTGCAATTCATTAAATGTTAAATTCCGCGTCAGAGTTGGTCAGTGTCGATCGTCACCATTGCTAGTGTCGCTCGACACTCATGGTCATGAACTCGGCTTACTCTATTCGCGTGACAGACTGGACTGCTTCCACGAAAACTGGCATAACTTTTGCTCGCACCGTTAGAATAATCTCAAACCACTTCCAGATGAAAGATAACTCATTAATCTATCTTGTCTCAAAATATTAGCTCGATCCATCGGTGAAAAGTTCTTCAACGAATGCCAAACTTCTGAAGTCTCTGCATGACTCTGCATCTGCATATGCTCCAAAAGCTCCAGAAATGCTCCAAATCATCCAAAAGATCCCAAATGTGTATAAACCTGTAAAAGACTCTAAAAAGACTCGAAGCAATATAAAAGACTCGATAAAAGACATATATCATGGCATAAAACTGGTAAAAACCATGATATATCAACTCCCCCAGACTTACTTTTTGCTTGCCCTCAAACAAACAGAAAACTGAATACAGGGAAGAAGTTTGAAAACATGAAACTCACAATGTCATCAGAATACCATAATCACATCAACCTTAGTTAAGCTACTAGAAACTCTTACCTGACAAGATCCAGACCACCATGTAATTCATCGCAAGCATTCACAGTTTTCCTAATAATACTCACAACCTTGCAACATAATCTCCCGTAAGGTCTTCATCACTGCACTCCTCAAGTCAGATCTCAATGCCCAGAACCTTCTAGACTTTATCGTCATCCAATACCAAGACAAGATAACATACACAACATATGGTACTCTTTCTCTCCCCAGACTTATTCTTTTATTTATTCCCTTTTTATTATATTTTTTTTTTCTCTTAATAAAAGCACAAAGGGGCAAGCAAATAATGGTATCACGGGAAAATCCTAACCTTGCCGCGGCCTTTGCTGATCATCTCTTATATCCATGTAAAATAATGAGGTCATGGGAAATTTTCCTACCCCTTTACACGGAAGAGAATCATCTCAACTTTTCATAAGAATTTATTCAACCCTCTCTATATATATCAAGGTTCGATACGCGAGTATTGATGGTGTTTGCCACCGAATCCCCGGTTCATCCTCTCTCTATATATCTCAAGTACATATCATTTTTCGCTATCTTCTAACAGGGGAGAGGAATACCATTTAATTACCTCGAAAGTTGTATCATGTCTGGTATAGATGAGAAAGTCAAGCTCTTAGAACACTGAAATCGTCGAAGAGGTTAACAGTTCAAACCATAGAACTAAGGATTCCTGCGGAAGTATGGGAGTCTCAAGTCAACTGGTCGGCCTTTGATTTTTCCATTAGTCTCGGATTCATGCCAGACTTGAATCAATGGTCACTTAAGCTTCTACAACTGTGGTTAATTCCTAGGTAAAATCATTGTTTCGGACAAATTTTGACTCAATAAAACAAAAACAAAAAATTTTTGACTCTAAGAAAATAATAAACAATGTTAGTAACTACCTCCTCCAGACTTAAACAACACTGTCCCCAGTGTTATAGAAGCATGAGTTTGGTGAAAAAGAAAAACAAACGAAAAGAACGTTGAAATCAAGAAAACTACCTATGTGTTGCCATTAGTGTCGATCGACACCCAGCCTGGTATCGATCGACACCAAGCATGAACGACTGTGGCTGAATGAGTTGCTGACATAGATTTTTGCAGACAGATTGTAGATTTGGTACGCAAACAAACCGTAACCTGTAGCTAATTAAGAATACTCAAGCAAATATTAAGCAACAACACATAGTATACTAATCAAGTTATCAAGGTTCATGACTAACAAAAATACAAAATAAAACAAAAAAATAACTAGAGGTAAAGAAAAACTAAAGTAAACGTACCAGTGGGTTGCCTCCCACTAAGCGCTTATTTAACGTCATTAGCTCGACTGCAATGACGGCTCAAAGGTGATGAGAATCACTGGAAGGATCATGGAGTGGTGGCGGTGGGTTGAGACGCGGTCCGCGTACCCTGAGGTCGTGCATGTTCAGCTTCAGCACTTTGCTCAACGCATCATCTAGAGCTGCTTGTCCCTGCGCTTTAATTTCTGGGGTGATAAGTGCTTTAACCATAGAGAAGGGTTTAGACATACCTTTGCACTTAACCTTATACTCGATGGCGTCACCAACATATCTCTGCGGTGTCAAGGTTATATGAGAACATGTGTTCACTCTGTTGCTCCTTGGCTTGTCTCTGCGCTTGACCTTCTGAGATGTTCCATGACGGGTGTCGATCGACACTGGTGGTTGGTGTCGATCGACACCATCAGGCTCTTCCAAAATATCAATGCAGGAGATGTGTTTAGGAGCTCTGGTTGTGGGGATGGCTTTATAGGAGATCTCCTTGTCAATGTAAGAGAATGAGATACTCTCACTAGGCAAGTCTATAACTGCACCAACTGTAGCCATGAACGGTCTATCAAGAATCAAAGGCGTACTACAGTGTTCACTCATCTCCACAACCTGAAAATTAATAGGGACCAAACAATCTCCTACTTTAATGAGTAAATCAGGGATCATACCATATGAAAGTGAGGTGACAGAGTTCGCAAATGTGAGAGGCATCGATGCAGCTTGGATACCAATTCCCAAACTCTCTGCAATTGCCCTTGACATGACATTGACGCTAGACCCTGAATCAACGAGAGACTCTTTGAATTCAACTCCAGAGATGGAGCATGGAACTGAAAATTTCCCTGGGTCTTCTCTCTTAACTAACTGCTTCAGTGATGGTGGTGTGTGTCTGGCCTGGATGAAGAGTACCTCGATCTCTTCTAGAGTTTCTCTGCAATCTCGGAAGTGACTAAGCAAAGGGCGGAATTACAAAGCTTCTTTAAAAGATATCGATTGGGGAATCCTCCTTACCATCTTCTCAAAACCGAGCAACTTCTCTGCAGTAATGGGACGTTTGAGATGTCTAGGTGTCTTAGGATAAGGAATCTTAGGATTGTAGACACGTTCCTCGACAATCTTGGGTGTTTTCTCAATTTTTGGGTTAGCCTGCGAGGAATGTCGATCGTCACTAGGGTTGTGTCGATCGTCACTAAGGCTTGGAATGAAGTTTGTGTCATCTGTGGCTGTTGGTGTTGATCGACACCAATGGGTGGTGTCGATCGTCACTGGTTCCGGAAGTTCATCATCTTTGACTTCGATCTCCTCTGATAGCATGGCTAAAAATTTCTCATCCATTTGCTCAAATTCTTCAGCACTGATATCACCGTTCAACATAATGGTATTGCACTGATACCTTGGATTAGCGTCTGTCCTTCCTGGAAGGGTATTGTCTTGTCTCTTCACATTTTCGGCAGTCTGTGCAACTTGAGTGTCGAGCTTCTTGACATGAACGTTTAGCTGCTCAAACTTCCCATTCAAATCCTGATACAATGAGTCTAACTTTCCATTGAATTCTACGGTGATCTTCTGTTGACCTTCTAGAATCTACTCAAGCATCGATTCCATCTTACTCTCTGTAGTAGGTGGTGGAATGCTCTGATATGAAGATGAGCCGTAGTTCCTCTGACTGAAGTTGTTGCTGCTCTGATAGGGTTTCTGATACTGAGGCCGCTGAGTGAAAGTAGAGGAGGACTGATTCCCTGGATAGTTGCCCCGCGGACTGCCTCCATTGTAGGTTTGGTTTCCTTGTGAGTTACCGATATGCTGAAAGCCTGTGCCACCGACATAGTTAACATCCTGCTCCTCATGCTCATCAACTGGCTCATAGGTCTCAACCTCAGCAGCAAATTGGACCTGCTTCTTATTTATTAGAAGGTTGTGAACCGTATCAAGTTTCACCTTTACCTCAGCTATCTGACTTCCATCTAAGTTCCCAGCTTGCTTCTTCCTCTCGAAATCAGCATTCTTAGTACTGTTACTTGAAGCCAAATTCTCAATCAAAACCACAGCATCTTCAGGGTACCTGGTGTTGAAGTTCCCATTACTCGCAGCATCCAAAGCCATCTGATACCTCCAATCAATACCCCTGAAGAAGATACCTAGCAACTGAACCTCGCTGAAACCATGGTGTGGACAGTCTCTCGTCATACTGAATCTCGCCTGCCTTGAATGCCTCGAAGAGTCCTTGAGAGAAGGCTGAAATCTTCGTCCTCAGCTCTTCAGACCGTGCATCATCATAAAAGTTGTTCAGGAAAGCATTCTTAGTATCCTCCCAAGTGGTCAGTGATCCCGGCTTCAACTGCTTAAGCCAATAAGCTGCTTCCCCGGCAAGAGAATATGGGAAGAGCTTATAGAACAAATAGTCGTTTAACACCCCGTTAGCCTTGATGGTAGTAACTAGATCCTCAAACCACTCAATGTGATCCATAGGGTACTCATGTGATAGCCCATGGAAAGAGTTCTGACCAACGAGCGTGTAGTATGCAGGTTTGAGTTCAAAGTCATTCCTTTGAAACGGAGGCGAGCGGATGGCAGACCGGTTGGCATAGAACTGCTCTGGCCGATTGTAATCCCCCAATGTCATTGCACGTGGACCTACGGCACCAGGTGCACCTTGTCCAACCAAAACTCCACCAGCCGCTGGTTGGTGTCGATCGACACCAAGTTGTGGGTGTCAGTCGACACCAGCACCCTGGTCGAGTACCACAGCCTCAACAATGACCTGGCCGTTGTCATCCATCATTTGGCCCTCTGCATTGTATGCAAGGCCATCCCTGTCCTGGAGAACTCCAGCTTCGTCGGGTCTGATGATAACACGCAACATCGCCGCTGAATCCTTCGCTTTCCAGGGTCTTCGTTCTAACTCAGCTAGTTCCTGAAACACACAAGAAAGAGAGAAAGAACGAAATTAGTAACAAAATAAAATAAAAAATTTAGACAAAAACTTAAACCTAAATCTAATGGTAAACTCAAAATCCCAAGGCGCAAAATTTGATATGCTCAAATTTACAGCTACTCTCTCAAATTAAGAGATCACTGTAGTACTTAGGGATCGAATCCACAAGGACTTGGTTACACAATAGATTGTCAGTAAAAGTATTAAGCTAAATAAAAAATATTGTAATTAAAGAAAATAAAGCAAATAAGTAAACGAGATATAAATCAATAGAGAAAGACGCTAGGCATAGGGAAATCTTAGGAATCGCCGAATCGCTGAATCAATCAATTATTGGGATTATAATTAAGAACCGTTCTAGAACTCAATTCACTAAGCTATAATTAACCAACTGTCGTTGCGAAAACTATCTAA
The DNA here is from genome assembly GCA_028015245.1 of Cardamine occulta. NCBI lineage: Eukaryota > Viridiplantae > Streptophyta > Magnoliopsida > Brassicales > Brassicaceae > Cardamine > Cardamine occulta. The sequence goes on from CM051386.1 coordinate 22,425,851, forward strand.
ATCTAAATTCCAGAATCCCAAATTTTTTTGCAAATCCTAAGAATATAAATCAGCCTTAACGTTCAGGTTCGATATGTTCACAAAATCCCTAAACCAAATTCCTTTGCGAATAAGTAATTTTGCTCACCTTAGATAGATCAGATTATCAATTGCACTGTCGTGCCTCCTAGAATTAGCTTTGAGAACAACCTAAGGCGAAGAACTCTAACAATTAATCCCAATAATATAATCAATTCAACAATTCACCAAAAACCCTTGAAAACCCTAAACCTAACTATGAAACTACTCAAACATGATCAATGAAACAGAAATCATAGATGAATAGAATTGCATAGAAGAAATCAATAAGAAACAAAAGGGTTCAGAGTTGTCTCCCAAAATCTCTCCAAAATAAACACAAAGAAGAAGATGATTAAAATAAAACCTAAAAACCTAATTTATAAGGCTAAACACGATCTGGGATCTTCTGTTAACTTTCTAGAAGTTCTGGGCCACTTTGCAATTCATTAAATGTTAAATTCCGCGTCAGAGTTGGTCAGTGTCGATCGTCACCATTGCTAGTGTCGCTCGACACTCATGGTCATGAACTCGGCTTACTCTATTCGCGTGACAGACTGGACTGCTTCCACGAAAACTGGCATAACTTTTGCTCGCACCGTTAGAATAATCTCAAACCACTTCCAGATGAAAGATAACTCATTAATCTATCTTGTCTCAAAATATTAGCTCGATCCATCGGTGAAAAGTTCTTCAACGAATGCCAAACTTCTGAAGTCTCTGCATGACTCTGCATCTGCATATGCTCCAAAAGCTCCAGAAATGCTCCAAATCATCCAAAAGATCCCAAATGTGTATAAACCTGTAAAAGACTCTAAAAAGACTCGAAGCAATATAAAAGACTCGATAAAACTGGTAAAAACCATGATATATCAGAAGTCGAAGTTGGTGTCGTTCGTGACCCTCTGTGTCGATCAACACACCATCAGTGTGGGTCGACATGGGTCCTTTTCCATAACTCCACGTGAAGAATAACACTTTTTGGAGATTTGAAACTTTACCCTGAAGTTTTATGTATTTACAAAAGATCTCAAGTCATGTCTAGACCATTAATTAGGGTTTTAGGTTTCTTTTCGAGAGAGTTCCTTTTTACGAAGAGTTTCTGAGAAATTGAAAGTTTGGGGCTGATATGATTACTTTGTACTACTTTGAGAGAAGATTTCTAACGCCTGTTTCTATTTCTCTTTTCTTATTCATATGATATCTATTTTAATCATGTATTTTGTTTCAATTAATATATCTACGTAGATTTCTTGTTAGGTTTAGGGATTCTCATTAGGGATTTCATGGAATGTTAGATTGATTGATTGGTTAGGATTCAAAACTTGATAGTTCTTCAACTAGGTTGCACTTAAACCTAGTTCTGGATTGATCATCTAGAATCTAGATCATAGGTTGTTAAATTAGCACGAAAGTATGATTTATAATCTGATAGAACCTAGAGTGAGAAAGTTAGATAATTGCAAAGAAATTTGGATTAGATAATTTGTGAACAAATCGAACTTGCCCTTAATGCTTGTTTAGAATTTAGGAATCGCTAAGGAATTTGTTATTTAGGTTTTATACATAGTAAATTTTCGCAATGAAAGTTGGTTTATTTGACTTACATTACTTGATTTCCTGAGAAATTCCCTGAACCCGACATTTTTCTCATCTTATAAACAAACCGATTTTAACATTGTTTTGGATTGTTCTTTACATTACTTCTCATTTTGCTTAGCTTAATTCAAAACTAAAAATCTATCGTGAGGTTCTTGAGTCTCTGTGGATTTGACCCCTATATACTACAATTGTATTTTGTGCACTTGCGGTGTACCTCTAGGGAATGGAAACTTTGATCATATCATGCGGCAGTGTCACGAGCACGAGTTACTCACGTGCGGCAGTGCCGATGGGATCGGGTTTCTAGCCTTGAGGCACAGTATTAAAGATGGACGTTCTGAGAACAGATAACTTGAGCTAGCCTTTGAGCACTGGTTGTTATTATGTGTGTGTGAATTGCGCGTAGTGTATTGTGCATGATAATGTGTTAGTTGTTGTATGGATGCATTGAATTGATGACTCTTATATACAAAAAAAAAGTATCAATAACAACAAATACTGAAATTCAGTACAAAAATATTGAACAGGTGGTCGATGACCCCTAGTTAACTCTATTACAACTATCGCATGTTTATGTGTTACCATTGAAAGATATTTTACATGAACAAAGTCAATGATCCATATCACAAATGTCAAAACTGAACATTGAGATCAATTTACCAGAAGTGTTACACCTTTAATTAGATGCAAAACAACAGTTGCAATAAGGATAGAAAAGAAAACACCAAAATCCATCAACGAATTCGTATTTGTAAACAAAAAAAGATGTTTAAAAATAGGATATACTCAAAATTAGTAGCAATGTACTATACTTGTATAAAAAGACATTGTCCCTCTTGGTTTTTTACATATATTACTTCTAAATTTCTGAGAAATATAGAAGAAGGCCAGTTCGAACAATCAAAACCATGGATAGCCTTTTCTGTGTTTTACTCGTTTTTGGATTGTGCATAGGGTTGAGTAACACAATAAAATGGAATGAGAAAAACTCTGTGTTTTTTTTAAATTCTCTTGGCCAGAGCAATGTCTTGAAGGTTCACTGCATATCAAGCGATGACAATTTAGGCTACCACTTTTTGCGTCCTGGAGGAACATACGATTTTAGTTTCCAAGATAGTATTATGAAAACAGAATTCAATTGTGACTTATGGAAAGGTCCCAATTTCAAGCTTCACACATCATTTATGGCATATAGAGGTGGTAGTGTCATAGTTCATTATGGTAAGAAGAACTTTTGGGAAGCTAGAGACGATGGAATTTACTTCACACATGGCAAAGAAGCGCCAAAGTTAGAGTATAAGTGGGAATAACAACAATTAACTACTCAAAGTTAGGTGGAGAAGCTCTTCGTAATAACTTATCGAAGGTACATATGTATGTTAAGAAAAACTTTCTATGTATGAGATTTTTCCACACCAACTTTCAAAATATATGTCCTTACCTAAACTAATTTAATGTGTGTACCTGTTAGTTACAAATTTTTTATATATTAAGCTGCATAAAAGATGAATAATGTTAAAAAAAAAAAGTAGTATCATTAGATATGTCAAAATTGATAGTCAAGCTAACCCGGTCTACCATTGAATTATAATGTGTTAAAAAAATTAATTATAAAGGTCGGGTCAAAAATAAATTTTAACTACTAAATTATGTTAAGATCTCGCATTGAAAGTTATGAAAAGTATAATGTAATACATAAAAGACATATTTCAGCAATATAAAGGCAAATATTATTAGAGGTCATTTTTATTTTGTACCCCTTTGAAAATTTATTTTCATACGGGATCTCCTGGAAAGGGTTTTTGAAAATAAAACTTTAAAAGGGTAAATTTTTTGTACTTTTCTCTATTAAAAAAATGGGACCGCCGAAAACTAAAGCTAACCATTTACAGCTGATGTGTTCATCAAACCTTTATTCAACCAACTTGGATCATTTAGCTTGGATATTTCAGACCCTCCTAATGAAGAAGAAGCTTACAAAATGTCTTTGGTCGAAATATCAAAAGGAAGCAAAGAGATATCCATAGTAGAGAAATTTCCTTATTCGGTTTAGTCAATTTACCATTGATTACCAAGGGTGATTGTGTGTTGGACATTCTTGATCCACCATTTATTTCAGAGGATGCATCTATACTCCCTCAAGCCTCTCATGACATAAAGCTTCATCAATACCCACGATTTTCTCACCGCCATCCCCACCAATTATGCTTTCTACATTATGTTGATTGATTTGTGTTTTAATTTTGAATATATTTTCTTTTAATGTAGATTAGACCATCTAAGAGAATTAAAAATGCTCATTTGTTTCATTGTAAAGACACCACAAAATTTGATAAAAGTTATAAAGTTTTCTCTTGCAAAAGTTCTTCTTTTGTGTCTTGTTCATTAGAGTTCATTGGTGAAATCCTTGTTCTCTTTTGTACATGCGAGCTGAGGTGTTTGTGGAATCAAACCACTCTTGTTTGTGGGAGAAGTCTCAGTTCTCGCAAGGAATAACCCTTGAACTAAGTATATTTTCCATTGATCTATTCAGTTCAGCCATAAATCGAGTCATTTGTCATCAATACCATCTTCCATCCATTCCATCAAGCCGTAGGTTTTGGAACCGTGTCATCAATTTGATTGGTGGAATCCAATCTTACATCATTGGTATTATAAGGATACAATATCTCCCCATTGTGCAATGAAAATAGATATTTCAAAGGCTTTCGATTTAGTTCAATGGCCTTTTTCTGTTTACGACACTAACAGCTCTGAACTTGCCAAACATATTTATTCATTGGATCAAGCTCTCACTACAGGAAAATTCAGTATCCTTAGCGTCCGAAAAACGCTATCTAACGATACAATAGCGGAGTAGAAAGCGCTCTATCTGCGCCCATAATAATAGGTCGACGGCTTGACATAGCGTTTTTGGGTAGTGCTATTTTATGTTTCCCTATTATAGCGTGTTTCCTTATGCAATGTTATACTGTTTAATAGCGAGTATATTTTTTTATTAATTATTTAATTACAACGTTTTTAATGGTATTTGTAATATTTCAATAGCATTTTTTATTATGCAATTTCTTCGATTAAAATAGCATTTGTATTATGCAATATATTTTTTTTGTGTTTCATGTATCTTATTCTAATTTCGTTTAATCATCTAGAAAATCAATATACTGAATTAAAGGGAAAAGAGAATTACATTAATATATTAATACAACAGTTTCATAACATTAGTTTTAACTTAAAACAAAACATGAGTTTATCTACTATTTTGAGTATATACGAAACTTCAAAATATCAAACAACTAACAGTTTTCAAATCCAGTGCCATCTTCTGCCTCTGCTCCATAGTTGGTAGAAGCTATATCTTGGGAGTTCATGTTATTTGATGGTTGTGTAGAAGCTATAGGTACATCGCAATTTCATCATCATTGTCTTCTTGCTGATGTTGGTCCTCTTGCATACTATACTTATAGACAAGATCATCTTTAGCTTGGACTGCATTTACATATTCTCTTGCCTCTTGCTCCAGAACATACTCAGGAACTGGAAATTCAAACCAAGTGATATCAATTTAAAAATTAACATAAAAACAAAACAAAAACTCATCACTTTGAATATGCTCAACATGACAGATGCACCTTTGCTCTTTCAAGACTTTGTCAAAAAAAACTTGGGGTTCTTGATGAGGGTTAGGAGGATTTAGCTGAGCTTCATGCTTGCTTTCAAATAAATAAGCAAACAAAAAAAAAGAGAAACATGGGAACACAACAACATTGCTTATTACACGAAATACCGAAACGATAAGGCTTACAGCGTAACCAATCTTGGTAAGAGCAGATCCATAAGAGGTTAAAAAAAGCCCTACACACATGAAAATACAATCAAATGACATGTTTAATCAAAGCAAAAGAATCACGTAAGTAATTTAACAAGGTTTAGAAGTATCTCTTGCTTTGCCTAGTGGTTTAACATCAAGTCAGAGAGATTCATATAGATGGCACTCGAAGAAACAGAGAGGAAAGATCTATCTGAAATCATCAACCTCCATCTATAATGTCAAGTCTTGAGATGAATCTGGTAATCCCATGTTTGTGACAACTTCTGTCACCAAATTATGAGAAGAACAGTAACCAGTTCATAGAATAAGTCAGAAATCAGTTCTCATATTACAGGTAAATGACATCCAAATAGCAGCAAAGTACAGGTAAACCTAAAGATACATTGAGCAGATCAGAAGATAAGATAGTCAATCACATGACAACTACACGGACTGCTTTAATGGTTCAGAAACAAGGCTACCATTGCCAATTAGTTCCAAGTGTGCAAAGTCCAAAATCTGAATTCTCATTGTTACTACAAATCTAATCCAAAATGTAGTTACTCTCAGTGCATTATGATGCCTTCTTCATAAACTTAAAGAATAAAAGTTTCTCAAGTACTTTGCTAATATACAACATCCATAAGATGCCTTGACTTATACAGAAACTACAAATAATGGCTAAAGCAAACCTAAGACTAGCACGGCCAAACAGAGAAAAAACAAAACAGAAAGCATAGAAACCTAAGGCAAAAGGGGACAGAAACTGAAAACGACACTACCAGAACCCACCGCCGCAAAAACCAAGGTAACGAAGGTCACAAAGCTGCTGAGCCCATCGCCCCAGCTTGAAAACTTCAATCCATCTCGGAATCAGCCAGAGCACATCCAGATGCCATCACTGCCTCCACCACCTACGTGAAAGGAGCCAACTATCTCAAAAACCAATCGAAGGAACTACACCATCTTGCTCGATCGAAAAGCTCCAAATTGCCAAACCCTATGCCGCAAGGAAACGAAAAATCTACAGAGACAGAACGGAATACGGCGGCGACATCAAGAGCACACCCACCACCAGATTCAAGCCGGAGAAACGTCGAAGAACTAGATCTACTTTTATCGCTTCTTCGCACCTAGGGAGGATAAAAGAAAAAAAATTGAGATTATGAGGAGAGTTTGAGAGGGAGAGCGAAGAGAAAGGAGAAAAGGGAAGAACAAAATTGTTAAGGGTTTAGATTAAAACGTGGGATACTATTTTTTTTCCCGCTAGTTACTAAATTATTTCTTTGAAAAAAAAAACTACAAAATTTTCATTTTATCCCCATTTTTGTTTTAGACATATGTATAGCGTTTTATATGTGGTATCTGCAATTACAATTAGTGTTAGACAATCTACCAGGCAAAAAATTTGACTCACCTTTTTTTTTTTAGTTTAACCATAAATCATAGCGTTTGTATTTTTATAAACGCTATAAAAATGCAGGATTCAATCAAATATAGCATAACTACGCTAAACGCTATCTTTTAATGCCAAGAATACTCAATATTCTTGTAGTGTCTGCAGCACAATAGCTTCTTTTTCAGTCCAAGTGAATGGAGAACTAGCTGGGTATTTTCAGAGTCAACGGGTCTAAGACAAGGATGTTCAATCTCGCCATACTTGTTTTTGATCAGTATTAATATACTTTCAAAGATGCTAGACAAGGCTGCAACAAATAGGCTGGTTGGTTATCATCCTTATTGTCAAAATCTAAGGCTCACACATTTATGCTTTGCAGATGATTTCTTGGTATTTATGGATGGGAAGAAGAGATCAATAGAGGCCATTCCTAATGTCTTCACAGATTTTGCGAAATTCTCGGGGCTGAACATAAGTTTGGAGAAGTCTACTCTTTTTATGGCAGGAGTTGCGGATACAGTTAAGAAGATTATACTTGATCAGTTCCCCTTTGATTCTGGTGTATTTGGATTCACCCCTGTTGACAATAAGAATGAAAGTGGAAGACTACAACCCTCTTCTAGAAAAAAATTGAAGTAAAATAAGAAGTTGGACAGCAAGATACTTGTCTTTTGCAGGAAGGTTGCAACTCATTGGCTCGGTGATTCATAGCTTGACGAACTTTTGGATTGCAGCTTTTCGACTACCAAAGACTTGCCTCAACGAAATAGATAAGCTATGTTCTGCCTTTCTTTGGTATGGTCACGATTTAAATACGAAGAAAGCAAAAATATCATGGGCAGATGTCTGTAAACCTAAGGCGGAGGGAGGCTTATGGTTAAAACCATTGCTGGAAGTGAATAAAGTCTGTTGTTTGAAGCTGATTTGGAGAATACTATCTGCGGATTCTTCTCTTTGGGTGCATTGGATACGGATTTATTTAATCCAAAAAGGATCGTTTTGGACTTTGAGAGAATCCACATCTTTGGGTTCATGGATGTGGAGGAAGCTGCTCAAATACAGAGAACTTGCTAAATCATTTGTCAAAATAGAAGTCGGTAATGGTGCATCAACTCTATTATGGTATGATCTATGGTCGCCTATGGGGAGGATCATTGATATAACAGGGGAAAGAGGTTTCATCGATTTTGGAATTCATAGTTTTTCTACGGTGGAACAGGTTTTCCAAACCCATCTTAAAAACAGCACAGGCCCGAAATTTATAATAGAGTAGAAGAAGTTATTGAAACTCAAAAAAGAAAGTAGCTTACAAGTCGTGAAGATAAGGTCTTGTGGAGAAGTAAAGGTGATCAGTTTACCACGAAATTTGTTTCAAAACACACATGGAACCTAATGAGAGAAGTAAGCCCCATAAAAGGATGGTGGAAAGGAGTATGATTCACTTATGCTACATCCAAATTTGTTTTTTCATGCATGGTTGGTTACAAACAATCAACTATCAAAAGGGGATCGAATGTTACAATGGAATACAAGAGCAGAAGGTTCATGTGTGTTGTGCAAAAATGCTATGGAAACTCGAAATCACCTCTACTTTTCATGCCGATTCTCAGAACAGATATGGTCTACACTTTCAAAAAATTTGCTGCAGACGAGATACTCAAAAGAATGGGACCAAATTATGATGTTGCTTGTGGATACATCGTTGGAGAAGATTCATCTCTTTCTTTTACGATATGTTTTTTAGGCAACATTACATATTCTTTGGCGAGAAAAAAAACAATAGGAGGCATGGAGAACCGCCACAGTCCCCATTGCATATTGCTCAAACCATTGACAAGCAGGTTCGAAATAGGTTGTCTTCAATACGTGAAGAGGGAGATCAACAATATGAAAAAAGAATGAAAACATGGTTTGCCACAAGATGAAATCATCAAACTTCTCAAGTTTTTCTTATTCATTTGTTGAATAAACTCTGAAAGTTTCAAAATACAGTAGCACTTTGTTGTAAAAAGTTTTTCGAGTTGAATAAATTTAATACTCAATTCAAAAAAAAAAAAATATATATATATATATATATTCTTAAAACCCTTAAAACCAGGATAAAAGTGACAATTTTATTTTAGAAACTCGTTTTATATTTTTCGTTCATCAAAACTCAAACCCAGAAATTTTCTGTTTCAGTTTCGTTTGCTTCAGTGTTTCAATTTTATAAAATCTAATAAAATTCATAAAAACTTTTCGTCTTTTATTTTAGCTTCTCAAAACCTTATAACACCCAGAAAATTTGTCTTTTTGATTTAGAAATTTGTTTGATATTTTAAAAAATTTCTTCATAAAAACGTAAACCGCAATTTTCTATTACTTTTCTCTGTTTTGTTTGAGCCATGGCAACACTCGATATGATGCTTAATGAGATGCAATCTACTGTCATAAATATGAATACTATGGTCAACGCGATGGTAGATTCTCTAACACGTCTTGAGAAGAAAATGGTTAAAGAAGACGGTTTGGTTTATGTACCATATTTTGACGACCCTGAGCCCAAACCGCCTGATCCACCAGAGGAGTCTCCATGTCCTCCAACACCTCCACTCACCATTGACAAAGACGAGCCATCAGAGAAGGACCAGCCAGCTTCAAACAACAAGACTAGCTAAATTGAGTGAACAAGTTTTGAGGCTAAAACTTTCTCAAGAAGGAGAGTATGATGTGATAATCAAACCATTATTCAACCAACTTGGATCATTTAGCTTGGATATTTCAGACTCTCCTAATGAAGAAGAAGCTTACAACATGTCTTTGGTCGAAATATCAAAAGGAAGCAAAGAGATATCCATAATAGAGAAATTTTCCGTATTCGGTTTAGTCAATTTACCATTGATTACCAAGGCTGATTGTGTGCTGGACATTCTTGATCCACCATTTATTTCAGAGGATGCACCTATACTCCCTTAATCCTCTCAAGACATAAAGCTTCATCAATGCCCACGATTTGCTCACCCTTATCCCCACCAATTCTACATTATGTTGATTGATTTGTGTTTTAATTTTGAATATATTTTGTTTTAATGTAGATTAGACCATCTAAGAGCTATAAAAAGGCTCATTTGTTTCATTGTAAAGACACCACGAAATTTGATAAAAGTTATAAAGTTTTCTCCTGCAAAAGTTCTTCTTTTGTGTCTTGCTCATTGGTGGAATCCTTGTTCTTTTTTGTTCGTGCGAGCTGAGGTGTTTGTGGAATCAAACCACTCTTGTTCGTGGGAGAAGTCTTAGTTCTCGCGAGGAATAGCCCTTGAACTAAGTATCTTTTCCATTGATCTATTTGGTTCAGCCAATAAGTCGAGTCGTTTGTCATCGATACCATCCATTCCATCAAGCCGTAGGTTTTAGAACTGTGTCATCAATTTGATTGGTAGAATCCAATCTTACATCAACAGCAAACCAAACAAAGGAACCAACAAGTAAAGAACAACAAGACGTACGGGAGAAGAAACTTAATAATGAAGTGTCCGCAACCATGATTTCTCAATTGTAACTCTCAATATCTGGCTCTCTTCGTAGTTGTCACGAGGGACTGCAACCCCTGACCAGTCCTCCAAACCAAAAAACAAGTAGCACCTACTGCTTCACTGAGTAGAACCCGGACAGAAACCTGTATAAAGAAAAACCAAACGGAAGCAGCCTTGAACTAGCCAAGAACATCACTGACGATTTTAGAAGAGGCGCCAAGCCATAAGCCAGAGCAAGCCGTCTCCAACCTCAGAGCCCGATGCAGAGACAAGAGCCTCCAGAGCAACTCCCCCGGTAAGATAAAAAATGTGAAACAAGTGCCCTGAGACCACAAAAAACCTTTTGCTAATAACCTCCACCACCTTGAGGTACCCACTCGCTAGACTTTGGACCGCAAATCTCAAATTAATAACCGAGAGACATGGATTAACCACGACCAAGGAGCAACGGTTTAGTTCCACTAAAAGATCCATGGGACAAATTGACTAGCAGTTCCGCCGAAGACAATTGCCATGCACCCCGCAAAATTATGACAGTATGACAAAAAATCATTCAAAATATTAATTAAAAAAGTGAACTTTAGTAATAATTTCCTCCGCATGCACGGGTTTTTACCTACTATCCTTTATTTTCAGATATACAAAAGATAGCATGTTTTCTTTCTTTTTTGTGAAAAATAATATGATTCATAATTATACAAAAAATAATATACATTAAATAATATATACGAAAATAATATACATTAAAAACACTTCCACAAACTATGATTTCGATTCTTGAATTTAAATACAAAAACTTAAAATATGCACATGAACCAACATATCTATCATTCGCTATCGATGCGTATATGCAATAAATATCAACAACAATAAATACTGAATTTCGGTAAAAAAAAAAATTAGCATGTGGTCGATGCCACCTAGTTAACTTTATTAAAACTATCACGCATTCATGTGTTACCATTGAAAAATATTTACATGAACACAGTCAATGATACACATCATAAATGTCATAACTGAAAGTTGGGAACAAATTTCAGAAGCATTACTCCTTTAATTAGATGCAAAACAGCGGTCGCGATAAGGATAGAAAAAAAAAACAACAAAATCCATCAACGGATTGATATTTTTAAAAAACAAAAAAGATGTTTATAAATAGGATATACCCAAAATTAGTAGCCATGTACTATACTTGTATAAAAAGAAATTGTCCCTCTTGATTATTTAAATATTACTTCTAAATTTCAAAGAAATATAGAAGGCGGTCATTTCGAACAATCAAAACCATGAATCGCCTCTTGTGTGTTTTACTCATTTTTGGGTTGTGCGTAGGGCTGAGTAACGCAATAAAATGAAAAGATACAAACTCTGTGTTTTTTAAAAATTCTCTTGGCCGGAGCAGTGTCTTGAAACTTCATTGCATATCAAGCGACGACAATTTAGGCTACCATTTTCTGCGTCCTGGAGGAACATAGGATTTTAGTTTCCAGGATAGTATTATGAAAACGGAATTCAATTGTGACTTATGGCAAGGTCCCAATTTCAAGTTTCACACGTCATTTATGGCATATAGAAGTGGTGGTGTCATAGTTTATTATGGCAAGAAGAACTTTTGGAAAGCTAGAGAGGATGAAATTTACTTCACACATGGCAAAGAAGCGCCGAAGTTAGAGAATAAGTGGGAATAACGACAATTAACCACTCAAGGAAAAGTGGAGTGTAGCTCATCTTTGTTTTATAACTATTTCTTGTATATTGTGGAGGAAAGCCCTTTGTAATAATAACTTAACAAAGATACTTATGCATTGACTTATTTTTGTAACTAATATACTCAAGAGTATTCCCATTAGTTACCTAAAGAGATGTCTCTCAGAATTAAAATACAGAAAAAATAGAAAAGTTTTCTCACAAGTGTCACTCTCTGATTGTTTCAATTGATATAGCTCTCAATTAAATATTACTATATTTGTGTTCACACTTAAAAAATGTGTTTACACCTAGATTGAGAAACGATATTGAGAGACGAACTGATGTAAGTGCTCTCACATGAAACTATGAAACTAAGATACTGTGAAGATTTTGTTAAGATATGTTTTCTAAAATTATGCTACAAAATTTCACATATTATCTGAGATTTCATTATTAGTTAGGAAGTAAACATTCAATAGATATTAACAAATATAATTGTGATTTTGTATATGGATCGAAATAAATATTTAATATCCATCTGTTTCACAAAAATAGATTTTTAAGGTTTTGCAGTGCAAAATAATGTATGCTTCATACATACAGGTCAAAACAAATTATGATGGTATTTATAGTTAACGGATTTTAGCATTGAAACATATTAGTATCGGATCGTTAGATTTACTGATCTAACCACATGTCTAGATTGGATATAAAAATATTGACTAAATCATATTATAAATTTCTACAAATATATTTATATATAAATATTGTCAGACATTACATAAACATTATACATATTAACATCATATAAATATATTATTAATTTTAAATAATATATAACCAAATTTAATAAATAAATATTTCTCAGTTTCATTTATAATGTTATATATGTTTGTACTATCCCTTACATAGTTGGACGTAGCATCTACATTGTTTAAAAATTTATACTACGATTATCTACGAATACAAATAAATAAATAAAAATCAACGGAGAAACGACTAGTACCACGACTTTTTTTGTATATATAAACTCCAGCATATATACAAATTTTACAAGTTATAGCCAACATACCTCTGTGAAAGACATTAATTTTGAAAATTTCTCATATGAAATATAGGAAAAAACATTGATGTGAAAAACATATATGTTATATTTATATAGAAAAGAAAACAATAGTATTTTCTCATTCCACCAAATCTTATATGATCCCGTAGATTTTGTCTTTTGATAGTGGAGGTATCTTGTTTATCTTCGTCAAACAAGATACAGTATCACTATTTAATTTAGATATACACGTGTGTGCATGTTATATAATACATGTTTAGATATTTTTAGATTTGTAGTGTATTTTATAAATACAAGATAAAATACTACATCGTATAAATGCGCATTCTAACTCGAAACAACTATTTGGATCCATTACAGGCCACATAGATCTAAATCCGATCACTTTTTCATATCTATGATTTGCATCGGATTGATTGCGTTACGGAAAATTTGATCGAAATTTTTTGTCTTTCAATACTTTTTTGCATTGTTTAGCGTATCTAAAATTATAACAATATGCTTGACTTGTCAGTTCAAGAAAATATATTATTGAATTTCTTAAGACACATTCGAGTATGACATTGACTGTAAAATGTAACTACGACATATCTATATCAATAATAAGTTTCTCGACGTTAATAAAAATACATAATTTCCTACGTCAATGGAATACACACCCTATCTGATGTGCAATGGAACATATTTTTTTTTTTTTTGTTAAAGCAATGTAACATAAGTTCCAAACTATTGTGGAAGCACCTTTGACTATTGGTTTAGGATTAAGTTTCTATATCAAGTATGGGGTTCTAGAGAGCGCAGTTTCTTACAGATTAAAAAATGCCAAACTTTTTAAAAGTTTCAAAGTGTTACAGATAGAATCATCCGTCGAGATCTCGTGTGTTGCGGTGAAAGTTTATCCATCATAGAAATATCGTACATACAAAACTATCCATCGTAGATCCGAGTATTGTGAAGAGAACATGTCCATTATGGAGATGTCGTATATGCAAAACTACCTGTAGAGAAAAATTTGCTTTGTTGAGTCGTTGTTTGAAAAAATTATTCATCATAAACGTATCTACTGCCAGATAATCAACTAAAAATCATCATATTAGTTATGATATAATAGACAGCTAAAAACAAAAACAAAAGTTACAACGATTACATTTCATATTTGTATTAATTAATTATATGCTATAATATTATAATCACATTTATTATGTAAACTACGCATATTGACCACTTTTGAGCTTCGGTTTGAGTATTTTAATCATGGTGCGCTTCCAAAAAAAAACTCATTAGGATTCATCAAATATTCGGTATTCAATAAAATAAAATAGATAAATTAACCCAAAAAAAAAAACATGATTATAGGCATGAAAGGTTTTTTTTCTTTTTCTTCCATATATGCCTAATTAACAATTAAAGACAAACCTACCTACAAGTTGCCATTTTTCTTTATTCCCGAAATCAATTTCAAAGGTTACTTCTACCACATTATATTCCTTAAAATAATTAAGATAAAGAAGCAAGAATCAATCTTAGTCACTGTAAGTGCAAAGGCTGCCACCAAACTTAACCAACAAAAATTAAAGATGAACTCCTTTTCCCCCCATCCCTAATCATTCTTTTTGTTTCTTTGATTATTATATTTCTTGTTTTATGTTTGTTTATTATTTTAAGGCTTATCTAGATCTAGATTGAACCCATGTAAATATAACATTATGACTTTTATTAATATTGAATTTGGACTTCACTTTCTAAGCCAATAAAAGTGATCGATGGACAATTGCTTTTGGCCATATGCCAGAAAGTTACCATTTGCAGTCTCAAAAAATATAATATGACCTTACACAAAGACAACAGTCGCAACCTTTCATATCTTTCAGAGTATTTATATTCTTGCAACTAGTATTTATTGAATATATTAGTACATAAGCTTTGGCCTAAAACAAACAAACACAATCATTTGGAAGATGTGGTAATGATGATATAGCTAATAACTAACTATTAGTTCTAAATCTCCTTTTCGGCCATCTTACTTCTTATCTGTACTTAGTCTACTATATTTTTGGCATAGTAATGATTCATTAGTCCTTGAGTTTTGAAAGTATGTTTACAAAGATGAAAGAAGTTTAGGAGAACCAAGTCGAAATTTTATATCATCAATCTACGTTTTTCTACTAAAGACCCTTTTAAAAGCTTATACTAATTAAACATGTTTACTTTTTGATAAATTCACATTTTATAAGCAAACAAATATAAAATATATTAAACACATGTGAAAACAATTATGCAGGTTTTGAATTGGGTGTTTTCACACTAGAAATAAAACAAAAACGGAGTAACATAATTTTCTCTCATGAGTACAGCATTGATTCCAATTTAAATCCCTCATGTATACCCAAAATTCACCAACCCCAAAATCTTTTCTCTCCCAGTGTTTAACCAAGGCATCTTAAATCACTCTTGTAACCTCAAAATGTTCATGAATCCAATGGCTTTAATATCACTTGAACTCCATACTTAGGTTTTATAGTAAGCACAACGATTGGGGCATGTCTATAGTTCTTTGATATTGTGAAGTTAAACTTCGAAATTAGCGTTGCTAATATTATTTTGGCTTCCATCAATGCAAATGATTGTCCAATGCAGTTTCTAGGACCAGCTGCAAATGGGATGAAATGGCGACCAGGTGCGAATGGTTTGCCTCCAAAACGTTCTGGATTGAATTGGTTTGCATCTTTACCCCACAATTCTTCGCTATGATGGATCGCGAGGACCGGTATCCATATTGATAAGCCTTTGGGAATGGTTAGATCACCTAGTTTTAGATCTTCAAATGCCATCCTTGGTAGTAGAGTAGCTGGAGGGTAAAGTCTTAGTGACTCGTTAATCACTTTGTTTAACTGTTAAGAAAACGACAAAGAAGTTAGCAGAATATTCTATTAATTTATGTTAGAATCATATCTTGGGATCATGCGAAGTGCTTCTTGACTCTTTCTCAAACATCTTTAAGTTTGAGAATTGACTTTTCCTTTTGGAAAAAAAAAAACTATCAATGAAGCTGTCAAAATCTAATCATCATTAGTTAATACAGGTTTAGCTTTTAAGATAATATTTTATGCAAAGCGTGTCTTAGTGCGAATCACTAAACAAATGGAATATATTATTATCCCATTAGTTTATGCTTGAACAATCTACTTACCAATCTCGCTATCTAATCGAATTTCAATGCTAGCTTAACCAATGTTAATCATATCTAATTATTCTAACTATTTCTACGAATTTAATTATAAACATGTAATGATTGATCCCAAAATCAACAAACCTGTATTCTATTGCAATGTTTATTTGGGTTTTGGCTTGGTTTGAAGATAAACCATGAAGACAAAATCAAAATGATATCTACTCATTAGGGTTCTTATGTGCGGACTCGATGACTATGTTATGAGCTTAGTTATGGAAGAAGCACTACGATGCTAGTGGCATTGTCTATACTGTGTTAAATGTTAATACCCCACACGCACCCATCCATCATAAAGCTAATTCTACGATTCCAATAAAAATAATTAGTCACAATAATATATAGTTATATGATTATTATACGGAGCAAACAACAAATATCATCTTTTTAATATGTATGAGTTAGTGGACTTCAAGTCCTACTCAAAATCTGAAAAATGTGGTAAAGATTAATTCGATAGTGTACTAGACCGCTCTATTTTTTTAAAGGATAACAATATAGTGCAAATTAATATTTTGGTTCTCATACTTTTTTTCCTATATGCACACATTTAATAATCAAACCACTAATAATCAAACTCGTGAAAAGTAAGCTAATAACAGTTAATTTTGCTACTACCATTCAAAATTCTAAGTATAACTAAACTCCTAGGTTAAATTAAATCAATGAATCTCCTAAAAGCTAAGACTAGCTAGAAGTTATGATTTATATGTCATGTGTGTAAGA
Source organism: Cardamine occulta (assembly GCA_028015245.1). Lineage (NCBI taxonomy): Eukaryota > Viridiplantae > Streptophyta > Magnoliopsida > Brassicales > Brassicaceae > Cardamine > Cardamine occulta. The sequence goes on from CM051386.1 coordinate 22,442,942, forward strand.
GTTAACGTAACATACCGAGGTAAGCTTGGATAGCTGATCCACCGAGGGAAGGCCATCGGAGCCAAAGACCTCCTTGACCTCGTCACGTACTTTTTCCTGCCACGTTGGATTATCGGCGAGGAGCATCATTGTCCATGTGAGGAGCAATGCGGTGGTCTCATGTCCAGCAAAGAAGAATGTTTTGCATTCATCCATTATCAATTGAAGATTGTTATTATTGTTTTTGTTGTTGTTGTTCTTGTCACTATCCATTTCGTTCAAGAGAAGTCCAAGAAGATCGTCACCATGAGTGCTGCTTCGACCCATCTCAGCGCAGTCTCGACGGTTTTGTATGATTTCAATCAACAAACGTTCCACTTCCATTTTTAGAGACTTGATCTCTCTATTGTATTTACTTGGAAGAAACCTAGTTACACAAAAAATTTACATGAAGTCAACGTTAGACCATTGTTAAGGTCAATATTTAACTTTTACTTTAACCATTCAAAATTCTAAGATTTTAATCACTGAAATAGTATAACCAACCGGCTGCCGGGAAAGCAGAGGTGGCGAGTGGCTTTGGCGCAACGGCGCTGGAGGACAGTAAGGTGGTTAAAAAGCTCTTTTCCTTTCTCAAAGCTACTTCCAAACTCGGTCCTCGATATAATATCCGCGGTGAGCTTATGCATCTCCTCCCCTATCTCCACCTCACCTCCTTGCCCAACTTCCTTCCTCAGCCTCTCTACTAACCTGCTTGTACACTCCACCATGTGCCTTGCATAGCCCTACATCATAAGGGTATTTTTGTCATTCAATATTAACTTCTTTTCACATTTTATTGCATGAGGTCATTAACGTGCCTTAAGTCTTTCTCCTGTAAATGCCGGTGCAGCAAGGTGGCGTTGGTGGTGCCAATCTTGGCCATTAGCCATGAGGAGACCGCGCCCGATAAAGTTCTTAGTTCCTTGTTGTTGAAGCCATGATCTTCCACTTGCACCATTGTGTTTCATCAACAATTCTTTTATCAATTCTGTTTCTGTTAAGCAAAGCCGAGGATCCGTCCCATTCCACACAATAAATCTCTTCCCTGTTTCATCAAAAAAAAAAATACAAAGGTTATAAGTAAGATAATTAATGAGTTTTAGTCATTTATTTTCATCTAATCCTTCTCTTAATCTTTTGTCACACAATGAACAATTAAACCCCAAAAAAAAAAACTATATAGAGGGTATTTCCGTCATTTTAAATAACGAACCAATGTTTATAAAGAAATCTATGTTTAGAGCACACAACAACAAAATAACAAAATTTGTTACAATTCAAGACCATACCGTATTGTTTGGACCAAGCGACGTAATGCGGGAGAAGACGGCCAACGATGTCATGGTGAATAGAATCACAATCTTTTGAAATGGATTGTGAAACCATGGCCGAGATTTCAAGGATGTTTCCGGTTAACGGACGCGGTTTGGGACCGGTTACGCCTTGCCGTTCCATGATCTTCTTGATTCGTCTAGGTGTTAGCCAGTAGCACGATATGGTATCGTATAAAACTCTCAATATCAAAGTCACGAATATAACGAGGAGAGATTTTAATAGTGTAAGCAACATTTTTGAGTTTTTGTTTATTCAGCAACGAAGATTCGAAGAGAAAAAAAAGATATTAAGAGAGGTGGTGTATTTATAGTATTAGAACAAAATCTTGGAGAACTAATTATGGTACTTTGTTGCAGATTAGTTTAAAGAATTGGAAGATATGGGAGAACTAAATCAAATCTCGTTATTTTTTACCTTAAGTTACTAGAGACATTGCCATTGAATTCATATAGTTTTAAAAGAGATACTCTGAATTATATACAAAAAAAAAAAAATATTTCACAAATAAGTTTTCAAAGGTACGCAAAATTTTATGTTCAGGAAGAGTTCCTAAAAGTTTAGAGATTCTTCTTAATCATTTAATTTTAGTATAATTTCCTAAACTTTTAACAAGTCTTCTTAAACTTAAAATTAGTGGTATCTCCTAAAAATCTATGAAATGTTCCTAAACTATTTAGTACTATTTCCTAAAATTTTATTAACATTTCTTTTTCTTTTTATTTTGGTCAGAAACAAATTTATTAGGATTTCATAAGCTTAAATTTTTTGTATTTTAGAACTTTTGGATTGTGGCAATAAAGATAGAAAAATATATGATTATATGAATATGTAAAGTTAATGTAGGGCCTCATGTTTTGAATAACTCGGCCAATTTGTTGGCTCGAAGTTGTCGAACATATGAAATTAATGTCTCTTATATAGATACTGTAGTACCCCGAACTAGGTTAGCCAGTAAATAATATAACTTCCAGTAAACACCAACTAAAAATAAAGCTAATATAGCTATTTAAACAATATAACTAGCTAGTGCAGAAACTTATATGGATATGTAATTAAGTTGAATGTAGTAAAATACCAAAATATTAAATTTTATTAGTAAACTTTTATTATTTTCATTTTAATATAAGATTGCATTCTAATTAAAGTTTCTTATACTTAGGAATATTTAAATTTAATCATATATTAATTGATTATGTGATATTTAAATTAAATCATTAAAACATTTTAAGAATCAAATAAAATAGAAAAAAATCATTTAATGGTTGAAGATTTCTATTGGTGTTCAATCCGGATTTTCAGTTCAGGCTTTTTTTTTTTTTTTCTATCACCGGATTTTTCATTTCAGTCTAAGTTCATTTTTTGGGATTTTAAGATTTTTAGTTTATGAAATATATAATATCCAAAATAAAACATAGTTCTCACTAGTAACATAATATCCAATATAATTTTCAAAAAAAAAAACATAATAACCAATACAGTAGCTCCAATACCTCCAAATAAATTTTGCTAAAAACTATAAACTTATAAAGTAACTTTGTTGTAAGAAAATAATCTATTATTTTGCCATACTCATAACATAGAATTATATGTGTTGATTGAAAATGAAATCTACTTAAATATATGTATTATATCAAAAAATACCTAAATGAATAAAAATTAAATTAAATAAATACAAAATGAATTTTATAATATATATATTTTTTAAACTACTATATACTCATTTTCATAGCATGTTTGACCATCAATCATGGTCACATCTTTTTCAAATATGTGGAAATGGGTTGAAAGTAGAGATGTTAATTTGGGTTGTCAAACCCATTTAATAAATGGGTACATTAGATAAAATAAACCCATATAAACCCATTTACCTATTAAATTTATATGGGTTTAAATGGATTAACCTATTTTAACCCATTTATTAAATGTGTTTTAACATAAGTTAATGGGTTAACCATTTAACCCATTTATATATTTTAAAAAAAAATTAAATAGATTGAAAATCAATCCATCAGAAACCCCAAATCAAAAAAAAAAACCCTAATTCTTCTTCTTCCTCCTCTTCGATTTTTGCTTCAATGGATGTTTGATTTGATTTGAGACTGCGTTTGGTAAGGAAGATTTACATCTTACTCCTCACTCTCTCTTTTGTTTACTTGGTTTTCTTCTTTTTTCTTTGTTTGGTTGCTATGAAAATGGCGAATGTTCTTGTGAATTGGAACAACTTATAAAGTTATTTTGATTGATTCTTCACAACTTCATCGAATCTGGGTTTCAAAATCTTCACGATCGATTTTGTCGCTGATACTCATCATGTTTCGATTTTGAACCTTTGTTTATCTTCGATTTTACAATTTCTTTGATTAGAGTTTCAGACAATCTGCTTTCGTTTTGACTTTCTTTCATTATAACATGTTTGATTATTCATAGCTTTATCAATTTAGGTTTCAAAATTTTCAATCAATTTCCTTCGTTGCTTATTTTGATATATTATTGTTTTCTCTAAAACCCAAGAATTAATTTTTATGCCTTATTACGTTTTGTTTTCCTTTCTTTCAGAGAGTACTGAGTGGAGTTAAACGTCATCATGGGATTCATCTTCTAAACACCTATCGACAGGTATTTATTTTATTACAGCCTATTCAAATGCCTTAGTTCTGATATTAACACATCTTACAATGAGTTTATAATTTTAGTTGAACTGTTGCCTGATACAAATCTCTCAGTTTATGTATGACCTCGTCTAAAAATTAGGCAAATTCTATACTTTGATTAATACTTCAGTTTCTAATTTTCTACCCTAGTTCTATAATTGTTAAATTGTTTCCTTTAAAACTGGTAAAAGGAAAAGTTTACATCCACCTAGTTATAGTTGCGTTACATTTTTTTTATGATTGAAGCAAGTCTATAAACCTTTTAAAAATCAAAGTGGCAGGCCGGTTAAGTTTGTATATCAACACAACCTTATAGTTTATAAGAGAAAAACATTTTTAAAAGTTGACTCAAACTTTCATAGTGAAGACAAAACAGTAGAAAAAGATTTAACATGTAACAAAACTATTTAGATAGTCGTAGTGGTTTCGTGTACGTGTTGTTCACATTACAACTACTTACAGATCATGACACTAAATATCTGTTTGATTAAAGATTAGTTTATGGATTTTAGTTAATTTTTAAATTGTAAGAAATGGAAAAATGCATTATTATGTTTGAATAATTGTGATTAGTTGAGAATTTGATACCCCCGGCCCCAACATGATTAGTGGAGAATAATGTTGATTAGTGGTGTGCGCTTTTTTGTGTCTTCACTTATGTTAGTGTTAAGTTCCATTTTGTTATTTTGTAGTTAACTATGGAATCTGAAAGTATCATGGCTGCTGATGGTACTGAATCTGTTATAATTCGTGCATGATCTGCTAACAGAGCAAAAGTTGTCAAAGAAAGAGCAAGGTACGATCTGTTATAATCTGTTTTGGGATTTGAATGTTGAAATTATGAGACTTTAATTTAGATTCTCTGTTGCGTTTTAATGGTTATTGGATAATGGCTACTCGTTAAAGAAGTTTACAATGTTAACAATCACAAGGATGAGTGTAGCTTGAGGTCATAGAGGAACACTCACAAGCATGAGTAGTAGCTTAAGATCATATAGGACTGATAAGTGAAAATTTGCTTTATCTTGGTAAAATTTGTTTCTCTTTTTAACTTGGTAAAAACTCTGTAAAACTAAATATAATTAACGATGTTACTTGTTCTGATTTTGTTTCTTTATTTGGTTAATTTGCAGAAATGGATTTTCAATCCCTAAATAGTGAGTTTATGGATATGAATGATGAAGATGCTCAGGAAAATGAACCAGAGCAAAGTGAAATGCAGATCCTACCACCTCAAAGTCAAACTCAACCAGCTAAAACTTCACGTAAGAGACGCAAAACTTCACATGTTTGGGATGATTTTGTTTCATTAGGATTAGATAATGATGGCAAAGAAAGGGTAAAGTGCAGTTATTGTGGTACTAAGTTAGTGGTTAGTAGTATATCTCATGGAAATTATGGAACATATCACTTGAAAAATCATTTAGAGAAGTGTCCAAAGATTCCTAAGAAGAGTGATAGGGCTGTTTATGATCATAAGGTAGATCGTGAGATGAGTTATGAGATAGTAATCTATCATGATCTACCATATCGGTATGTTGAGTTTGAAAAAGTGAGAGCAAGAGACAAGTATCTGAATCCAGATTGTCAGCCAATTTGTAGACAAACGGTTGCTGCTGACATTTATAGGAGATATGTGATAGAAAAGGAAAATCTAAAAAGAGTATTTGACATTTATAGATGCAGAAAGCTATTCTGGTCTGTTCTTATTGATCTTTTGAGTTATTAATCAATTAAGTATCAGTCTTTTGTTTATTGTAACTATTTGGTCCAGACTTTGATGCTATAAGGTAATGCATCAATAAGATGCATCTCCTTTCTTGTGGCGTTTGTGGAGAGATATATGCATCTTTCTACTATGGTTTATGAAGGAATACTATAAATCTACATTTTTAAAAGATCGAATTTATAAGGTGACTTTTGTGCTTTGATTTGATGTCTTTCTTTAATGCTGCTTATTTTCTTTTTACATGTGCCTCCATTTTTGATGTAGGCAAGTAGCCACCAAGGTGCAGGACCTTCAGGTCAGTCAGGATCAGGCAGGGTACGAAGAGATTCTGCAACTCGTGCTATGCAAGGTTGGCAGCAGCGGCTTGTTGGATCTGGAGAGTTTCTTGCTCCTAAGGTTTCACTTCAAATCTTACTGCACTTTGTGACTCAGTTATGCAGATTTTTTTCAGGACTTTTGCTATTTTTTGTCAACGACAGATTACTTAACATATAGCTTAAATGGGGTTCAATGGGTTTAAATGGGTTAGTTTTATTTAAATGGGTTTAAATGGGATGGGATTAAATGGGGTGGGTTTAAATAGTTGTAAATTAAATGGGTTTAAATGGGTTTGGGTTTAAATGGGATGGGTTCATATGGGTTGGGTTTACCTAAATTAACATCCCTAGTTGAAAGTGATTCATTCATGATCATGATCATGATCAAGTAATTTAATTCTTCCAAAACCTCACGAGCCATCGAAGCGAGTTTGAAGACAGTACCACCTTTTCCGCTGATGAGAACATTGATTCTGTCCAAATCAATAGCAAATATAGTTGCTTGCGTATGAAGTAACTGTTGCAGAGGCTGTTTTGGCATCTGCCATGGGAAAGGACTGGGGAGCGTAGTAGTAGTAGAATCTTGAGTAGGAGATAACTTGAGATTAAGGAATCGAGGATTTCTAACGAAAACCATTGTGTTGTTTCTTGAAGGATTGATCTTGAAGAGCTTAAGGAAGTTTTGATTCTTCGAGATTTAGTTTGACTTATCCTTTTTTTTTTGTTGGCATCGATCACATACACATACTATTCCAATTTCTCTAAATCTCAAAACACGTAAAAGATATTAAATTTTTTGTTTAAATTGGTCGAAACACATCGGTTTTATAGAAACCAAAATATAGCTTACAATGAACCCAATAGAACCTTAGTTATGAAAGCCCACTATTAGCCCATTAGAGAGCAACGACTAGTTTACTAGTTAGGATGGAATGAGGAGAAATGCATTTGGTCAGGTCAGCTCTGGATCAGTCATTGGCTCATCTTTAATGTTGTTGGTGGAGAGCTTAGAAAACAGTACAGAGAAAAGCTTTAATGTTGGTGTCATTGACTCATCTTTTCATTTTCTGATAGCATTATAGTACAAACAGTTGGGGTTGTTTTGAAAATTAAATGGGATCATGAAACAAAGCAACACCATTTCTCTTAATTATCTGTCTCACTCAGTCTAATATTATTTGCTTCCTCTAATAGTGAAATCAAATAGTAATTCTAAGCAATTAGAGAAGCTCCTCACTGACCCTAAAATGAGCTTATACGTTTTTCCTTTAATATGCTGTTGGTCATTGAGATTCTTTTTTGACATGTGACATTAAACTCCAAAGCTACCAAAACTTTCAAAAAAAAAAGAAAGTGAAAAAGCAATGCTACTTTAGTACTACATATCCATGTTTTAAAAATCTTTAGGCGCTAGTCGGGCGTTCGGATGAGATCTAGCGCCTAATCAAATAATCGGGGATTAAACAGAGATTAATCGGGGATTAGTTTTTACCCATTTTACTACAATATGATATATATATTGTTTATTGTCAATGTGATTATTAAATCTCTTTAGTCTGGTGGATATAAAGATGTCATAAAAGTCATAATCGACCTGAGTTCGATGATATCTTGCTTGCTTACTTCATTTAATTGATATTTCTTTTAGTGATATACGAAAAGATAATTCTGCCCTCGTCTTCTACCTATAGAAGACCAACATCTCTGAACCCTAGCCGCTGCATCTTTAGCTTTTACACGATTTTCATCAGTTTTTTCTTATTTTTCTTGTTTCTAATAATAAAATATGACAGATCCATTGAATTATTATCGATTTTTAACTTGAAATGATGAAATTTTTTTTTTTTTCCGAAAATCCCGATTAGTTTACCACTTATAGCTAATCTCGGCGGCTGGGTACCGCTAAATGCCTTTCCGCCGCCTCCGCGGGCGCCTCAGCCGTGTTTTAGAACAGAAAATGGCACATTAATTGTGTTCTCACACTTTCTCTCTAGTTCAAAATTTAAACTCCTTGATAAGAAACATCTCTTCTCTTTGTTCTTAGTGCCTCTTAAATTTCGTAGCTTTTTCATATTTTTTCTCTATTTTCTTTCTCACACAGTTCCTACTACGTCTTCCATGGCTTCTAGTGGTAATGTGCTTCCTCATTTCTTCACTTTTTTCTTCCCTAGTACAGATCCAAATCCGTGGTGAGATTTTTTCTATGGGTTTTTGTCTTAACTTAAAGAGCAATTCGTGGTTTCCACTTGGAATGGCGCTATCATGAGTTTCACTCTCATGTTGTATCTCTCTGTATCATCAAAGGTCTCTCCTTGCAGCTATTGAAGTGGAAGAGATCTCTGATGAACAGAGACTTACAAAATGGGAATGGAACTCATGAGTCATAATAGCTTCCATCCAAAGTCAGAGTGAGTAAGAGTGAGTATTCAGTCAGTTTTGACAGAGTTGGTTGTGACGATCTAAGCTATAAATAAGAAGACGTCTCCTTATAGCTTAGACGTCATAACCATCTCCGTCGAAACTAACGAATATGAGTGCGACAAAGACAAAGAGAGGTTATAATAGACATTGTCCTTAATCATTTTGTGGACTATTTTCTCTACTCTAAAAATAATTTTTCCAAAATATCCCTCTTATGTTTTTAACTTATTTTATAATTATTTTTAAATCATAAAGTAGTTAAATGTCAAAAAACCCATAAAAAGTTAACATATTTACACATAATACCATAATTCTTACAATAAATCGGGCTTTAATATAGCCCATTAAATTTTCATTGTAAAATTCAACAAACAAGCTCATAAACATGAATCTAAAAGAAGAATTAAATCTTTTTAGATCTAACTCATTTTTTATTTTCTCTAGTATCGTTTCTTCTCGTGTTCTTCGTTGTTCTTCATTAGCTGTTCATTTTCACCGCGATTTCTCCACCGGAATTTATCTTCCTGACTCCGCCGTTGATCCATATCTCTCATCGGTGGTCATCTTCCCCGTGATAGGCAAAGAAACAAAGTGAAACTCTCCATCTTCCTTCCGCGAGTATTTCGATTCTAAAGATTTTGATACTCGTCCCCTTTTGCTCAACCGCCGTTCATCAGCCTCCATTCATTAAATGCTATTTATTAGCCGCCTTTCATCAACCGTTGTTCCTCATAACACTTCATTAAGGTTTGTCTCTAGAACGTAATTTTTAAATTTAGAAACCTAGGATTTACATAAAATTGGGTATTTGTTTAGGGTTAAATGGGTCTGAAATCTACTAATTAGGGTATATTATTGTGAAGTAAGGTTGGGTAATAGGTTTTGGATAAAGTTAGGGTCGAGTTTTAAATTGTGTTTGAATTTTCGGATTTGTTATAGTATGTGTTTGATTTAAGTTTAGTGTTTGATTTAATGGGAACCTATTTAATGTGTGTGTGTTTATTTTTTTTTTTTGAATTGCAATTTGCAGATATGATTAGGATAAAAAGGAGAAGGAGAATAAGAACAAGAAGCATAAGAAGAATTATAATGTTTTTATTTATGATGTTATGATGTTGAACTTGTGATGTTGTTCTTAGTTTTCTTTTACCTTTGTTGATAGTAAAACTCATAGGTCTGAGACCATTTAAAGTACCTAGGATTTGACAAAAAAGAACAGATGATCTAACAAAAAGTACATTTAAAGTATATATGATCTGACAACAAATACTCAAGATGTTGTCTCATAGTTATATTATAGTTGTAGTCAATTTCTCCGTTGTACTCGTCAATGTCCACAGTTGTATTTTGATGGTTTAAGGTTTAATTAGTTATACCATATTGTAAATTATTTTTTTATAGTTGTACTTATTACATCATATTTATAAAGTACATATACTATACTTTCATAAAAACAAATGTGTTAAAAACATGTTTTCACCATTTTGATAATTTCAAGTGTTTTCCAACCAAATAAACCTTAAGAGTATAATGTATTTGTTAATAAAATATGATATTATGTGATCAATAACCAAAAAATTTTATTTTTACCTTTCTTAGTTAGATGTTATTGATATTAAATGAACACAACTTAACACAAACATAGTCTCTCTAATACAAATAACAAAACTTAAAATAAACTTCAACATAGTTACACTATAGTTTTACATAGTTGTACATTGACATAAATGAACACAAACTAGTTTTTCTTAAACAAATGACCAAACAATACATGCACAACAACAAAAGCATAGAAATTAAAGACCATTATCACGCCCCAACCAGCTAAACATGTCTTTTCTACGTTGAGTCAATCCTCAGCCACTTGCGGAATGTAACTAAGTTTCAGCTTCGTAGGAGCTTCATCTTTCATCATTTTCATGTATATGCTATGAACCAATTCAGAATAAGTGACCTTCTCCATATATGTCTTTATCACTATGGTGTAAATTTGATATTTGCTTTGAATCCATTCTATATAACCTTCGTTATTTGAATAGTATCCTCCATAATTAGTATGAATGATTAATCATTGAATATTATTCATTTTTCTCATCAAAAGTGAAACGACCGCACCCGATTTTTTTTTTAATGCTAATATTTATTATTTCATAAATGTTAAACATTCATAATACAACCCTGCACATACACTTACAAACCTGAGGTAAGACTCGCACTTAACCACAAACTATCAGTTCTAACAACACAGCGAAAACGACAAAAACAGCAAAACTATGAGTCCTAATCATCCTCCCCTCATCGCCTTCGATTCCCCGATCACGCTTTATCTTTACCTGCATCGCTAAAAGTGATGCATCAACATTTGGTAAACCAAACGCTGAGTGAGATGATCCTCCCATCAACAGGTTATAAAAAAGCATCCAAGCAAACATACAATGCAAACAATTCACAACCACAAGAAAAACACATGTCACAGAATGAGGGATCGATCCAAACATCTTACGGCTAAAACACCACAGACTGGGTCGATCGATCTGCATGTGAATCGATCGATCCACCCTCTACACCCAAAGCTGACAATTGCTCCTGCCTCTTGCCACACTAAGGCAACCAACCCCCCTTAACTTCACAACTTGAAACTCCCAACACAAAGGCAATAACTACAGCCCTAACAACAGGGTAAACAAGCAATAAAGCTCATGGATTCCCCAAGGACCCAACTCAACACATACACATCACACAACAAGCACACACAATGCTTACATAACCTATGGTCCCGTACCCACCTTGAAAACAAAGATGATTTTTGAACCAAAAACAACAATCCCCCAACCAGCAGTGACTTCCCACTCGCCAACAGTAGCTCAACTTACCCATCCACATTCAAATCCCACCGTTGAAAATCTTCCCCTAGATGTCCTGAAGCTACCCACAAACTTTCGTGATGATCCGACGGAAGGTTCACTCGCAATCTCCCTTTGAATACCCGCTGGTCCAAAACGCGTCTTTGCCAACGATTTTCTAGGTCGAATCTCTTCTCTACCAGACTTTGACAGTTCTGTCTCTCCCTCCCTTCACCAAAGCTTTAGCCTCTCCCTCTTCCACTCAAAGCTCCTCTAGCTTCAAACTCTCTCTCCAATCCCACATTTCTATCAAGCAATCTTCTCTCCTTTCCAAGCTCAAACCAAGCTTCAACTTAAGCTTAAACCCCAATTCCACTCCTCAACACCAAGAACCAAGCTCTAACCTCTTCTTTCTCTTCTTCTCTTTAGCTCTCCAACTATCTCTCTCCCTTAGAAAGTGGCTACACAAGAGGAAGAAGAAGAAGCCAAGAGATAAATATCTCAAGTTTTGAGAATTACAATTTAACTCCCTCAACTTTTATCATCTTTAGAAATCAAGCCCGAACTTTCGTTTTGACTTAAATATCTCTCGATTTAACCCAAACTAATTAATCCAACACAATTAATCTCTCTCCTTGGATTAATTTCAGGATAATTAATTTGTCAAAACCCGAAATAATTAAATTTTGTGAACACGCAATATTAATTTCAACATTAATACATTATTTGTTCTCTCTTCAACATTCATTCACGATTTTGTTTCGTATTTTTATTAAGATTTATTTAAAATTAGGATTATTTAATTGAAGAGAAGGAATGCTATTTTTGGAATATCACTTAAGAAGGGGGATGAAAGATTAAATAGGGATATAGAGAAAATTTTCTTTTAGAGAGGGAAATTTGAGATAAAACCTCTCTTCTTCTCGTGTTTGATTTAGTCTCAGTGAAACGATGTTATTTCAGAATAGGCTGATTAAACATGTGAGTGCTTTGGGTCCAACGGTTAAGATATCACGGGTCCAATTAAAGATTTGAACTTTGACGTAAACTAAAGACTTTTTTTTTGAAGTATTTTATTTAAGTTTCCCGAGGTTTTATCTCAAATGTCCCTCTCTAAAAGAAAATTTTCTCTATATCTCTATTTAATCTTCCATCCCCTTCTTAAGTGATATTCCAAAAATAGTCTTCCTTCTCTTTAATTAAATAATCATAATTTTAAATAAATCTTAATAAAAAAATGAAACAAAATCGTGAATGAATGTTGAAGAGAGAGAATAAATGTGGTATATTTCTATTGGTTAGAATTGTTAGTGACAATAAATTTTGGACCAATAATATATAGCCATGTGTAAAAATAAATTCATCTTCTTCTTTCTTCTTCTATTTGCCATGACAAAACTAAAAAACACCATTGATTGAGATGATTTCATTTATTTTCTTTTTACATTATTGTTATATTTTCAATTTATTGTTGTTTTGTGTGGGTATAAACCAATTTAGAATGTTGAAATTACAATGTTCATGGGTATTGAAATTACAATATTAATGGGTATTGAAATTAAGATATATTGTAGATTTTTAAATTATTTATTTTTGTGTGCATTTTAGGTTATTAAACTAGTTTTCTTGATAGATTAGTGTATTACATTGTTAATACTTGATATTTAATGGATTCGGTGGTGAAACCATATTGAATCGTCGTTGGCCACAAAATTACACAGAACGAGTACAACTGATAAAACTGTGTACATTTAGTAAAACTGGTACAACTTAAGTACTACCGAGACTAGTGAAAAACAAATATCCAATGTTATTTTTGTTTCTTTTGATGAGAAAAATGAATAATATTCAATGATTAATCATTCATATTGATTATGGAAGATACTATTCAAATAACGAAGGTTATATAGAATGGATTCAAAGCAAATATCAAATTTACACCTTAGTGATAAAGACATATATAGAGAAGGTCACTTATTCTGAATTGGTTCATAGCATATACATGAAAATGATGAAAGATGAAGCTACTACGAAGCTGAAACTTAGTTACATTCCGCAAGTGGCTGAGGATCGACTCAACGTGGAAAAGACATGTTTAGCTGGTTGGGGGCGTGATAATGGTCTTTAATTTCTATGCGTTTGTTGTTGTGCATGTATTGTTTGGTCATTTGTTTAAGAAAAACTAGTTTGTGTTCATTTATGTCAATGTACAACTATGTAAAACTATGGTGTAACTATGTTGAAGTTTATTTTAAGTTTTGTTATTTGTATTAGAGAGACTATGTTTGTGTTAAGTTGTGTTCATTTAATATCAATAACATCTAACTAAGAAAGGTAAAAATAAATTTTTTTGCTTATTGATCACATAATATCATATTTTATTAACAAATACATTATACTCTTAAGGTTTATTTGGTTGGGAAGCACTTGAAATTATCAAAATGGTGAAAACATGTTTTTTAACACATTTGTTTTTATGAAAGTATAGTATATGTACTTTATAAATATGATGTAATAAGTACAACTATAAAAAAATAATTTACAATATGGTATAACTAATTAAACCTTAAACCATCAAAATATAATTGTGTACATTGACGGATACAACTGAGAAATTAACTACAACTATGAGACAACATCTTGAGTATTTTTTGTCATATCATATATACTTTAAATGTACTTTTTGTCAGATCATCTGTTCTTTTTTGTCTAATCCTAGGTACTTTAAATGTATTTTTTTGTCTAATCCTATTTTAGTTATCCATTATATTTTAATCATTAAGTTTAATAAATTCAAAATTAATTTAAATAATAAACATTAAAATAGTTATTAAAATTAATAATTCAACTAAAATTAACTATTGGATATATTAATATTGAGTTGACTAGATGTACAAAAAAATCAATAGTTGTCCCTAAGTGGTCTTTCTTACACATGGGTTTCACATTAGTCAAATACAAAACTTATAACCTAAATGGTCTCAGACCTATGAGTTTTACTATCAACAAAGGTAAAAGAAAACTAAGAACAACATCACAAATTCAACATCATAACATCATAAATAAGAACATTATAATTGTTCTTATGCTTCTTGTTTTTATTCTCCTTCTCTTTTTTCTCCTAATCATATCTGCAAATTGCAATTCAAAAAAATAAACACACACATTAAATAGGTCTCCATTAAATCAAACACTAAACTTAAATCAAACACATACTATAACAAATCCGAAAATTCAAACACAATTTTAAACTCGACCCTAACTTTATCCAAAACCTATTACCCAACCTTACTTCACAATAATAAACCCTAATTAGTAGATTTCATATCCATTTAACTCTAAACAAACACCCAATTTTATGTAAATCCTAGGTTTCTAAATTTAAAAATTAAGTTCTAGAGACAAACCTTAATGAAGTGTTATGAGGAACAACGGTTGATGAAAGGCGGCTGATGAATGGCATTTAATGAACGGAGGCTGATGAACGGCGGCTGAGCAAAAGGGGACGAGTATAAAAATCTTTAGAATCGAAATACTCGTGGAAGGAAGATGGAGAATTTCACTTTGTTTCTTTGCCTATCACGAGGAAGATGACCACCGATGAGAGATATGGATCGACGGCGGAGTCAGGAAGATGAATTCCGGTGGAGAAGTCGCGGTGAAAATGAACAATTAATGAAGAACAGCGAAGAACACGAGAAGAAACGATACTAGAGAAAATAAAAAATGAGTTAGATCTAAAAAGATTTAATTCTTCTTTTAGATTCATGTTTATGAGCTTGTTTGTTGAATTTTACAATGAAAATTTAATGGACTATATTAAAGCCCTATTTATTGTAAGAATTATGGTATTATGTGTAAATATGTTAACTTTTTATGGGTTTTTTGACATTTAACTACTTTATGATTTAAAAATAATTATAAAATAAATTAAAAACATAAGAGGGATATCTCGGAAATTTTATTTTTACAGAGGGGGAGTAGAGAAAATAGTCCTCATTTAGTTGATGCTTATAAGTATATTTATACAGTTTGTGAACAATTACGACTTGAAGTTTGGTAACAGCATTGCTATATCGACGTGTTAGAAAGAAGGATTCCCATCTATGGTCTAGTGGAAATGAATTCTCTTGTATTTTCTGACCTTAAAGTTTCAGCTTGTTAGGATTAAACTCCATCTGATTCTCACTCTCTTTTGTAATATGATCAAGATCAAGCTTTCGGAAATAAATAAAAAGACAAGGCGAGTTTAACAGAGTTCAGATCTCAAATTCTCAATCCACTAATATCATCATCTCCATCTTCTTTATAAGAGTTAACCAAGTTACCAACTCGTCCCAATCTTCTAAACTTTTTTGCATTTTGACTGTTTGAAGAGTGTTTCTTCAATTAAACCGAACCAACTTACAAAACCAAATTCAGAACTGGTTCTACTTTTCTACTTTTTTTTTACATCATTCCTAACATGTATGTTACACTATAATCTCTCTATATATATGTAGTTTTCATCCTGGCCGTACATCCAAGCATCCACATTTTAGATGTGTTATGTATGGTCACGATTTGATTGATATATAAAATGTTCGATCCTGGCCGTCGAAGTAAAGGAACAACATATTAATCTGATAGCAAAATCGGGACATGATTGGACAAACAAACTTCCTTGAAAATTTGACGTTTCCTTTCATAAAGGTTCAGTCTCTACCTCAATACGTCCCTAGTAACATAATACAATTTATACTAACATTTAGTAGACCTGGACCAATACAACAAGCCTGATGATAAACCACTGGTCCGATTTGTGTAAACCGGTTCTGCCTAGCTTGATTCCACTGTGATGATCTTGTCTCGGTTCGGTAAATAGACCCTAGACTACCTTCAATTTAGCCAAAAATACAAAGAAAACAAAAATGGAACTGAGTTAAACAACCTTGCTCTGAAGAGTTATATCTTCTGTCTTCAGATGTTCAGATGTGTTTCTTTTCTTTATCTGCATGACTCGATAAAGTCCACTGTGTATAGTTGGTGTAAAAGGCAAACATTATAAAGTATGAGAAACAGAGAATCATGATCAGCGCTTCGAATATGAAAGGGTACTTTTGAGGAGGTTGAATGGTGAGGTAAACGACATGAAGAACTAAGGTAACATAGAAATGGGTTCTCAGTAGGATAACATAACCCGGGAAGTTTGAAACAGAAGAAAATGAAGCTTTAGTTTTCTGTATCGAATGGTGATTTCCGGGTGAGTGGTAGATGATGGTAAAGAGCAAAGATAGTGTTAAGTAAGGAAGTAAGAGTTTGTCACGGCAAAGAAGAGGGAACATCGAGAAGAGAGCATAATAGGTTAAATGGTTGAGATGGTTAGGGATTTTGAGAGCTAATAGTGTTGCAGAGAGAAAAGGCATCAGGATTGATTTCTCATGCACTGCAGATTCAAACACAATGAAAAAAAAAGGGACTGTTAGATACTAACTGATGACAGGATCGGCGAAATTGAGTGTGGAGATTGAAGATTAATATGAAATATACATATATTACCTTGGAAGGAAAACAAGTAGAAAGCCATTGAACTGTTTAGCAAGCCATATAGGAAACCTTCATTACTTGGTGACAAGATTTGTTGAACCATTGAAGGGAGAGAAGCCAATACAGTTGCAGCTAGGCTTAAAGTCTTGAGCCATGGTGTTGTGAATAGTTTTTTCCATTTTATGAGTATGGAAGTGGTGCACCAGAAATTTGCCACGTAATCCTCGTATATTCCCCTCTCAAATGGAGCAAGACGGGAGAGAACCTGCGTCATCAGCAATTTGCTTTACATTAATGAGCAAGAAAACGAATGAGCCAAGTCAGGTATGTTTAGTTTACATCAAAGGAGGAAGCAAGAAGAACAATTTCTTAGGTCTAGATTAATGATTAGTTTTTTTTTTCTCGAGAAGTTATCAAATATGTATTTACCATTAAGAAGTCATCCAGAGAATGCAAATATGGCCACCAAACAATAACAAATGTCACAATGACAGCAACTCCAAGCTTTAGCACAGCAATAATTGGGTTTTTCCGTCTGAGGCATTTACCCAGTAGATGGCTGAAAAAGGCAGGAGCAAAGTATGCACTCATCTGCAACATTACACGTTAAAATAGTATCAAAAGCATGTTATAAACTGGAACACACTATGCAACTATCGCAACATACATACATAAACAAAGAGACAAATCAAAACCACTTAAGATTAACAATATTGCATGTATAGAACATTGTACAAAATTGCAATGATGGGCAATATGTATGGCCATAAACACTACACTACAACCTTAACAAATTAGACATTTTGACATAACGGTAGTAACTACTCATTTTCCAAGGAACGGAAACCATCTAGTTTTCAGTCTATGAGATTCATAAAAGCCATTACGTATATCAGATCAATAACAAATAACAAAAAGGGATCAGCACTAGCTTAAACATTCTGTAAAATAGAGCAATATTACCAAAATTCTACTAGGGAAACATAAGAATACAGAAATACAACCCCCAAAAAGTCACCTGTTTATGGCTGAGAGCTAGACTGTACAAAACACAAGTGAGAACCTCACTCTCACAAAGTACCGCAGCAATAGCACCCACTGTAAGTCCCAAGCTGATACAATTGTACTAAAACAAAACAAACTCTAATGAAAATCATATACAACTACAAGAATAAAATACCAATAAAGGTAAGGGTCAATACAAACCTGAAAATGACCATGATCAATGAGAATTAAACAAGGGTTTAAGAGAATCATAGCAATATGCCATGCCACTTCACTCTTACCACTCCTAATTCGATTCTTATGGTACACTAACACGAAAAACAGAGCAGCTGGGAAGAATATGAAAGCATCAGAAGATAAAACTGTCCATCTCATCAATAATTTTCTGCATAACAACAAAAAAAACCAATGTGACCCCAATTAGTTATAAACCCTAACACATTGATCATAAACTCAAAAAAGATCAGATCAAGCATGATTTACCCAAGATAAGACTCGTGACCACGAGAGCTGAAAAGAGCAACAGACTCAGGATTGAAGATTCTGAGTATAATTCCATGGAAGTAACTCTGATAAGCAGTTAAAGGAGGATAATCAAGTCCCCAGTAAGTAAGATCGTTGTAAGTTCCATTTCTATACCAATCGATAACTGGAAGATTTAATGTAATCTCCATCCAATGTCGTTGAGCTTCGAAATCGCCGAATTTAGGTGGAATTCCGGCGCCGGAGTAAGGATACATTGATACAGCAGATCGGATCAGTAATGCGAAGAGGGAGATACAGAGAAACGAAGTGGTGGTTCCTTTATGTGTTAACCACCACCAAGTATCAATCGAAGATCCGGTTTGAGTTGATACTGGAGCGGTGACGTCATCGCCGCAATGTTTCGCCGGCTTCTTCTTCGTCATTTTTTGTTTTCTCTGTTTAAGTTTTGTTACCTGATGCAAAAATCGACCCTTTGGTTTGGACACTAACAGGTGGTGTCAGCTTAATTGTAGAATTGTTGTGGAATCCGGCAGAAAACAATTATGTTACATAAGTTGTAATAGCTTAATTTTGTCAAACAGTATTATGTGGAATAAGTCATAAGTCGAGGTAGAGAATTTGAGGAAATTTTAAAATTACAAAAAAGCAAATAATAAGAAATAAAACTAAAAGTTTAATGAAGATTTTTTTTTTTGACAAAACTACCAAAGCGAATCAAATCGAATATATAAATAATCTAAAATGGTACAATTTTTATTTTACAAATTATCCGAACCAAACCGTTTAACCAAACACTAAAAATTAATATTTTGAAATAAATATTTAGAAAATATATTTCAATATAAAAATATTATAATCATAATTTAAACTAGTTAGTTATATTTCTTTTTGTTCTATTATATTTTTTTGTCTAAAACAAAATTAAATCCGAACCGAATAAAATTCTATCCCAAATGGTAGGGCTGGGCAAAATACCTGAATCCCAATCCTAAACCTAATCTAAAAAACCCAAACCGAACCCGACTCGGAGTCTTAAAATATCCGAACGGATCTTAGACTTCTAAATCCGAACATCTAAAACCGAATCCGATAATTGAATGGATACCCGAAATAGCTGAAATATAATTCTATATATACAAAAAAATTAATTATATTTAGATTTGATATAACCTAGTTATCTAAAATTGCAATTATAAATCCAAAGATACCAATTAGTTTAAGACCAAAATAATCAAAATATATAAACTAACTAAAATATCCAAAAATTTCTAGTTATATTTTTGAAAATTTAACCAAACTTGATTCAAATTTAACAATTTTTTATTTTCCTCAATATTTTGGATACCCAAACCCAAATGGATCCAAACCGAACCCGATCTGAAGCTATATATGAAATAACCGAATGGATCCTATACCCCTAAACCCGAACACCCAAAATATCCTATGTGAACCCGAACGGGTACCCGGATGCCCACCCCAAATGGAATCTATTTTTAAAACCCACAAAAAAATATATTTTGAACCGAACGGAATAACCAAATGCCACCTCTAAATTTTTTTCTCTACAATCAAATACATATATATCATATTTAAGAATAATGTATTGTTACTTCATTAATTTTTGTAGTTCTTAATTTTCTTTTATTTGTTTGTATTTCTATGTTGTTTAATACTTTATTAATCCAATAAAACATTTTTCATATTTTTAAACAAGTTCAATTTTTATTATTTTTAATCATTAGTATTTAATTTAATTTAAAAATATTTTTAATTTTATTTTATATTATTTTAATTACTTATGTTATTGACATAAATTTATTTATTTCATTAATCAATTATCTATTTTATTATTCTAGATTCAGCCAGATTTCATTGTTACCATTTGATTATTTAGTTATTCCGCCAGATTACGCAAAAAAATCACAAATAAATTCTGCCAAATTTTACATTCCGCCAGATTCAGCGGTTACCATTTACACCCTTGGTGTTTGAGATGAGGAATGGGCAAATCCGTATAAGGATCGGTTTTCATTTGGTTTATTTGACTAATTATGTTGCATCTAGAGTTGTTCAAGAAACATGTCTTTATTTGTTGATCCCTTTTCTAAAAATATTACAAGTAATGTCATTGGTTTTTAGTGTTTTTAAATAAAATCATTAAGGGTACAATAGTAATCACAATTTTTTTTTTTTTTAATTATCAACCAATCAAAATTGAAAAACTAAGATTTTATATCTAATTATACCATATTATTTATTTTAAGTCATTATGTTTTAAAGATTTTGTTAAGATTTAAAATTATGATTCCTCCATCATCTTTGTTTTATCTTATTTTCAAATTATTTTGAATTATTATATAATACTTATAGGTAATAAAAAAATATAGATTTTTCTGTATATGTTGTGAATCGAATTTTTAGAAACAGATATATATTACTCAATCGATGAAGAACAAATATGTGTTCAAAGTCCCACATTGGTTAAAAATTTGAACAATGATTCGAAGTCATAATATAAAAAGAATTAAAATGATTAAAATCAGAAAGAAAAAAAACATTGCTTTATTAGGCTCCAAATTTAATAGTTTATTAATTTAATCTGATTGTTTAGTTAAACCAATTTTATTTTTTTTGATATTTTCCATTAGTTTTACAAAAATTAAATGTTCAAACGGTAAATACATGTATCTCGTCTAAAACTCTTACTCAATTTCTCATAATAAACATTGTCGAACGAGTAATTTGTTTGGGTTAAAATTGTTGAACATGTAATTATTTAAAAATAAATAGTTATGAAATGGAAAATTTTTATGATACTAGACTACAAGTTTTTCGTTTCAAAATAATCATGCCTAGATTATTTACTGAAATAATCCAAAGTAAAAATGAATCCAAATCCGATTTAATACCCCTAATCAAACTTTTAGAAATGTTTTGATTAGTTTAGAAAATATACATGTTACAAATAAATATATCTTAAATTTAAATATCAAACAAGTTCATTTTACAAATATCATCCCGCACATATGTGCGAGTCCGATTCTAGTTCCAATGAAAAAGGTAAGCGCTACTAGACTTAAAAAAATTTCTAATGAATTTGAGATTAACCTAACTACTCCAAGAATATATTTTTGATTGGAAGTTATTCTCAATATACTACATCTATTTTCTAGGGGTTGACAAAATATCCGGGATACGCGATCCGATCTGGAATCCACTCCGATCTGATATGGAAAACTGGATATCCGAAGTGTCTGGATATGGATATGGATCCAGATCTGTTTTTAAGAATAACTAGATTCGAATCATCGGTACACTGCGGATCAATTGTTTTATTTCAAACTAAATTAAATGAGAAAAATGTGTCGACATCATTTATTAATACCAAAACAACAAATATAAATTTGAAAAGAATGTGATTTTAATCCTATTTATTGTTTACGATGTGACTGGACATTTGGGCATTCGGATCGGGTTCGGGTTTTTTGGGTATAAAAGTTTTAGAACCTTATAGATACCCAAAAAAATTTGGATCCGATTCGGGTCAGTTCTTTTCGGGTTCAGGTTGGTTCGTGTAAAAAAACATTTTACCCGTAAAAACCAAAACATTTTTGGGTACAAATTGGTTCGGATATTTTAGGTATATTATAACTGAATTCGGTAAATTTTATCCAAAATATCTGCAAATACCAAAAAATACCCCAGAATACTCTAACACTTAAATTATTTGAATGCCAAAATACCTAAAAATATGCTAAAATATTCAAAAATACCAAAGCATCTATGTGTGTTAATGGATTATGTTTTAGGTATTCGGATACCTGATCGGGTATCGAACCGATACCCACGAGTATATGAGTTTAGGATCCGATGGGTAAATTGAGCATACATAAACCCAAACCAAACCATTTTTTTGTTGGTTTCGGTTTGGGTAATCGGGTCTGGTTAGTCTATAATATTTTATATAGTTTTAAATTTTTTATTGAGTTTATACTTTTTATAAAGTGTAAATATTATAATATTTTAAAAATTTTATAGAGTTTAAATATATACTTATAATATTTTAAACTTTTTATATAATTTAAATATTTATAATATTTTAAAAATAATTATTTTAAAATTTATTAAACTAAAGAACTGAATAAAACTTTTAAGTTTGGACGCTTAGTAATTCAAACTTTCATCTCAATCGTATTTAGAATTATTTTGACCTTTTAAAAATATGACACAAAACTATTGCAGAAAAAGTTTAGCCGATGTAGGACATTAAACTAATACAATTTGTTTTTTCATTGATAGAGTAATATATGTTCTTTTTTAAAATTTGAATCATAATATCAAATAAAGGTGACGGGAGAATCATAAATATTTTTTCAATATACTAGTTTAAATTAGGTAGAGAGATTTTAGAATATTTGAAATTAGTGTTAGTTTTCATACTATTAAAATCCCAATATTAGATCATTATTAAAAAATATATTTTTTATTCTTAATAGTATAGAGATTTTTTGGATATAGGGATGAGTAAAAAGATGTTTAGATACAATGAGTACTTGGTTTAAATTTAGGCGTAAGGAGATTCATATTTTTCAAGTATATTAGTTTAAATTGGGTAAATATATTTTAGGAAATTTGAAATTGGGTAAATATATTTTAGAAAATTTGAAATATTATATTGGTTTTTAAATTGGATAGATATATTTTACAAAATTTTAAATTAGTGTTAGTTGCCATACTATTTAAATATTTTAATATTTATTTTTATTAGATATAAAGATTGTTTGGATGTAGGAATAAGTGAAAAGTGTTTGGAAATAATGATAACTCAAATGTACTTCACTTTTAATAGTATATAAATTTTTATGTATGTAAAATATTACAAAAATAAATCTTATTTAAACTTTTGTGTATTTTAAATATTTTACATAGTAAATATTGTCTAAAATGTTTATAAAATTAATTTGAAATATTTATATGATATTTTCTATTTATTTTTATTTTTAATAAATTTATGTTATTATTTTAAGATTTTCAGCTATTTTTGGCGGATTTAGATCGGATCAGGATTCGGATCCCTAAAATGCGCGGATATATAGTCATGCCCACCCCTAGTATCAATCATCTAAATGAAAGTTTTTTTTAATATAAGAAAACTTTCATCAGGATGCTTTGTAGTAAAGATAACTTTCACATTTCTGATCCTTGAAGTTTTCAGGGAATATATCAGTGTCAAATATATCATGTGTATTTAATATGTCTTTCATTATATAGTAATCATGCTGTAGTGTTTTGTTATGCTCTGTCTTTTTGCCTTCAATCTTTCTCCTCTTCTTCAGTTTCCAAACTTTCCAGTTTCTGTAACATAAAAACATTGTCAGAAAATTAGTTATAGTTAAACTTCTATTTCAAAATCACTTACCCTTCGGCTTAGAGTACATACTCGATTGGAATGATGGAGATGCACGAGAGCTGGCGGGTGCTGGTTTTGGTTCTGATTAGCTGCTGGCGGGTGATGGTTCTGATTCGGTGCTGGCTGGTGCTGGTTAGCTGATGGGAGTATGGTAAGGTTTTGGAAGTTTTTTTTTATTTCTATTAGGTTTTGTGTCAGGTTTTTGACGCTTATATAAATGAGTCTAAGGGTCTGTAATTAATCATCACATTAATCAAAGAAACTCTAAGACAAAGGGTGTTCACTTCAGAAAATCTCTTGTTCTTATTTCTCTTTTGTTTTTTTAAGCTTTTGATCATATCTCGCGAATTCACAACATTAACTTTCTCAAAAACTTTGTCAAAATCTATAGTAAGAGCCACTGGACCATCAATGACCAAGAGAATAAGCTGATTTCATCAACATCTTTTAAGATTATCAAATCTTAAACATTAAACTTGTGTTTAGGTTACAAAACAACAACAACAACAAAGTTTACATAGCCAAATAGTTAGGCCCTGTTCGGGAAAGAGTCGTGCGGCTCTTACCTTGACTAAGTTTTGTAATTTGTTTTTATTTCATTTTTTTGATAATGTGAGTTTTGTAATTATGAGTATTTTAAAGGGTATAATTATAAATTTATTAAAGTCACAACAAAAGTTTTAGGTTAGAAAGGAAGTTAAGAGTAGTACACATCTGTAAATTTTTTATAATGGCAATCTCATTTTTAAAAGCCAGCAACTGTCACTGCTTCAAAATCAAAGTTTGGGTTGTGTTGCTGCTTTTTTCAGCGACTCCGAATTAAAGTCGCAGCGACATAATTAAAGAGAGACAATTTTCTGATCGCCAGCAGCTGTTGCTGCGACTCTTTCCCGAACATGGTCTTAATTGAAAACATATTTTCTAAAGAAAAAGAAAAGAGTAAGCCTTTATCCTATCTTTGTAGGTAAACAAAAATGGTGTTGGCATCTTTGATCTACCTTTACCCTTTGTCCTAGCTTCAGAAGATGGATCATCAGATGTACAATCTTTGTCCACACGTATTCCGATTTTTTAAAAAGTCTAGCAAATGCATCATATTTTGAAGGCCTCTAACTAAACTAGTCGATATTTTCAATTTCTTGTGCCTTTTTTCTTCTAAAGAATGTAATGTTTAAATGTTATAATGAGGATAAAAATGTTTTATCACACACAAAAAGGAGTTAGTTAGAAAAAAAAACTAAACATAGGTTAGTTTTGAAATTTATAAA
The DNA here is from genome assembly GCA_028015245.1 of Cardamine occulta. NCBI lineage: Eukaryota > Viridiplantae > Streptophyta > Magnoliopsida > Brassicales > Brassicaceae > Cardamine > Cardamine occulta. The sequence goes on from CM051386.1 coordinate 22,467,954, forward strand.
CCTAAATAAGGTATTTTCAAAATTCCCAAAATTAAAAAGTCATTGAAGTTATAATATTATACATATATACACATATATAAGTATTTACATTTTAGTTTATAGAGATATAGCTTAATTTATAGGATAGTAAATGCTTGACTTTGCAAATCATTAACTTATACTCCATTATTTTAAGTTATTACTTATGTATAAATTTATTATTTTAGAATATTTTATAAATATACTGAGATTATTATATATGGTTTAAATATGAGTGGACATTTCTCTGATAAGTATTTTATAAAATATGGTTTAAATATTTTATAAATATATTGAGATTATAATATATTTTTTAAATATGAGTGGAAATTTCTTAAATAAGTAATTTTATAATATATGGTTTAAATATTTTATAAATATATTGAGATTAAAATAAATGGTTTAAATATGATTAATTTGCTGACTAAATAAAAAGTAAATTTACTTTTTCAAACCACAATAAGTAAAATTAAAGTGATATACAATTTTTGTATTTATGATTTTTTTTCTTGAAAATTCATGTTATATAACAATGACTACTCATTGAGTAAAAAACGAATGTCAAACAAATTATTCAAAGATACACTCAAAATTAACACAAGCCATATCCATTAAAAAAAAAAGAGTATTAATACAAGCAGTAATTTCAATCGATCTTGGGAGGAGTTTATGATTCCCTGTACACATCTCCACCATATCCCATGCTCCCTTTGAATCCAACGGTTTACATATCACAATAATCTCCTAATCTCTACGTGATTATCTCAGTACACCATAGTTATATACGAGTGCATGTACACGAATTTTATGTTATTAATTGTTGCTGATATATAAGATGACCCAATACCCCAAAAGCGGTCTCTCTCTATTCTTTACTTCTCTCTCTAACTTCTCCCAAAAACTTTCTCAAGTTTTTTCCGAAAACGATGAAGATTTTCGTCAAGACTCTCAAGGGGACGAACTTCGAGATCGAAGTTCAGCCTACCGATACGGTATATAAATTGATTTCTTGAATTCGAATCTTCTCTTCTATTTTGTTAACTGTTTGATTTGGTTTCGTAATTTCTTTGATTTTGCTTTTGGGAGAAAATTCGTGTGAATCAGTGAATCTTCTAGTCTCCGATTTCGAGATTATAGGTTTCGTTTTGCTGTAAACTGGTTTTCTCAGGTTGAAGATTATTTGTGACGATTCGTCTTTTCGTTTATCTGAACGAATTTGGAATTCGAATTAGGGTTTTTCTGTGGGTCTGTGAGTATAGTGATTGTTTGGTTTGGGAATTAACTTTATGGACTGTTCTTAGTGTATATGATCTTGGCTTCGTGATTCATCATGAATCGGACTATTTTGGCTCTGATTTTACTTCTCCAAGATTATGTTATTGCTAATCATATTTAGGATCGCTTCTGAGCTTAGTTTTTCATCGATTCACAAACTTGTGTCATAGAAACGCGTATATTATATGGTTTTGTTGGTTGAGTTTTATGTAATATGTGACTGAATGTTTTGATATATTATATTGAGATGTGTATTAATGTTTTTGTGATCTCAGGTCGCTGATACTAAACAAGCTATAGAAACTGTTCATGGCGCACTTTACCCCGCTGCTCAACAGATGCTGATCCACCAAGGAAAGGTTCTTAAGGATGAGAGTACATTGGAACAGAACAACGTTGTTGAAAACAGTTTCATTGTTATCATGTTGTCCAAGGTGATGTTTCTTTCATAGTATATGTTTTGGATCTGTAGTTTCTTTTTGGTATTAGTATTAGTAAATGGATGCTAACTTGGTATATCGTTGATGAAATATAGGCCAAGGTTACTTCAAGTGGGGCATCAACTGCCTCTGTACCTACACCAGCACCAGCACCTACTCCGGTAATTAATTTTTTATGTATTGTTCTATGGTTAATCTGGTGTTTCAGGGTTTTTATTTGCTAGTGAAAAGAAACAAAATAGCGTATCTAGATCATACTTTTAAGTTTTCTAATAGAATTACTTGTATTCTTAGGCTCAGCCACTACAGACAGTACCTGCACCTCAGGTTTCTGCTCCAACTGTCACAGTGTGAGTTCCAAGCCTTACTCTCACATTGATTTACCTCAATTTGGAAGAGAAACTGTCAGCCTCTTCTCTATTTGCTGCTTTACTAATTTGCTGTACTTTTACTTGTGTTTTGCAGTCCAGAGCCCATGAGTGTAACTGCAACCGATGCAGCTCCAGCTCCTGCTGCTTCGTAAGCACTTATCAGAACTGCAATATGTTCGTTTTCGAATTTTTTTCTTTCATTGATTGATCAATTGAATGTTGTTCTCTTTCTTGTTTGAAACAGAGTTCAAACAGATGTGTATGGCCAAGCAGCGTCAAACCTTGTTGCTGGAACTACTTTAGAGTCCACAGTTCAGCAAATTCTTGACATGGGTGGAGGTAGTTGGGACCGTGACACTGTTGTTCGTGCTCTGAGAGCTGCCTTCAACAACCCTGAAAGAGCCGTTGAATATCTGTACTCAGTATGATTCATTCCCTTTCTTGATTCTGGTTTATTCTTTGTTATTTTGTATTTACCTTTGGCTTGCCATAAACTCTAGTAACATCTGCTCTGTCTAGTTTATCGAACTTTTATTTGATATATTTCAGGGTATCCCTGCTCAAGCTGAAATTCCGCCAGTTGCTCAAGCCCCACCTGCTGGAGAACAGGCAGCTAATCCTCAAGCACAGCCCCAACAAGCAGCTCCAGCAGCTGCAACTGGTGGTCCAAACGCTAATCCATTAAACCTGTTCCCTCAGGTAGGATTTTTCATCCATAAAAAAGATCACAGTTTACCTATTTCTTTTTCTTCTTTCTCCCGTGCTTGTGAATTTGTTTGATTGACATATACTCTTTGTCTACCTGCACCACCCAGGGCATGCCTGCTGCAGATGCTGGTGCTGGTGGTGGAGCTGGTAATCTTGATTTTCTACGTAACAGCCAACAGGTATCTTCAGATTCTTCTCTATTCAAGAAAATGCAATCTTCAATTCTTTCCTCTTATCATACTTACAATTCTTTTATTAGTTCCAAGCCTTGCGAGCTATGGTACAAGCAAACCCACAAATTCTACAGGTAAAAGATTATTAACCTCATATCCTTTTGTTGGTGTTGGTTAAATGACATTGATTTTCAACTTATAATGTTTTTTTTCTGCAGCCTATGCTTCAGGAGCTCGGTAAACAAAACCCACAGCTTGTGCGACTAATTCAAGAGCACCAGGCTGACTTCCTACGCTTGATAAACGAACCTGTCGAGGGAGAAGAGTGAGTTCTTGTCATCATTCTCCTATAAACATTTTCATTTATTCTTTGTCCAAGAATGCATTCAAGCTGATAAATTCATTTCCTCACGAATGCCACCAGGAATGTTATTGAACAGTTGGAAGCAGCAATGCCACAAGCTGTTACCGTCACACCTGAAGAGCGTGAAGCCATTGAAAGGGTTTGTTCCTGTTTTACCTTTACTTGAATTAGTGGATTCTCGAATAGGCAAAATGATTAATTGGAAAGATCAAATATTGATATGTTGTTGGGGTGCACATGCAGCTTGAAGGGATGGGGTTTGATCGTGCAATGGTCTTGGAGGTGTTCTTTGCGTGTAACAAGAATGAAGAACTTGCAGCAAACTATCTTCTAGATCACATGCACGAGTTTGAGGACCAATAATGGATGAAGAAACAGACCAAATCCATTCCTCCTTCCTCCTTAAACTCACAGACCATCTTCCTTTTTTTTTTTCTTCTTTTTAAAAATTTACTTTTATGATAATCTCTCTTCTCCAATTTGACAGTTTCATGTTTATGTTCATGGGAGTTGATGTGTTTATGTTACATTTAAAACTATCATAGTTTGAAGATGTTCCTTCTCTTTTTTTTCTGTTAGGGTTTTCAATCCTCTCTTTTAGTCTCTGTTGCACCATCAGATGATTCATGTCGAGTGTGGTGTTACTATTGCCTCTTGTTTTAAAACTGTCTATTCTGGTTTAACCGACCTTAAACGAAATCCAGATCTAAGTCTCTGAATTTAACGTAGATTTGTAGAAAAGAAGACAAGCGGGTACTTATTCTCGATTTGCACTTCTTGGACACATACAGACTTGAATCTCAAAAGGTGAAATTTTCACCGGAAGCGTCTAAAGTATGAGCTCTACAGCTTCGTGTAAAGTAATTATACTTCGTGTAAAGTAATTCGAGCTAAATCTTTTCAACAGTCTCGTCTCGTCTCATCAAGAAACGATCAACGCTCATACACGACCATCCGAGTCGAGCTAGGAATCAGTAAAAAATAATAATGTCTATATGTTACGGCAAATATTTAGTAGAATATAAATTTATATTGGATATATGCATGCATCTACTGAATTTCTTATTGAAACATGAAAATACATATTTAAATAAAAATATTGTCTGTTGCCGGGCCTTGAACCCAAAAATCAAGAAGTCTCCAAAGAAATTTCATGTTTACCCAATGTGCTGCAGCGGATGTTTTTGTAGAATATGAATTTATATTGGATATATGCATAAACTGAATTTCTTATTAAAACATGAAAATACATATTTAAATAAAAAGATTTTTCGCTGCCAGGCTTTGAACCTAGAAATTGAGAAGTTTACAAAGAAATTTCATGTTTAGCCAATGTGCTATAACAGATGTTTTGGTAGAATATGAATTTATATTGGATATATGCATGCATCAAGTGAATTTTTTATTGAAACATGAAAAAATGAATTAATGTGATACAGCGGATGTTTTGGTAAAATATGAATTAATATTGGATATATGCATCAACCAAATTTTTTGTTGAAACATAAAAAATTAAATTTAAATTAAAAGATTTTTCGTTGAAAGTCTTTAAACCCTTAAATTGTACATTATTAATTTTGTTTTCAGTTCATACAGGTAAAATCATTTCGAAATTAAAATATTAATATAATTATTTTATTTTATTTTTAAAGAAAACAATTGTTAACAGACACGTTCTAAAATTATTGACGGAAAAACAATCAAAGTATTCTTGACGAAACCAACCTAAAATGAAGGGGCAAAGAAACGTTCTAAAATTCACCACTTATCTCTATTCTCATACTTGGAAAAAGCCTTTTTTAAAAAGGAAATAGCAAAATAGAGACTAAATCATAAGATTTTTTTTAAAGAGAAAAAAGAAGTGAACCAATCAAATTACATTAATGAGAGGGCAATAAAATTTCCTAAAATTGACCACTTCTCAGCTTTCGGAAAAGGAAATACAAAGATAAGGACTAAATCGTAATTATAACGTTACCTATCCCACATATTAACGAAATGTTAACTTGGCCACAACGGCTATAATTAGTTACTAATCACAATACTTAAACCACTAAACTCAAAACGGAAAAATGGAAACAAGGGAAAAAAATGGAAAAAATAAAAAGCCCTAAATCGTAGGTACTTATTTAAGGCAAGAGAGTCAGTCTTCTTCACATTTTCATTCAGTTTCTCTCAATCTAATTTCCTTGCTCCTCAAGCTTTTGTTCTTAGAACTTGATTTTTCAATTTGATCATAATGATGAGTTACGATGATCATATAGGTGTCAAAATGGGCAGGCTGCCCGTGGTCTGCCCATGTCCAACAAAATTATGGACTGTTTTTGGATAGTCCATTTTCGAAATAGGCTAAAATGGTGTCCGTCCAATTTGGACCATGGGCAAAATTGGATGGACAACGTTGGACAATGGGTGGCCTATGGGCTACAAAAATCTAGGAAAAAATCGATTTTCCCGCCAAAAATATGAAAACACAATTCCCGCCAAAAATGTTAAAACACATTTTCCCGCCAAAAACGCGAAAACACAATTTCCCGCCAAAAATTATTGGTCCAAGGACAGATGATAGACATCCCATTTTTACATGGGCATTAATGGGTTTGGACGTTTATGGCACAATAGAATTGGACAATAATGGACGGACCGTTATGGACATGGACAGCCCATTTTGACACCTATACTTAATATGTAAAGTAAAGTATTGCCGTCCATGTCAGATTACTCGGACAATAACAGAGCTTATTTTATTTTGTTCTTTGTCTTGTTCATTTTGCCCTTCTTCCCTTTTCTTCTTCTTTGTCTTGACACCGGACCGCGAAAAAGGAATTCCACTCGCTTGTCCCTGACATGGACGTCTCAGATTGCGTTAGTATGGAATTCCTTTTTCGCCGTCCGGTGTCAACACTCGCTTGGAGAATTCAACGTTTTCAAATGTGGGTCCATAATTTGGAGTTTATTTCCTCATCTTTGTCTTAATTTTGCTATATATTCCCCCTTTCACTCGCATAAGCTAATGTTCTGGTTGCTTGACATTTTTGAGCTTTAGTTAACAGAAAGATTAGTTTTTTGAATCAAAGTGTGATTATGGGATCAAGTTGAGTTATAGTTTCCTCCAAAGGTTCCATAATTTATAGAGCTCTCATGAAGCTTTCATTTTCTGACACGTGTCAGTTAAGCCTTGTAATTTGGTGTGTGGTTAATTTCGCCCTTCGACTCATTGTTTTGGATAATTTTTAGCTAAATTGACTCGTTCTAATGATTGTGATATCTTCTTAATTTAGTTTTAGTTCTTGTTTGATTTGAATAATTCAACATTATCATTACAAGGGATGCATCTTTTCAGGATTTGAAGTTTGAATCCAGTTAAAATTGATCGGTTCATAGCTAAGAATTTTAGCTCTATTGTTTGGATTAATGGATTTTTAGTCGTCTTAATCACTAGTGTTACATGAGTATTATGAAGATAATTTTTTTAATAAAAAGTTCAAAGTTGATCATAATGATCTTTATCTAAGTTGAGCTTGCCCAAACTCTCTTAAAATCATGAATTGAGAAAATTTAGATTCTTCAATAAAGTTAGAGAACACAAGAAACTCAAAACTCTTAAAACCATTTCAAAATTGATGATGATCAGTACTGAGCTTATATGGTTACTCACTTCACAAGACCTCACTTTTGTTCATTTCCCGTAAAATACTCTTCGATATAAGACATCTATCACCTACATGACTCCAAAAGAATCTCAAAACATCATTATCCCCACCAAAAGAGGCACTCAGAGATTTATACAGTTTAGAGTTTACCATCAACCGTCGATTATACATTACATCGAACAAAGCAGAAGCTTCAGTGACCTTCCCTGTTCTCCAATATGCATACGCCATGGTCGTGTATATAACACTATCTCCCATTAAACTCTTCTTTTCCATTGATTCAAACAACACTTTGGCGTAATTCACCTGTTCTAACTTACAAATCCTTCTTATTAATCCTCTGTATAGAGCAATATCAGGACAAAGACCTCTCTTTTCAAATTCCTCTGGGAGTTTTGCGATTTCGTCTTGCTTGTTCTGGTTATAGAATCCATCCACGAGCCAAGAATAGGTCGAGTATCCTGGAGACAAGCCTTTCTCTAACATAGTAAACAGTTCCTCCTTTGCATTGTCTAGCTCCAACACTTTACAAAGCCCGTGAATCAATGCTTTGTGTGAATACATGTCCAGTTTTAGCCCTGATTCAATCATCTTCCTCTTTACCTTCACTGCAGATACCATATCTCCGATTTTGCTATACGCGTTGATCAAAGTATTGCAGGTTATATTATCAGGTTCTATCTTTTTCCCACTCATCTCAGTCAAAAGCTGGTTAGCTTCTCTTATTCTTCCATCTTCACATAGCTTACGTAAAATCGAGTTGTAAGTCACAACTCCAGGAGAAAACCCTCTTGACTCCATTACCTCACGTAACCTCAAAGCTTCATCTATATCATTCATTCTACAATATCCATCAATCAAAGTAGTATAAGTAACATGGTTTGCCGTAACAACACCTTTGATCTCTCGAAACAACCTCGTTGCTTCTCTCATTCTACCTTCTCTACAAAATCCATGTATGAGTGAGTTATAAGTAACAATATCAGGAGCAATCTCACTTCTCTCCATCCTATCTTGCATGGATAAAGCCTCGTAATGCATACCCTTTTTACAATACACCGAGATCAACGTGTTATAGGTAAAAAGATCAGGAAACACACCTTTTTCTTCCATCTCGTTCAACAATTTCTCGGCTTTCTCAGGATCGCCAGATTTAGAACAAGCATGGACCAAAACATTATACAAATGAATGTTAGGCACAACACCTAACTTAACCATCTTCTTGAAAATCTTCCAAACTGTATCAGTCAATCTCTCTTTCACTAAACTATTCAGTAACACAGTACAAGCTTGCAAATGAGGCATCAATCCACAATTCCTAATCTGCTCAAAAACCTCAATTGAATCATTGATCATCCCAGATTTAGCATAAAATATCATCAACCAGCTTAAAACGTGAGAGATAACTTCTGGGTCTTCTGAAACACTTCCAACCAAAGATCTCAAAACTAAAGGAGATGATAAAAGCTCTCTCTGAGACAATTTATCGAGCAGGTGGTGTGCAGTTTTGAAATGCTTGTGTTTTGTTAAAATCAAAATCATTTTCCAAGATGATTGTAAGCTATGTTTGCAGCTTGTTAATGAATCAGTCCAACTAAAGAAACTCCATGAAAGAGAAGGTCCACCATAACCAGAATACGAAGAAAGCTCGGCGATTACCTGAGTGATTATCGCTGATGTTAATAATCCCGAATCAACATTATGTTTCAGAATATTTTTCCAGTTTCCCTTCAATACAGCTCCACAGATACTTTGTGCAATTAGGGCTTCTCGATTTGCAGACGCCAAATTCACCATTGTTGTTGCTCAGGTGTTGTAACAGAGACGACTTAGAGGAGGCGTAAACCGGTTTGAAATTCCTGAGTAGAAGAACCAGCTGAAATATGTACGACCAGCGAAATAAAAAACGAACCGAATCGATTGTATTGTATATAACCGGGAATAAGCCGGTTTACAAGAAATACGTATATGTCCTCTTTTCTTGCTATTATTTACAACTTTATCCCTATGTCTGCTTCAGTTGAAAACCCTCAAAATCAAAAACCCTAATTTTAACATCGTCGTCGCTTGACTACTTCCGAGAGCGTCGACGCCGATAGTCCGCCGACAGAGTTATCACTAGAAAGAAAGAAGATGAAGGAGACGAGAAAGCTAAAGAAGAGAAATCTCCAAGACGGTAAGTTTTAATTTCTCTCGTTTTTTTCTTTTCCTCTTAGTTCGATTCTATCATCAGAATTTGTGTAGATTAGATTGTGTTCCTAGAGTTAACTAATTCAATTTGGAACGGCTTTGAACTCAATTACAAAGGGTTGAATTCCTCAAGTGTTATGTTGAAATTTTTTGTTTAATTGATGTGATGGTTAAATTCATTGCAGAAGAAACTGATGTAAAGAGAGTTGGAAAAATCCAGAGGAAGAAGAAAGAGAATGTGAGCAGTATCGATCCTCAGGCTACACTTCAAGGTGAAAGTTTTGGCTTTTGATATTTAGAAATTCTTAGTGTTATAAAATGTGTTCTGGTGTTGAGTTTAGAATCTTGTTTATTTCCTTACCAGCTAATTCAAGTGAGAAACCAAAAATAAAGAAGCTTGAACTGAAGAAGAAGAAGAAGATGGCTGAGGAAATAAATAGCTCTCCAGTTGATAGTAAGCTCAGTGAGAAGATGAAGAAGAGAAAATTGAAAGGAAGCAATGTTGATATAAGTAAACAATCTCAACCAAGGCTGGAAGGCGATTTTTTATTTTTATTTTTGGCAGATCTAGATAGGATACTACCCTGTTGTTAGATTCTGGTATTGAGTTTAGTATCTTTGGCTCTTGTTGTAGCTACTTTAGATGAGAGAGTCAAAGGGAAGAAGGGCAAAATGAACAAGACAAAGAAGAAAAGGAAGGCTGAGGAAATAAGTAGTGCTTCAGTTGATGATGAAGATGATCATTTGAAATGCGAAGGTGAGAGTTAGTTATTTTGTGTTCATTTCATCTTCCTTTAATCATTTGTATGAGGAACTTTAGCTAGTTTTAACTCCTAGTATACTATTTTATTTTGGAAGAATGTGAACTTTACTGTCTTATCTATATCTGTCATATGATGTTAATCTGATTTTTTTGTTAATGTTATTTATGTTTGACAGTTGATGGTGATAATGGAACTGAAATAAGAAACCGTAAGTTTGCTCTCACGAAGTATTTGGTAATTGGTGCAGTCATTGTGTGCTTGGGTTCTTTTTTAATAAAGTAATTTGTTTTCTTAAGACAAGTCTAAGAAATCAAATAAGAAGAAAAAGATGGACTTGACCTCTACAAAAGAGAATGAAAAGTCTTCAGATAAGATAAACGAAATTGAAGAGGAGGAAGATGTTTATCAAATTTCTTACAGGCGATGAGGATTGCTCAAAGGGAATGAAAAGTATGAACGATTGTCGTTTCTTTCATTATTAGCTCCATATGATTAGATAAGCCTGAAAACTCTTGTATCTGTTTTCTGCCATAAGTTGATGAATCCTCTGTGTAAACTGCAGAGTGGGTTACTGATTACTATAAGAGTAGACCTGGTTTGGACGAGCTGCAAGAGAGAATTGATGACTTCATGGCTGCTCATGAAGAACGCCTTGATCAGGTTCTTTTATATCTCCTACATTTTGAAGCATTTATGTCTATTGTCTACTGGTTACAGCCTTTTTTTTGTCTAATGCTGTAATATGTATTGAACAGGAGAAACAAACCCGAGAAGCTAAAGCTGCAGAAGGTGGATGGACTGTGGTCGTACATCACAAAGGAAGGAAAAAAACTACAGAAACTGAAACTGGAACAACCGTTGGATCTGTTTCTCAGGCTGCTTTGGAGAATAAGGTAGCTAAGAAGAAACAGAATGAGCCCGTCGCTCATGGTTTCTACCGTTTCCAAAGGCGAGAAGCACAACGCAATGGTAAGTCTTGGCTTTTCTACATTCAAAGCTTCAAAACATGGTTTGGGTCAGATTTTATACGAAACATGGTCTGTCCTGATTCTGATGATTGATTCCTGGCTTGTGTGTTTGTTGTTTGTTGACAGAATTATTGGCGCTTCAGAGTAAGTTTGAGCAAGACAAGAAGAGGATACAACAACTTAGAGCTGCTCGTAAGTTTAAGCCTTACTAAGAAACAAGGGATAGTTGCATGAGTTTTTATGGGTTTAGGCTGTCATGAAACTCAGGTGCGGTATGATGATGAATGTGTTCTTATGATCAATTTTTGGAATTGACAATTTCAGGCCGAGAAACAAAAAGAATATTAGATTGGATCAAACTTTTTAAATTGCATTTCTGTTAACTAAAGAGAAGAATTAAAAATTTGAAGGATATATATTAGATAATAAATGAGTAGCTATGGTTAAAAATACATACTAATTGTGAATTATTATTTTTACGATTCTATGGGGACACCGGACACTGCATTTTGTAATGTATTATGAATTTGTAGGCACTAAGATAACAATGAAGATTAACAGATTTATTTCTTTGACCTTTGTTTTCAATTATAACACATTGAATCATTAATCAACAAAAAGGTTGAACATAGTAAAAATAAATCCCCAGATCTAAATCATGCGAACAATGTATCACTTGATTCATTGAAACACTTGAGTTCCAGAAAAGAAAAAAAAACTATCACAAGACACTAATTTGGTTTTGCAATAAAATTAACGATATAACCAAACTAACATACGTAACTCTTCTTCGGGTAAAAAGAAAAAAGAAAAAAAAGCAACAAAAATTATTAAAAGACAAGAATAAACAAAGTAAGAAATTAAGTGCACTAATTTTGAGTTTAGGAGGAGGAGAGGCGTTGATGAGCATAAACAATAACCAAAAACACGGCAAGCCCAATAGAAACGTACAATGGGATTGTTGGCATAGCAGCGATAGTGGAAGAAATCAAGACAATAGCTGAGGCGACTCGATCCATCACGAAAGCCATTCTTGGATGCGTCCTTGCAAAGATCCAATTTGCTGCGATTAAGAGACAAAGGGCTACATTGAGGAGCAGAGACAGAAGCTGGACTCGGGAGGAGACGTTAATGGGATTTGCCACCTGTGCGAAGATTGCATTGAATTCAAGACCTGCCGTGAGGCAGTACCCAAGAGCCGTCCAGCTAAGTGTGTCCATACGATGAGGATCAGGTACATGGTTGGCGAGATCAGGTACATGGTTGGCGGGAGCTACATTGCGGGAAGGATTGCTCTGTTGTATTTGTGGAAGACGAGATGGTGAGGAAGAAGCTGGTTGTGGTTGTGACGGCGGTGGTACTTCAGTTGGTGGATCTATTGTTTCCTCACAGTTCTGGTTTGGTAAAACGAAGAACTGCATAAAGAAAGTGTAGAAAACTACGAAAGAGACCATTTTGTTTATAGAACTGAGATGATCTTGAAAATTCCTTATGCTCGGTTTTATTTATGGAGATGAGAAGCAGAGATGCGAGTGAAAGGGGGAATATATAGCAAAATTAAGACAAAGATGCACAAAGTCATTTGTATACTAAAAGATGCACATCCGAGACTAAAGTTTCGCGACTAAAAAAATTATGGACCCACATTTGAAAACGTTGAACTCTCCAAGCTCTGTATTGGGATGTGTAAATCCAATGTGTTATAATTGAAAACAAAGGTCAAAGAAATAAATCTGTTAATCTTCATTGTTATCTTAGTGCCTACAAATTCATAATACGTTGAACTCTCCAAGCTCTGTATTGGGATATGTGTAAATCCAAATCTTTCCTAATGGCATACGACAAAAAGAATATTCTTTCCTTTTTATTATTCCCGTTTGGTTACTTAGTTGATCATTCTTTAAAAATGGAAAATGGAATAATAATTAAAAATGGTTTCAATGAATTAAGTGATACATTGTTCGCATGATTCAATGTTTTTCTTTCCTTTTATGCTACTTTAAAGCATTTAAAGCATTTTGAATTTTAGCATTATAGTCGCAATCTTCTGTTCTTATCATTAAACAAAACAAACTAACTTTGTTTAAAGCATTTAAACTTTGATGTGTTTCAGTATTGGTTCTGTGTTTCAGTCTTTCACATACATACTGACATTTATGCTACTTTTAAGTCTTCTTTTTGTCGTATGTAATTCCTTTTTCGCGATTAGTGCTATATATTCATTTTGCTATATAAACAGAGCTTGGCCAATTTTCCAGGGACAAAGTTTAAATGCTTTAAACAAAGTTAGTATCTCACGAACAATATGGAGCCCATTTAACTTTGATGTGAATTCAACTTTGATGTGTCAAGGAAGAAAATAAAAATAAAAATAAAATAAAAGTCGGACTAGTGTAAAAATGAACAAATTTCGATAAGATAATAAGATAATAAATAACAAAGATTATAAATAACTCATAAATAACTTTTCTTATATAAAAAATTATTATGTTGTATTTTAAACTATTTTATTGTTATAATGTAAATAAATGTTTCATAAAATAAAACAAAATTTTCTATAAATTTTTAAATTATAAATATGCATAATTTTTATTTCAATAGTCGTATAGACTGTTTAAATATAACAATTAAGATTACTAATCATAAATTTAAATTTACGTTAATTGTTTATATAAGTGAATTCATCTATAATCTTTATTATTTATTATCAAAATAAATCTCTGAAGGATACGAAGAGAAGAGTGAGAAGAGATTCTCCGAGAAGAAATTTGTTAGTAGAAGATACTCACAACAACAAAACTATGTAATGAATCTCAATGGGGCTTCTACTTCTTCATCGTCCTTAAACCTTCGTTGTTTTGAGTCTTCTTTAGTACTCTTCGATGAGAAGTCGGAGACGAAAGACCCACCAAACCCTAATTACCAAACATCTCCGTCTTCGTGCCTAACAGAGCACACAAACCGCAAGAGGCGTGCTGTTTCACAGAGAAAGCGTACTGGTGGATTCAAGAAAGCAAAGATTGTTCCTTTTCTACGCACAGCCACAGAGGCACCGGAGTGGGTTTTTCAGGTGATAAGAGACATGAACGGTTATGTCGAAGAAGAACCGAGGTTGTTCTTTGAGAGATATCTGTCCGTGAGTGATGTCAAGTCAAGTCTGAGCCGTCTCTTAATCCCTTTCAAGAAGCTAATCAGAAACGACTTATTGACGAATGCAGAGTCTCGAGCTATGGAGAATAGAGAAGACGAAGAGAATACTGGTGTGGGAACAATTCTAGTGAATCAAAGGTCTGAAAAGTGGGGTTTGCGTTTAAAGATATGGTTCATGGAGAAGAAATACTCTGGAAAAGGAACATTGAACTACATTTTGAATTGGGGTTGGAATGACGTCGTCAAAGGTAACAACTTGATAGAGAATTGCAAGATCAGTCTTTGGACTTTTAGGTGCCGTGGAGTACTCTGCTTTGCCCTTGGAATCGAGTAGCTCTCTGACAATGTTTCACTACTTGTCTATTCAAACATTTTAACTTGATTCAGGTGATTGTAGATGTTTTTGGTCTAGTTAACTTCTTGCAAGTGTTAAATTGATTAACAGTATTAAGGTTTTACTACGATTGTGATGTTACACTTTGCTTTGTTTTCTCTGTTCTAATATAAGTAAACTTGTCCCTTCTTGTTGTTTCAGATCTTTAACATACTTTGAACATTGTCAGAGAGTCTGGTTTCTTCTTGTTTTGTCTAATTTAGTTTCTGCATTGATCAATAACTTTGGTTTCTTATAGTCTGTATCTCAAAGTCTAAAGCTATGTGTGTTTGGTACATTCCATTAAACTGCTCAAATACAATAAAAATCAGGGTTGCGAATCAGATTTTAATTCAGTATTAAAAGCAAAACGACAAAATTGGGAATAGGCATGACCATGGTTACGGTTACGGTTACTTAACCACCAGTTATGGTTATAATTTTTGCTTAACCTTAACCATTTAATATACGGTTAAAACGGTTACGGTTAAAAACAGTTACGGTTAAAACGGTTATGGTTATATACAGTTAAATTAATATTCTTGACGTTTTTGAAAAAATGAATTAAATCTCTATTAAAAAAGCTAGATATGATATATCAACTAATATTTCTTACTATAATTAAATTTTTATATATTTTGTTCAATTTTTAAAACAGTTACGGTTAGAATTTTATGGTTAACCAACAATTTTTATGCGGTTACGGTTAATTAGCAGTTACGGTTAATAATCTACGGTTAACCATAAATATATATATTTTTATGGTTAACGGTTATGGTTTTTAACTATTTTATACGGTTATAGTTGAATATGGTATAGTTACGATCCGAAATACGGTTACGGTTAGATTTTGGCCATGTCTAATCAGGAACAGTATTTGTTGCAAATACAGGTTTATTTTTTAGAAGAATTCTTTGGGTTCACTAGGCACCTTCAGGCTTCAAAAAGTAACCCGTTGGGCCCATTGGCCCATTTATCAGCTTTAAAAAATAACAGATCTTAGCAGTAGCATGGCTAGACACGTGTCAGCTTCAAAGCATAAGTCATCTTCAACACCCGACACCTGTCAAACATCCATTGGATCTCATAACTCTACGCCTCGAAAACAGTTTTTAATTATTATTCCATTTTCCATTGTATCAGATTCAGTTCTTTCGTATTCCCATTTGCAATTCGAATCAGATCTTCAAACGAAAAAAGGTAAGCCTCAAATCTCTCTATCTTTAATCTTCGTTCAATCTAGCTCTCGTTTGTGTAGATGTGATGTTTGATTGTATCATTCTGGAGATCGATCTGATATCTTCGCTAAGTTTCGCTGTTCTTATCGCTGTTTCTGTAAAAAGTATGAATGTGTTCTTAATCCGTGAAGAACATGAATTGATTTGGCTTAGATTTGATTCAATTTTTGATTGATGTTACCGTTTTAGTAAAGCGAAACTGTATTTGCTTTGTTGGATTTGTGAAGAACACGATTGATTTGGTTTAGGTTTGATTCAGTATTTTTTACTATGTTAGGGTTCTTAATCCGTGAAGAAAATGATTGTGTAGATGTTAATTTTAGGTTATTGTTTTTGCTTTTGTAGGATTTGATCTATATTGTTGAAAAATCGAAAGATGTCGACTGAATCATCACGAGAAGAGAATGTTTACATGGCGAAATTAGCTGAACAAGCTGAACGTTACGAAGAAATGGTTGAATTCATGGAGAAAGTTGCTAAAACTGTTGATGCTGATGAACTCACTGTTGAAGAGAGGAACCTTCTCTCTGTTGCTTACAAAAATGTGATTGGAGCGAGAAGAGCTTCGTGGAGAATCATTTCTTCGATTGAGCAGAAAGAAGAAAGCAAAGGGAACGATGACCATGTTGCTATTATCAAGGATTACAGGGGGAAGATTGAAACTGAGCTTAGCAAAATCTGTGATGGGATTTTGAAAGTTCTTGAAGCTCATCTTATTCCATCTGCTTCGCCAGCTGAATCTAAAGTGTTTTACCTTAAAATGAAGGGAGATTACCATAGGTATCTTGCTGAGTTTAAGGCTGGTGCTGAGAGGAAAGAAGCTGCTGAAAGCACTCTGGTTGCTTACAAGTCTGCTTCGGTTAGTGATTCTTTTACTTAATAATTGTTACAACAATTTCAATGTTATCTTGTTTCTGTGGTTATGATTGATTTTGTTATTAATGCAGGACATTGCCACTGCTGAGTTAGCTCCCACTCACCCGATAAGGCTTGGTCTTGCACTCAACTTCTCTGTGTTTTACTATGAAATCCTTAACTCGCCTGATCGTGCTTGCAGCCTCGCAAAGCAGGTTTGTTTGATTTGCTTCATGTGAAATTTTGAACTTTTGAAAACTTCATCTCACTGAATGAGTTTTTTGTTTTTTCCCGGCTGTGTAGGCTTTTGATGATGCTATCGCTGAATTGGATACATTGGGTGAGGAATCATACAAGGACAGTACACTGATTATGCAGCTTCTTAGAGACAATCTCACTCTCTGGACTTCAGACATGACTGTAAGCATCTACACAATATAGAATGATCATTGTTTACTATATTCATAGTTCTTGATTCGACATAGTTTTGAGCTTCTTAGTTCTGAAATTGACATGATCGATTCTTTTTTATCGGTAGGACGAAGCTGGAGATGAGATTAAGGAGGCATCGAAGCCCGATGGTGCGGAGTAAAACTGAAGAAGAGGAAGTCATTTTATAAAGTTAGCAACTTCCTAGATGGTTAAGCCCAATGTGATAATCTGAGTGAAGGATAATAAAGCTCAGGATTCTTATAAGGAACTCAGTTTTATTGTTGTTTGTTTTGTTTGGAAACAATTTGAAAACTACTTGCGATTGATTCCTTCTTTAGTTTCCTCCAAATTTCCGTTTCTCCTTTTAATGAAATCAAAACTTGGTTATCTGTGAGAATGTCTTATTTTCGATTTCTTGGTTCTAGATTTGGGTGTTTTAAAGTATTATGCAGTATGATAATTATAATCTGTTTAAAACATGCTTAAATCTTGGCAATCCCTGAACCTGTGATGCATATGAGAGAGTCTTATCCTAAGCAATTGTATTGTTTTTTTTTTGAAAAATATATTTAACAACTATGATAAAACTATAAATAGAAAATTATCAATGTAAAGAGTTATATCTCATGCTTAGAGCATCTTTAAAAGCAACTTTCAATTTTCATTTCTGAAGTTTATCCTCTCCAAAACAGTAAACCTCAAAATTTTCTTTCCAATGCTCTTGTAGTCTTGTTTATCATTTTATTCCCTGAAATTTTATATCTTGTAAAATTTTACACTATAAGAATCCTTGATTCATTAATTTTTTTCTTATGAGTGAGTTTAGTAGTTTAAGTACTGCGATTAGTAACTAATTATAGCCGTTGAAAAGAGTTTCAGTTTCACATCACGAATCACGATCAAACTTAAAGAACGACGTCGTTTCAGAATTGACACATACCAAATGAACCGACGAATCTCATCATGAGATGGTCTCTCTATTATTCCAATTGAACCGGTTCTCGAATCCTTCCAATTAAACCGGCTGTTGATTTCTGATTATGTTGTGTCGATTTTGAGGCCTCGTCGTCTAGGGCTAAACACTTGATCATTCGGTAGGATTATTGTCAGAGTTTAGAGCATTCAAGAAGAAACAAAATCACGCTTGATTGGTTTGTTCCACGACATGGTTCGATCACGTCCCTTGCCTTCCGTCATTTGATTTCTTTCATAAACTTATTTGCTTCGTCTACAGGGGAGTTCTGCTTTACCACATTGTTCTAGTACTTTAAACCATCTCATAAGTTAAATTACAACACAAATTTTGGATTTAGATTTTTTTTTGTTTTTCTGTTTTAATAAGAAAATTAATTTGATGTATACAGTAAAACCTCTATAAATTATAGTGATATATAGTGATATTTTATTAATTTATAGTGATATTAATTTATAGATAAATTAATAAATATTATTTTATACTATAAATTAATATTTATTAATTTATACAGATTTTTTGTCAAAAATTAAAAATAAATAAATTAAAAAATTTTGATCTAAATAAAATTAATGTATTGAATGTTATAAATTTTAATATTTTTAGACTTGAAAGTTTAAAATTTAAAAGAAAATTAACTTATTTTGATAATAAATAACAAAGATTATAGATGAATTCACTTATATAAACAATTAACATAAATTTAAATTTATGATTAGTAACCTTAATTGTTATATTTAAACAGTCTATACAACTATTGAAATAAAAAATTATGCATATTTATAATTTAAAAATTTATAGAAAGTTTGTTTTATTTTATGAAACATTTATTTACATTATAACAATAAGATAGTTTAAAATACAACATAATATTTTCTTATATAAAAAAAGTTATTTATGAGTTCTAACATAAATTCATAAAAACAAAATTATATTTTCTTTATATATATATATATATATATGAAAATTTACATGATTATTAATTTATGTTATTAATGGGACCATATATTTACATAGAGATTCTAAAAAAATTATTACCTTATTATCTTATCGAAATTTGTTCATTTTTACACCGGTCCGACTTGGGACCAACAAATTTTATTAATTTATAGTGTTTATTAATTTATCTAGTATTAATTTATAGACGTTCTACTGTATATCCAATATAAATTCATATCTTACAAAACGATAGCACATTGGCTAAATCTCTTCTTAAACTTGAGGAATTTTCGGGTGTAAAGCCCGGCAGGGGAAAATATTTTAATTTGGAATTTTGTCGATTTTTTAACGTTTTAATAAGAAATTAATTTGATGTATATATTCAATATAAATTCATATTTTACCAAAAGCTCCGCTGTAGCACATTGGCTAAATCTCTTCAAAAACTTGAGGAATTTTTCGAGTTCAAAGCCCGGCAGCGGAAAATATTTTAATTTGAAATTTTGTCTTTTTTCTTTTAATCAGAAATTATTTTGATGTATATATCCAATATAAATTCATATTTTACAAAAAGATTCTTTGTAACACATTGGCTAAATCTCCTCTCAAACTTGCACAATTTCCAGGTTCAAAGCTTGGTAGCAGAAAATATTGTTATATAGATTTTTTAATATTTTAATAAGAAATTAATTTGATGTATATATACAATATAAAATCATATTTTACCAAAATCTCCGCTGTAGGACATTGGCTTAATATCTTCTCAAACTTCAGGAATTTCCAGGTTTCGAGCCCCGCAATGAAAAATATATATATATATTTTTTTTTGTATTTTTTTCTGTTTTAATAAGAAGTTAATTTGATGTATATATCTAATATTAATTCAAATTTTACCAAAACCTCCATGTAGCACATTGGCTAAATCTCTTCTCAAACTTGAGGAATTTGTGGGTCCAAAGCCTGGCAGCGGAAATTTTTTTTATTTTTTATTTTGTTTTTATCTATTTTAATAAGTAATTAATTTGATGTATATATCCAATATAAATTCATATTTTACCAAATGCTCGGTTGTAGAACATTGACTAAATTTCTTCTCAAACTTGAGGTATTTCCGGGTTCAAAGCCCTGCAGTAGAAAATATTCTTATTTTTGTTTTGTTGTTTTTTTCTATTTTAATAAGAAATTAATTTGATGTATATATCTAATATAAATTCATATTTTACCAAAAGCTCCATGTAGCACATTGGCTAAATCTCTTCTTAAACTTGTAAATATTTTTTTTTTTTTTTTTTTTCTATTTTAATAAGTAATTAATTTGATGTATATATCCAATATAAATTCATATTTTACCAAATGCTTGGTTGTAGAACATTGACTAAATTTCTTCTCAAACTTGAGGAGTTTCTTTTTTATTTTGGTATTTTTCTATTTTAATAAGTAATTAATTTGACCTTACTTAGAGACTCCTCAATCAAGTCTATCTTATGGTGTATTGAATAAAGGAGTTTTACCAGTTTCAAACCCATCAATCCTGTTTATGATCGAAACTATGATGAACTATTATTCTAAGAGGAATCAGGATTCATGCTAATGAACCAAACCTTAAGAGAGGCTAACTAGATCAGGTGTTTGATCATAAAGAATGCCAAGAGCTTTACAACTTGAGAAAAGACAATGAGGAAGCTTATCAATCATTAATTGGACCGAAATGGCTTAATATAAGACCAAGTCTTGAAACGTTTCAAGTCCTTTTTGGCATCTTCTTGTTCTGGCTTTGGTCGATGAGCAAGAACCCTAATGCAAATGCTGGTCTCTGCACCAATCAGTTTGTTTGAGAATTCAGAACTTTAATGTAATATGGTAATATCACATGGGAAAAACTAATTAACTTACAGTTCCTTCAACTGTAGGATTTGGTTTATGAAGAAAGCTCTCATTAAATTACTAAATGAGACAAAATGTGAATAGTCCATAGTCACGGCAAACAGAGCCCAGGAGCTAAGGGCTACAAGAGGAATTGCAGAGTGATGCAGAGTAGAATGAAGTGTTTCAGTGACAAACATGAAATCAAGTCATCAAGATGAGGTAACTAAAGCAATACAATACTTACTAAAGTAGACCAATACAAATAAGAAACCAGAACTATGACAAGATTTCTGTTCAAACGATAACAAAACAACAGAAGCTACTAATAATAGATGAGATAAACTCAACAAAACTGTAAAGATTACAACCCTAGTAAAACCTTAATTTTGTTTATATAACTTTTCCAACAAGTTACTTGACCAAATGGCTGTGCAATATAAGATCAATCAAGTTAAAATGTTTCAATAGACAGATGAAACATTAATTATCAGAGAGCAAGATAAGGTCTACACTATCCCAAGGGCAAAGCAGAGTACTCCACGGCACCTGAAAGTCCAAAGACTAATCTTGCTCTTCAGTTTCAAGTTGTTACCCTTGACGACGTCGTTCCAACCCCAATTCAAAGCGTAGTTCAAGGTTCCTTTTCCAGAATCCTTCTTCTCCATTGACCATATCTTAAAACGTAAACCCCACTTTTCAGATCTTTGATTCACAAGAATCGTTCCCACACCAATATTGTCGTCGTCTAAGTCTTCTTCATCTTTCCCCATGGCTAAAGACTCCGCACTCGTCAAGAAGTCGTTTCTAATTAGCTGATTGAAAGGGATTAAGAGACGGCTCTGACCTAAATTGACATCACTTGCGGTCAGATCTCTCTCAAAGAACAGCCTCGGTTCTTCTTCGACATCACCGTTCATGCCTCTTATCACCTGGAAAACCCACTCCGGTGTCTCTCTTGCAACACGTGGAAAAGAAGCAATCTTTGCTTTCTTGAATCCACCCTTGTTCTTTCTCTGTTTCACTGCACGTCTCTTGCGGTTTGTGTTCTCTGTTAGGCAAGAAGACGGAGATGTTTGGTAATTATGGTTCGTCTCCGTCTTCTCATACTCAGCCTTGTTGTAATCGAAGGGTACTAAAGAAGACTCAAAATAACGAAGGTTGAGATGCGATGAAGAAGTAGAAGCCCCATTGAGATTTTTCACATAGTTTTGTTGAAAGTATCTTCTCCTAACAAATCTCTTCTGGGTCTTCTCGCTCTCTTCTTCTTCAGAGACAATCTTGGATCTGCCTTTCTTTGCACGTTGTTCTTCATCATACACCACAGGCTCAGATTCAGAACTAGGGTTCTGTGTCTCGCAATCAATAGGCATCTTGTTAAGATCGAGAAGTAATGAAGAAGAAGTAGAAGCACCATTAGGGTTTTCTTGTGTGTATCTTCTCTTTACCAAAGACGATCTTGTTTTTCTCGGGAACAGATAGAATATTCTCTTATGGCTTTCTTCTACAGAGTGATCAGTTTTGTGGAATTTGGATTCTTCTCCTTTCTCGGAAAGAAGACGACGTTGATCTTCTTCATATACCATAATCGCAACATCCACAAGCATACAAAATCTTGACCACTTCTCCTCCGCCGAATCCGTGAGATGATCATCTTGATTCATACTCATTGTGATCGAATTGAATTCTGAGAACGAAAGCTTGAGGAGCAAGGAAATTAGATAGAGAGATACAGAGAGAAACTGAATGAAAATGAGAAAAAAGATCGAGTCTCTTGCCTTAAATGCTTACATAAAAATTTAGGGCTTTTTATGTTTTCCTTTTTTCACTGTTTTTCCATTTTTCCTCTGAGTTTAGTGGTCTAAGTACTGTGATTAGTAACTAATTCTAGCCGTTGTGATCAAGTTAGCTTATAGTTTACATAGATCGACAGCTAACGTTACAAATAATTACGATTTAGTCCCTGTTTCAGTATTTCCTTTTTCCTAGAGTGCGAAGCTATGAATTTTAGAAAGTTTCTTTGTCCTTTCATTTCAGTTTGACTGGTTAACATTTTCTTTTTCCTTCAAAAAAATATTATGTATATAATTTTATTTTGAATGCACATAATAAGGATTTTTACACTAAAATATGTGATATATAATTGCATAAAAATAGTTGATGAAAAACAAACAAAACTTGTGTCTATTAGAATTGTCCCATATCGGTTGGATGCTTGAGTAATGTGGTTCTTGTAAAGTACGTGGTAACCCTCTACTCTTGAGATAGTTTTTGGGCATGAGTTAGGCACATTACTAATAGTGTCCAAGTCTTGAAACGCTTATTGACCAAGCTTTCACATAATTTCACAGAAAACTCTAAAGTTCTGGTTCAAAACTCGGCAACGGAAAATCTTTTTATTTAAATTTGATTTTATATGTTTCAATAAGAAATTTAGTTGATATATATATCCAATATAATTTTATATTGTACCAAAAGATCTGATGTAGCACATTGGCTAATTATGGATGGAACTTCCAAAATTTTTTGGGTTCCAAGCCCAGTAGTGAAATTTTTTATATAAATTTAGTTTATTCTCTTTAAATAAGAAATTAAGTTGATGTATATATCAAATATAAATTCATGGGTTCTCAAAGGATTTGCTGTAACACATTGGCCAAACTTTCCAAAAAAAAACTTTGAAGTTCGTGATTTAAAGCCTGACAGCGAATTTTTTTATATTTAAATTTAGTTTTATATGTTTCAATAAGAAATTTAGTTGATGTATATATCTAATATAATACTATATTATACCAAAATATATGTTGTAGTACATTGGTTAAACATGGATGTAACTTTCAAAAAATTTGGGTTCAAAGCCGAGCAGCTAAAAAATATTTTTATATAAATTTAGTTTATTCTCTTTCAATAAGAAATTAAGTTGATGTATATATACAATATAAATTCATAATTTATCAAAAGATCTGTTGTACCACACTGGCCAAACTTTCACATAATTTCTCCGAAAACTCTGATGTTCCGGATTCAAAGCCTGGCAGCGGAATTTTTTTAATATAAATTTAGTTTTATATGTTTTAATAAGAAATTTAGTTGATCCAATATAAAGTTATTGATCAATGGGTCACTTTTTGACTATGATGCACGGGGACGGCATTTGGTCGCCGTCTCACGTCTCTGGTACGTCTCGGAGATGGGTGCCTGATGGGGACAGCAAGGAAACGTCCCCACGACGTCTCGGTGAAAGCAGGGACGGGAAGACAAAGACGGATACGGGTGCGAACTGGTCTAGGGACGTTTCATGGACGTTTTTAAACAAAATTAGGAAATTTAACAATTTTAAAAAATAACTGAAACAACAAAAAAAAGAAATAATGTGAATATTAATAATTAATTAGGTTTTGCTATTGAAACATCTCTGATCTCTCACTTTGTTTCACGACTTTTCATCTCTGATCTACTATGGAACCCAAGTTTTGGTGGGCTAACTTTGGTGCTCAAACTCCTCTCCTTCAGACTTTGGCTTTTAAGGTACTTGGACAACCTAGTTCTTCTTCTTGTGCTGAGGGTAACTGGAGTACTTATTCATTCATTAACTCACTTAAAAGAAACAAGTTGACTACAAGGCGTGCTCAAGACTTGGTTTACATCCACAACAATCTACGTCTTTTGTCAAGGAATGCTGGTGAATATAATGATGAAAAGACCAAGAAGTGGGATGTTGGTGGAGATGAATTTGATTCTATGGAAGATATAGGATTCTTGGAGTTTTCGAACCTTATTTTCCTTGTTTTAAGATATTAAACCAAATTATTCTTTTATGTTAAGACTTATATTTATAATTCAAAGGTATCTTTCTTATAGATTTATTGAAGTACCTCTTAAGTACCCGTATCTATAAAATATTTACTTTGCCATTTTCCGTCCCCGTTTCCGTACCCGTTTTTTGTTCCCGTACCCGTTCCAGTGCTACTTAGCTTTTTGAAGCCTGAAGGTGCCAGTAGTAGTCATTTTATAAAGTTAGAAACTTATGAAGTGAATCTGAGTGAAGGATTCTTATAAGAAACAGTTTTTATTGTTGTTTTGTTTGGAAACAATTTGAAAACTACTTGTGATTATTAAAATAAAACATACGAATTAATGTAACTTTATTCAAAGCTATATAGATTAGTATAGATTATATACTTGAAAAATAAACCTGTATTCGCAATTCTTGATATTGTCATGCATATTGCTTTTAATACTGACCTAAAATCTGATTCACGACCCTGATTTTTATTATATTTGAGCAGTTTAATGGAATGTACCAAACACACATAGCTTTAGACTTTGAGATACAGACTATAAGAAACCAAAGTTATTGATCAATGCAGAAACTAAATTAGACAAAACAAGAAGAAACCAGACTCTCTGACAATGTTCAAAGTATGTTAAAGATCTGAAACAACAAGAAGGGACAAGTTTACTTATATTAGAACAGAGAAAACAAAGCAAAGTGTAACATCACAATCGTAGTAAAACCTTAATACTGTTAATCAATTTAACACTTGCAAGAAGTTAACTAGACCAAAAACATCTACAATCACCTGAATCAAGTTAAAATGTTTGAATAGACAAGTAGTGAAACATTGTCAGAGAGCTACTCGATTCCAAGGGCAAAGCAGAGTACTCCACGGCACCTAAAAGTCCAAAGACTGATCTTGCAATTCTCTATCAAGTTGTTACCTTTGACGACGTCATTCCAACCCCAATTCAAAATGTAGTTCAATGTTCCTTTTCCAGAGTATTTCTTCTCCATGAACCATATCTTTAAACGCAAACCCCACTTTTCAGACCTTTGATTCACTAGAATTGTTCCCACACCAGTATTCTCTTCGTCTTCTCTATTCTCCATAGCTCGAGACTCTGCATTCGTCAATAAGTCGTTTCTGATTAGCTTCTTGAAAGGGATTAAGAGACGGCTCAGACTTGACTTGACATCACTCACGGACAGATATCTCTCAAAGAACAACCTCGGTTCTTCTTCGACATAACCGTTCATGTCTCTTATCACCTGAAAAACCCACTCCGGTGCCTCTGTGGCTGTGCGTAGAAAAGGAACAATCTTTGCTTTCTTGAATCCACCAGTACGCTTTCTCTGTGAAACAGCACGCCTCTTGCGGTTTGTGTGCTCTGTTAGGCACGAAGACGGAGATGTTTGGTAATTAGGGTTTGGTGGGTCTTTCGTCTCCGACTTCTCATCGAAGAGTACTAAAGAAGACTCAAAACAACGAAGGTTTAAGGACGATGAAGAAGTAGAAGCCCCATTGAGATTCATTACATAGTTTTGTTGTTGTGAGTATCTTCTACTAACAAATTTCTTCTCGGAGAATCTCTTCTCACTCTTCTCTTCGTATCCTTCAGAGACAATCTTGGCTTTTCCTTTCTTTTTGTGTTGTTCTTCATCATACACCACAAGCTCAGAACTAGGGTTTTGTGGATTCTCTGCCTCGGAATCAGTGGGGATCTTGTTAAGATCGAGAAGCAATGAAGAAGAAGTAGAAGCACGATTAGGGTTTTCTTGTGTTTTTCTTCCCTTTACCAAGGACGACCTTGTTTTTTTCGGGAAAAGATAAAAGATTCTCTTTTCTTCTACAGAGTCATCATCAGTCTTGTGGAATTTGGACCCTTCTCCTTTCTCTGAAAGAAGACGACGACGTTGATCTTCTTCATATACCATAATCGCAACATCCGCAAGCATACAAAATCTTGACCACTTCTCCTCCCTCGAATCAGTGAGATGATCATCGTAACTCATCATTATGATCGAATTGAAAAATCAAGTTCTGAGAACGAAAGCTTGAGGAGCAAGGAAATTAGATTGAGAGAAACTGAATGAAAATGTGAAGAAGACTGACTCTCTTGCCTTAAATAAGTCCACTACGATTTAGGGCTTTTTATTTTTTCCATTTTTTTCCCTTGTTTCCATTTTTCCATTTTGAGTTTAGTAGTTTAAGTATTGTGATTAGTAACTAATTATAGCCGTTGTGGCCAAGTTAACATTTTGTTAATATGTGGGATAGGTAACGTTATAATTACGATTTAGCCCCTATTTTAATATTTTCTTTTTCGGAGTGTCCTAAATAATGTAAAATTTAAGGTACGAATATCCAAATTTAAAATTTCTAAGAATTTGTCTTTAAAAAAAGAAATATCCCAAATAATGTAAAATTACGATTTAGTCCTTATCTTTGTATTTCCTTTTCCGAAGGCTGAGAAGTGGTCAATATGAATAGTATTGCCTCAAAACCTCATTTTTGTCTTATACATCTTTATTTACAAAATAGTTCTTAAACTTCTATATATTTTATACATACATGTTTTTATTTAATACTTAAAAAATTCAACATTAATTTTATAACTTAAAATAAAATTAAATATAAATTAGTTTTAGTTAATCAAAAATACGAAATAGTATTTATAAAATGGAAAATAGAATAACATAAGCAACAATAAAATTAAAATACATAATTACTACTAAACTAAAGATTAAAAAAACAAACAAACTTAAAACATCATAGCATAATGACTTCAAAATAAACTCAAGACAACATATATAAATGACTTAATGATCTGGTAAACCGGTTCCAGATCCACTAAGATCATTAAATTTATTGATTTGCTTTAAAAATAAAAATTGTGGATAAAATTTGTAAGTTTGTAAAATTAAGGATGTTATTGAAAACTAATAATAAATAGTAGGAATCTAATATACTTGGAATATTCTTTTTGAGGGGAAAAATAAGAGAAACCATTGGAAAAAACTTAAACTCATTTTAAGTTTACATCATTTTGAGGGAAAAAGTGATGTAAACCATTGGAGATGCTCTAATAGCACTGCATGACCTAAAAAATAAATTTAATTAACAAAATAATTATGAGCTATAATAACTTGTCTAAGAGCAAAATGAAATGACATTTGAGTCTTTCGTCTGATTTCATGTCATTTATCTATATTTTATGTTATTTTAAAAAAACCGTTGTTATTTCTGTTTTCCTTCTTTTTCAGATATATGTGACTTATTCTTTTTTTGGTCATGCTAACACGATTTTTTAATATGTCATGCTATTATTTTTTGAAACATGTTATTTTCAAAAAGTACAATACATTTTTCAAACTCCGAAGTATTTTTCAGATGTTACATCTTTTTTGTTTTGTTCATGCCATTTTTCAAAATAACCACTTTTGCAGAATCAATTGGAAGGATACTTTTGTTATTTTATTATACTGTGGACGTGAGCCCATAGTTATTTACCTAAATTTTCTGCTCCAGAGTCATTTTCCTATACAATATCTAGATTTTGATTGTTTTGCAAATTAGCCCATTTAACTTTGCCTATTTTTAGCTGGCATAATTTATTTGGGGTTTTCATCCAAAAAAAAAAATTATTTAGGGTATCTACCATTTTATTCATAATAACCAGTTTCTTTTTTTGTTACTTAAAATCTTACTGATATTAATTATTCAATAATTTTTCGATTCATCAGAATCATATTTTTCCAAAATATATTACATCATTATTTAAATGAAAGTATGAAAATTATATACATTATCTGTTGACAAAAAATAATTGCACATCATTATTCAATTTCAAGACAAGAACGTCGTCATTTCAGTAATTGAGACACACCAAGTGAACCGACATAATTTATGGGTTCAAAGCCCGGCAGTGGAAAATGTTTTTATTTAAATTTAGGTTTTCATGTTTCAATAAAAAATTAAAATAATTTATATATCCAATATCAATTAATATTCTATTATAGCACAATGGCTAAAGATAAGATGATATATATATCCAATATCAATTCATATTCCATAATTTCTGAGTTGAAAGGCTAAAGGCTGGCAGCAGAAAATCTTTTTATTACTTGAAGTGTGTGACGAGAAAAAAAAAATTATAAACCAAAATGTGGGAAGAATTCAATATAATTTTCTCAATATGCTATACCACAAACCAAAGAACTCTTCTCGTTTACAAATACTCAAATTCAGCTTTTCACTACATCACACACACACACATGTCTACTTATACAGTTTGATGTCTTGATGATGACACACTAAATGAGAGAATAGACAACATCATCATATGTTGGAAAGTCTAATGGTCCATCCCCAAGGAGTAGCAGAGAAGTCACAATAACCGCAAGAAAGATTGTGAAAATCAGAAATGATTTACACGGATCAGCGCTGTTCTGTTTCTCTGGTCCAACTGTCACAATACCTTCTTGTCTTTCACTTCCTCTTTCAAGTTGAAGCATTGGACAAGTGAAGAATCCATACACGATCCCAGCTATAAGTGCTCCCAGATTTGTCCTGTCATGACTCATAAGTTAGAAAGCAACACACAGTAACCTTGACAAAGATGTTCTTGTATAAGTCTAGTGAAGGACTTTTGTAACTAAGCCTAGGATGTGATACAGGGAATTATAGCTTCACCAGTTCAGTAACAGAGCTTACTTTGGTTAGTTGAGAGCTGAAGGTTTTAAAGGAGAGTTTAGAGAATTGGTGAGGAAATATGGATTTGATTTAGAGACTCTTTCGTTAATCAAGTCTAGTCTACGTTGTAGATCTTTGGTCGATTGAAAAAAGAAAAGTTTACTACTTATCAAACAAAATTTCAAACGAAATTATGATGGAGAATTCAAAGAACTATATGAATCGAACTTAAGAAGAGGCTGCTAAGATTAAGTGTTTAGTTGAAAAGAATGCCGAACAAGAAACAACTAGCAGAAGAAATGTTTATGGATATTGGAAGCTTACCAGTCATCAATTGGACCGAAATGGCTTAATATAAGACCAAGTCCAGACATTATAATGGCCTTCTGAAACAAGTCCTCATATTCATCGGTTTTGATCATCTCCTTGTTCTGGTTCTGGTCAATGAGCCAAGCTCCTATTAATGCAAATGCTGGTCCCTGAACCGACCCATATATGCAAGATGATTGATAACAATAATGGATAGTACAATTTAGTTGTATCACATGGGAATAAATACTGAACTTACAGTTCCTCCAACTGTAGGATCTGGTGTATGAAGAAAGCTCATGAAATTACCACAGACTCCTCCGAGGATGTAAATGAGACAAAATGTGAAAAGTCCATAGTCACGACAAACTTTTGGTCCAAAAGTAAGCAGAGCCCAGGAACTAAGGGCTACATGAGGAATTCCAGAGTGCTGCAGATGTAAAATGGAAGTGTTTCAGCGGCAAAAAGGGAAATTACATGAAACCAAATGTGGTACACTAACAGATGCAACGAAATGAGGAAACTAGAGTGATATATAATTATGATTTTGACAATATTGTTAACGTATTTAAAATCTCTGGCTGTTTTTGGACAAGGGTGTTTTTGAAACAGTAAAGAATGGGAGAACAGACCCAATTTGTTGGTCTTGTACCAGAAACATGGGTGTGACCAGTCTCCACCATTCTCCAGCCATGATTAGATCATTTATCTTTGCTCCATACAAAAGTGGGAGTGATAAGAGTCCCATATCGTTATTCCTAACTGGAGCTGCTGCTTCAAACAAGCACACTCCAACATTTATGGATGCTAATATGCTCCTGCATTTCCAAAAGGAGACAGAAACGAAAGAGGTGATTAAGCATCAATAAGAACTATGTTGCATCAAAGACAATCAAGAAGTGATTAAGAGATTTTACACAGCATAGAAGTTCAATGTATCTTCTGATTGATCATCATCATCATCGAGCTGCTGGAAAGAGCTATTATTGCTTTCAATATTAGTCTTCCTTATTTTGCTTGGTACTGAACCGCCTTCTGATTTTACAAGGTCCAAGGTGGATGAGACTAGTCTTTTAGAATTTGCATCTGATAATCAAATAAGTGAGCATTAACAAGAGGAATGCCGCAAAGATCAAGCAACAAGACATCGAATTCAAGATAATCGTAATATTATACCTTTTCGGAGTTTGTCAAGATAAACACTCAAAGATTTCAACTCTTCATCCACATTAACTTCAGCTTTTCGATCCATTTCATCTCCGCTTGAGATAGAAGGCTTCTCATCATCATCGCTTTGAAGTTTCCCAAAGTAAGAATCCAACAGTTGAAGTCTCTTCTTGGTAACCTTGGTCTCTGATGACGCCCTAACCAAACATAACTTTCCTCTTGGTGAAAGACAATACGGGACTGATTTTATATGACTCTTCATCCTACAATCCCTGCCAAGCGTGATTGCTTCAGCCATTGTTCTATGTTTGAGACCATTACTGCTACCACCACCAGACGAAAAACGTCTTAACCCATTTGAATCAAACAATACTTCTCCTTTACAGGGGATTTCATGGTGAAGAGGAAACAGAGCCATCGCCAAGTTCTGTTCATTCATTAGCAACAATCATCAAATCTTTTCAATCATCCCAAAATTTAGAGGTGCACTTAGCAAGTAAAAAGATTCATCATATAAACTACAAGGAGAAGTATTCAATATATAAGATTAAAGAAGAAACATGCAGGAGATAAGATAACACAACTTATTTGGGGTTAAACCAATTCACCACTTTCATTAAGTAGTCTCACTGAGGCATTTAATCAAACAACAAAAGGGTATGATTATGATCTTCCATAAAAACTAACAAAGGTGAGAAATTTTCGTCATATTATTGATTGACAAAATCGAGAGAGGGTACATCGAACACGAATTGGAAGAATCAGAATCAGAATCAGAATCATAATTTGAAAAGTTATGAAATTTACCTTGGATGAAGAACCTGATCCTATCTTGAAATTTCTCAGACCTGATGATGAAGATTGTGGTTGGGAACTGGAAGAGAATTAAGTAGATAAGTGAGTGTCTTAATATTATGAAATTGAAAATTACGTTGCGGAACAAGACCCTAATAAGCGACAAATAAAACAAATATTTTATCTAATGGTTCAAAGTTGGTCGTTTTAGATATTTTTTATTCTTTGAACATTACTGACTCACCCAAGTACAACTCTTGGCCAGAGTTGACCATCGGTTTATCCCAAATATTCAATTTATTAATGTATTTTGTTTTCTCTTACTAAGTTTTTCTTTTGTAAAAGTTTGTTTTTCTGTCTAAAGTATTCATTCGAACATCTTTTACTCTTTTTCGCTAAAGTGTTGAAGAGAGAATTTACAAAAAAAAAAATAAAGGAAAAATGCATATACTTTATGCTTTGATTTAATTATTTATGTTTGAGGACGATTGTTCAATATTTCGGATCCAAGCTCCATTAGCCAGAGATGTCTACAACAGGAAATAAAACAAGTGATTAAATTTGTAAAATAAAATTTAAGTTTAATGGCTAATTCATTCATTCGTTTTATCTCCTGTTGTAGACCATTTTCTGAATGGTTCCGCCGAGATGGCTTCCCATTGTCTACTTCAATATTTTGTGGTGTTTTTTGCTGAAAAAATAAATTCATATCGCATATCACAATCATTTATATAAGGATAAACTTTTTTTTATAATAACCCCTTATAATGCGAATCTATTTTGATATCCATCTTATCTTCATTAACCATCCATCGAACGCCACGTGGACGCTCTCTTCACATCTTAATCAAACGAATCGCTGTTATTGTTCTATTCAGATTCACTTGATCTCCACCATCCTGATCATCGGTTCACTTCATCTAAAATTTTGAAATTGGTTTAATCCAATTATTTGTTAACCGGTTTGTACCGAAGCTACTCGAACCAGAGAGAGCCACGTAAGATGTCTCAAATTTCAATTAACCAAAAACAATAACTGAAGCAGACAAGCAGTAGCCAGAGAGAAGATGAGAGCTCTGACATGGACGGGAATGACGCCGCCGCCGTCAATGGTGGTACGGACGGTGACTCCGACGGTTAATTTACGACGGATTAGCTTCCGGACAAAACGAATCTGTGTTAAAGCCACGGCATCGTCGGGGACGGCGGTTTCCGGCGGAGAAGTAGTAGAAGCGGTAGAATTGGCTGAGATTGGAGAGAGAAGTAAGAAATGGAAGTGGAAAGGAGTATATTCGATAAATTACTTTGTGAAAGATTCGCCGGATGAAGTAACTCCGGCGAGTCAAACAGTTCTTTTGGTTCATGGCTTTGGCGCTTCAATTCCTCACTGGCGAAGGTATCAATTATTTGGAATCATGTTTTCAAAACGTGAAAAGGTGCTAAAACATTCATCATTCATGTCTTAAGACTTAAGAGTAAATGTATGAAAAAAATTTGGAACTTGTTGAGATAGTTTTGTTATTGAGGAGAAGTGTTGATTACTTAATAATCAATAAATTTTTTGTATGTGGAAGTATTTTTGTGTATATGCATTGTTTTCACAAGAATAAACTAATTTTGTTTTGCAGGAACATAAACGCTCTGTCTAAAAACCATACAGTGTATGCAATTGATCTTCTTGGATATGGTGCTTCGGAGAAGCCACCTGGTTTTAGTTATACAATGGAGTCATGGGCCGAAGTAAACCATCTTTGAAAATACTATGGCATTTTCTGTTTATAGAAGTGGCTTTGTTTGATTGATTTATTTTGTTGCAGTTGATACTCAGTTTCTTGGAGGAAGTGGTTCAGAAACCAACTATTTTAATTGGAAACTCTGTTGGAAGCCTTGCTTGTGTCATCGCTGCCTCAGGTCTTAGCCCTTTCACCACTTGCTTAAGCTAAAGATATCACAAGCATGATCCTTGAGTTCTATGTTTTTCATATCTTGGAAGTCTCGCATGAGATTCAATTTGGTTAGGCATTGTGATGCATCTATGGTTTATTTAGAAATGCTTGAGTTTTAGTTATTGATTGGTCATCCATATCATAGTTTATCCTTTTCTATCTGATGTTGTCTATTATCTATCTATTGATCTAAGACTCGAGTTTGTGTGACATTACGACAAAAAACAGATCCACAACGCGATCTTGTCAAAGGTCTTGTTTTATTGAATTGTGCTGGTGGTATGAACAACAAAGCCGTGTTTGACGACTGGAGAATCAAGCTACTGATGCCTTTACTCTTGCTTATCGACTTCTTACTCAAGCAAAGAGGAATAGCATCTGCACTTTTCAACCGCGTTAAAGACAGGTATGTCATAATTCACTGAACTAAAAATGGTATAATCGAGAGCTCGAACGCATTGATGAATAAACTAAACACAGGGATAATCTCAAGAACATCTTAACAAATGTTTACGGGAACAAGGACAATGTAGATGATACACTTGTAGAGGTATTGTCCTATTATTACTAACTCTCAGAGATAAGGAACCAATGAAAAGTTTTTTTTTAACATTTTGATGTGAAAATGTTATGTCAGATCATTGCTGGACCAGCAAATAGTGAAGGTGCACTAGATGCATTTGTATCAATCTTAACAGGTCCTCCTGGACCAAACCCGATTAAGCTGATTCCGGAAATAAACAAACCGGTTCTTGTCTTATGGGGAGACCAAGATGGACTAACTCCTCTTGATGGTCCTGTAGCTAAGTATTTCACTTCTCTTCCGGGTCAGTTACCTAACTTCAGCCTCTATGTTCTACAAGGTGTTGGACATTGCCCACAAGATGATCGTCCTGATCTTGTCCATGAACGTCTCCTTCCATGGCTAGATCAACTTTCTTCCACCTAGTTTTTGATTTGTTTTCACTGTGTACACATGTTTATAAATGTGTTACAGATTTATCTCTCTGAAAGACAGCTTCAAAATCGTATTTGATTCGCTGTAGAAACGCAGAGGGATTAGTTATTTTCTTGAGACATTTTGTGGTGTCTCAATGTAATGAAGGTAAAATGTATTGGTGAAGGACTTTGTTAGGATATTTAATCAAGTAATAAACACAAAATTTCATGTTTTTGTAACTGAAATATCAAATGATAAAGTCAAAGTGAGAAACCAAAAAGTTCCTAAAGTAAAAAGATAGGCTTTATAGCCTTTATTCCCTTTAGTCAAAGCTCAATACTAGTGAGGTAAAGAGTGGAAAAACAGCCAAAATCAACCCAAACTAATTGCAGAATATCTTTTTCTACCCAAACAGTAGTATTATGCATATATGACCCTGACCCTAAACCAACAAAAAATTCAAATTAAGAATCTGAACTATATAACCGCTAGTCGTTATCTACTGTGACATATATGGTGTTACTTACCCGTTAACGGTGATGACTCAGACGACACCTCAGCAAACACGTGTCATTTGGGCTAAGTGAAACGACATCGTTTTAGACGTCTCAGTGTGTTTTGCTAAGTAAAACGACGTCGTTTTACAATTGGGGATAAAATTAAAATTAGGGCTCGTGTTCTTTGCTTGTTCGTTCTCTGCTGCTGATCATGAAATTGCAAAGGATGGGTGATCGAGGAAGAGGATTTCCAACGAGATGCAGATGCGGTGAAGCTGTAAGGATGGGTTCGTCGAGGACTGCTAAAAACCCAGAAAGATTGTTTCACTCTTGTCCAAATGGAACATAAAAGGTATTGTTAATTTCTAGACTTTAATCTACTTTTTTATGTTTGAATTATTGGCTTGAGTTTCGTGTATTGTAACAGAGTCGATGGTATCACACGTTTAAATGGACTGATGAGTGTAGGTTTGAAGAGATTGAGGATTTGAAGTTGAAAATGGATAATGTTGAAGAAGATTCAATCACATTACAAAAGAGTTTCAATGCTTGGGAATCAGAGATTGAAACTCTGCAAATGGAAACTCGTGTTTGTGAAATTGTAGTAGAAAAAGAGATACAAGAGTGCAAAATGGAGCTTCGTAGCTTGAAGAATATGATCATAGGTGTTGTGGTGATGATTTTGGTTTACCTCTTTCTGTTTTGATGGTGTTTATGTGTTTGTAGTAATTGTGTTTGTAGCTGGAATTCGTAGCTTGAAGCTAATGGTTTGTGTTTGAACCTTAATGTATGAGTTCGAGTAATTGTGTTTGAAGTGTTTGATGTTAAGTGCCACAAACTTGTTCATCGAAACTGAAATTTAGAGTTATGAGGATCGGATGAAAACTAAAACTAAAACTGAAACTAAAGAACAAGAAGTCTTAATGAAGTTTCCTTCCATGGTCCAAAAACTGAAACTAAAGAACAAGTTTCCTCCATGGTTTAAAACGCACCAAATCCTCACAACAACTCCTCCATGCTCCAAAAAGCCTCCAAAAACCCACCAAAAACAGCAACTCCTTCAAAAAAACATAATTAAAAGTCATAAACTAAATAGATAAAAATAATCTACAAAATTCAAAATATGCTTGAAAAGAAGAGGTAAACCTTATTTATTCTTGTGTTGGTTGAGTTGGACCTTGTGACTCATATCCAAGATCCTCTATTTGAGTTTTCTTCTTTGGCCTATGCATCTCCAGAACCATATTGTGGCACTTGGTTACATTGTGGCCCGTTTCTCCCCATCGTCCACAATGCATAATCCTCTTCTTCTTTGAAGCCTTCTTTGTTGGAGATTCATGTCTCCCTTTCTTCCTCTTAGGCTTTGGTTTTCATCCTTTCATGTTTTGGATTTCTTCAATCAAAGCAGAAGGTGGTTTGATCACATCTCCATATTTCTTCCAAAAATGCATACCATTGACTGGTTCTATTGAGGAAGCATAAATATGTTTCTGCTTGACATTGGAGTACCATTCGGATGTGTAATCCTCGTGGTTCAGTTTCTTAGTGGCAATGACCCTTAATGCATGACGGCAAAGAAGCCCACTCATCTCCCATTTTTGACAAGCACAAGTTCGCATTCTCATGTTCAAGCTGACAGATTTACCACAATCAAGAACCTCACATCTACCTTGCGATGACCCTGAGACATACTTGATGAACTTTAGCTTTTCTTGCTCATCAGCTATGAATTGTGCTGCTCTCTTCGTAAATCTACCTTTATGGTCTTTTGCTTTCTTCTTCCTTAATTCAATATGCTGCATTGCTCTTCTTCGGATTGTCTCCAATATCTTAACCATTGGAAAATACCTTGAAGGATCAATGGCATTGTTGAATGACTCTGAAATGTTATTGTGCACATCTATACAAGCTGATGTGGGTTTGCAGAAGGCAAGACTGCAATTCTGTGGATTCCTCTGCATTATTGCTTCATAAAGACGCATATCATAAGCTTTAACCCTTTCCAGATTAGCTTCATACTCAGACATTATGTAACTCTCAGCAACTCTCCAAAACATCCCTTTCATTTCAGTTTGAGATGGGAAAAGCTTCTTCAAATTCACCTATATGTGTCTAGCACACATTTTGTGTTCAACCTTAGGCAATTCTCTATTTACCGCATTCAACAAACCCTGAAAAAGTTATTTAAGCAAAAAATTAACTATATTATTTAAAATTATCTATCTACCGCATTCAGCAATTCTCTATCTACCGCATTCAACAATTTTCTATCTTAGCCTTGAGTAAATAAAAAGCAAAAAAATATTTAAAATCCACACTAACCTTTTGTCTGTCAGATATAACTGTATATCCCTGACCATCTTGAAGATTTTTACAATCAACTTTGAGCTTTTGTATGAACCAAGTCCAATTATCTTCATTCTCTACGTCAACAACAGCCCACGCAAAAAGATACATTCCATTGTTTGCATCTCTACCAACAGCTGCCAATAACTGTCCTTTAAGAGTGCTTTTGAGTAAACATCCATCAAGTCCAAAGATAGGACGACACCATGTCGACCATTGGGTTTTGAGATTTAAAAAACACACATAAAATATGTGGAAGATTTTTGATCCTTGTTCATCAAAAACAGTGTTTACCTCCACAGTTGATTCAGGGTTAGAACTAGCCACACAAGAAAAGATTTAATCAATTGGCTGGAAATACTTAGTAAAATTTAAAACTATTAAACTTGCACAAAAATACTTACCGTATCAGCTCTGTGCGATAGTCTCTCAGCCTAAAAAATTGCTCCTCATGCTCTTTTTGGATGATCTCCAATGCTTTAGTCTTGCCCTTTCTACATTTGTCTATTGTAATAATCAGATTGAAGTTCTTCTCAATCTGCTCTAGCATTGTCCTCGGTTTAAACTCAGGATCATACCTTACATCATCCAAAAACAAATTTGCAATCACTCTTGATTTTAATATCTTGCAATATCCATCCTTTATGCAAGAATGCTTATCTTCAAATGTCTTCACCATGAACTTTCCACTTGGCTCTTCATACGAGCAATATATCCTCCAATGACAAGGATGTTCAATATCTTCTACTCCACACACTGCAGTCCTCTTGTATTTCCCATATCCCATATCCCTTTAACTTAATATTCCATCCACCCTTTAAGGCATAATCCACCAAAGCGTCTTTGAACTCATCTAAGCTTTTAAACACTTGCAGCAGCTTCAATTGACCACTTCCTGGCTTGGATCTCACATAATTCTCCTCTTCATGTTCATCATCAGAGTTAGGAGGAGTATTATGATAGTCAAAGTCTTCATCGTCATCTTCATCAACAAAAGGAGCCACATTTCTTTCAACTCTTAGTTCTTCCTCACAGGGCTCACCACCAATCTCCTCATCTTCTTCAGGATCCTCTGTTGATTCAACTAGAAAGACATTGATATTCCTTACCCATCGAGCCCCATCACATATCTTCTTGAAACCATGGTCCCATTCACATCATTGCTTCCGCTCAATATTATCTTCAAAAGGGAACGTATACCACACCTTCTTCCGATACAATGCCTCACCCAAGTTATTTATCAATGTTGTAAATAAATCTTCGGGCTTACACTCAATAGTTTGAAACTCACCACCAATATAAGCTTCATTAGTCACCCAATTCCCACCGTGGTACACATTGAATATTACATCATCCACAACACTGAAAACGACATAAAAATCAACATTAAAACAAGGGACAACTCACTCAGACATTTCATCGAACACTTGGTGCCTGAAATAAATTTGATCTCTACCCTTAAAGAAATTGATCTTCAAACTTGCATATACATGTAATACATGTATAACTGGATGATTTAGATAGGAAAACAAATGGATAATTACGACTCAACAATTCAAACATGTAAAATCAACATTCACTGTTATTTTAAACAACTCATTACCTCATTTTATCTTCTCAATGACCTGAAATTAAAGCTTTGGAGTCGTTTTCGTGGAATGATATCTCAATTTCTTCGATTACAAACACCCTAAGTCGTTTTCTGGATCTACTCTCATCGATACTCAATCTCTGTTTCTATGAGAACCAACGAACAACCAAAGAACACGAGCCCTAATTTCAATTTTATCCCCAATTGTAAAACGACGTCGTTTTACTTAGCAAAACACACCGAGACGTCTAAAATGATGTCGTTTCACTTAGCCTAAATGACACGTGTTTGCTGAGGTGTCGTCTGAGTCATCACCGTTAACGGGTAAGTAACACCGTATATATCACAGTAGATAACGACTAGCGGTTATATAGTTCAGATTCTTAATTTGAATTTTTTGTTGGTTCAGGGTCATATATGCATTGTACTACTGTTTGGATAGAAAAAGATATTCTGCAATTAGTTTGGATTGATTTTGGCCGTTTTCCCTGTAAAGAGTAGATGCGAATTGTGATATTGGTATGTTCATATATTTATTCATAGAGTGGGAGTTATATGATAATCTTTTTTGGTAAAAGGATCATTATAAATGTAGAAAGTGACTAGTTAGTTGATGAATAATTGATTGATGGTTATATACAATTGATACTTTTGTTGGTAGGTAAAAGACAATTTATGAGCTGCTATAAACTATTTTTAGCCACAAATTTACTACTATTTCTTTTGGTTGTTGAATCTTTAAAAGGACATTCATGCCGCAATATCATCAACATAATGAAAATAATAAATTTTGAATCATAATATAGGTAGTATATTTTGTGACTAATTTATGGAGGTTTCTTGAGTTTGGTTTTGATAAAAGAACACTAAAATAAAAATAAAAAGAAGACAAAACAAAATAGTATTCAAATGGTTAGATGTCGTTGGATGCCGGGAAGTGGGAAGACTTCTTTGGCTTTATTAATTAAATGCTCGACCGATCTCTCACTCATCTCTAGTCTTCATCAAATCTTCTACCTATTAAATTCCATAAAAATCCCAAATCCCTAATTTCTATCTTTGGAACTCATAAACATGGCCTCTCAATTGCTTTTGCCTCCAAACTCAGTCACCAAGTCAGTCACATCTAAAGTGTTCTTTACAGGTAAGTGTAACTTTAATATAGACTCATCTCTCCAAAAAAATTCCTTTTGTTTTTTTTTTCTGGTTTTTGATTGCTGTTGAAGCTCAAGCTTCAAAGTTTAATATTTGATATCATAAGATTGATTATGATTTGATAGGTGATTGTCAAGGATTGACTCTGAGAAGAAAACCAAATCAAGCTACAAGGGTTTCAAATGGATTTAGCTTAAGAGCAAAAGCAACTTTGAGATCTAATTACAACAACAAATCTTCTGTTGAGATTCCAAATCAATGGTACAATCTTGTTGCTGATCTTTCAGTCAAGCCTCCTCCACCATTGCATCCCAAGACTTTCGAACCGATAAAACCCGAAGATTTATCTCATCTTTTCCCTAATGAGTTAATTAAACAAGAAGCAACCCAAGAGAGGTTTATTGATATCCCTGAGGAAGTTCTTGAAATCTATAAACTTTGGCGTCCAACTCCTCTAATCAGGTTCTTGCTTTTGTAATTTTTTTCTTGTATATTAACTAGATTAGTACATAAGGCTTCTTGTTTATAATCCAGAGAGTCCAAATATATCATCTTAGCTGAAGTATCTTGCTTAGTTCATATGATTTTCTTATCGGATTTTTATTGGTTCTTGCTTGGATTATAGAGCTAAGAGATTGGAGAAGCTTCTTCAGACACCAGCAAGGATTTACTTCAAGTATGAAGGTGGTAGCCCAGCTGGTTCACATAAACCCAACACAGCGGTTCCACAAGCTTATTACAATGCCAAAGAAGGCGTCAAGAACGTTGTGACCGAAACCGGAGCTGGCCAATGGGGCAGTTCTTTAGCCTTTGCTTCTAGTCTCTTTGGCCTTGACTGTGAAGTAAGCATATAAAGAAAGATTCTTGCAAGTTTTATTCCTTTTTTTTTTTTTCTTACTCCTCTGTTTCTGTTATGCTATTTCTAACATTATAGGTATGGCAAGTAGCCAACTCGTATCATCAAAAGCCATATCGTCGGTTAATGATGCAAACTTGGGGTGCAAAGGTTCATCCATCTCCTTCGGATCTCACTGAGGCAGGTAGAAGAATCCTTGAATTCGATCCGTCAAGCCCGGGAAGTTTAGGCATTGCGATTTCAGAAGCTGTTGAAGTTGCAGCAAGAAATGAGGATACAAAATATTATCTAGGGAGTGTACTGAACCATGTGTTGTTACACCAGACTATTATTGGAGAAGAATGCATTCAACAGATGGAGAATTTTGGCGAAACGCCTGATTTGATCATTGGTTGTACTGGTGGTGGATCGAATTTTGCTGGTTTGAGTTTTCCTTTTATCCGAGAGAAACTCAAAGGGAAAATCAATCCTGTTATAAGAGCGGTTGAGCCCTCAGCTTGTCCTTCCTTGACCAAAGGAGTTTACGCTTATGATTTTGGCGATACGGCTGGATTGACTCCTTTGATGAAGATGCATACTTTAGGACATGACTTCATTCCTGATCCTATCCATGCCGGTAATAAAAATAATCTTTGACCCCAAGATCTTGAACACACTAAAACTGAACGGTTCTTTGGCTTTTGGATTCTTGATTTCCTAATTTCTTGATCTTGATTATTTTTCATTTTTTAATATATGCCACTGATAAGTAAGTTTTAAACCAAAGAAGTTCTCAGACTTCTTGCGTTCTTGAAATCTTGAATTCTGAGTTCTTGATTCTTGATCCTTGGTTCTTGGTTCTTGACACTTGAATGCTTGGTTCTTGATTCTTGATTTCCTGGTTTTCGTTTCGGCTAATTTGTTGTGTTGCCTATGGTTTTTGACAGGTGGATTACGGTACCATGGGATGGCACCCTTGATCTCACATGTTTATGAACAAGGTTACATGGAAGCAATCTCAATTCCTCAAATCGAGTGCTTCCAAGGTGGGGCTTGTCTAATCACAATTCCTAAAATCTCAATACACTCAATCAGCTTTATTAACTTTTAACATTTGATATGTTTATTGGACTGTACTTGCCGGTTTAATTTTCTTGCAGGTGCTATTCAGTTTGCAAGAACAGAAGGGATCATACCCGCGCCTGAACCGACTCACGCCATTGCTGCAACCATAAGAGAAGCCATCCGATGCAGAGAGACAGGAGAAGCAAAAGTGATACTAATGGCGATGTGTGGACATGGTCACTTCGACCTTACCTCTTACGACAAGTATTTAAAAGGCGAATTGGTAGATTTATCATTCAGCGAAGAGAAGATACGAGAGTCTTTGTCCAAGGTTCCACATGTTGTTTAGTTCCAATGGGTCCAATGGCTCCAAGAGAAGGGAAACCACGAGAACCTAAAATCACATTTTCCGAACCAGACGTGTTAAAGAAGTTAGGTTTGTTCTTGGTTTTTGAAATAAAGAGTGAGAGTGAGAAAGAGAGAAAGGACAACTTCAATAATGGACATAATCTCTTGAAGTTAAAAATAAAAGGCATTTACAATGGCCTTAAATGGTAACTGAGTAATTGTGGTATATAGTTGAATAATGTGGAAGAATTTTTTATTTTCTTCACCAGTTGTTTTTTTTATCTTTTATATATATATATATATATATATATATATGCAAGTTTATTTCATCCACAAAAAGTTG
Source organism: Cardamine occulta (assembly GCA_028015245.1). Lineage (NCBI taxonomy): Eukaryota > Viridiplantae > Streptophyta > Magnoliopsida > Brassicales > Brassicaceae > Cardamine > Cardamine occulta. The sequence goes on from CM051386.1 coordinate 22,510,512, forward strand.
AATATATGCTCTGAGATAAAATCCTATTTAGTAAATGATTTAGACATTTAGATTCTTTCCAAAGCATTCAACATGTCTACCACAATTTTGTTTGTCAATTAGTTTTTATATATCATTTGATCTACAAAATGTTGAATCAAAACATATTTTTCACCATAAGAAAATTGATTTGATATTATTTAGCATTTGGTTCTCCCTCAATGGAGTTTGCTATGATCTTGGGAAATGTAACATCTCAAAAACCTAATATTCGGAGTAAACCGAGAACTTTATCTTCCATAAAGATTAAAAAAACAGACGGCATGAAACTTTCTCAAAACTGGTTCCACTTTTTATTTTTTTGCCATTTAAATTCCAACCAAGAATCTAGGTTTGATAAATTGTATTTCTAGTGGTTTTATGAACTTATAACGATCAAAGAAAGAAAAAAAGGACAATTCTCATAAATAGCACAAATTGAAGTTTTTATGCCACAAATATCACACATTTTCATTTAGGAAAAAAAACAATTTTATTAAAGAGCAATTCTTTTATATAGTACAAATCTCCTAACCTCATATTTTTAGGATTTAGGATTTATGTTTAGGATTTAGGATTTATGTTTAGGATTTAGGATTTATGTTTAGGATTTAGAAAACCCTAAACCATACCTCCTACCCCTTAAAAACTATATCCTAAATCCTAAAATACTTAACCCAAACCAAAAAATTAAATTATTGTCCTTCATAAAAATGCTATTTTTGTTTTAAATAAAAATTTGTACTAAATTTGGCACAAAAACATATTTTAGTGTTATTTTAGGGAATTTTTCCAAAAAAAAAAAACCATCAATAAACTTAAACAAATTAATTTTTATTTGCTCTTCTTCTTATTTTCTTTTATCTTGAGCTGATTGGTTTCTGTACAATTTTTTTGTTGTTGCAGAACTTCTGTAAGTGTAGATGTTCAACAAAAGATGAAAAACTACATGAGGATGTTCATAACAGACCTGAATGAACAAACTTAAATTATTTGTCACTAGATATGTTGAAAACCAATAATACATAGTACATTCATTTAAACAAGTGATTTCTTCTTTCTAGTCCATACTTCATTGCTGGATGAGCACATTTGGCTACAGAGTATCCTTTAGCTTTAGGGGATATTTGTAAATTCACGCAATTGAGCTGCTTCTGTGAAAGTGTTTATGTCTCAAAACTATGAGAGGAGTCTTATGTGAAAGTGTTTATGTATTTTTAAGTTAGAAATTCTAAAATTAAAGATAGGACTATTTGTTTTCTAAAATAAAAATAATTGTGACTCATCATTTTCAAAAGAGAAACGATAAATTTTAAATTCAAACTTAAAATTTTATTTAATTTGAAAATATAAGTTAATATACTATATAATTTCATTATGTTATATTATATTTTGTTAATATATAGTGTATACATATAGTTTTATTTTAAAACCGCCTAAGTTAGGACCTAGGTGTTTTATGCGCTAGGCGGAAGATCATCGCCCTCTTAGCGCCTAGCGCTTTTTTGAACATTGAGTATAAAACTAAATATATTTACTTTAACAGCTGTTTTATATATAAATGGAAATAGTTGGTCGCAAAATAAGAAGAGAAGTAAGCGATTAGGAAAGTCTAGTTTTATTTCCCTACGTCAAAAGTATTTTTGAAAATGATCATAATTTTCCATATGGTTATCTTTTGTCGTAGCCATTTAAATATACGGAAGATAAGAATTTTAATTTATTTTATTCGTCAAACCATTTGAAAAGTTTTTACTTGAATTAATGTGAAGAGTGAAGACCAACTGACACGATGTGATACGGTAAAAATGATTAAAATTCAAATAAATTGTACTTTTCCCACTAAGATTTTTTCAACTCAAAGTTGCAATATGATACCAATTTATCCTATTGTTGATTTTAACCGGTATCAAACCGGATTAAATGTCGAAAAGATTTATGAGTTTTATTTGAAACAGTTTAAGATTGTTCTTTGCACAATAAAAGCTGAATGTGTAGAAGGATCTACAATATCCATACAATTAGTGACAATATATTATGAATATATATTCTAAGAGATTTGTACATTTATTATAATGTGTTTCTATTAGAGTAATTAAGGTAAGTCAATTCATATATAATTGTAGCTATTATGTACATTCATCTCTATGAGAGTTAATATACAATTCTGTCAATCTTCTTCGCTCATCCTTCTAATATGGTATCGTTATGTTCGAGTTTTGATCCAACGATCTAACTCTTTTCTTTTTATTCTTCTGATTAATTTTTTTTTGTTGAAAAGTTAACGATGACAATTGATGAAGATTCAGATGAAAATCTAGTAATCACATCACTACACTTTGGCAACAACAAAAAAAAGAAGAGAAGTAAAATGTAAAATGAAGTGGGATGAGTGAAATCACGCTTGAAAAGCTTGAGAAGACTCAGATGAAGATTCAGATTCAAGATCAATTGGGTGATCATGCTTGAGAAGCTTGAGAAGATTCAGATTCAAGATCTATCGGCTCCTCGAAAAGCTCAATCGTCCAAAAATTTGTTATTACGTTTTCTAACTTGGCGACACGAACATAATCATCTACATATTGCTCTTTCCCGTAAGAGTCTTGACACTCCCAATATAACTGACCATCCTCGTTAATACCACACATTGTGATCTCTATGTGTACAATGACTAGTTTTTTTGAAGTTGAACTTGCTAAAATATTATCTTTGCACAAGTATCTCACAAGAAAGATTGAATGACTTTGTTTATCGAAAGAAAATTGGTTGTAATGTTAATTTAAAGAGTTTAGTTAGTGGTTTTTCCGGAAAGAAAGAAATAAAAATTATGTCTTAGAATTTATATTTTAATTTCTCTACTCTAGTTTTTTTCTTGAATGAGTTATTTACCAAAAATAAATTTATATAAAGGAAACATTTTTCTAAAACACCGCATAGGGGTCTTGGAACCTTTGGAGCGGCTTTGGACGTTCTATTTCTGCATATCTTGTAGCCATATGTTGTAGATTTACTTTGTCTCTTGTAAACAGTGATATGATATTTGTAGTTTCAGAATATACGACACTTGTGAACAAAGTGATGTTGTTTCTAATGACCAATTATTGGTTCCGAGAAATTGATTGGATCAATATGGAGTGTCACTTCCATTGGAGTGAGATCATCAACTCAGACACAAGAAAGTGTCAACCAAGTTGTAACATAGAATGTGAATTGCCATGTTGTTCATTAAGATTTTAGTTATTTGAACTTAAGAAGAAATTTAAACAAAAAATATATATTAAAAAATATGACTTTAATCGTTAAAAATACTAATAAAGAATGTGACAAGTAAAATATATGATCATGTAAGAATTATTTTATTAGTGGAGGTTTTTTTTTGGGGTCATCTCATTTAAAGAAATACTCGAAAAAATTGAGTTCACAGTTGCAGCAACACAGAGCATAAAAACAAGGAATTATTTTTTATTTTAGATCCTATTGAAAACTTATTTCCAAACGGGCCCCTTGAAAATAATTTTTGAAGCAGTAGACATCCCTGTTTGGAAATAAATTTTCAAATGAGTACATTTTTGATATTTTTACCTTAAAATAAAGGTGTCTCCAGACTTTCCTCAAAAATTCTTGATTGAAGCCGAAAAGGACCACCAATAGAACGATATGACATAAACCATCCATCGCGAGTTACACTAATTATAACTAATTATAATTCTTCTTTTGTTTATACTTCTGGTTTATCGCTTAAATATTTTGATAAGCGGTAAATGTTTAGAATCAAATAAAAGTGAAACTTTTATTAAATAAAAAAAGAGAAATAACAATAACAATAAGAAAAATAGACAAAATCGAAAGATACGGAAAAAAAATATGAGAAAGTAAAGAAAAACACTATCAAAACACAACTTCAAAGTAAATGAAAGAACTATGAAAGAAGAAATTAATTAAGTAGCTTCCAAAAAAAAAACATTAAGGGTCTTTGGAACATTGGGTTGTGTGGTAGCCTTAGGTCTTTAGGAGAGTTGAATGTTCTCTGTAATCCACTCTCTGGTTTGTCTTACGCTTTTTCCATAGATTTGGACCATTTAGTCATCGTTTCTTCATAATCTAGTCTAAGTCCACCAGATTCTATTCTTCTTGCTTTGATCTTAGAGCAAAGAGATTAGAGAAGCTTCTTCAGACACCATCAATGATTTACTTCCAAGTATGAAAGGTGGTAGCTAGCCCAGCTGGTCCACATACACCCAACACAACGGTTCCACAAGCTTATCACAATGAGGCAGTTCTTTAGCCTTTGCTTCTAGCCTCTTTGACCTTGACTGTGAAGTAAGCATATAAAGAATAGATTCTTGCAAGTGATATCTTCAAATTTTAATCCTTCTATTTTTTATTTTTATAAGTGCTCTGTTTCTGCTATGCTACTACAAACATTATAGGTATGGCAAGTAGCCAACTCGTATCATCAAAAGCCATATCGTCGGTTAATAAATTTTCAAATAAAACAAGTTAAAAAAAAAGCACAAGTTATTACATTCCTCATGTCTGTGTCCATGGTGGAAATCACATTCAAAACAAATAACAGATAAATGGTATTAAATTCTTAAATTGATTCCATGCCCACATCACACTACACTTGTACACCTACTCTCAAATAAATATCCAAGTTGATTTCATCCATACACTTGTTTTCTATCATCCTCACAATATAAAGTATATAGAACATATGCTCTGAGAGAAATCGTGTTTATAGTAAATATTTGGACATTTGGATTCTTTCCAAAGCATCTCAATACAACAAAAAATTTTAATTGGTAAATTAGATCATATCATTTTTTTTATGTCAAAATACACACGTTACACGTTAAAATTGGGAAATTCTTACCCTTAAATTATTTGGTTACTCCGACATAGATTCTTCAACCATTCGGATAAATATTTCACTGATACTTTTATCAGTATATTTATTGAAATATCCGTAAAATATTAATGAAAATATCTTCATTTACTGAATAAGAGGTTTTGTTACACTTTGTACGAGAACTTTCAATTGAGTGTTAAAATTTTATTGAATGACTCAATGCTTAAGTAAAACACGTTGATACAGATTTATCAAGTCCATATAAAATGATCTGATTTCCATAATTTAGAATCAAAACATACTTTCTGATATGTTTTGATTCTGTAGCCTTCGATTCACCCTCAATGGACTTTGCTATGATCTTGGGAAATGGAACATCTCAAAGATCTTAAATTAGTCTTTGGACATCAAAGCTTCTTAAAACTTGTCTCCTATTATTTTATTTTTTGCCACTCGAATTTCAACCAATAACTTATATGCGAATATAACTAGTGAATTATTTATATGCGAACTAAGCATGTGCAGCTTGACGCCTGATCTTGAAGACTTGAACATTTAAATCTTCTTTTAAAATCACAGTGTCTCTGCGATACTACTTTTTTCCTTTTCTTTTTCCCGGCAAAATAATCAAAACCATTAAACATATACAATCCGATTTTTCTCATAGAAAATCCAATCTGGTAAGTTAGAGTTTACATGAAAAAATAGCAAACCTCGTGCTCGAGCTTTCTTTGACAGGAAGTCGATGCGGACATTCAAACGTCAGCCAATCCTCTGGCGCTTCCAGCAAAATTATGAGATCTTTACAAGACTCAAAAGGTGTAAAACTCTCAAACATCTCATAGCCCAAAGTAATGAATCGAGCTCGACATGGAGGGGGGTAGTGGAATGATGTCGACTCTTCAGACCCATGTTAAGGATCTTACCATTCGATATCAGGATCCAACCATGCCCACTATGGTTATCCGACTCCAACCAAGATCCATCTTTCTGGCAAATAAAACTGTGATGTGCTAGTGGAGGGTATTCTGGAGTATGAGGTAATGTAGCTAGAGTTATCGCTTCATCCCGAGCGTTAGCTATCCTAAAAGCTTCCGCATCCTGTATCGCAATAGCTAAAGTGACGTCTGGTGCTACATCTTTGTACTCGAAAAACTTTAAGTTTGGAGCCTTCTAAATGAACTACAAAGTCCACAGAAAGGATTTAATCGAAAGAATATCTTTCCCAACATCCTTGGTTAGCCACATAAGATATCAATATTCGTGAAAAGTGATGTCGAGAGGAACTCATTTGGTGCTACTGAATGTTTGACCAAGCTTATACTTGCTTTGTCGGAGGGCACTCAAAAAATACATGGATGATAGTCTCATAATCCACTCCACATCGCGGACATGTTCTATCAACTCCAATATGTATATCGGTGAGTCATTGACACGAAGGTATACAACCCAACACGATCTGCCACACAAACTGCATTAGTTTTCTTGAGGTCAGAAGCTTTCATAATTGTGCATGCATTGTATTAACATTCGGTCCCTGAAAAGGGAGGTCAAAATCTCCTCTCTAGTGAGCCTTAGCTGCCCAATATCCATACTTTACTGTGTAGGCCCCTGATTTCGTGTGTGTCCAGCTATTGTTGTCGTTAGAGAACATGACACTCAATTTTTATGCTTAAAATCAGAGGTAGGTTTTCTGACGGCATTAGATCCCCAAGCGCTTTAACTTTCTAACTTTTTGCCGTAAAATCTATCTACTAGCTCACGTATAGGTGAAGATCAGTCTCAGCCGAAAAGCTTTGCGATGGTCTCGTTAGAATGTCGGGGGATCCAGGAGTCCGACCAAAACTTGATTCTCATACCAAAACCAATAACTTTCCTTAGACCCGAACTCAACAACGATCTAACCATCGTAATGCTCCTCCATCCATATAGGACACATCGGTCATTAATCCAGTAAATATATCCAATGATTAAAAAAATAGAGCAAATTTAGGGAGCAAACATGCGCATATAAAGTCTCAAATATCACCGTGATTAGATTGCGCATGTACATGACCCATTCACATTTTTCTTGGTTATTATTTACCATAAATACTTTGTTCTCTCTTTTCTAATATTCCTCTTCTACCCATACCTACTTTTTTCTTTCTTTCTAATATTAAATTTATTCCTCGTGAAAATAGTAATTCTTTCTTAAAATAAAGTTTTCTTGGAAAATTAAAATTTAATAGAAAAAAGGATCGTGTAATTTTTTAGGCTATGATGTGGGAATAATTTGATTTTAATTGAGATTTATAAAAATGAAACTTCAAGTCAATGAAGAAAAAATTAGTAATAATGAGATGAAAGAAGAAACTTGAAAAACCTTTCTCTTTTCTCTTCCGCACATGTCTGACTCTGTCTCTCTCTCTCTCTCTCCTCGGCGTAAATCGCTCTGTCAAATATCTCTCTGACCAGAAATACAGAGTTGCCTCCACGTTTCTCCAGCAAGCTTCACGCTCCTTCGCTTTCACCACATTCCTCTTTCTCTCTTTCCCCATCACATTCCTCCATCTCTCTAACCTCACTAAAAGCTTTCTACTTTCTGCTTCAATTTCGAATCTTCCGTGTGAAAAAGCTCCAAATTTTGGAACTTTCTATAGTTTCTTCATCTGGGTTTACTTTGAATTACGCGTTTAGCTTCATTTCGGGTAGTTATTAGTGTAAATCTCGAGTCTTTACTTCTGGGTTTTGAAATTCTAGGGCTAGTTATTGAAAAAGTTTGGGAATTTAGATTGATTTTTTGAGCAAGTTGACTTTGAATAGGCCGTAGATTTGGAAATTGACTATTTTTTGCGTTGATTGTGGAATTAGGTTTTGTTCATAAGCTTCAATTTTGGGTTGAAATGGATCGATGATAAAGTTTATTGCTTTAGATTCGTTTAAGTGTGATAAAGAATGAGTTTGGTTCCTCCTTTACCGATTTTATCACCACCGCCGTCAAATTCTACAACCTCCGCACCTCCTCCGTCACAGTCTCCGCCCACTACTCCATCTGCTCCACCTCCGATCACACCACCTCCTTCTCCGCCGCAAGCACCACCACCGGTAGTATCATCATCGCCACCACCACCGGTTATATCATCACCACCACCGGTAGTATCATCTTCTCCACCACCACCGTCAACTCCTGTCGTCACTTCACCTCCTCCCACAACTCCCTCTCCTCCACCTCCTGTGGTTGTTTCTTCTCCTCCTCCATCAACTCCGGCTACAACACCACCAGCTCCTCCACAAGTTGTATCACCTCCTCCACCTCCTGATGCTTCTCCCTCACCTCCAGCACCAACAACAACATCTCCTCCGACTAAACCTTCTCCTTCACCGCCAGGAGAAACACCTTCACCACCTAAACCTTCTCCATCAACTCCAACAACCACAACATCTCCTCCTCCTCCAGCTACCTCTTCTTCTCCTCCGTCTTCAAATCCGACTGATCCTTCTACTCTAGCTCCTCCTCCAACTCCATTACCTGTTGTTCCTAGAGAGAAACCAATTGCTAAACCAACTGGACCACCTTCAAGCAATGGAAACAACACTTTACCGGGTCCATCGCGAAGCAGCGCTGTTAGTAGTGGAGGTCTTGCAGCTATTGGAGTGATTGTTGGATTGGTTTTTCTTAGCCTTTTTGTATTGGGTGTGTGGTTCACTCGGAAACGAAAGCGAAAGGACCCTGGAACCTTTGTTGGATATACAATGCCTCCTTCCGCTTATTCATCTCCTCAAGGCTCAGGTAATATAATACATTAGAACACATCTCAGATTCTGTAACGGCATTGTGTGGTTGAATAATTTTAAATCCTTTTGCATTTAGAGTACAGTTAGAAATCTTAGTCGTTTTGTTCATTCACACCTCCAGAATTGTTGAGAGAAATATGTAATGACTAATGAGTGTTGTGAGTAGTATGGTTAGTTTCAGAAACTTATTGAGTATGGAACACTCACTGAGATTTGGATGCTGTTTTGTGTTGATCAATCTGCATCTGATCATATACTTCTTAAGTAGTTCTGACAGTGTGTATCTGTGTCTTGTCTGTACAATGTGTATTTGAGTGTAGTCAGTAGGTCAGTTCCAGAACTTAATAATCATGAAACTCTCATTGAGTTTCAGCTGCAGATTTTTGCTCTATGTAGTGATCAATCTGCGCTTCTATAGCAGTTAGCTTCCGATAGTATGTTTCTATGTATTGTCTGAGCAATGTTGTGGTTTACACTTTCAGTCTAGAATAAACCAAATATTTTATCTAGAGAAGAAGCTATTTTATTCCTGTGATAAATTATACATAATTAGTTATGATGAATTGTATAGATTATGTATAGTTTTCAATAATCAAATGGATACATGATCCAACACATCTGTGATTTAACACACTATCGAGTTATTTGGTAACTGAAAACTTATGTTGACAGATGTAGTGCTCTTCAACTCGCAATCTTCAGCTCCTCCTAAAATGAGAAGCCATTCTGGTAGCGATTACATGTATGCATCGTCTGAATCAGGCATGGTTAGCAACCAAAGATCATGGTTTTCGTATGATGAATTAGCTCAAGTTACTAGTGGGTTTTCCGAGAAGAATCTTCTCGGTGAAGGAGGGTTTGGTTGTGTATACAAAGGGGTTCTAGCAGATGGAAGGGAAGTGGCAGTTAAACAGTTGAAGATTGGTGGAAGCCAAGGAGAGCGAGAGTTCAAAGCAGAAGTTGAAATCATTTCTCGGGTCCATCACCGTCATTTGGTTACACTTGTCGGTTATTGCATCTCGGAGCAACATAGGTTGCTTGTATATGATTATGTACCTAACAACACTCTCCATTACCATCTTCATGGTAAATATATATCTTCGTAAACCATAAATATATCCTTTTCTACTTTCTAAACATCAAATTCTGTCTTTGTAGCTCCAGGAAGACCCGTTATGACTTGGGAAACTCGAGTAAGAGTTGCTGCTGGTGCAGCTCGAGGAATCGCCTACTTACATGAAGACTGTAAGTTTCTGCTGCTTTTTGTTTATTTTTTTCGATCATAGTGTAGTTAATTTTCTTTTCTTCTTATGTTCTTTGTCAGGTCATCCTCGCATTATTCACCGTGACATTAAATCTTCCAATATACTTCTCGATAACAGCTTTGAAGCCTTGGTAACATCACAATAGCTTTACTCTAGTTATCGAACGGATCCTGATTCAGCAGAATGAACTCTTAAGAAAACATTTCTGTAGGTTGCGGATTTCGGGCTAGCTAAAATAGCGCAGGAGCTGGATTTACATACACACGTCTCAACACGTGTAATGGGAACCTTCGGGTGTGTGTGTATTGCAATATTTATTAGAGAGTAGAAACTACTTACAGAAGAAAGAAACTGTTTTAATTGTCATTTTTTTCTCAGGTACATGGCTCCTGAATATGCAACAAGTGGAAAGCTGTCTGAAAAAGCTGATGTTTATTCGTATGGGGTTATACTCTTGGAGCTTATAACTGGCCGCAAACCTGTTGATACGTCTCAGCCACTTGGTGATGAGAGCCTTGTTGAATGGGTTAGTACTAAGTAGAGCTAAAATTAAATGCCATAACCCAACTTTTACTGCATTCTTTATCTCCATGAGTAGGGCTATTAAAATTGAGTTGGCTTGAGTAATTTTTACTCTTTATCGGTTTTGATCCTAATCGAGACCTGAAGTGCAAGTCTAATCGAATTTGCGATTTTGAGGCAAAAATTTTTAGATTGGGGACTTGATACTTGTTGAATTTCCATGATTCGATGAGTGTCCTTTTAACTCCATCTTGTTCAAAAACTCTTTTCAGGCAAGGCCCTTGCTGAATCAAGCAATCGAAAACGAAGAATTTGAGGAGCTAGTGGATCCAAGGCTAGGGAACAACTTCATCCCAGGAGAGATGTTCAGAATGGTAGAAGCTGCGGCTGCATGTGTCCGCCACTCAGCTGCAAAAAGACCAAAGATGAGCCAAGTGGTGAGAGCATTGGACACACTTGAAGAAGCAACAGACATAACAAACGGGATGAGACCAGGACAGAGCCAAGTGTTCGACTCGAGACAACAATCTGCTCAGATAAGGATGTTTCAGAGAATGGCTTTTGGAAGTCAAGATTATAGTTCTGACTTCTTTGATCACTCACAGTCACATAGTAGCTGGGGAAGTCGTGACCAATCCAGATTTGTTCCTTAGGTTTTTTTTTTATTGTTTCTGATACTTTCTTCTTTCCCTTCAACATGTCCTCTTGTATATTCTTTTGCATGATTTTTTAAATATACACACATAAATTTGGTAGCCTTTCTGAAGAAAAACTATTACAGATTGATAGATTTTGGTCCTTGCTTTATATTGTAAAACTAAAGGATATATAATCCGCAAATTGTGAGTGAAAAAACGAAGTGGACTTGGCTTTATCAAGCCTCAATATTGGAAGAATCTGATTTTACAATATAAACGACTTCTTGACAAATAGTGCGGCGATTCAAAATGTTCCTTTTCCAGAGTCCTCCATGAACCATATATTTAAACGTAAACCCCACTTTTCAGATCTTTGATTCACTATAATCGTTCCCACTCCAGTGTTCTCCTCGTCTTATTCATTCTCCATAGCTCGAGACTCTGCAATATTTGTCAAGAAGTCGTTTCTGATTAGCTTCTTGAAAGGGATTAAGTGACGGCTCAGACTTGACTTGACATCACTCACAGACAGAGATCTCTCAAAGAACAGCCTCGGTTCTTCGACATCATCACCATTCATGTCTCTTATCACCTGATAAACCCACTCCGGTGTCTCTCTCGCCGTGTTTGTCAAAGGAGCAATATTTGCTTTCTTGAATCCCTTAGTACGCTTTCTCTGTGAAACAGCACGCCTCTTGCGACTTGTGTTCTCTGTTAGGCACGCCTTTTGTGATTGATTTCTTTCATAAACTTATTTGCTTCGTCTACATTAGGAAAGATCACGAAACTAAGAGTATTGAGTACCAGCCCTAGTTGATTATCATTATTGGACTCTGCATCTAACCACATTGTTCTACTACTTTTAACCATCTCATAGTTAATCACAACACCGAATTCTGATTTAGTAGACCTTAAATCTGTATTAAGATACAAGCTTTTACTAAATCTTTTAAACTAATGTATATATCCAATATAAATTCATATTCTACCAAAAAGATCTGCTCAAGCACTAATGGCTGGCTCATCTCTCTTTGTAGATGCCCTCGATCCAAGCTCAAAGCCGGCAGCGGAAAACATTTTTATTTAAATTTAGTTAATTTATATATTCAACATAAACTTATATTTCATCAATATAAATTCATATTCTACCAAAAAATCTGGAGCACTACTGGCTGGCTCATCTCTCTTTGTAGATGCCCTAGATCCGAGTTCAAAGCTCGGCAGCGGAAAATATTTTTATTTAAATTTAGTTAATAATATTCAACATAAACTTATATTTCATTAATATAAATTTATATTCTCCCAAAAGATCTGTTGAAGCACTACTGGCTGGCTCATCTCTTTTTGTAGATGCCTTCGATCCGAGGTCAAAGCCCGGCAGCAGAAAACATTTTTATTTAAATTTAGTTAATTTATATATTCAACATAAACTTAGATTTCATCAATATAAATTCATATTCTCCCAAAAGATCCGCTGAAGCACTAGTGGTTGGCTCATCTCTCTTTGTAGATGCCCTCGATCCGGGTTCAAAGCCGGGCAGCGGAAAATATTTTTATTTAAATTTAGTTAATTTATATATTCAACTTAAACTTATATTTCATCAATATAAATTCAGATTCTACCAAAAGATCTGCTGAAGCACTAATGGCTAGCTCATCTTTTTTGTAGATGCCCTCGATCCGGGTTCAAAACCCGGCAGCGAAAAACATTTTTATTTAAATTTAGTTAATTTATATATTCAACATAAACTTATATTTCATCAATATAAATTCACATTCTACCAAAAGATCCGCTGGAGCACTACTGGCTGGCTCATCTCTCTTTGTAGATGCCCTCGATCCGAGTTCAAAGCTCGGCAGCGGAAAATTTTTTTATTTAAATTTAGTTAATTTATATATTCAACATAAACTTATATTTCTTCAATATAAATTCATATTCTCTCAAAAGATCCTCGGAAGCACTACTGGCTGGCTCATCTCTCTTTGTAGATGCCTTCGATCCGAGTTCATAGCCCGGCAGCGAAAAACATTTTTATTTAAATTTAGTTAATTTATATATTCAACATAAACTTATATTTCATCAATATAAATTCATATTCTCCCAAAAGATCCGCGGAAGCACTAGTGGCTGGCTCATCTCTCTTTGTAGATGCCCTTGATCCGGGTTCAAAGCCCGGCAACGGAAAACATTTTTATTTAAATTTAGTTAATTTATATATTCAACTTAAACTTATATTTCATCAATATAAATTCATATTCTACCAAAAGATCCGCTGAAGCACTAATGGCTGGCTCATCTCTCTTTGTAGATGCCCTCGAACCGGGTTCAAAGCTCGGCAGCGAAAAATATTTTTATTTAAATTTAGTTAATTTATATATTCAACATAAACTCATATTTCATCAATATAAATTCATATTCTACCAAAAGATCCGTTGGAGCACTACTGGCTGGCTCATCTCTCTATGTAGATGCCCTTGATCCAGGTTCAAAGCTGAGCAGCGGAAAACATTTTTATTTAAATTTAGTTAATTTATATATTCAACCAACATAAACTCATATTTCATCAATATAAATTCATATTCTAAAAGATCCGATAGAGCACTACTGGCTGACTCATCTCTCTTTGTAGATGACCTCGAACAGGGTTCAAAACCCGGCAGCGAAAAACATTAATATCTGTTGGAGCACTACTAGCTGGCTCATCTCTCTATATGCCCTCGATCCAGATTCAAAGCCTCGCAGCGGAAAATATTTTTTCTAGTTTTTTTCCGTTTCCCAAACAGTATAAACAAGGGAAAGTACAGAGCTTTTAAGCTTCTTTTTGCAATCGTGTTGGCTCCCTAGAGTCAAATACTTATCATATGATATTATGCTCCCATGTTTGATATTATGGGGTTTGGATTATTAATACCTCATTTTTGGATAATAAGCGAGTGGCAAGTTAAGTATATGGATTAGGGACAGTTTAAAAAAGAGATTGCAAAAACACTCGAAAGGTTGAAGGAGAGACTGGGTCAGGGCTTGTTTGTTACATCTGCGGCTCGGAACTTGTCTGTAAAAGTATTTTAAGAAATGTTAAAATCACAACCATGATAGGAAAATTGAGAATGTGAGAGTTGTTGTTAAGCAATCAATCAATCATACCTCAAGATATCGTTTCAAAAGTGTGGTGGTACTGTAATTGAATCCCTCGAGAGCGGTTCCTTGAGTGCGTGATGAATGAAGCTGTTTCCTCACTTGTGTTGCCAGAATTTTTCCTAGCTCAACTCCCCACTGGTCAAATGAATTGATACCCCACACAAAGCCTTGAACCGCAACTCTGTGCTCATAGATTGCCAACAACTGATAACAAAACATCAACAAAAATGTCCAATGATCCTCTCATTTTAATCCTAATACACTACTGATAAACCTGAGATAGGGACACACCTGGCCAACATTGTAAGCACTCAATTCTGGAAGTAGAAGGCTAAGAGAAGGTCGATTTCCAGAGAATGTCTGTGGAAACATACCAACATTTTACTAACAATCTTCATATCTCTCTTTAACATTACTACTGCAAGACCAATTTTACCTTGTGAGGAATGAGATTTTCTGAAACATTCTCTTTCTGCAACTGTTCAGGTGTCTACAAAAGGGAAAAAACAAAGAGTTTGTTTCAGAACAGAAGCTTAGTCCCTTTATCTCGCATGACCAAATGTAAAGTCTTACTTTTCCATATGCAAGAGCATCAGGCTGGGCAAAGAAGTTGGACATGAGCTCGTCATGGTTACTAACAATCTCTCCTGTGAATCCAATTCAGATCAGTTAAGTTTCAAGCCAAGTTTTCAGGAAATGGAAATGCTTACCCTGCAGGTACACAGGTTGCTGACTCTTCACAACGGCGATGAAATCACAAGGGATTATGCGTCCCTAAAACATCATTAAGAAAGATTTACTTCATTCCTCAATAGCTTAACTCTTGCTAAAATCCAGATATTAATTTCCAGTAAAATCAAACTACATGTAGTAAAAGTACCTGGTGAATTAGTTGGTAAAAGCTGTGTTGACCATTTGTTCCAGGTTCACCAAAATCAATCTCACCAGTCTCGAACGGGAGAGGTAGACCATCAATTGAGACTCCCTTTCCATTACTTTCCATACTAACCTGAAATCAAACAATTTCTCCACTAATATTAAGCAGCAAAGATTAAGGAGACAAAAGGAAAGCCCAGTTCACATGCCTGTTGAATGTGCGGAGCAAATTTCTCAAGGGCTTGGGAGTAAGGTAAGATGGCCTGAGGAAACAAAAGGATGTTGATGGAAGCTGACCATCTTAAACTGAGAAGAAAAGTTCAGCTTGCTGTTATAAGGGAGTCAGTTCTTACCCTGGCAGGATATCCAAGAAATGATACATTCCATACACTCAACAATCCTAAAAGTACCTGAAATCGTCGAAAGTCACCAAAATCAACCTCTCACTCTGGCTTGACTACATCAATTAACACTAACTTAAAGACATGCTTGCTTTCAACTGAGTATAAGCAACTTCATGAAAGAGTAAATCTAGAGGAGCTGACCAAAATACAGAGAATCACACACCTAATGCACTCATACATATTGTTAATCAAATTCTTCTGGGACCAGCAACTCGAACGATTATCACTTTAAAGAACTTACAGGTATATTCTTCTCAAACGATGTGGACTGGAAATGCTGATCAATGCTTGAAGCGCCCCGCAAAAACCTGCAATCCAAGAAACCATAAAAAATGACTGAAAATCGACTGCAAGGTTTCTTCTGGATTTAGGAACATAGGACATCCCTTCTAAAACACAACGGGGTACAAGAGAAGAGAAGAAATCTACTAGAAAAATAAAATAAAATAGAAAATACATCGATTGCTTCTGTTGACTGCAAACTTTTATCATAAATTTCTCAAGAAAAACATGCATTACTTGTTATGCCTAAGACATTTTATGAGATTGATAATGAATAGAAGGTACCGTACTTCTCAACCACAGAGAAGCCATACTGTAGAGACAAAGGTAAGACTCCAACAGCACTGCAAACTGCAACAGAATTTCAGTTAAAAGACTAAGGAAGTGGATATGGGTAAGAAATGAATCCAGCCAAACAGACGAGAACTTACCACTGTACCTTCCACCAACCCAGTCCCAAAATGCAAATGCATTTTTCGGGTTGATACCGAACTTCTCCACTAACTGTTAAACAAAACATCCAGAGTTTTAAACATTTTTCTGTGCTGTCTGAAAATGAAACAAGTAGACGGAAGCAGAAATGAATTATAATCCCTAGACAATTAAGTTTGTAAAAAGGCTAGATTAACGTGCCTATCCATTTTACATAATCAGAAAGACTTGAGAATATGTTTTTGAATGTTTCTCGTTTTAGTTGTAATAAAATGGACAATAGAGAAATCAAATATCCAAAAGAAAAAGTTTGGTGAATACATACCGCAAGATTAGTGCTGACAGCAACCATGTGTTTTGCAACAGCTGAAGCCCTGTTAAGGTATCACATGTTAAATGAATGCTGTTTATTCACAATAGCCAAAACATGGATATAATATAGAAACTATATTTTGAACAAAATTGCTTGTAAATGTATAGCGTCTACAATAGGATATCACAGATACTTGCTTTAGACATGTACAAACAGGAAAAACTCTAAATATGTGGGAATTCATGACTACAAAGATTAGGATGCAAAGAAATACTAACCCAAGAGCAGCTGTAATCCATTCCCTCAATGTCCTAGCGTTCAGCATCGTTTCAGCCGTTGTAAATGTTTTTGAGACCACCACAACTGAAGTTTACAAGTATCCTCAGGATTAGTTAAAGTAAAAGTACGTAAATGGAAATTATCAAAGTGAACTTATTGATAGGTTTGAGCATGAACCTAGAGTAGTTTCTGGATTAAATCCATTGATATTTCTTGCAACATCAACAGGGTCGATATTTGCTAGGCTACAAAAACAAAAACAAATTAAATCCACCCTCAACATAGATTGTCAACAAACATAACAAAGAGTGGAATCCAAAACGAATAAGTAGAAGCTAACAAGTTCTATACAGCCTCCTCTTACTAAGTTAACCGAAATTTAGATAAACAAGGAGTATGTGGTTGTCTACGACAAATGATGGTAAAAAGAATACATAATTAGGAGTTTTTGTGGACCTTCAATAGAAACTTGAAACCATAATGACAAGCATATCAATCAAGACAAGAATTCATCAAACTACCAAAAGCCTTGTGGAAAGCAACACAGAATAAAAACTATGTATAGAACTATATAAGCAGAGGTATGTAGTACTTACAACCGCAGCTGGCGTCCTTTAGCACACTCTAAAGCTTCAGGATCTGAGAAGCACATGCATATAAAAGAAGAAATTTGATTAAAACAAGCTAGAGAGAACACCAGTAAGAGACTAGGTACCAAGACTAGATGCAGTCACCTGTTTGGAGAGCCGTGTGCACAAACAATGGACCTAAGAAGCTACCACCAATACCAATTGCAATGACATCTTTCAGTGGTTTGCCAGTGGCTCCAACCTATCAATAAGTGCAGAAACCTCAAGAGATAGCTATAAAAACGATAAAGGTAGGTTTTGAAATGGCATCTACAAATTAATTACCCATGAACCAGAGCGAATTTTCTCAGAAAACTCCTTGATCTTATCTAGAACATTCCAAACTTCTGGAACCACATTCTTTCCATCAGCTTTAATAACTGCATCCTTTGGCGCACGAAGCGCAACATGAAGCACTGACCTATTCTCTGTACTGTTAATCTGAGGAAGCCATTCACACAAAAAATCAGACACCAAAGAACAATAGAACGGAGAATATATCATATACTCTTAACAAGTCTAGTTAGCGTATAGAAATGTCTTCATTTATATTCTCTAATACGCAACATTATAAGAAAAGGTTTCATAAGATCATCAAATCAAAATGAGATTAACAGCTACTACTCACATGCTCTCCATTGAACATACGGCTAATCTTCTCTGTCAATTGTGCATCCTACATATACAAACCAATGGTTAAAAATCTCAGTAAAATACGCGAAATCTGCAAAATAAACACATCTTTTCCTCACCTTTGCCAAGTTCAAAAGTTTGTCCATTGTCTCAACAGTAGCACCCTGTCTAGAATAATCTAACAACAGCCCATCAAATTCCCTAATAAAAAGCATATCATAAAAGCAATGGAAACTCGTAAATGCAAAAATCACTTAAAACAAAAATCAAATCTTTATGCAATGACACAAAACAAAAAACATTATGTTATACATAACACTTAAGCCAAAATAGAAAAGAACACGTACATAATCATGGATTGACATCTGTTAACATCACTCATCAAATCACGCAAATGAGTCTTCTTAATATCTTCAACATGTCCCTGCAAAAAAAAAAAAAAAAAATTACCAGAAAAATCCCAAATTTACTTGTCAAACACAAAAACATCATTGACAAATTAAAGACTTTACCTTCAAATCCTTCCATGCCACAGTGTCACAAATCAGAGCAGTTGATGACGCCATTACTAGGAATAATCCCAAAAAAAAAAAGTCAATTACAAAACTATTTTCGTTCATTTTAAAGCTATGATAATAAAATTAAAGTCGAATAATACAGATTTTAAGCTCTAACCTGGTCAACGATTTAACGGAACAAAACGCTAAAAAAATTTGAATTTGGTATTCACAATGGCGATTGATTGAGAGAGGAAAAGAAAATTAAAAAAAAAAAAAAAAAAAAAAACCTGAGGATCTTTTGAAGATGAGAGGAAGAAGAAGAAGAAGGGTGACAAAGCTGTGGGCCGCGGGAGAAATGAGAGTATGACACGTGTCGACCAATGGTTCTGCTCAGTTCAGTTAATAACGAAGAGTATAATATTGAAACGATGACGTTTTTAAGGTTGAGAATTGGGTAAAAAGTCATAAACTAGGTTCATTGATTTTCCTATACTAAAAGGGAAAAGTAAAAAATTGTTATTAATTTTGATGGGATATTCTTTTGCTCAGACCATCGGCAATAGAGACATATCTCTCTGGGAAGACACAATGTCTTATGCAATATAGTCACATGTCGCAACGTGATTCGTTGCGACAATAAAAAAATTGTTTTTTTTTTCGGAAAACATAATTTATTGTGTCTGCATTGTAGATGCTCTCATAGTATTCTAAATAAACTAAATCGAATTCTACACATATCTAGCGTCAAAAATCTTTGTTACATATGATTAGAGCCGGCCCTCAGCACAAGTATATGAAGCATGTGCTTGGGGCCCCAAATGTAAAAAAAAAAAAAAAATCTTATGTATGAAGGGGTAATTTTTGAAAAATTAGCAAAAAAAAAAATTGTTATGTGTGAGGCACTGCATATGATGCATCCTTGGTTTGTTACATGTTGGTGAATTCAGTTGGAGATTTCTATTGGTTAGAATATAAGTCTTGCATCGAAAACTTTCTTGGTTATTAGTAGTCATGGTGAGTTCGATATCATAAGTCGGTGTTAGATGAGGTTTAAGCAACCCGAAGGAAGGCGCATTCTCATCGGACAATGTGAACAAGTATGTATCGATCACTTTCCTGATTATACTTGTAAGTTGCAGATACTATTCTATGTTGGTGATTATGTCAATTATGCTAATTATGTACATATCGTAAGACCCTAATTGACAGATGTGAATGTTTTAGCTCTTTTTCTTCCTTTGATTCAACAACCTACTACAATCAAAATTTGTATTAATTTAGCAATTATTACTAAATATTCGTTTATTTCTGTCATGTCGAGCGGTTTTGTTACCTGGCTCCCAAGTAAACTCACTCTAGATTCTGTCTCTCTCTGGGCAACAAGTTTGTTTTTTGGACTCAAAAGTCAAAACCATTAGAATCAGCTTTCTTCTGGTTTTCTGATTATTACCAAATATTTAAAACGAATACAGAGATTAAAAAAAAAGATAATTAACTCATATTAAATCAACCACTAATAATTAAGACAATAATCTGAAAAATAATCCCCAAAGAAAAAAAAATTAAAAAAAAAACCCAACTCCGTTCCCAAGAATTGCTATTAAGTTTTTCATGACACATACCTATGAAGTTTCATTGAAATTTCTAGGGTTCCGTCTTCCACCACACATCGATCACTGTTCAAAACAACGAGACCGACCTTACTTTTGATTGTGCCATGGCTAGTTGGAGAAGGCAACTTAATCTTGGCTCGACCCATCACAACAGTTCCTGAGGATGGTCCAGGATCTTTCCTCACAACAGCTAGTGTGGTTGTTCTACGATCTATCCTCCGAAGTGCTCTATGCAATTCTATGTAAAGATACCGTGCAGGAGAATCTAAAGGAATCGTCAATGCTTCATTAAATACCCAATTGTTGTGACTGTTAGTCTGTACCACTTGTGTTACGTGTACATCGTCGGGATCTGTCCATACCATAACTTTATAACAGCTAAAGCCATCGCTACGATTCAAAAGAGTTTTGCCATGGATTCCAGCTTGAAAGATCTTCAAGATTAACTCTGTTTTTTCTTCCTGATCAATTTTTCTTTTCCCTTTACGAATCATTATCTCTTTCTCGTTCGCTTTTCTCTCCACCATCGACGAAACGAAAAGTGAAATTTTATAATAAGACTTGGTGTTTTTAGGGTTTGAAAGTTTTAGATATATATAGCGTTAGCGTATTTAGGTTTTTTTTTTTTGTTTTAATGAAAAATATAAAAGAATGAATTTATTCCTTTTTGTCTTTTAGAATTGGTTCAGGTTTTGAATTATTCGTTAAGCAAGTTTGGTAAAAACCCTAGAAAAAAAAACCCTAAAACTTTAAACTTTAACTGAGGGTCAAATACATATTTGCTTTAATATTAAAGCTTTGTAAAAAAAAAACTATGTATAGATAAACAAAGATAAACAAAAAATGTTATAATGTAGAGAAATTCCTTAAACTAGCAATAAAAGAAGTTTTTTTTGACAAATTTAGCACATATTTTATATAGGACAAAAATAGTATTTTTATATAGTATTTTTATAAAGGGTAATACTTTAATTTTGGTTTTGGATTAACTATTTTAGAATTTAGGGTATAATTTTTAGGGGTAGGATGTATGGTTTAGGGTTTAAGATTTAGAAAACTCTAAATCCTAAAAATTATGAAGTTAAGAGATTTGTGCTACATAAGAGAATTGATCTTTAATAAAAATGATATTTTTTTCATAAATTAAAATGAGTGCTATTTGTGTCACAAAAATTTAATTGTGTGCTATTTTTGAGAATTGTCCTATAATGTATTTGTTTAGTCTTCCATTGCCCTTTATAGAAACTTTGGACGATAATCTGAAGAATGCCTTAAACAAATATTAAGGCACCAATATGTCATCCATCAACAAATATGAGTTCGCATGAACTTGAAGCTCGAGAAGAAAGTGTCAACTCCTTGATCACCTTATCTCTTTTTATTCATTTAATTGAACCAACTACAATCAACAATTTTATTAAGTTAGCAATTATTACTAAATAGTATTTGTTTAATTCTTGTCATGCAGAGTCGGCGCTGAGGGCATGTAGATAAAACATTTGAATGGGGTCCCACTTTTTAGGGGGCTCCACAATTTATATATATATATATATATATATATATATATATCTAATTAATGTCCAAGAAAAAAAAACCATACCAATTTCTGCCGAAACACTAACACAGATGGGCCATTAATATATATAGAGGTCATACATGATTCTACTTGGTTAGGCTCAATTCAGCCAATTTTCAATTTTTAACAAAAATAGGGTAACGAAAATTTATTGGCTAATCAAAAAACAAGAAAAAAAATTATAAATGGAAAAGAGAGTAATGTATTAATTTTCAAAAATATTGTGTGGGTTCAAAAATTATTATTATGTAAATATTACATTATATTATTTAGTTTTAAAAAAAAAATTTAGGTTAATCTCCTTCTCCTTCTTTACGTGACTTAGTTTTTTTTTTTCTCTTTTTTTTTGTTTTCACTTTTGTTTTCCTCCATTGAAAAAGAGAAGTAGAGAAGAGAGATCAATTTTACTCAAAACAAATCTGAATCATTTATTTATTGTAAGGTAAAAAGCTTTTTGAATTTTATTTGTATGTTTATTTTCTTTGTTTGTGTTATTTTTATTGTTTATGCTTTCACCAAATTGAGTATTTGGATTTAAAATTCGTTTTCAGTTTATAAGTATTTTTTTTATTACTGAATGTTTATATGTGTGTACGTGATAGATCAGAAGATGACTTTAGGATGTCAAAAAAGAAAAAAGAGGAAAAGAATAGAAGAATTGGTGAAATCTCAAGCTGGATCCCTTTTAAAGTATTTTAAGAAACCAAACCCCCTTAGAACTGATGATGTTGATGAAATTGATGAGGTTGAAGAGGTTGATGGAATTCATGAGGTTAATGGAGTTGATAACGAGGATGAAATTAGAACTGAAAGTGACAACGAAAAGCAAGAGGAGAATGAGAATGAGATAGATGATGAAGATGTCAATCAAAACAAAGAGGATGGTCACTTTGAAGAATATAATTCATCTTTGGATATTATCGATCCTGCAAATTGGGGACAAATTTATCAGAGGTTAATAGACTATTTGGTTAAGAAAGGTCATCTTGCACCACCATCTGAAGATTATATATTTTCTCGAAATAATCATGGTAGACGTCTTTCTCATAGACATTACAAGAGGCATTTGGAGAATGGAGATAGACAAGACAGGCGTTGGTTGATCTATTCAACAACATCACATAGAATCTATTGTTTTTGTTGCAAGTTGTTCACTCGGTACAAAGATATCCCTCAACTATCAAACACTGGTTTTATGGATTGGAACAATGTCGTAGTAAGGCTTAGCGAACACGAGAAAAGTCATGATCACATCACTTGCATGAGCCAGTGGATGGAGCTAGAGTTGAGGTTTCAAAAGAATCAGACAATTGATAAGTGTCTCCAAGAAGAAATCAACAAAGAAAAGAATCATTGGAGAGAGTTGTTATTGAGATTATTTGCAGTGGTGAAGTATCTGGCAAAGAGTAATATAGCGTTTCGGGGAAATAAAGATAAAGTTGGTGAAGATAACAATGGAAATTTTCTGGAAAATATTGAAATGATTGGTGAATTTGACGCAGTAATGCGGGAGCACCTAAGGCGCATTAAAACGAAGGAAACTCACTACCATTACCTCAGCCACACAATTCAGAATGAGTTGATAGGAATGTTGGGATCTAAAATAAAGCTCATGATCATTAGGAAAATTAAAGCTGCAAAATACTTCTCGGTTATTCTTGATTGTACTCCGGATATTAGCCACAAAGAACATATGTCTCTTATTATTCGATGTGTGGATGTATCGGTGGATCAAGCTCATGTTGAAGAATATTTTCTTACTTTTGTGGAAGTTGATGATAAGTCAGGAAAATGATTTTTTGAGCTACTTTGCAAAACATTGGATGGTCTTAATCTGGACATTGATGATGTTAGGAGACAAGGTTATGACAATGGATCTAACATGAAAGGGAAAAACAAGGGAGTGCAAAAGAGATTGCTTGATATCAATTCGAGGGCATTTTATACACCATGTGTTAACCATAATCTGAACTTGGCTATTTCTGATATCGCAAAATCTTCTGAGAAGGCAATTTCATTCTTTGGGATCGTCCAGAGTTTATATCAGTTTTTTTCGCCTTCTATAACTAGGTGGGAGATGTACAGAAAAAAGGTGGGAGGTCTTACACTTAAATCCTTATCAGATACGCATTGGGAAAGTCATCTTGAAAGCATCAAAGCAATACGTTTTAAAGCTCCAAAAATCAGAGATGTCTTACTTGACTTCGCAGAAAATAGTGATGATCCACAAGCCAGAAGCGATGTTGAATGTCTTGCAACAAGTGAAACACATGGAATTGAAGGATTCGAGTTTTTGTTTGGTATGGTGATATGGTATGATATTCAGTTTGTCGTGAATACGGTAAGTAAGACGCTACAGTCTAAAGATATGGATATCGATGATGCCATTGCTCAACTAAAATGGTTAGTTTCTTTTTTCCAAAAGTATAGAGAAATAGGTTTTCAAGAAGTAAAAATTGAAGCTTTAAAACTTGCAGTTGATATGGATATTGAACATGTGTTTCAAAAGAAGAGCAAGCGCCTTATTAGAAGAAAATATCATTATGATGAGGAACCAGAAAAAACTAATGATGCTAGATTCGTTCTAAGCTTGGAGGAAGATTTTAGAATTAATTATTTCATCAAAATCATGGATCAAGCTCTAGTTTCTTTTCAAACAAGGTTAGAACAATTTCAAGAGTATGAAAATATTTTTGGATTTTTGTTTAGTTTACGAAAGCTCAACTCAGCGAATGAAGATAGTTTGAAGACATCTTGCCTTAACCTTGAAGCTTTTCTTAAGCATGGAACGATTTCAGATATTGATGGGAATGATTTATTTCTAGAAATTAAAGTTTTTAGAGAAGTTCTACCAAAGAATTTGAAGAAGACTGCGGAGGTATTAGAATTTTTGGAGAGTTTGAAGGATTGTTATCCAAATATATGAGTTGCTTATAGGATAATGCTCACTATTCCGGTTTCAGTTACCTCGGCTGAAAGAAGTTTTTCTAAGTTGAAGTTGATAAAGTCTTACCTAGGGTCGACTATGTCACAAGAAAGGTTAAACGGATTAGTTATGTTATCAATAGAAAAGGTCATGGTTAAAAATATCGATTATACAAGTTTGATGGATGATTTCGCAGAAAAAAAATACAAAAATGATTGTTTTTCAGAAGTTTTAAATTATTGTTTTTTTAAGATATCATTGTACTTTTATTTTTTACTTTAGTTTTGTGGAAACTCAATTTTTTTTCTCTATTAAGCACTTAAAAAAAATATTTTCGTTTGGGATCCTGAATTTCTTAAAACCGGCTCTGGATAAGTCTAGCATAAGAGACTGTGGCCCAAACAGAGGATCTTAGCCAAGGAGACTCCAATCTATTAGAGTCTCTAGAATAGTCCAATTTTATGTTTTATGCCCTTTTCCCTTTCATGTATTTAGCCTAATGTTTGATTCAGAAAAGACTATCAAATAACGATCATATCAAATGGGATATTTACCCAGAAACTTCTTCCTCTCTATCTTCTCTTCTCCCTAACTTTTCTTCGATTCTGCCTCTATTTCTGTTAATCACGATAAGCTCCATTCATGGACTTATCAGTCTCATCATCATCGCCAACTCTTTCAAAATGTTGAAAATTGAAAAAGTTTCACATGAAGCCTGGCCCATGAACAGGCCCACTAGAGGTTTCAACCATTTGCTAACCCAATTAAAATGTAAAAGGCTTGATGAGTGACGAGTGACGAGTGATGATGAGTGATGAGTGCTGAGAGTTTCTCGCCATGTACATGAGCTGATAGTTTCTTGTTACTCGGAGAATGAAAACATATTTCCGAGTAGCTTATTTACCTGCAATTCACTCGTTACTCTGAAACTCAGAAATATGTTTCTCACAGATGTCCCCTCTATGTCTTGTCTTCCTTCTCTGAAAACACTGAAACTTAAAGATGTGACATTCCTAAGTGATGACTTATTTCAAGAGTTTCTATCTATTTGTCCTGTTCTTGAAGACTTATTAGTGTTTTTCTATGTTGGTACTGAAGACGTTGATATGAAAGATTTCACTATTATATTCCCATCTTTGCTGAGTTTATCACTCTCTATACCTGAGGATTAGTTTTTGTAAGACTTTGAACGCTCAATGTATTTAAGGATCAGACAACAACAGATGTTACTCTGTTTCTGTCTCACACTCAACTTGTTTCTTGTGTAGCACTCAACGATTTCAATATCTTCTCTTTACTCTGTTTTGTAATACGAGAACTGTGTACTTTTATTAGATAGATGGACTGTATTTATAGGTTTACAAGAGACACTTTAGACTAAGGGTTGCATCTCTAATAGACACCCCAACGTACAGACACAAACCTTCAACACATAACTACTTGGCGGTTATTTAGATCAATTGAATCTAATTGAAACAAATGATTAAATACTACCATATGTTTATACGACTTATACATTAATTAAAAAACAAATATGAATTCTTGATCACTTCCAACAGTTTTTTAGATGGGTATGTGGTTGATACCCCTTCTTTGAAGTATTTGAAACTTCAGGACTGTAATAATTGTAATCACTACTCTTCGATTAAGAATATGCCTAAGCTGAGGGAAGCATATGTCGATGTTAAAGACTATCTTCTCAAGAGTGTTATTCAATCAATCACATCTGTCAAACGTCTTACGATATGTTGACAGGTAATTACTTGCTTTCCATTTTATCAGTCTCATTTATAGAATCCATTCTTAATGGTTTCTAATATTGTGGGCAGGGTCTGTATGGTGATGGTTTTGTTTTCAACCAGCTTGAACATCTGACCCTACGTGTGTGCAAAGAGGGTTCGTCGAATCTTCTTGGCCAAGTACTCAAAGATTCTCCCAACTTACAAGTATTAAACATCTCTTTAGTGGAAGTAAGTTTATTGGATAAGCTTCTTTTTCGTTTGTCTGATGCTTAATATGTTTTGATCTAATTCTTTTGCTCGGTCTTAGGATCATAAGGATAATGATCCTGATGATATGGTTTTTTGGGATCAACCGAGTTCTGTTCCTGAATGCTTGTTGTCGAGTCTACAAATTATCAACTGGTCATCTTACTATGGGAGGCCACAAGACAGAGATATTGCGGTTTACATCTTGAAAAACGCTTGTCACTTAAAGACGGCAACATTCTTAGCTTATACATGGGCATATTCAGTTCCTTACCTTAAGATGATCAAGGAGTAGGCACTTTCTTCTCGAGCTTTAACCTCAAGTGAACTCGTATTTGTTGAAGAAGAAGACTGAGAACTCAAATCTTATTTCTTGATGACTTAGATCATATTGAGACTTGAATCATTAGATGTTTTCATTTGTCATCTATGTCAAACAAAGATCAGATTTGTTCCGAATTTTTATACTGTAATCTTTCAATTATGTGTCTTGATAGACGTTGATTGCGTTTCTTGTTTTATGATCAAAGAAAATTGAATGAATTTTCGACACAAATAATTAGTTTAACTACGTGAAACTACAAACAAGAAATCTAAAACTTTCTATTCAATAGAAGTTGGAACTAATTAACAAACGTGTGTTTGATCCTCAACGAAGAATACTAAGGGTTTAAATGTTTTAGCGTTTTTGCTAGGGTTTTTACCAAACTTATCAAATAATTCAAAACCTGAAAACCTGAACTAAATAAAAGAAAAGAAAAGGAAAATAACCTTCTTTTATATATTTTTCTTTTTTTTTTAAAGTAAATACGCTACCATTTATATATATAGAGTAGCATATTTACTTTTTTAGATTTTGAAAGTTATTTATATAAGTAAATACGTTACGCTATAAATCTTAAATTCACTTTTTTTTTTCCTGGTCGATGATGAACAACTTGCAGCAAGAAGCGAACAAGGAAGAGAGAATGATTCGTAAAGGGAAAAGAAAAATTGATCAAGACATAAAGACAGAGTTAATCTTGAAGATCTTCGAGTAACAATCGATGACAAAACTCTTTTGAAACCTTACTATGGCCATAGATGGTATAAAGTTGTGGCATGGACAGACCCCAAAGATCGATACGTAACAGATACGGTAAACGTTTACGATCGTGACAATTGGAAGTTTAATGAAGAAATGGAAATTCCCTTAGATTTTCCAGCACGCTATCTTTACATAGAATTGGTTAGGGTTAAAGGATTCCCAAAGAATGAGCCTGGAACATCAACAGGAAGTGTTGTGATAGGTCGAGCAAAGATTAAGTTGCCTTCTCCAACTAGCCGTGGCACGATCTCACGTAAGGCCAGTCTCGTCGTTTTGAACAGTGATCGATGTGTGGTGGAAAAGGGAACACAAGAAATTTTAATGAAACTTCATAGGTATATGTTATGATATAATTATTATCATTCTTCTTAAAAGAGTTGGGTTTTATTTTGTTTTCGATCTAGGGATTATTTTTGAGATTATTGTATTAATTATTAAGAGATTTTATAAGTTGTGTTTGCTTTAATATGAGTTATCTTTTTATCTCTTCTATTCGTTATATATTTAGTTGGTCAGATTTATTCCATTAAATATACAGAATGTTTTTTATGCATGGCGCATGATATATGCATTCGTAACAACAGAAATCTTTGAGTGAATCTAGAGTGAGTTTACTTGGGAGCCAGGTAACAAAACCGACATGACACTACTTATCAGAGACAAAAGAAGAGTTCAATAGTAATTTCTTTTCACTGAGTAGTGAGTATAGTGTATTTGTGAACTTATTGTATTTATGAACTGGTGATGATGACAAAAGAAGAGTTTATTAAATGTAAGTTTTTCGCATCTTGCTCCTCAAGAAACAAATTGAATGTTTGTCAGTTGTGCTGATTATAGTTATAAGTTGTGGATAATATTCTTACATTTAGAGAAGATATGCGTCACTGTTGTATCAGTTACACTATTGGGAGAGTGATAAAAAAGAAAAGAAAACTCCAGGTAGCTTTCACAATGGGGAATATATTTAAGAGTTCAGAAGGCCTTGGGGATGCTGTCACTGATGTCATATTTAAGCTTTGCGAATACAAATAAAAAACACAATATAAATAGCCATGAACGAAAAAAAAGGTTATAATGTACTTGTTTTGTCTTTCATTGCCCTTTATAGAAACAAATACAAGGTTCAAATATGTCAGCCCTCAACAAATACGAGTTCGCATGAACTTGAAGCTCGAGAAGAAAGTGTCAACTCCTCGATCATCTTAAGATTTGGAACATCATGTGCTTCTGTATCAGCCAAGATTGTTGCCGTCTTTAGGTGACAAGCGTTTTTCAGGATATACACTGCAATATCTCTATCTTGTGGTCGCCCAAAGTATCGTGACCAGTTGAAAATTTGTAGACTCGACAACAAGCATTCAGGAACAGAACTCGGCTGATTCCAACAAACCATATCATGATGATCATTAAACCTATGACTCTAAGAAACGAGCAGAAGAATTAGATTAAAACACATTGACTAACGAAAAAGAAGCTAATCAAATAAACTTACTTCCACTACAGAGATGTCTAATACTCGTAAGTTAGGAGAATCTTTGAGCAATTGGCAAAGGAGATTCAACGTATTCTCTTTGCACACACATAGCTCCAGATGTTCAAGCTGGTTGAAAACAAAACCATCACCATACCCGTCATGCCCTATCAAAATTATTAACAGAGGTTTCTATAAATGAAATTGATAAATGGAAACCAATTATGTACCTCTGAACATATCGTAAGACGCTTGACAGATGTGATTGATTCAATAACACTCATCAGAAAGAATTTATTATCGACATATGCTTCCCTCAGCTTAGGCATATTCCTAATCAAAATGTAGTGATCAAAATAATTCCAGTTCTCAAGTTTGAAATACTTCAAAGAAGGAGTATTTATCTCACACCAATCGAACAACAAATCATTAGGTATAAAGAGTGATAAACTCTGCAAAGAAGGGACGATAATAGTGAACTCTTTCATATTGGCATCCTTATCACAATGCACCGATAGATCTTCAAGAACAGGACAAATAGATAAAAGATCTTGAAGAAAGTCTTGGTCTACGAATCTCACCCTATCAAGTTGCAAAACTTTCAGAGAAGGAAGACATCCCACAGAGGGAACATCCGTGATAATGACGGCTTTGAGTTTCAGCGTAAGGAGCGAATTGCAGGTAAATAAACTACTCGGAAACATGGTTTCATCATTCTTCGAGTGATAAGAAATTTCCATCTCACGAATATGGCGAGCAACTGCAATCTCAACCCACTGTCTGCCATTTTCAGGTTTAATATCCGGATTCCTCCTAATTAAGTTGAGACGCAAGCTTTCTATGACGGGAGCTCTATGTAATGGCAGATTCTTGTTGATAAACCCCCCCCCCCCAAAGCACAAACTTTGAACTTGAAGAAGTGTAGTCGTGTTTAGGCAATGACATCCAAAGAAACTCCCAACGTTTAGGCAACCACAGCAACTTTTGTTGGAACATATGATAATATCTTCACCAGTATTTCATCAGGCAATACACTGATTTTGTCGTCCATATCTTAGAAAAAATTCAAGAAGATAGCTGAATCTTTGTCTTCCCTGAATTAACCAAGAAAACAACACCATTAGACTAAAAAGAAGCCATGCAAACGCATAAGAATGGAACAAAACCCTAGAAGAAGTTGTAATTTTGATTTTTGAAAGCAACTTTTGTTGGAAGAAATGTTAATATCTTCACCAGCACTTCATCAGACATACATTGATTTTGTCCATTTCTTACAAATTCAAGCAGATAATTAAATCTTATCTTCCCTTAATTAACAAAGAAAACAACACCATAAGACTATAATGGAGCCAAGCAAACGCATAAGAACGGGAAAAAAACCTAGAGAAAGCTGTAATTTTGGAACAGAACAAAACCCTAGAAATTGGAACCTGTGAATTTCAGTGGAGGCTCACTCGGAACTCAGAACTAAGAGAATATTCAGTCGATTACATACCCAAAGCACTGCGAGAGCAATTGAATACATACAGAAGTGGCGAATCAGAAGATCATATCACAATCGCAGAGAATCATCTCCCACGAAGTGAACAAAGCTTCCTTCTCTGCGTCGTTTACTCTCATCAGTGTTCTCATCACTCAGCAGAAGCTGTTCGTTTTTTGCATTTCAATTGGGTTAGCGAATGGTTCAAGTCTCCAGTGGGCCTGGAAGTGGGCCGAAACTATTTCTTCATTTTTTCAGCAATTTAAAATAGTTGGCGATGATGGACAGAAGAAGAGTTCATTAGTATTTGAATTTCTTTTCAGTGAGTGTAGTGTTTTTGTGAATGTAATTGTTTTGTTGACATACTTTTTTCATGTAATTGTTTTGTTGACATACCAAAATATGGAAGCATTTAATGGGAACTGAATGTTTGGAAGTAGTGCTGATTATAACATAGTTCTAAGTTGCAGATAATAGTCTTTAACATTTAGAGAAAATATGTGTCTCTATTGTATCAGTTTACACTCTATTGGGAGCATAATAAAAAGATCACACGAAGAAGCTTTCCTTTCAGAATCGAAGATAATCATGGATATCAGAGTGTAACATTGACAAGACACTACAATGGGGATGATGATGTCACTGAATGCCATTAAGCTTTGTGAATAAAAAAAACTCTATATAGATAGGCATGAACAAAAAGGTTATAATGTACTTGTTTTGTCTTTCATTGCCCTTTATAGAAACTTGGACGATAAGGCCCTAAACAAATACAAGGTCCCAATATGTCTGTCAGCCCTCAACAAATACGAGCTCGCATGAACTTGATCATCTAAAGAATTGAAACATAATCTTCTTCTGTATCAGGCAAAACTGTTGTCTTCTTTAAGTAACATGCATTTTTCAGAATATACACCAAAATATCTTTATCTTGTGGTCTCCCAAAGTATTGTGACCAGTTGAAAATTTGTAGACTCGACAACAAGCATTCAGGAACAGGACTCGGCTGAATCCAACAAACCATACCATCTAGCTCCTTACTCCTATGATTCTAAGGAACGAGCAGAAGAATTTGATTAAAACATATTAAGCATATCAGACTAACGAAAAAAGAAGCTAGTGAAATAAACTTACTTCAAATACAGAGATGTTTAATACTCGTAAGTTGGGAGAATCTTTGAGCAATTGGGCAAGGAGATTCGACGAATTATCTTTGCACACACATAGGCTCAGATGTTCAAGCTGCTTGAAAACAAAACCATCACCATACATACCCTGCCCACACAATATCAAAATTATCAACAAATGTGATTGATAACTTGTACTTAATGTAAATGGAAACTAATTATTATAGGTGTCAAAATGGGCCGTCCATGTCCATAACGGCCCATCCATTATTGTCCAGTTTTATTGTGGACAAAATCTTGTCCGTGTCCATAAACACCCAAGACCATAAACGTCCAAACCCATTAATGACCATGTAAAAATGGGCTGTCCATGGGCTAAAATTTACACAAATTTATACTTAGTTTTTTTTTCACACAAACATAACTTGTCTTAATTTCAAAAGTAAATTTCTTCAAACACAAACATAACTTGTCTTAATTTCAAAAGTAAATTTCTTCAAACACAAACATAACTTATACTAGATGGGTCTTAATTTCAAAAGTAATTTTATAACTTGTCATACATCTCTTTCTCTTTCTCCTTCTCCTTCTCCTTCTCCTTCTCCTTCTCTTTCTCCTTCTCCTTCCTTGTCTTCTTCGGTGAAGTCAAATGGATTAGCTGATTCAAATGACAAAAGAATTAAGCAAAACTGATTCACATAACAAAATAACTAAACAAAACTGATTCACATGACAAAATAACTAAGAACTTACGAATCTCTTCAAAGCCACGTAGCCAACTCCTAGCACATATCAATGCTTGCACATTAGAAGGAAGAAGAGAGCTTCTATACTTGTTCAATACACGACTTCCTATGCTAAAAGAAGATTCGGAAGCTACTGTTGTAATGGGGATGCTAAGAATGTCACAAGCCATAGAAGACAATTCATTAAAGCGATTGGCATTGTCTCTCCAATACGCCAAAAAATCCAAGCTTTTAAATGCCATCATATCTAAAACCGGCTCATCCAAATACTTGTCTAAAGCTGATTTTCCATTAGCAGAAACCCTTTGGGAAATGAAAGCATAAAATCCCTGAAAAATGAAAGTATAAAACACAGAACAAAGCATGGAGAATCCATAAGTTTCTTTAAACTTTTAAGCTCATTGACACAAAAGGTTAATGCTCTAAAATCCTAAAAATAAACCAAAGACTACGATTACAACTAAACCTAGAACACAGTTTCTGAATTTCAGAGCAATGAAAAAAATGAAAAAAACAAATGAAAAATAACTCAGAGCAATGAAAATAACTTACATCGTAACCGGGAAGAAAGTTTTGATCCAATGTATTTGCTTGAGAACTTCCCTAGTTTTCTTTGGATTCTTCCTATAAACTTCAAAAAGCTTTTTCACTTCTTATGCACATGATCTAACTTTGTTTGACTAGTTGATGTATCTAGAGTATTGAAGCAATACTCTAGGAAAGTGAACTTCACCTAGGATCGAAAATGCTGCAACAAGAATATCACCGTAATCCTCCCAAAGTATTTTTTCAAACTTCTCCTTCATATGTATCACCATCTCAGAAATAACACTATCCATAGAAAACTCATGATCATTCAACCATCTTTGAATTTTCCACACTTGCATAAAGTATAAGTTAGCTGTTGGATATGTTGAGCCTGAGATTAAGTTAGTCATCTCCGCAAATGGGGTCAAAAACTCATGAATCAATGCTGCTCTTGTCCACTCAGATTCTGTTGGGAATGTTTGAAAATTCGAAGCTACCTTATCTAGATGGCTGAAGGCTTCTTTATACATAAGGGCTCTCTCTAGCATCAGATGAGTTGAGTTCCAACGAGTTACTACATCTAAAACCACTCCAGCCTTAGCTTCAATTCCCACTGTTTCAATACAGCCTTCAAACAGTAATTCTCTAGTTTCAGATGCCTTCACATACTTTACACTGTCTCTGAGTTTTTCCAAAGCTCCATCAATGACATTCAACCCACTTTGCACAATAAGATTCAATATATGTGCTGCACATCTTACGTGAAAGAACTCACCATTGCACACCAAGTTTCTTCTAAGTTGTCTCTTGAGAATTCCTTGCATATTGTCATTTGATGAAGCATTGTCTACTGTAATTGTAAACACCCTCTTTTCTAATCCCCATTCCTTTAACAGTGCCAAAACCTTTGTGGCTATAAGCGGTACCAGATATGGAGGAGGAAAAGCGAGAATGACAATATCTTACTCTTCAAATTCCAAGCTATTATCTATGTAATGAGCAGTCAAACACAAGTAGTCTTCTATAGTCAAAGCTCTCCAAAGATCCGTGAGTAAGCAAATTCTAGGGAACATCATTCAAGGCTCTCTTAAGCTTCACTTTCTCTTTCTCATAAATTTTGAAACAATCAGATGCCGCTGTGTTTCTGCTCCAGAATTCTATATTAGAATTAGCATACGAAAAAGCCTCTCTAATCCTTCTGTATTCAACAAATGCATAAGGCAAACCATGCTCAATAATTACTAATCCTATCATTTCTCTAAAAACTACCATATCTAGTTTCCTATTTCTAGATGAAGGAGTATATCCACCAGGAATCTTTGAGCACACATTCATGTGACGCATCATAGAATTCGTGCCATTCCTACGTAGATCAATGATGTATGTGTGATTGCAATGATTGCATCTGACCTCACTTTTACCATCTGGATATCTATCTCTAATGACCTTAAAATTCTTCCAACACTTTGATCGCTTTCGCTTAATTCCTGACTTGTTCCCACTCGTACTCTCAGTCTCGTCTTCTATCTTATCATCTGTATTATGTTTCTGTTCTTCTAGTAAGTTCTCATCCCCACTCATATAATCATTATCTCCGAGGTTTAAAGTATCCTCGTTTTCTAGTTGAAAAGAATCCATCTGCAAAAAAAACACAAGCATGTAGTTTAGAGTTTGATAACTTCAATTTCCCTCAAGCAAAAAAAAGAGACAATACATGATTCCTTAAACCCTTTTACGCATTAACATGTTTTCAATCCTCTTTAACAGCTTTGATCAATATCTGAATATATAACTCTCCGAGTATGAGAATGGTTGAGAAATTACTAGAACTCACACAAAAGACTTTCATATACACACAAAGAGGAAGTAATACACAGAAAGAACTCACGATTCAAATCAATTACTAGATCTCACACCCTAAACTCACGAACAAAACCCATCAAGGATTCTACTAGAACTCAAATCCCGAACTCGCGAATCAAACCCATCAAGGATTCTAGTACACCTTGTGAACCAAAACTCAGAAAAACATCAAGAACTCTCGAATCAAGATCCGTTGGAGAAAAGGATATTTTACCTAAGAAAAGGATGATGAACAAAGAGATGGAAACACTGACAGAGAATAAAGATCCACTGGAGAAATCGCTGAAAATCGCCGGAATTTACCAAAAATTGAATGACATGTTTTGGGGAAAATTGGGGAAAATCGATTTTGACCTAATTTTTTTAAGAACATGGTCTGACCATTGTCCATTAGTGTCCGTCCAATTTTGTCCGTGGTCTAAATTGGACGGACACCATTTTGGCCCATATCAAAAATGGGATGTCCAAGGACGGTCCATAATGTGTTTGGACATGGGCAGACCACGGGCGGACCGCCCATTTTGACACCTATACTAATTATGTACCTCTGAACATATTGTAAGACGCTTGACAGATGTGATTGATTCAAGAACACTCTTGAGAAGACGGAATTCAACTTCGACATATGCTTCCTTCAGCTTAGGCATATTCTTAATCGAAGAGTAGTGATACATATCATTCCAGTCCACAAGTTTGAAATACTTCAAAGAAGGAGTATCAATCACATACCCATCTAAACACCAATCCTCAGGTATCAAGAGTGATAAACTCTGCAAAGAGGGGACGGTAATAGTGAACTTTTTCATATTGATGTATTCACTACCATCATAGAAAAACACTGATAGGTCTTCAAGAACGGGACACATAGATAGAAGCTTTTGAAGAAAGCCTTCATCTACGAATGTCACACCTTTAAGTTGCAAAGTTTTCAGAGAAGGAAGACAAGCCATAGAGGGAACATCTGCGAGAAACATATCTCTGAGATTCATAGTCACGAGCGAATTGCAGGTAAACAAGCTACTCGGAAATATGGTTTTATAACTCCAAAAATAAGAACATTCCAGCTCATGTACATGGCGAGAAACTGCAATTTCAATCCACAGTCTGATTTCTTCAGGTCTAACATCCAAATCACTAAAGTCAAGACGCAAGCTTTCTATGACGCGAGCTCTATGTAATGGTAGATTCTTGTTGATAAAATCCTCAAGCCCAGGCTTTGGATCTGAAGTAGTGTAGTCGAGTTTAGGCAACCACATCCAAAGAAACTTCCAACGCTTAGACAAAATGCTAGTGGATACAGCAATATTTGTTGGAAGCAATGATAATATCTTCACCATCAATTCATCAGGCAATACATTGATTTTGTCCATTTCTCTCAAACTCAAGAAGATAACTGAATCTTCCCTGAATTAACCAAGAAAACAACACGAGAAAATGCAGCCACGCATAACAAGGAGACAAAAACCCTAGAAAAAGCTGTAATCTTGAAAGCTGGAATAGAGCAAAACCCTAGAAATCAGAACCTGTGAAATTGAGTAGAGGGCTCGCTAGGAACTCAGAATCGGAAGATAAATCAGAAACACCCAAACAACTGCGAAATCATTTGGTTGGGAAATCAGAAGATCATATCACAATCGTAGAGAATCATCTCTGTCGGAGTTTCGGAATAACAAATCTTCAATCTTTGTGTCGTTTACTCTCATGAGTCATCACTGACACTCATCAGAAGTAGTTCGTCGTTACAATTTAATTGGGTTAGCGGATGGTTCAAAGTTTGGGTAGGCCTGGGCAAAATAACCTAACCGAATATAACCGAACCGAAAATGATGGTTTGGTTCGGTTTTGGATAGCTGGTAATATCTGAATGGTTTTTTCATATCCATGGATATCGGTTTCGGTTCGGTTATTACCTGATAACCGAATGGATATCTATGTATATGAGATAAATATCAAAATTTAAAATTTATGGGTCTACACAAGTTTCAAACCGGTTACCTTGAAGATATTTCTTCCATGTGCAACCACTAGACCAATAGTGAAACTTGACAATTGATTACATTTAATTTTACATAAAGGATTAAGAAATTGTGTTACAAAAGAATAACCTAAATCCCCAAATCGAACCACAAACCACAAACCACAAACACAAAGCCACCTCTCGTGTCTCGTCGCCAAGCTTCCTCAACCATCTTTAAAATTTCTCTTCTTGAGCTATTATCTGTGGAGAAGTCATTATCATTCCTTAGTCTTTTTTGTGTTACAAGAGATCTTGAAGGCTCTGAAACTAAAGTTGCTGATTCTTCTGCTTCTTTCTCTTTTTAGCCTCTCCTTTTTTCCAAGTTTTTTTCTATTAAACATTTTAATTTGTTGCTTCAATGATCCGTTGGATCGAGATATTACATATATATATACGCACATCTATATTCAGAAGTTGTGTCATATGTTGATATGTTTATTTCTTAAAAACATTGAGGTTTTGAATTCTCTTCTTTTGTCGCCAATCAAATTAACTATTGAGATTAAGTTATAACTAAATAGTTAATAATTGGCTGTGAAATTCCAGATTTTTCCGATATTAATCAGACATAGTTCTGTTTGTTTTTTTATTTTTACCAGATGAAATCATCATGTCAAGATAACACGAATTTGAGTGATGAAGTGACAACTAAAGTTGATGACAATGGTGGAAGCAAAAGGAAAGAAACAAACAAAGCAACAAATGGAGCTACTTCGCAAGCTTCTGGGAAGAAAGCAAAAACTACAAGGTCTGCGGTTTGGGAGCACATAACAAGATTAGAGGAGCCTAAGGATAAATGTAAATGCAATTATTGTGGTAAGCAGCTAAGTTGTGCAACTACATCCAGAACTTCAAATTTGAAAACTCACCTCGATAAATGCCAGCAATACTTGGCATGGGTTCAAAGACAGTCTCAGTGTCAACATGTTTTAAGTAAGGGTGATGGTGGTAATGTGAAATTGAGTAAGGTTTCAGAATCTGTTTTCACAGAGGCATTAAACGAGATGCTTGTTTTGGCTGAGTTGCCGCTTGCTTTCATCGAGAGTGTGGCTTGGAAACATTTTTGCAGTCGAGTAAAGCTTTACAATCCTCATTCACGAAGGACAGCCGCGAGAGATATAGTTGAGATGTATGTTAGACAAAAGGCAGCTTTGAAGAGTATGTTTTATGCTTATAAGCAAAGAGTGTCTCTGACTACAGACATATGGGTTGCTCCGACGACAGGTGCAAGTTACATGGTAATCACTGCTCATTTTATTGATTCTAGTTAGAATTTAAGAAAGTTTATCATCGGTTTTAAGCATGTCTTGGATCACAAAGGAGTAACTATTGCATCTGTTTTGCTTGAATATTTAACTGATTGGGGCATTGAGAAGATATTCACCATAACTGTTGACTATGCTACTGCAAATACCAATGCTCTTGCCAAGTTTAAAGAAATTTTCCAAGGAAGAGGAACTGATGCATTGGTTTTAGATGGTGAGTGTATGCATATGCGTTGTTGTGCTCACATATTGAACCTGATTGTGAGAGATGGATTGCATGATGTGAATGAAAATGTGGCAGTTGTGCATAATGCGGTGACATATGTGTGAGCTTCAGGTCAAAGACTTCAATCTTCTGAACTACGAGTTGGAAAAAGTAGAATTACTAGAGGAAGTTTGTGTTTAGATGTTAAGACTAGGTGGAATTCTACATTTCTGATGTTAACTAGGGCTGTTAAGTTTAGGTTAGCATTTGATAGGATGGAATCTGAAGATAAGCTTTACAATGAGTATTTTAAGGAACTAGAGAAAGGGAAAAAAAGAATAGGACCGCCTTTGAAAGCTGATTGGGATATTGTAGAAATCATGATTAAGTATTTGGGACTTTTCTACAGCTCCACTTTGGTTGTTTCATCATCTATTCATGTGAATTCCCATAAGTGCTACAATGAGATTTGTGAAATTCAAAGGAATCTGATGGCATTGAGTAGCAGTATTGATATAACTATGTATCCAAAAGCTGATGCTTTGAGAGAGAAATTTGACAAGTATTGGGATGGAATAGAAAATCTCAATAAACTTGTCATCATAGCATCTGTCTTTGATCCAAGGAAAAAAATGAAATTTGCATCTCTGTCCTTTGATATGCTTTATGGAAAAGGTTTTTTAAAGTCTAAAATGATGAATGATTCTCTTGATAATGTTATGAGAAGGTTGTATGAGGAATATAAGGGACGCCTGGTAGTGACACGAACAACAACAGGGGCTGCAACATCTCAGGTTGGTTCTGCCTTGTCATCATGTGGGCAAGATCAAGTTAATGGAAGCTTAGTTGGTTTTGAGGGTGAGACTGGGAATATTATGCCTGGATTAGAAAAAATTGAATTTGTTTTCAATCAGCTAGTTAGTGATGAAGGAATCATAGATACAAGCAATGAAATAGACAAATACTTAAAGGAAAGTGTTGAAAATCCAATGAGCAATCCCTTGGGAACAGAGTATGATGTCTTATCATATTGGAGAGAAAATACTCGTAAGTTCCCTGTTTTATCTGAAATAGCAAAGGATGTTCTAGCAATGCAGGTTTCTTCTGTGGCTTCCGAGTCTTCTTTTAGCACTAGTGGCCGTATCTTAACCCCGCAGAGAAGTTGTCTAACTCACTACATGATTGAGGTCTTGATGTGTACTGAGCAATGGATGAAGTCTGATCTTCACTTATGAAAAAGAAGTGGAAAACTTCACACAGATGATTGCTGATATTGAAGATCAAGACAGACTTGAGAAAGGTAAAAATTATCTCTTTTGGTTTGTCAATTTTCTGTTTAAAATATACTTCTCACACTCTTTGGTTTTCTCTTGTTTAGAGTTTCAGAATAAGATACAAAGCAATTAAGCTCAGTCATTACAAAGGAGTGGAAAACTTCACAAATGTGATTGTTGGTATTCACTTGTGTTTGTATGTATTACTATTTAAATCCGCTTCTCATTTCATTTGTGCTTGTTGTATTTTTATTTGATTTCATCTTTGAACTATTGAACATTTGAACTTTTGCAAAACTCTTAAAAGAGTAATCTCATTTCACTTCTTTTATGTATTTGGTAAATTTGTGCATGTAAATTAGGATAGATTTGTAGTTTAGGTAACCTAGAAAACATGTATATTTCAGTTAGTTTTCGGTTATTTCGTTAAGTTTTCAGTTATTTCGCTTAGTTTTCGGTTATTTCGATTTCGGTAATTTTGGTAATTGTGGTTATTTCGGTTAGTTTCGGTTATTTTGGCTATTTTGGTAATTGTGGTTATTTCGGTTTCGGTTATATTGTTTAACCGAAAATAACCAAAATATTTCGGTTAAATTTCAGTTCTCAATTTTATTATCCGAACCGAACCGAAACTGAACCGAAATCCTTTCGGTTCTTATATGGATAGTAAAATATATAACCGAAATAACCAAAAACTGAAATAACCGAACCGAAACCGAAACGATTAATTGTTTGCCCAGGACTAGTTCAAACCTCTAGTGGGCCTGGTCATGGCCGGGCTTCATGTGAAACTCTTTCTTCATTTTTCATCATTTTAAAAGAGTTGTCGATATTGATGAATGATGATGAATTGATGATTGATGACAAAAGAAATGTTCATTAGTATAGTGTATTTGTGATTGTTTCAGTGTTTTGAGACCCAGACTGGCCCGGTCGGTCGGAACGGTTGATCCGGGACTCGGATGCTTTTCCGGTTCGGATTTCAAGTTAAAAATCAGTAATTAAAAACCAGAAAAATCTGCTATTAACCCGCCACCCGACCGGTTCAACCGGTCCACCGGGTTATGGATCAAGATAAATTTTCAAAATACTTAATTTTTATTATTTTAGAACACTTTTGACATAAATAAAATATTTGATTTTAAAAATAAAATAATATTTTAAATTTATTTTTCTAACTCTTTAAGTTTATAAAAATGCGTACATTCTTATTGTATAATAAATTTTTTTCTGACTCAAACACAACAAATTAATTATTTGTGTTTTTATCTATTTTTTTGTCTTTATTTATAATATTTATGAACATTTCATATTGTATAATAATAAACTATTTTTAATATTTTGTGATTTTTTGTCTATTGATCAACATAATGAAATATAATATTTCAAATGCTTGTATTATAATAATTCATTGTAATATTTGTTTATTTCTTAACAATTTATATATTATTATATATTTATTAATATTTCATTTAACTTGCTTTTTGTCATTGTTTACAAATAAAATTCTTAATTTTGTCATTGCATTTTGACTAAATAATTCTAATTTTAAAACAATTCTATCTGTTTGACCAAAATTTTTGTATTTAAAAAAATTCTAATTTTTTAAAAATCAGATAAACCCTGTAAAAGGTTAAAAATCTTTCGAGTAAGCGCAAGTTCATGCATGTATCAAAACATCGCACCGTTAGTTGACGGAAAAAAAAAACAAAAAACATCGCACCGTTTGGTACGTAGACTAGGTTCATAGTAACACGAATGTTCTGCGTAACATTGGATAATTATCTCTTACTCTTACGCGGATGAATAAAAAAGCCTTTCTTTTAAATCTCACAGATCTATCTATTCGCCATTCGTCGTCTTCTTCACTCTCCTTTGCTTCTGCAAACTCCATTGAGTAGGTAAAGTCTCTTATGAAAACTCTCGAAGCTTCAAAATTTCTTGTTTCTTTCTTCTCCCATCTTCGTAATTTATCATAAATTATACCTACTCTGGGAATAATCAGAAGAGATTTGTTGTTCTCGAAGCCTTCGTGTCGTTTCATCTCCCTCCTTCAAATTTTCGAAATTTTCGAAAATTTTCTCTAGTTTTAGCTACACGAGTATATGCTTTACGTTTCGAATTGAGTAGATTAAGCACTGGTCATAGTTTTTTTAGTAAAATTTTGAACCCTAGTTTTCTCACAAATTGGTTGAAATTGGATGGAAAATGATCTTAAAGTAATA
The DNA here is from genome assembly GCA_028015245.1 of Cardamine occulta. Taxonomy (NCBI): domain Eukaryota; kingdom Viridiplantae; phylum Streptophyta; class Magnoliopsida; order Brassicales; family Brassicaceae; genus Cardamine; species Cardamine occulta. The sequence continues at coordinate 22,552,462 of CM051386.1, forward strand.
TAGTCTTAGTTATTGTTTCTTAAAGTTTTTTTTTTATCTTAATTTTTTAGATTTCCATTAAGTTTTGGGGTAGGCGAAACAAGCTGGGATTGAATAAATCACTCTAGGAGCTTAAATTTTGTTAGATTGAGAATTTGCATTTATCAAATTTTGAAATTTGTTGATTTTTCTTAAAGGTCTAAAATCTTGTTTTGGATATGATTTTTATGTGGTCTTGAAATAGTGTTTCTATATTTTTGTAATCTATTTAATACTATGTATTTTGCTTTCGCATTTATGATGTTGTCTGTTTCTTTTAACAGGGTATTTTATGGGTGGTTTGTGAAATTGTTTAAGGATTATAAATCTCACAGTTTTGTTTGAAAATGGAAGCTGAGGATGTTCTTGACCTATCAGCTTCTAATAATTCTGGTTCGGATCTAGTGGAAGAGAATTTGAGAACTGAGCAGGTTAGTGATGTTTTCAATGCGAGTGTTGAAACTGTGGTAGATGAGAAAGTGAGTATCCAAAAGGAGACACTTATTCACAACACCAATTTGGATGTTAGTTGTATCCTTCTTTTGCTCTTCTATGGTTAAGGTCGCTTACATAAGAGTCCTGCCACTATGGTTTTTAAATATGTCTGTAAATTGTTTGTTACGCAGACTTGAATGTTTGTGATTACGTTTTTTTCTTCTTCTGTTTTTTTCCATAATTCCTTGTGTCAGCTAAATCGGGTGTTAAAAGATCCCGAACATCGTCTGATGAAAAGCAACCTACAGTCCATGTTACATATAAGCACTTAACGAGGTTAGATGAAGAAAGAGTTATAACTCTACTGCATTTATTTTAAGTTACAGGATGTGGTGTTTACTTATGAACTTTAAAATTGGAATGCTTCAGCATTGCTGTTCTTATGTGATTCATGGCTTTACCGTTGTTTTAATTCTTAATGGACTGCATTTTTCAGAGCTAGTAAGCAGAAACTGGAAAGTTTATTGCAGCAATGGTCAGAATGGGAGGCAGAATCTACTTCCCTGGCTCAGGTATCTCTGAGTGGAGAAGGTTATTTAACTCTCTTCTAAAATGTTATTTGTGGCCAATATATAACAGAAAATGTGGTTAAGAGAATACCTATTGGACACTAAGCCGAGGAAATGTGCAAGAATATTATACTAGATATTGTTGGCCCATATAAAGTATCATCATGCATGTGCGGGCTTACAATTTGTTATCCTTGCATTAGATAGGCATTAGCCTTATTAGTGTTGAGGAACCAACTATTTGCTGTATGTTAAACAGAACTAGCATTTATGAAGGCATGCTTCTCGTAGCCCCTAAGACTGAAATCTTTTAGTTTATGTGATAAGCTTTCAGACTTCACATGGGCACTTGTTTGTTGACTAGATTTCTATTTAAGTAAAAGTTCTGACTTATGATGTATGTAACTTAAAGGTGGAATCTTTTCATTGGTTATATGCTCAGGATCAAGAACAACCATTAGAATCTGGCGAGGAGACATATTTTCCCGCCTTACGTGTTGGATTGAAAAAGACTTCGTCTGTGGTGAGTGAAAATGTTGCCAGCGCTAGTAAAAGTTGTTAAGTGTGTACATCAATAATCTTTATGACGTCAACTTTTGCATTCTTGCATATGCAGTCATTCTGGATCGACAACCAAACTGGTCCCAAGGCGTTGGAAGATTTTGTTCTAGTGGAAAGTAGCACCACTCCTCTTTATGACCGTAAATTTACAATTGGTTTAAATTCAGCAGATAGCTCAAAAAACTTGGATGGGTAAATTGAATCTAAATTGAATCCTTTATTCTGCTTTACTAGTGAATGTTTTAATGATCTTTGATCTTGCAATGGATGCATTCTTGTAACATTTAATGTTCCAGGGGATTGGAGATTATTGATGATGATCCTCCACGTTGCTTCAATTGTGGTGGCTATAGTCATTCCTTAAGAGAATGTCCAAAGCCATTTGATCGATCAGCGGTTAATAGTGCCAGGAAGCTTCAGAAATCTAAACGGAATCAGAGCAGTGGATCCCGTCTACCATCCCGATATTATCAAAAACCTCAAACTGGAAAGTATGATGGCTTGAAACCTGGCACACTTGATGCAGAGACACGTCAACTTCTGAATCTTGGGGTAATTTTGCTGTGTATAGTTTTTACCAATATGATGGATTGTATATTTCATATATCAGAGAAGTGAGAAGTGAGAAGTGAGTATTCTAATCAGTTCCTTTCATCCTCTTGTGAAGGAACTAGACCCTCCTCCGTGGCTTAACCGAATGCGAGAAATTGGGTACCCTCCAGGATACTTAGGTAAGCTTTTCTCTGTTCTGTTATCGTTCATGTACATCAAAACTATACCAGATGTTCTCACATCTTCTATTGCATCTGCTTCTTTCTGTGCTACGTCTCTAGCTCCAGAAGATGATCATTTGTCTGGAATCACGATATTTGGAGAAGAGCTGGAGACTCGTGAGGAAATAGAAAGTGAGGATGGGGAAATCTTGGAAAAAGCAAACCTTCCAGAGCCACAAATGAAAAAGACAGTCGAGTTTCCGGGGATTAACGCTCCCTTGCCAGAAAACGCAGATGTGTGGCTTTGGGAAGCTGCACCTTCATATAGGAGCAGCAGCAGAAGCGGCAGATGGCAACAACAAAGAACAAGCAGAGGACATGATTACAGAGACGATGGTCCTCTCGATGTTGAACCATCCAGTTATCCTCCAAGGTATGGCAGTAGAAACGATTACGGATATGGTTCAAAAGATTACAGATCTAGATCAAGAAGCCCGGGCGTAGATAGATATATATCTGAAAGAAGTAAGAGAGACTACTCTAGTTATGATGCTGATTTCCAAGACAGAGATAGAGATAGAGACAGCAACAGGGATAGGGATAGGGATAGGGACAGAGACTGGGATAGGAACAGGGATGATCGTGATTGGTCTTATAGATTAAGCAGCAGAAGATGAATGGTGAGATTGTTAGCTATGTATGTGTGTGGAGATGTGATGTTAGAGGTTTAGTTAGGGTTTCATTTTCTACAGTCTCTCTTATACACTCAATGTTGGATTTGTTGTTGTATCATATCCATGAAAGTGGAAGCTTTTTTCTATTTTATCAGACGTTTGATTCTATATGTTTTGTAACATTTTGCCAGAAGATAAGATGAAACTACAAAATTGGATTTTTAATTTGCTCTTGCAAGTTTTCTTTTGAAGCTATAGGTTTGTACTATTTTGGGTATGCCTTTCCATTTTTTTTATTTTATTTTAAGAAGTGTATATTTTGATCTAATGAACTGTTAATACGTTACTTCCTTAAAAACAAATACCGTTTTAAACATTTTAATGTAAACTTTAATATGGAAAATATCTAATTTAGAATTTCAAATAGTAATATTTAATGAATAGTAAAAATAAGGTTTGGTGTTTTTTGTATGTTGTAAAATAATCATATGATTACTTCAAAATGAATAGAAGTTTGGGAATATCTCTGCTAGAGAGAATTTATGCTTCCTGGTTTAAACCATTTGATGTATTTAGTTTTTTTTTTTTTGCAGTTGTAAGTTATTACAATCATATGATATTAAGTTGTTAGTTGTAACAAACATTTCTTGAATAAACTAAAGATTCTTTGTCAAGCAATCGCTATGATAATTGATATATAGCACACTTGAACATTTTTTTTATATGTTGGCACAAAATTTTACATAAAAAAATAAAAAATTCTAGAAAAGTCTTCAATCTTAAAATAATAGATCTACACCATACTATCATTTATTGAAAACAAACAAACAAAAATGAAACGAATCAAGGAGAAGACAGAGATGTAACAGAAGAAGATATCATATTGATTATACAAAGAGCAACCTCACCCAACTTAAACAACTTGTAATTCTCACCACCAATAGGAGACGTCCACGTCATCTCACACCATCATCACCGTCACCGTCTCTCTCCCCAAACCCTTCCTCACACGTCACGGCGGATTAAAAATAAAAGCATAGTAAAATATCTAATATACTATTAAAAAAAGAATCAATCTTTTTTTTTAACATCTCGGATAATTGATTGATAACAAAGCTGTTACGATGGTTACCTTGACACAACCAAGAGTAACATGGTCGGTGCAAACCAACAATACCCTAGACCACAAAAATTGGCTACACACAAAGCCAATAAGCAAATAAACTAAAACACAAAGCTAAAAAGGATCACGATCCTTCTAGAAACATAGCCGGAAAGTTCACCAGAACCAAAAACTCCAAAACGGAGAGACTAACAAAGCACATAACCTTAGAAATGACACAAAAGATTTAAAGTTACTAAAACTGAAACTCCAAACCAGAGTACTTCTGCATCCAAATCATAGAACTTGGGGATGCTGGAGCCAAGCAGAAACGCCAGTAGACGAAGAAGCAGTCATAAACTAGAAGGGAATGCAGAAACAAACACCAATTCAACCACACTAAAAAGACGAAACCTTTGCGATGAGGAATGCTCAAGGAGAAGACCTTGAACTCCGACAGGGGATATGCCAAAAAGGACCAGTAACTCTTACACGCGGACACTCGCAACCCAACATTTGCCACCTACCAACAAAATCTGGCCACCTCCTCGCAAGAGAAGAATTGAAGATCGAAACCACTGCAAGTCTTGAAACCAAACCCAAACCTCAAAGAACTTCAGAGAAGAACTAGTAGATGCCAATGCAGCAGAATACCATCCAAGAGACGAACCCCAAGAACAGAACCTAAACCAAAGCTAAAGCTCAAAAATCAAGCGGAAAAATCAGCGAAGAAGCACTATGAACCACGAAATTAATCCAGAACAGAGAAAGGTGATATGGTAGGCGGCTATCCCCGGATTGCACAGCCCATCTATACAATAAACCGTTGAGACAGAACCTAATCAACCCAACTAAACTCTGAACAAGCCAAAACCGATGATTAAATCCTATCAACACCAACTAAAGACTACATCTAGCAAGAACGATGCAGAGAACAAGGGAGAAAGCAGCAAACCGGCAAGTAGACCAAAGCAGACCCGATTCAGCCGACAGGACGATGAGCATAAGCAACATCACAAGTCTCACCGAAACAGTTCTGGATCCAACCTCACCGCAAGCCTAGACGAAACCCCCATCAAGCTAGATCCGGCTCTGCAACTCGACAAAGACCCTAGCCGACGAAAGCAACGACGCTCAGACCACTTCTTCCTCACCAAAAAACCACCGATGCAGACCAGAAACAAGCCTGAAGACACGAAATATAAACACCTAAGGGCCCCTCACAGTTCCAGTGAGAAGCACCGGCCACCGGAGAGGCCAAAACGGAAAAAGTTTTTGGAGGTGGCGTGGGTAGTTGATACTTTGATAGACAATTAATTTGTGAAAAAAAAAAAAGGTCAATCTCTTTTTCCAAATACTCATATTAAAATAAATAAACCATGATTAATGTTATATTTGTATAATCCAAATATAAATTACAAATCCATAATTTTCCGTCAAAATGAGTACTTAGAAATTTTTCTGCAAAATATGGATATGTAATTTTCTGAAAGAAAAAAAAATTTGAGTCACAATATATGTAGAAAAAAATAAACTTTTATTAATTAAATTTATTATGTAATAATTCAAAATAATTTGAAAATAAGATCAAATAAAAGTGAAATGTGAATCATACTTATTTTTCTAATACATTGATTTAAATTAAGTAAAACGATTTTAGATAAATTATAATCAATGTTAGTTTTCATAATATTGTTAATTTAATCTGTTTGGATTTTTGATTTGTTATTTAATTTAGTAGGTATGTTTGGAAACATGTTTAGTAATAATAGTAGTAGATTCATGTCCGCATGTCAATTATTTTGATATAAATTATAGTTTTTGGATTCTTTAATGTTTATTAAAATTAAATTAATTGAAAAAAAAAATCCTAAATAAATGAAAACTAATATAATTGTCAATCTTAAGTATAATTAGTTTTTCCGCCAAAACTAATCCGGTTTCTGATTCAAATACATTTTAGGTGGAAAAATTATAGATGCATTTTTTGCAGAAAATTTTATAAGTAACAAATATTTATATTTTGTAGAGATTTCAAATAAGATAAGTTTTAAAAATAAATATATATTACTTAATCAATAAGAAAAAAGTTAATGTTCAACGTTTCATATCAATAGAAGTGTCCATCAGACCTGTAAAAATGCAGGCTAGGTCTAAGTAGATCCATCATGGGGTGAAATTATTTTATGCTTTTTAAAAGGCGGATAATATGGATAACCTAATAGTGGACCGCGGATTCAGCAGACTTTGTCTGCGAATTGGCAGATAGATCCCTATACTACCAATTTTTAATAAAACAAATAAGTGATATATATATTAATAAATATATATAGTTGATAAAATATAATATGTGATATATTTAAAATTTTTAAGAGTTTATATTTATAAACTTAGAATATTTACAAAAGAGAATATTAAAAATATTTCTTTTAAAAAGTTATTAATTTAAATTCTTTAAAATATTTAAATTATTTAAAATTATAAAAAATTAGAATCGCGGGCCGGTATGCCAACTCGTTAGATATAGCAGGACAGATTTCGACATAAGAACAATTTATAAAATATTAAAATGGATATATATGTTAAACAATCAACAACATTAACACTTAATAATTTAATGAAGTTAAAACTACATATAACAAAAAAAAAATTATAAAAACTAAACGAAAAAATTCTAAAAATAATCTGCAAAATTGTACACAAAATATTAAACTGTAAAATATAAACATTTGTTATAATGTTTAAGAAAACATTCACATGCACAAAAGATTAAAATGGATATATACCTCAAACAACTAACAACACTAATACTTTATAATTTAATAAAGTTGAAATTAAATTAGTTATAAAAACTAAACGAACAAAATCTAAAAAATAAAAATTATCTTAAAAATAGAACACACAATATTAAACTAAAAAATATAAATATTTATTATAATTATTAAAAAAATATTGATATGCGGTACACTCTAGTTAATTAATTATTTTTGTCACAACAAATCAGTCTGGTTGTCTGGTTGACCTCAAGTAGAGTAATTGAAATTCCCTACATCGCCGATCTAAACAGAGACGGTGGTTCTCATTCTGAAACCCCCAAATTCGACTAAATACTTCAACCCTAAACCCTAATTTACCTTGATTTTGATCGCCGGGGAAAAAGTATAGTTTACACGCATTTCTGGGCATATTATGGCGGTTCCGATTCTGGGTGGGTTTCCGATCTTCTTGGTAGTGAGAGTTTTGGGTTTCATCATTGCGGCTTTGGTTTTGACATGGACTGTTCACTACAGAGGAGGCTTAGCTCTTTCTTCTGATAACAAAGATCTCATCTTTAATGTAATAATCTCTTTTCTTTTTACTCTGATGATTGGTTTTGTGTTGACTGATTTAAAATTTTTCTGAAAATCGAGAAATGGATTGGATGAAAATGTTCTTGTTGATTGCGTGCGTGTGTTGTGAAATTGAAATTTGGATTTTAAGCCATGATCTGAAGCTCAAATTTGGGATGTTATAATGTTCTCATCCAAAGATTATAATCTGATTGATTGATGTCAAATATGTTGTTTTCAGGTTCATCCAGTGATGATGGTGATTGGACTCATACTCTTCAATGGCGAAGGTAAACAAAAAGTTTCATTATGCTTTAGATAGATTTGTTAGTGTTTGTAATTGTAGGAAGTTTTGTATCTTAGCTTCATAGGTCCAATGGAACAATACTTGAAACTTGTTAGCTGTTTCATTCATTGAGACAGCTTATTGATCATTCTAACTTGAAGAGGTTTAGGAATTGTAATATCGGGTTTTGATGTTTAATTACCGTATTCTTCATTCATCAAAGAGATCGTGTATTCGTTACGTTCTACAATTTCAGTTTTCTAACATTTGGTACTTTGAAATTGTCAAAGAGGTTTAGGATTTGTAGTATCGATTTTCAATTTTTGGTTTGTAACATTTGGGTGAATTGAAATTATGCAGCAATGTTAGCATACAAGTCAGTTCAAGGTACAAAGAACTTGAAGAAATTGGTTCATCTCACACTACAATTCACAGCCTTTATCCTAAGCCTTATTGGAGTATGGGCTGCTCTCAAGTTCCATATCGACAAAGGGATCGAAAACTTCTACAGTCTCCATTCATGGCTCGGCCTAGCTTGTCTCTTTCTCTTTGCCTTCCAGGTAACATTCTCTCTTCTCTTAAAACATTATCACCATTACTCGAATAAATAACCAAGAACTCAAAGCTTTTATTACGAACAGTGGGCTGCAGGGTTTGTGACTTATTGGTACCCGGGCGGTTCAAGAAACAGCCGAGCCAGTTTGATGTCATTGCATGTGTTCTTAGGGATATACATATATGCATTGGCCATTATGACTGCAACCACAGGGATACTTGAGAAGCTGACGTTCCTGCAAGTGAATCAGGTGATAACTCGGTATTCCACAGAGGCAATGTTAGTTAACACAACAGGCGTTCTGATTCTTATCCTTGGCGGTTTCGTGATTCTCGGTGTGGTTACTCCGGTCAATGGCAAGACTCAAGTTCTCACACAATAAACTAAGACCTCAAAATGATATTTGCACTCAATGTTTTAAGATTTTGACCTGATCGAAACATTGTTCATTTTAGAGACAATTTGTGATGAAATTGAGTTTATTTGAAGTGATTTTTTTACGGCGAAAGCGACAACATCATGAGAACATTTGTAGGCATATGGGAAAGATTGAACCACTAAAAAATTGGCAGACTTATAGAAAGTTTTGTTTCAACCTCCATGAGAAAGGAGAATAAGAAAAGCCTTTCACTCATACATCACAGACAAAAGAAAAACATCACCGATATCGATAAAATCTTTCCCGGAGAGGCGGATGATGAATCGCACTCTTCACAGAGTCAAAAGTTTCTAACAAAAAACATGTCAAGGCCAAAAAATTGAATCCGGTACTCAGGAAAAGAAGCGGGTGAGGGAGACAGTGCTGGTAGTTATTCTATGCGGGTTGTGTGACATGAAGAGCCTGAGCTAGAGGAAGGGGATGCAGAAGAAGAGCTTTCACCTTTGATAAAGGGCAAAAATTTTATGGAGCAGAGCTTTGCTTAGACAAGCACGTGTTCTTTCTGATATTCTCTCACAATCACAGGCACGCTTGTGGGAGGTACCTGAAAAAAGAAAAACATGGTCAATGTTCGATGTTTTGAGATTCTGAACGAATGCAGAAACTTTGCATGCATAATACAAATAATCTCTGATGTTTTTAAGAGATTATTCTTACCATGCCGTAGTCTGTGATTATCATGGAAATGTAATCTGATGGGGTAGCATCATACCTTTCATTAGTAAAATCATAAAAAAATTTAGCGGTAGAGAAGAATAGTATTAAGAGCACATAGTTTTACTTCTCGGGTTATACAAGCTTACATCAAATTCAGAAACTGCAAGTTTGCGTTGTTGATCAAACCATCCAAGTAGTTTATGTCTTCTCTTCCACGTACTTTCGAAATAGCATTTGGATCATCTACAGGAAAAAAAGACGAGAATCCAACTCCAAGGTAAGGTAAAACAAAATCAGAAACGGTATAAGATACAAAATACTGATAGAGATATGATGCATACCGAGCTCATTAGAGCATATGGAATCCAATTGTACCCTCTCATGGAACTTGTAGGCTTCGCAACATACAAGCACAGGAACACGGAATGCATTTGCAACCATAGCAACACAAGCGGTCCCGACCCTTGAGTACACTGTTCCGTTAGACAAAACTGATGAGGCACCCAAAAACACTTTGGTGACTTCGTGCATGATATATGAAATGGCATTTATATGAGTGTATGTACAGTTAATCCCTCGTTTGATCAATCTACGAAGCAGTAGCTGCCCTTCAAGCTTTGGACGAGAATCTACCACCAAGACACGGAACTTTTTCCTGAGTTCATGTGCACGTAATAAAACCATTTCAACAGCAGTGGGAGATCCATAGGTCAGAAGGACATCACCGTCTCTTATTTTAGTAACAGCATGTTTGACTATCACATTATCTGCCACTATGATCTTCTCGTTAATAAACATTTCAATATCTGATTGAAGAGCAGCTTTAGCTTCTGACTCAGAAAGTGTTATAGGTAGCTTTGCAATCCTATTTTTCACAAACCGGATCGTGTTGCCCATGCTAACTGAAAGCGGACGGCATTCTATGAGGAATGAGACATAGCTACTTATTTTCGCAGTCATGTCCCTATTAAGAGTCTTCTCAGGCGGTGTTGAATAATCTTTGATAACCTCTTGGAATGCTTGGAGCATTGCAATACACCTAGCATTGCCACCAGATATATCCCCAGAAAGATATTGAAGACCAACCTGATAACCACAACAACTGATACTCACTCAGTACACAAGTAACACTCATCTTAATGAAGCAATATCTACCACTCATCAGAACAATCAGTTCCTCGTTCCAACTAAGAGATAATCAATAGTATCCATAACACAAGCACCAACCAAATGATTTCAAGAGAAAACAAATACCTTGTACACAGCAGGATGCATAGGGTCAAGTTGGAAGAACTTAGTCTCAAGATCAGGAAGTTGAGTCCCATGCTCATACTGAGGCAAATGCCTAAAAAGCTCAACCCTGTTTTTCGCCTCAGTCTGTTTTACAACAGCACGTCTTTTCGCCTTCACGACTCTACTCTCATCATCATATTGCATGCGGGGATGAGGAGCATCTTTCTTTCTATCTTTCTCAGATGGACCTCCTTTCTTCTCAGATGGTCCAGCAGCAACAACAACATCATTCTTCTGAGAAGTAGGCTTTGCTGTTTTAGCCGCTTTAACACTTGTTCCAGCCACAGATCCTGAAGTCACTGGTGGTACCTTCCCACCTCCTTCAGCTGAAATACCACAGTATTACACAAATTAATGAAGATACTACGAAATGCAAGAAGATTCCACAATACAGCAACAGCTCTACAGAAAATTTCATTCAATTAAGGCGTAAACACAATGCTAAATCCATCCCTACACTAAGCTGATGAAAAACCACACCTTTTGCAGCTGCTTTAGCAGCTCTTTGAGCTTCTTGAAGAGCTCGTCTCTCAGCTTTTGTGGTTTTCTCTTTCAATGACTTAGAATTCTTCTTCTGGTCACTTTGCACCTCCTCTGCAATTAAACCATTGTGATTCCATTAACCTTCAAATCCCATAGAAAGCAATTTGCAAATCAATCAAGATTTTATAATTTCAATCTCAAGTCACTCTCCTAACAAAGCAAATCCAATCTTATTATGATTCCAAGAACAAATTGAAGATTACCAGAAAGTCCAGGAGGCATATTAACAACGGAGACAGTGGTTAATCCAGTAGCAGGAACACTACTAGATTTAGCCGCAGCCATAGAATCAATTCCAACACCAGGAAGTGAAGAAGCAACAGGAACATACGATTTTACGAAACTACCCCTAGAAACACGTCCAGGAGACGCCGTCATGGATCCGTCAGGGAAATCACGGCGACTGGAGTAAGAAAACGAAGAAGGAGACACGGCTGATGCAGCAGCAGCGGCGGCGCCACGAAGAGGGAAAGTATCAGAGGAATTGAGACGAGGCGGAGGAATCATGACGGGGGAGAGTGAGTTACCGGAAGGAGAAATGGTGGAAACTGGAGGAGAAGAAGCGGATGCGATCGGGTCGGGTTGTTGTTGTTGAGTTGAATCGGGTTGAGATGATGTGAAGAAACCAACTTGTCGGACCTTTGGGTCAACTACGGCGCGAGGGTTCCGTCGAGACTCCATCGCGCGGAGGAGAGATGATTAGTGTTTACTGTTAAGCTTCTATGGCTTTTTCTCGGTGAAAGACGGAATCTTAGCAAATTTCCTCGGGAAAATATTTTGGGGATCGATTTTGTTTTTTGTTTTTTTTTTCAGATGAATAAAACGGGGAATAGGGTTTTTCTTGTTTGTTTGTTTTTTTTTTAATTTTCTTTTCGTTTTGTTTATGTATTATTTTAATTTATTCAGATTATATCCGAAGATTTGAGCTGATCTTGACAGTCCAGTCACTAAAACAGTCCCACTTTGTTCTTTTTATTTTTCTATAATTAAGTTATATCCATCGCGATTTATTTAATGGAACAAAATCTAGCATCCAAAGTTTTGGTTCAATCGAGCTATAAGTATAACTCAGTTTGTATTGGCTAAAAAAATATTATAATTCAACTTGGATTAGAGTATTTTTATTTTATGAAAATATTAAACATTTGCAGTTATTCAATTTTTTTATTTTATTCCGTCTATACACATACTTTTGTTTGTTGATGAGTTGGGCCTATCTTAACTTGCGTCCATGCATTTAGTTGCTTTTTGGTGAGTTTCAACTTAAAAGGAAATTAACTAGAGACATTAACAATTAGTTGTTTTTTCCAGTTTTGGCATTAAATTCAGTATATCAATTTTTTTTTAAAAATCTTAGTTTTCCTAGAAAAAGCTTTAAATATAAAAAACATGGATCTAATTTTGCCACTACAAATAAGCCACAACGCATCTGAAATTTCCAATGACCATTACTACTAGGCTACTAGATCAGTAACAATAAAGAGAGATAAGAACTGAAACACATTTCATTAGCTTTATCATGTTCAGGCATAAGATAAAGAGCAAAGAGAGAGAGTACAGAGACAAGAGGATCAAACAAGAAGCAAATTCTTTTAGGACAGATGGAACTTCATAACATGATCTTTACTCATTAGATTGAGGAATTCAAAGTTCATGTGACCTGAAGCTGAAAATACTTTGATTTTGAATTTGACCTACATGAAACTTGGGCAAGCTGGGCCTTTGGAGAGACCAAGTCGAACTTCCATGGCATGATGAAAGTCTACTGGTCTAAGCGTCTCGGATTCACGAGGATCTGCAGGTTAAAAACTAGTATAAGAACAATCGATAAAATAATGAAAATATACAAGTTGAACACTTTTTCTCTTATACATACTAAATGGAGAGTTCAACTATCTGCAAGAGTGAGAATGGTAACACAATGCAAGTAGTATATGTGAAAGTCACGTTTTGAGCAATGCTCAATGATTTGTAGAAGTAGACAACACTACAGGTGTTTAGGTATCGAACAATCTAACGAGTAAATGAAGTAGTAAAGGCACAACAAAATGGATATAAAGTTGTAAAACAATTACCACTCAAGTAATCCTCGAAACCAAAATCATCTATAGCTCCTGTGTAGACTTCAAGGCCAAGCATTGAAGATGGAATTGGTCCAGGAGGTCTCTGAAACCTGAATAATCCAAGACAAAAAAGATATACAATAAATATTCAATTCATCAAAGCAAGCTGAGGTTGAGCTATGTGAATATAGTCAGCAAATCTAAAGAGTTTCCACTATGCGTTTATGATTATATCAAATATAGAATCTAATACAACTCAATAGCACCTAATGAACATTTATAATCACACATTCTCATATGATATGAATCATATCTAATAACATTATAATTCAGAGATTTGAAGATCCATACCGAGAAAGGATTTGCCGATCAAAATCCATCTTCAAATGAAGAGCAGCTCCATAAGTATGCGTTATAACTTTCCTCTTCATTTCTTCTTCTGATTTCTTTCCCTGTAACCAAAAAAAAAACCCTAATTTTCAGAAATTACGAAACTCTGTAGAAAAAAAAACCCAATCACTTCACAGTTTTCTAATCAATCAACGAAACTGACGATAGAAGCTAGTTAATCAAACACACTAAATTCCAATTTCTTAGCTTAATTTCCACTTCCCTTCACTCAATCTTAAGCATGAAAAAAAAGAGATGGGAATTGAAAAATTTACAGATTCGTAGGCTGATTCGAGAGGGTGAGATCCAATAATATCGCTCTTAACGCCGTGAAGACCAAAGCGAAGAACATCGTTCTTCGCACCTCCGATCTCATGAGCTATCTTCTTCTGCGACTCCATTTTTCGTCTTCTTCTTTTTTTTTCTTTACTCCGCCGTTCTACCTTTTAACTTTCTCGGCGACTTTCTGGGCAAGTAAGCCAAGCAATATCAGAGAAAGACGAAGGAACTTTGCTTAATAATGGACTCTAATTGAATGATTTACGTAAAAGCGGCCCATTTAGACTTTCTTTTTCTAACTCTGCCACACTCGTAAGCCCATTTAAGCCCACTTAACAAAACTGTTTGATGGATTTTAACCGGTTTTTGTATATAACTGTTAAACCAATATCCAATAGTAATGAACTTTGTGCTAACCTTCAACTTCATTGAGTTATAGAGTTAGGATTTCACATTTCTTTGAAAACATAATTTAGAACCTAATAGACAATAATGTAAACGAGTTCGTAAACAAAGGTGAAAACTCTTATGGCCGACGGTTAGGTAAGGCTGGTTCCAATGGCGATTTTTGTAGATAGTATGAACTTTTTATACATTGGATGATTATATAGAATGATTGATATACAAGAGCAAAACGAGAAATTACATTGACCGAAACGCTGCAGTATATATGGTTTGTTCATATTCACGAGATAGAAGATACAGAGTTGGTGGATAAGTTGGAAATCAGTCTTACTTCATAGAGATTCTCACTTTCTCCTTTACCTTCAAAGCAACAGCAATTTTTATGATTCAGAAAACAATCTAATAGCATAGAACAAGAAATTGAAATTGATTAAGTACTTACCGATTTCTGCAGTGATGTCTGGTCCAAAGAAAGATGTGAATTTAGCCTATCAAAAACAAGATTATAATGCTTCAGCTTTATGCATTTCTACTTCTCAGTGACGAAACCAAACTAATTAAGATATTTTCCTACGAGCTAATTGTTAGTTTATGGATCTAACTCTTTTACCTGTCTTTGTTCGAAATCTGACAACTTCAGAGATTTGGCCTCAAATACAAGGACCAGGCAGTAACGACCATCGGTTAAGACCTGCGGACACGAGTTATCGAAAATAATCCAGTTAAGTTTAGTTTCATCAGTCAATGTCCATGTCAAGTGCAAGTAAAACAACGAGATTGTTATAATAGTACGATGTAAAGTCATGTATAAGACGAAATTTACCTCTTCTTTTATCATCTGCAAGATAGGTGCACTACGTCTTGGGATTCCTCCTCCCTTATGGTCAAAACAGTCAGGTTTAACGCGGAAGTAAAAAAGCGTGTTTTGCTTCAGTAAAATAGCTTACCAGTCCATATTGAAAGATCCGTTTTAGTGCTTCTTCCAAATGTTGTTCATCTCCATAACGGTATCTCGTGACATCATTTCTAACCTAATCAAAGAAAGACGAAGCCCCATACACTTAAAATTCATGAGAAGTAAGTTTAACAATAACATCCTATGTGCACTGAAAAGACTACAATTTCATGTAATGTAAGTAAGAGGAAAAGTTAACTCAAATTTTGTGTAAGCAAGATGAACATACTACCCTGAAACCAAGCTAGTTTATAGATTCAATTTCCAAATACTAATGACAAAAACTATCAACACCCCTTACTCTAATCAGAAACATAAACATGTTTTAGAACATGTATGTAATAGAGAAGAGATGAAAAATTATCTATAATCAAAATGAAGGTACTCCAGTAAGCTTCAAAGAGCAACCAAAACTACTAAGTACCTGTGTTAAAATAGGAGTGGCACAACTTTCCCTAAGCTTTACAGCATCTGAGTAGCTCAAGCAAGGAACTGGTGTGAGTTCTGCGTACTGCAAAAGGAAGTAAAACAGATCCTCAGGGACAAAAACCAATAGGCATTCCATAATAATCTATTCTCTCAAGGACATGAGAGAAAGATAACTTAAAAGCAAAAAGTGAGAACAAAATATTGCAACACACACAAAAGTTGGCATACCTTGAGTGCCATTCCAATTATAGCAAGGGGAAATCCATATGTTAGCATTATAGCAGACCACTCAGATCCAGGAAGGATATTAAAATACGCCCCGAAACCGTATCTGTAGGATTACACATCCTTAGTGAAAAATCACACATAACTATAGCAACAGAGAAGATATGAGAAAAAACTCACGAAAGTAGCGAAACCCCGAGACCTAGTCCAATAACACCAAATGAAATCTGCAATCCAAAAAAAATTTCAGTGTGCAAATTGATTGTTCTAGTCCAAATTTTATCATTTATAATAAACTTATGGGTTATGTTACACCAAATAAGAATCTTAGTTTCTATAACAAAAACAACATCTTTTGATAGCAATGCTTCCTTGAAATGTCATCAAAATCTATAATTCTACATCAGGATATGAATTGCTTACATCAAATCCTTCCCAATTCTCAATATCATATCACTAAATCTCAGATAATAATCGAAAATCTACCTACTTGGTGAGACTTAATACTTAATCGAAATTCAAGAAAATCTATAATTAGGGATTTAATAGATGGAAAAAGATAAAACCTTAGCTAGAGTGAATTCATCATCAGGGACTAAGGTCTTATCACCGGAAGCTATTGAAGGAGAAGAGCTTGTGGAATCAGCAGCTCTTGTAATGAAATCGAGTCTCAGAATCTCTCTATTCAACCTCGTTTTAGGAACGTACAGCCATCTCTGCCGTGGCATCAGAGACTGTTGTGAAGACGAAACAACGGTTAGATTCTCATGGCGACGATCGTATAAACCTAATCGCCGGCTAGAGAATAACACGGTGGTTCCCGGAGCTGCCGATATCGATCCCATTTTGTCCTTTTCTTCTGTGTATCTTTGGGAGAGTAATGTGAGGCTGAGGTAAGTGTTCAACTATCAGCCGCCAAAATTCTGATTTCGGTTTACGATAACCGGTCAATTCAATCAAAACCAATCGGTTCTTTGGTTCGGTTTCTTTAATCAAAGCGTTTAATCCAGAATTTCAGTTCGGTCTTCTTGAATGTTTCAGTATTTTCCGAAAAGTACAGTAATTACCAAATTTAAAATCGACATAAGATTAAATTTGGATTTAGTTCATGACAACTCGATTTTATTCCGGTTATTTAGAAGTGAAAACCAATTTAAAACATTATCAAAAGAGTTCAAAAGAGTCCAATCCGGTTATTAACCGGTTTTCACTTAAATCAAAGGCATAAACCGGTTTTAATCCTATATATAAAAAAGAGTCCAATCCCTGAATCGTTAGCTGCAAGTTTTAAGAAGTTGATCAACGGCGATTTCGTCTCGTTAATTCCGTTAATGTCGTCGCCGGGAAACCTGTTACCGACGCTGCAACCGAATCCAAATCCGTCACTTCCCGATGATTTGCTATTGAGCATCTTCGCACGCGTATCAAGATTGGACTATCAGACTCTTTCACTAGTCTCTCCAAGAGCTTTCGATCTCTCCTATCTTCACCGGAGCTTTACAAGGCCCGGGCACTCTTGAACCACACTGAGAGTTGTCTCTACGTGTGCTTATGGTGCTGTCCTGGTTATCGTTGGTTCACACTCTGCCGGAAACCTAATCAAACCCCAACCCTAACCCTAACCAATGACACAAGTAGTAAGAAGAGGAAGAAGTTGTCAACCCTAACCAATGACACAAGTAGTAAGAAGAAGAAGAAGTTGTCAAGTGGTTATGTTTTGGCTAAAGTCCCGATTCCTCATTCTCCTCCTACCGAATTGTCGAATCTTGTGGCGGTTGGTTCTAATATCTACAACATTGGCGGATTCATATCGCCCTCTTCTAGCGTCTCGATTCTGGATTGTAGGTCTCACATGTGGCGCGAGGCTCCAAGCTTGCGAGTGAAGCTAATGTCATGTTCCGCTAGCGTCCTTGATCGAAAGATATATGTAACAGGAAGCTATAAAGATTTCGATTCTGATTGCTTGATTAACATGTTTGAGGTGTTCGACACAGAAACACAAATGTGGGATCCTGAGCTCATCCCTTGCTACGAGACAAAACTCAACAATTACACTAGAAGTACATGTATTGACGGAAAGTTCCACGTGGTGACTAACAAAGGGAGCGTTGTTGCTTACAATGTCAAGGAAGGTAGATAGGACATGGTTGTTGCACAAAGTTTGGGTATTTATATCTTGTTTTCAGATTCTTATTGCGTAATAGAGAACGTTTTGTTCTGTATTTTTTTTTTCTTCCGGATCATTCAGAAACTTCCAATGGTATGACACTAAGTACAAAGTGTGCAGAGATTTAAAGGGTTTGGTAGGACTACCTAAGTTCACTCGTAATAATCATATTAGCTTGGTTAATTATGGTGGAAAGATGGCGGTTTTGTGGGACGAGAATAGTGGCAGCGATAAGAAGATTTGGTGTGCAGAGATTGCGCTTGAAAGGCGCAAAAGTGGGGAAATTTGGGGGAATGTTGAGTGGTTTGATAATATGCTTACAGTCCCTATAACATATTCATTCGAGAAGATTCTTGCTGTTACTGTTTGATGAAACTATGATGAATGACTCTTGTCTATTTTTCACTTCTAATTATTTGATGTTAAGCTTATTTTGTGACCAAACAACAAAAAAAAAGAGTGACATTACATATTTGAAAATGCAAATATCATAGTAAGATATATATAATCTGTTCACTTTATAAATATTACAAACAATATCCAACTATAACGAGATTGTCTCATACTTGAGAAAGTTTGAATGAACATTAACATACAAACCGAGCATTTTGGTTGTTCATAAATGTAAATTATCAACAAATCAATACTCTAAATCGCATGTCAAAGAGTTTTGAGTCAGCCATTTTACCTCTGTATACCAGAACCATGTTCTTATATACTCAGCCATGGAGAACATCATCATTAAGAACTAATAATAGTTTTTGCACGACGACGTTTCATCCTACAAAACATATGATTCAAAAGAAGAACTCAGATGCAAAGCAAAATAATCAAAACCCATGAACATATTAGCATCGATTCAATTACAGTTCCATGCAAAGCAAGTGATGCATCGATTATTTATACTGTTAATCTGTAACTTGATGCTTTTGTTGCAGGTTTTGTATATATATAGAGTTATGATTTGAAATCAATCAAGCAATTTTAACTCCTAAATAGCTTCCTGGAACTCTTAATAAATTTCTTGAGCTTATAAGCTTAAAGAAAGAGATAAAATGATTCACCTTATGTTAGAGATGTATTTTTCAACCTCTGGAGTTTGCTCAGAGCTAAAGGAAAACCATTTTCCCTGAGGAGATACTTCACTCCGGCTTCCTAAATCTGCGTATAAACAAAGGAAAGAGATTAAAACTACTATACTCTCGTGAAGACAAAACGAAGAGTTTGTAAATTCTTTCGTACCTTGAAGCAAAATGTTTTGTCCATCATTGTAAGACTTAAATCTCCAGAAGATAAGACCATTGTCATCTACTTCGACCGGGCTGGTTCTAACAGTATTGTCACTTCCTTGACTCTCTGCAAACACAATACAACACTTAAACCTCGAAGCATATGATCATTGATGGAACCATATAGAAATAAAAGGAGCCTAGATTTATACTTTTAGGTAGCATCTCCATTGCTTTTTTCATTTCGGAATGAACTTCTTTAGCTTCAGCATTTATAGGCGATATGATTGCATCGCGTTCTGTGATTGTCAACAGAATCCCCTTTTTTTCTGTTACAGCTTTGGCCAACTCATCTTGAAGTTTCTGCTTCAGTTGTTTCTCCTGAAACAGAAAGGTTTTAGAATGAATTAAATGTTGTCGAAGTTATATTGTAAAGATTTTACAGTTACCTTTTCTTTTGCCGCATTGATCCTTTCTTTTGCTTCCTTTTTCCTTGTAACTGATTCAAGATTTTGCTTATCAATGCAACTTTTGATCAACCTGTAAATTTAATCACAATATATATGTAAACCCTCAAACATCATAAATTCAAAAGAGAATAGTTCATTTAATAGATGAATACTTACGATGTGCCAAGCATCTCATCGCATAGGAAATTTAAAAGCTTAAGCTTCTTCGACGGATTCAAGTTCTCATACTGAGAAATGCCGTTCTCAAAGATTTCAGGAGGGAAATCCTCGAGCTTAACTTCTGATGTCGAAATACATTCTCCAAGTTCGGTGAACCAAGTAGCATCCGTTGCACTCAGGTCCACCGATCTATATTATTTAAAAAAGAGAAATGCATCAGAAGAAATGGAAGCTAATAGAAAACTTTATGCACTATGAAAGAAGATAAATTCTTACGTTTCTCCTCTACTCTCTAGTAGCACGGTTAGTAGTCGGAGTATCATTTGCGTGAGTGTGGAATACTGTTGTCGCGTTCTGCTTCTCCCGGAAAACAGTTCACGTATAACACATTCAGCTTGTCCTTTCCTCAACTCAAGTGCCTAATCAGAAAATTCAAACGAAGCATGTATTCAAGTATTCAAAAGTTTTGTTTTTGATCAACTATCAAAACTGTGGATGGGGATTAGATGATACCTCCCCAAAAGCTGAACAAAATTCCAAAAACTGAAATACATTTCCAACATCTTCAGGGGGCAAGTCAATGCCAGCAACAGTAATTGAGCTGTTGCCCTGAGGTAGTTTAACCTCAACCTGATCCTCCTCTTTCCTTTTCAGAGCAGGTTTGGTTCTCCTGATCTTACCTGCTTTGTTGTTTTCCTTGACATCTTTAGCAGCAGTCTCTGCATCATTAACATTCAAGTATTAGTCTCTTTTCAACACTACTTACATTCTCAGAATTCAGAAACATTCAAGCCCAAGCCATCTTACTCTCATGAACAGAATCAGAAATCTTGAATTTTTTTGGACTGCTTTTTTCCACTGCAGCATTCTCATTGCTGCAGCCGTTGTTTATATCCTTCAGCTCTTCAGGTTTAGTTTTCTTCGATCTTTTAATGCTAACAGGTTTGTCTTCAACAGCATTCTCCTGGTCAAGTTCCAGTGGTGAAGCTACAACAACACTTTCCTGCAATATACCATATAATCACAAAACAAGACTCAACGCTAAGATATGCATAATACAAAGATCATGCTAGAACATAGCACATACCAGTTCCAGTGGTGCAGCTACAACAACACTTTCCTGCAATATACCATATAATAACAAAACAAGACTCAACGCTAAGATATGCATAATACAAAGATCATGCTAGAACATTTCACTTACAGTCTTAGCCTTCTTCTTGTAAAAGTATTTCTCAGAACCATCAGTTTTAAGAAATTCTGAGACAGAAGAGCATCCACTATTTTTAGCTGTATGGACCAAAATCCCAGTAGGCTTTTGGCCTCGTTTCTTCCTGAAAAGGTAAACGAAAGTACAAATGTTTAAAAGCTCTAAACAACATTATTTTTTTGCAAATTCAATGTAATTGATAAGTTTGACACTTACCTGCAGTTGCTGCAGTTGCATTCTTCTCTGCATTTGGGACAAACCCAATCAATCTTCAAGGCAACTTCTTCTGAGTCCTCTCCATACCTAGAATACAAGCCAGAAGAAACGTAATAACACAATCACTAAAGCTAATACATTTCTCTGTAACACAAAATCACAAAATATTAAATCATACCTGTTCTTTAAGCATTTGGTACAGAACTTAAGGGGACATGTTCCATGTTTCTTTTGGGTCACGCACGATCCAAAAAGATCTGTTCTCTTTTGACGACACTGCAAAATCAAGAACATTGATTGAGATCAATAACTTTAGTAACCATAGAGTTAAATCAATGACATAACAATTAAATACACCAAATCAAAGCAAAAAGGTTGAGAATTTTTCAAAAATAAAGAGAACCCAGGATTCAATAAGTGTCCAAGGTTCAATTTAACTCTAGTAATCATAGAGCTAAATCAATAGCATAACAATTAGATACAAACATTAATACACCAAATCAGAGCACCAAAGGTTAAGAATTTTTCAAAATTAAAGAGAACCCACAATTCAATCAATGCCCAAAGGTTCAATTTTCAACCTAATTTCACAAATCAGACGAAAATTCAATTTCAAAAACCCTAATAGATCATTATCTATAGGCAACGATATTCGATATATAAACACAACTGGATCAAAAACTATGAGTTCCAATTTCAATTTCATTTCAATCACAATTAAAATATAAAAAAAAACTCGATAAAATAGAGAAAACTCAAACCTGGTGACAAGCTTTTGCCTTTGATGAACCATCGATCATTGCTTCGATCTGATTTGGTGTTTCTTCGATCTGATTGGGTGTTTCTTCGAGCTGGTTCAACACCGCCATTTTTCAGAAGCTCGTGGTGAACTGATGATGATTTCTTGGAAGGAATCAGAGGTTTTTAAGATAAGAGAGAATTTTCGATTTCGTTTTCCCTCCGAAACTGAAATGTTTGGGCGGGGCGAGGATTTCGAAGTTTAGAGAATTTCAAGGTCCTCTGTAAGAACAGTAGAAGCTCTTATCTATTTTGACTGACTGTAATAATTTTGACTAAAAAAGAGAAAGAGTGTAATAGTTTTTGACAAAAAAAGAGAGAGTGACTTTGACAAAAAAGAGAGAGTGTAATAGTTTGTAATAGTCTTTGACTAAAAAAAAGGAACAATACTGAAGTTCACCCAACTTCTTTGTTCACCATCTCTTTCTCTAACCAATCAAAATATGATTATATTTAAACAAAAATAATAAATTAAAATTACAATTAAACAAATAAAATAAATAAAATAAATTTAAAAAATAAAATAAATTAAGAAAATAAATAAATTAAGAAAAATCATCCAAGAAGATTATTCACATAATATTATATTTAAAGAAAAATAATAAATTAAAACTAAATAAATAAAACATATAAAACTATAGCATAAGGGATACAACTCAGCGAACTCAAGTGTAACGCCCGTATTCCCGAAAATTAATTAATTGAATTAATTTAATTAATTGGGAATTCTTTTCAGTTTATGAACCTTAGACAAATCTCGAGAAAATTGATTAATGGGTTAAATTGATCAAATTAGATTTGTTCTGGGGGTGTCATATGTCGAAACGAAAGTTGCGGAGTTTTTCTCAAGAGAAAGTCAAATTGGTTTTGACTTCTCTTCTTCTTCTTTATCTCTTGGAGCTCGTGGAGTTGGAGAGGGGGGAGCTGAGCTGAGAGCTTGAGAGAAAAAGAAGAGAAAGGAAAAGGAAGAGAAGAGAGAGAAAAATTTGGTGAGCTTAGTTCTTGAGAGGAAAAAGGCTAGAAAGCTTGTGGAGAAGCTTGGGAGCTTGAGGGAAGCGTGAGACTGAAGCTAGAGTTTGGCGTGGTGGTGAAGAGAAGGAGGATAAATATTCTGAAGCTTGAGTTTTCCATCTAAGTCTAGAATCCATCTACTTCCGAGGTGAGTTTGTGGCCATGGGTTGTCTCTAAGCCCTGTGTGTGGCTGTGGGACTTGGATAAACTTGTGTGGAGTTTTGATAAATTCCGTGAGGTTTTGTGGTGAAGGCCTGAGCCTTGCCTTGTGTGGTTTGAGCTTGGAATGATTAGAGAACCTTGGAAATGTTGTTGTGGTGCCTTGTTAAGCTTTGATTTTGAGTTCTTAGGCTTGACTTGGTATTGATGAATTTCCGAAAATTATATGGTTTTGGTCATGAGCTTAGCTGGTGTTTGTTAAGCTTGTGGTGGATAGAGAACCATAGATTGGTGCTTGTTGGTGTTGTGTCGAGCTAGGATTGTGAGTTTCCGGCTTGACTTGGTGTGGAGTTGAATTTCCGAAAATTATATGGTTTTGGTCATGAGCTTTGCTGGTGTTTGTTAAGCTTGTGGTGGATAGATAACCATATATTGGTGCTTGTTGGTGTTGTGTCGAGCTTGGAGTGTGAGTTTCCGGCTTGACTTGGTGTGGAGTTATTTTTCCAAAAATTATATGGTTTTTGGTCATGAGTTTAACTTGTGTTTGTTAAGCTTGTGGTGGATAGAGAACCATGGATTGGTGTTTAATTAGTTATTACTAAGTTGTGGTACAGCTTTTCTTGGTGTGAAATGTTGTAGGATATTGGAAATAATAATTATCGATATTGATTTCCTGTTGAATATGGTTATTTGATTATCCTTGTAAGTTCAGTATAATCTGTTGTTTGAGATGAGAAATCTCACTCAGCATTTGGTTTTTTTTTTCCAAATGTTGACCTAGCACTTTTGTGGTTGTAGGTACAGATAAGTCGTGATCGTAGAATCGAGGAGGTGAAGAGGGGATGCCTAGGACCTTTACTTTTGTGGTTTTTGTAAACGACTGTACAGTGAACCTGTGGGTTGTATTATGTTTAACGTTAAATGGTTTATGTTTAATATTAACGTATGGGCGTTAATTATGATGTTTTCCATTTTATTGTGGTGTGGTTTTAAACGTTAATGTATGGACGTTAGCGTTGTTTTAGCCACGTGTTAAAAAAAAAAATTTTATTTAAGTGCGGTCGTTTCAATTTTTGGTATCAGAGCCTATACGGTTCTAGGAGCCTATGTGGTTTATGGGGACCCCTATGGTTTTAAGAATTTGTTATGGGTGTTGTGAGATGTCTTAGTGTCATCCTCTTCGAGCCTTGTGGGATTCCACGGTGAGTTATTTGTATTGTGATGATTGTGTTCTTGTGATACTAAGTTCTTATTTATGCATGTGCAGATGGTTAGAGGACGTGGTAGAGACCGTGGCCAGGGTAGAGGTCGTGGTCGTGTTATGGAGGAGCGTGTAGAGGAGACACGTGCGAGTCAAATTGGGCATGAGGGTGTTGTTAGGCGACTTGGTGTGGCTAGTCCAGAAAAGTGCTGCAGGTTTAGCACCGGATGTTCGGTGTGGCAGCAGGGTTTGGTCAGGCCCGAGATGATCGTATTGTTGACCTTTTGACAGTGTTATTAGAGCGGGTGCCAGAGAGGGTACTAGCTTAGGTTCCTAGATGTACCACCGATGGGTGTTGAGGTTCAGCCTCGGGTAGTGGGCTTTGAGGAGCCCCCTCCTACCTTAGGATGGTGGAGCAAATGCAAGAGGATACGCACGGGATTTTTCTCTGGAGGTGCCAGTCCTGAGAGTGCTGATGCGTGGTTGAGGAGGATGGAAAGGAATTTCCTTTCGAGTAGGTGTCCCGCGGGATACCTAGTGGACATTGTGGTCCATTATTTGGAGGGGGATGCACATCTCTGGTGGAGGGGTGTGGCAGCCTGGAGAGTTCAGACTGATATGAGTTGGGCAGATTTCGTGGAGGAGTTTAACTCCAAGTTTTTTCCCCAGGAGGCGTTCAACCGGTTAGAGTCGAGGCTTGGGAGTTTGACTCAGGGAGATTGGTCAGTCCGTGACTATGAGGTGGAGTTTAACCGGCTCGGTTCTTTTGTTAGACGAGCGGGTGAGAGTGAGTCAGCCCATGTGCAAAGATTCATGTCGGGTCTTAGGGTTGATTTGCGGAACCATTTGATGGTTATGCGGTTTAACACGGTGGATGAGTTAGTGGAGTATGCGGCTTTGCTGGAAGAGGGTCTGAAAGATGAGGCGGTAATGGTTACACCGAGTGTTCAGGCGAGACCTGTGCAGCAGCAGTCCGGTCCAGGCGGAGGCGGTAAGCCAATGCAAGGACAGAAGCGAAAGCGGGAGGACGCTTCGAGGAGTGGTCAGGGTGGTCGAGGTTACTTCGGGTGTGGGAGCATGGATCACCGTGTGGCGAGCTATCCTCAGAAGGGTGAGGTACGAGTGGATTCTCGAGTGTGTTTTCACTGCAGGGAGGTTGGGCACATTAAACCTCAGTGTCCCAAACTGCGGCATAGTGAGACCACAGTGGTGCAGCCCGTTAGGGCGGTGTCAGCGGCACCTAGTATGTATTCCCTCATTGAGTCTGGAGAGCCGAGTGGTAAACCGATCACAGGTATTATTCTTTTCATTTAAGTTAAATTCGTTGATTGAAGAATTTGTTTGTTTGTTGTGGTGTTAAGGTTCTCGGCACATGTATATGTGTAGGGACTTTGTGTGTTGGGGGTGTCGAGTGTCATGTGTTGTTTGACACGGGAGCATCGTGATTAGCTTCGGACTCGAATTGCCGAGAAGGCTAATGTCAAAAGTGAACCTGGGTTGAGTTTGGGTTTTGTGGAGGTTGCTGGGGGTAAGCTCCTGAGAATTCACGGTCGGGTTAGAGATGTGGATGTCCAGGTAGCGAGAGAGTCTATGCCTGCCGATTTGATTATTTGCTCCGTGGAGCTATACGATGTTATTTTGGGCATGGACTGGCTCGGGAAGTTTAGAGTGCATCTGGATTGTCATCGAGGGCGGGTCAAATTTGACCGAGGAGAAGAGAAGTTGGTATATCAGGGGGTGAGACCGACTTCTGGGAGTCTTGTAATCTCGGTTATGCATGCTGAGCGTATGATCGAGAGAGGTTATGAGGCTTATTTGGTCACCATTTCCTTACCAGAGGCCATGGCAGAGGTTAATGTTCTGGATATTCGAGTGGTTCGAGATTTCTAGGATGTGTTTCAGTCATTGCAGGGGTTACCACCATCGAGTTCGGATCCTTTCACGATTGAGTTGGAACCGGGAACTGCACCGATATCCAAGGCAGCGTATAGAATGGCTCCAGCAGAGATGGGAGAGCTGAAGAAGCAGCTAGAAGAGTTGCTAAGTAAGGGGTTTATTCGCCCGAGTACTTCACCGTGGGGAGCACCGGTGTTGTTTGTGAAGAAGAAGGACGGGAGTTTCCGGTTGTGTATTGATTACCGGGGACTTAACCGAGTCACTGTGAAGAACAGGTATCCTCTTCCTCGGATTGATGAGTTATTGGATCAGTTAAGAGGGGCTACTTGGTTCTCCAAGATCGACTTGGCATCGGGATATCATCAGATTCCTGTTGAGGAGGGGGATATTCGGAAGACGGCTTTCAGATCTCGTTATGGCCACTACGAGTTTGTGGTGATGCCATTTGGGTTGACAAATGCACCGGCTGCATTTATGAGATTGATGAACAGCATCTTCCAGGAATATCTAGATGAGTTTGTAATTATATTTATCGATGATATCTTGGTGTACTCGAAGAGCCAAGAGGAGCACGAGATACATCTTCGTATGGTTCTTTCGAAGCTGCGGGAACAGAAGTTGTTTGCTAAGTTAAGCAAGCGTAGCTTCTGGCAGCGGGAGATTAGTTTTCTGGGTCACATTATCTCTGCGGAAGGGGTGTCAGTGGATCTAGAAAAGGTTCGGGCCATTAGTGCTTGGCCGAGGCCGAGGAATGCCACCGAGATTAGAAGTTTTCTTGGGTTGGCGAGTTATTATCGGCGGTTCGTTAAGGGTTTCACGAGTTTGGCTAAGTCTACGATTGTCGACGGAAAAGGATGTTCCTTTTTGTATGGTCCTTTGAGTGTGAGGAGAGTTTTGCTAAACCGAAGGCCATGTTGTCTAGTACTCAAGTATTGGTGTTGCTGAACCAAAGCGAGCCTTACGTGGTATATACCGCGCGTCGGGAATTGGTGCGGGATGTGTGTTGATGCAGCGGGGAAGGTTATTGCCTATGCTTGCGGCAATTCTTGAAACATGAGAGAAACTACCCTACCCATGATCTTGAGATGGCTACAGTAGTGTTCGCTTTAAAGATTATGAGATCTTATCTTTATGGTGGAAAGGTTCAAGTGTTCACAGATCATAAGAGCTTGAAGTATATTTTCACTCAGCCTGAGTTGAATTTGAGGCAACGGCGCTGGATGGAGCTAGTGGCCGATTATGATTTGGAGATAGCTTACCATCCTGGTAAGGCTAATCTAGTTACAGATGCTTTGAGTTGGAAGCGTGTGGCTTTGGCTCGGAAGCATGAGGTTGAGTCGTTGGTGAGCGAGATTAGCACATTACGTTTGTGTGTTATATTTCAGGAACCCTTGGGTTTAGAGGCGATTAACCAAGCGGATCTTTTGAGCAGAATTAAGGTAGCTCAACAAAAAGATGAAGCCATGGTTAAAGCTTCGAAAGAAGCGGGTTCCGAGTATCAGGTATCTACGAATGGTACTATTCTTGTAAGTGGGAGGGTATGCGTACCTGTGAACGAGGATTTGAGGCGAGAGATATTGAGTGAGGCTCATTCGAGTATGTTCTCAATTCATCCAGGAGCGACTAAGATGTACCGAGATGTTAAGCGGTATTATCATTGGGTTGGGATGAAGAAGGATGTTGCTAACTGGGTTACAGCATGCAACGTGTGCCAGTTAGTAAAGGCAGAGCACCAAGTTCCGAGTGGGTTATTGCGGAGTTTACCCATTCCAGAGTAGAAATGGGATATGATCACAATGGATTTTGTGGTGGGCTTACCCGTATCTCGGACTAAGGATGCTATTTGGGTCATCGTTGATCGATTGACTAAGTGTGCACGTTTTCTGGCCATTAAGAAGACCGATGGGGCTATGGTTTTGGCTAGGAAGTATGTGCAGGAGATTGTGAGTACCAGTAAGCATTGTCTCGGACCGGGATCCTAAGTTCACATCGAATTTCTGGAAAGCATTTCAGACGGAGATGGGCACGAGGGTGCACATGAGTACGGCTTATCATCCTCAGACAGATGGGCAGTCCGAGAGGACTATTCAGACTTTGGAGGATTTGTTGAGGATGTGTGTACTAGATTGGGGCGGACATTGGGTGGATCATCTGAGCTTGGTAGAGTTTACTGATAATAATAGCTACCAGGCAAGTATTGGGATGGCTCCATACGAGGCTTTGTATGGGAGGCCATGTCGTACACCTTTGTGTTGGACCCAAGTGGGGGAGAGGAGCACATTGGGTGCGAGGTTTATTCAGGAAACCACGGAGAAGATCCGGGTTTTGAAACTGAACATGAAAGAGGCTCAGGATCGGCAAAAGAGCTATGCTGATAAGAGGCAGAAAGAGCTTGAGTTTGAGGTGGGAGATAGTGTGTATCTCAAAATGGCCTTGCTGAGAGGTCCAAATAGATCCATTACTGTGACTAAGTTAAGTCCGAGGTATATGGGACCGTTCAGGGTGGTAGAGCGTGTTGGACCGGTTGCGTATCGGTTAGAGTTACCCGAGATTATGCAGGCCTTTCACAAGGTCTTTCATGTATCGATGTTAAAAAAATGCTTGCACAGGGAGGAAGAAGTATTGGCTGAGATTCCGCCAGATCTTCAGGCCAATATGACCGCTGAGGCGAGACCTTTGAGAGTTCTCGACCGGAAGATTAGTGAGCTTCGTCGGAAAAGGATTCTGATGATGCGAGTTTTGTGGGATTGTAACGGGGTACAGGAGGAAACTTGGGAGCCAGAGGCTAGGATGGAAATGAGGTTCCGGGAATGGTTCAAGGAACAAGCTGCGGCTTGATTTCCATCGAGAGGTCTCAGTTTCGGAGTGTACTGTATGATATGTATTTTCATTATGTACTGCTGTTGTATAGAGCAATGTTACATTATCAATGTTTAATAAGATGAGTAGTTCCTATTAATGTTGACTTTGGGAGTCATGACTACAAGGATTATGGGTAGTAGATTAGAGTTTGAATAATCATTGCGACGATTAGAGTTCATTGGAGATGAACAGTAATGTAAGATTCGAGGACGAATCTATATTAGTGGGGGAGAATTGTACGCCCGTATTCCCGGAAATTAATTAATTGAATTAATTTAATTAATTGGGAATTCTTTTCAGTTTATGAACCTTAGACAAATCTCGAGAAAATTGATTAATGGGTTAAATTGATCAAATTAGATTTGTTCCGGGGGTATCATATGTCGAAACGAAAGTTACGGGGTTTTTCTCAAGAGAAAGTCAAATTGGTTTTGACTTCTCTTCTTCTTCTTTATCTCTTGGAGCTCGTGGAGTTGGAGAGGGGGGAGCTGAGCTGAGAGCTTGAGAGAAAAAGAAGAGAAAGGAAAAGGAAGAGAAGAGAGAGAAAAATTCGGTGAGCTTAGTTCTTGAGAGGAAAAAGGCTAGAAAGCTTGTGGAGAAGCTTGGGAGCTTGAGGGAAGCGTGAAACTGAAGCTAGAGTTTGGCGTGGTGGTGAAGAGAAGGAGGATAAATATTCTGAAGCTTGAGTTTTCCATCTAAGTCTAGAATCCATCTACTTCCGAGGTGAGTTTGTGGCCATGGGTTGTCTCTAAGCCCTGTGTGTGGCTGTGGGACTTGGATAAACTTGTGTGGAGTTTTGATAAATTCCGTGAGATTCTGTGCTGAAGGCCTGAGCCTTGCCTTGTGTGGTTTGAGCTTGGAATGATTAGAGAACCTTGGAAATGTTGTTGTGGTGCCTTGTTAAGCTTTGATTTTGAGTTCTTAGGCTTGACTTGGTATTGATGAATTTCCGAAAATTATATGGTTTTGGTCATGAGCTTAGCTGGTGTTTGTTAAGCTTGTGGTGGATAGAGAACCATAGATTGGTGCTTGTTGGTGTTGTGTCGAGCTAGCATTGTGAGTTTCCGGCTTGACTTGGTGTGGAGTTGAATTTCCGAAAATTATATGGTTTTGGTCATGAGCTTAGCTGGTGTTTGTTAAGCTTGTGGTGGATAGATAACCATATATTGGTGCTTGTTGGTGTTGTGTCGAGCTTGGATTGTGAGTTTCCGGCTTGACTTAGTGTAGAGTTATTTTTCCAAAAATTATATGGTTTTTGGTCATGAGTTTAACTTGTGTTTGTTAAGCTTGTGGTGGATAGAAAACCATGGATTGGTGTTGAATTAGTTATTACTAAGTTGTGGTACAGCTTTTCTTGGTGTGAAATGCTGTAGGATATTGGAAATAATAATTGTCGATATTGATTTCCTGTTGAATATGGTTATTTGATTATCCTTGTAAGTTCAGTATAATCTGTTGTTTGAGATGAGAAATCTCACTCAGCATTTGGTTTTTTTTTCCAAATGTTGACCTAGCACTTTTGTGGTTGTAGGTACAGATAAGTCGTGATCGTAGAATCGAGGAGGTGAAGAGGGGATGCCTAGGACCTTTACTTTTGTGGTTTTTGTAAACGATCGCATGTGAACCTGTGGGTTGTATTATGTTTAACGTTAAATGGTTTATGTTTAATATTAACGTATGGGCGTTAATTATGATGTTTTCCATTTTATTGTGGTGTGGTTTTAAACGTTAATGTATGGGCGTTATCGTTGTTTTAGCCACGTGTTAAAAAAAAAATTTATTTAAGTGCGGTCGTTTCATCAAGAGTTAAAATTTTTAATTTTTAATTTGTTTTATTTATTTAATTCTAGTTTTTATTTAAATAAAAATAATAAATAAAACATATAAAACTATACCCTAAGGGATACAATTCAACGAACTCAAATGCTAAAATTTTAAAATATTTAATTTTTTTAATTTGTTTAGTTTTAATTTATTATTTAACTAAAATTAAATAAATAAAACATATAAAACTATACCCTAAGGGATACAACTCAGCGAACCCAAGGGCTAAAATTTTAAAATATTTAATTTTTTTAATTTTTTTAGTTTTAATTTATTATTTAAATAAAAATAATAACTAAAACTAAATAAATAAAACATATAAAACTATACCCTAAGAGATACAACTCAGCGAACCCAAGGACTAAAATTTTAAAATATTTAATTTGTTTCATTTTTTTAGTTTTAGTTAAATATTTAAATAAAAATAATAACTAAAACTAAATAAAACATATAAAACTATATATCCTAACAGATAACTCAACGAACCCAAAATTTAAAAATTTTAATTTTTTAATTTATTTATTTATTAAGTTTTTATTTATTATTTTTTATTTAAATATAATATTATGTGGCATAATCTTATTGGATGAATTTAGAAGAGGTGAACAAGTAGGTTCACCCATAGGCGTGAAGCCAAGTATTTTCCTATATATATACTCTCTCCATTTCAGTTTATAAGAGTTTTTAACCATTTTTTGTTCTATTTTATAAGAATTTTCAAATATCTATGTAGATTTCTAATTTATTTTAATCTAATAGTTATTAATTCAAATGGATTAAGAAAACAAAAAGAATATTTAATGATGAAATTGACAAACCTTCAAAATGGCCATTTGCTTTCTCATTGCTTCTTTATTTTTTCAAAAACTGTGTAATGATGATTTAATGATAAAAATGATGATTTTTGTTAAGAAAACAATTTTCTTGATAAATGTTCATTTAACCAAAAACTCTTATAAACTATAGAACAAAGGAACTAGGGGTGGACATTGCAGTTTACAATTTTGTTCCGGTTCGGTTTTTTTGGTTTTACGATTTTTTGGTTCTATAAAAAATGAAACTATTTAGAAACCAATTGAAATATGGTTTGGTATGGTTCGATTTTTTTGGTTTAAGTTTTTACGGTTTTATCCGTAATTCATTTGGTTCGGTTATGTTTGGTTTTGGTTTTGGTTTTTGTTGATGATTTCACGATTTTATAAAAAATAATAATTAAAAACTCAAAATCCTAACATTGAATTTGTATTTGTAAAAAGTTAAAACTCAAAATCAAACAATTGAAAAGTTTAAACTCAAAATCGATTCTATTGAAAAATTTAATGATGAGGTTTGCGGAAACAACTTGATGAAACTTTAGTAAAAAATAAATGAATAATCCAAAACCTTAAATTATATATAGTATGCTTTTATATATAGAGTTTTTGTATCTTTCTTTTATTAATCTTTTTTGTGCAAATGTTTTAAGGTAATTCTGTTAAAGATTTTAAAACTAAGTAAGACAATTATCTATTTAAGCATATATAAAAAGTAAAGAAATAAATTTTAACTGCAGTTTTACGGTTTTAAACCGAATCGAATCGAAACCAAAATAATTTTTATAATGGTAACCAAACAGATTTTTAAGCAAAATTAAAATCAAACCAAATTATTAATTTATAGTTTGATTCGATTCGGTTTTTTTGGTTACGGTTATTTTGCCTACCTCTAGGAGAAAGTACTTAATTCCGTTTTGAATTTCATGCTTGTATCATGATAGGCTTATTTCCCGTTTACGGGCTATACTTCCACCACCTCATGCTAATGGCCAAATGGGAATTAATTTTTATTTTATTTTGTAAATGTGTCATTTTAAATTATGATTTTATCCACCTCTTATAGTTAACTATTAGGACCCATCCGATGGACGGATTTCTAAATTTTAAAATAAATTATATTTAAGCAGAAACATTAAATTAAATTTTTTTTGTTAATGATATATCTTGAAATTGTTATAGGAAAAGAAGAAAAAAATCATATTTCGTTAGAGAAGAGAATTATATATGCTGTTAAAAAAAATTTATATACATAAATTTGTTTTTCTACATTAGTAAATAACATCCAATAGATTTTGGTTTTATATTGTTGTTTGTTTCTCGATCACCGTGTGAGGTATGGAAAATAGATCCGGTGACCGATGACTATATTCTTGCTTATATCTGGGCGAGACATTCTTTTGGCAAGATTTCCATTGTCAATCTACTTTCCTATGGTTCAGATACTATATTGATTTTCGACCAAATATGTTTTCCCTCTCGAACCTACACTTGCAGAAGTCTTTCGCTATTCCTTGTCTCCTGATGTTTTCCAACAACATCCTCTAACTCATGCCTTCCATCACCATCTCTCGATTTTTTTATTTCTAACCCGGGCTCTAATTCAACAGAAAATGTTTGTTTTTTGCTGCTTCCTTTCTTTTCCGTCTTCAGATTTCCATCCACCCTCATCTTCAATCTCTAGCAGAAGCCCGACCACCTTGCTCCCGTCTCCAGATCCATATTTCTCAGTTACCAACCAATATTTTTTCCCTTTTGCACTATCACTCGCTGAAGTCCTTCGTCATTCCTTATCTCCTGCCGTTTTCCGACAATATCCTATAGTTTAGCCTTTCCGTCACCATATCTCAATTTTTTATTCCTATTTTGTGCTCTATTTCTGAAGATAGTTAGTTTCCATGACTTCATTTTTTCCATCTTCGGATTCCCATCTATCTTTAACCTTCCGTAGAAGTCTCACCGCCTTTCTCCCTCTTTCGTATCCATATTTGTGTATAAGAGTTGGCTCTAACATAAGTAACTCTTTCTGAGTGATTCTCCGCCTTTTGTTTTGACTTTTTACCTTTAGAAAAAAATAAATATGACTTCATTCCTTTGAAAAATACCATTTACACACTATGTCTCTTCTATGGCGAAAACTTTCTTTCAATTTCTCTGTCTAATAGATGCGTTTTTTTCTAGTAAACCTAGAATATTATCCAACTTTCTAACTAATTTGTTATATTGTGCCAATTATATGTAACCAATTTGATAGGGGAAAATGTCAAAAAGCCTCAACTTTCAAATTGTGGATGTTTAAATCCTCAACTTTCAAAATATCGTTTAATTGTCTAAGTTTTTGTTGACTTCATGATTAAATATTTAACTTATGTTGACTATGCCATTTGAAGCACGACGTTAAATCGAGAAACGTAGCATGTTAAAGGAGTTAAAGGACGTCGTTTCCTCTACCTAAAAATACTCAACTTCCAAATTATGGACATTTAAATCCCAAACTTTTAAAATATGGACGTTAATGCCTAAGTTTTCGTTGATTCATAATTAAATGATTAACTGGCCATGCTATTTAGGCACACCGTTAAATAGAGAGACAGAGCATGTTTATGAGACTAAGGCTTTAACATTCTTTTATCAGTTATTTGACTTTCCAATGAGTCTTCAGAAACAAAATTAATCGGTTATCGCTAACGTTTAACACTTAAACCGATAACCGATAAAAAAATATTAAAGCTATTAAATTTTTTTTTGTTAAATTTTTTTTTAGTAACTGATTCGATGGATACATATCGAGTCGGTTATCACCAACGCTTAAAACTCAATTTCTTAAAGGTTTTTAGGGAATTCCATGTAAATTTTCTGGAGATTCAAGGTGAGTTCAGGTGGCAAATACATCGTTGGATTCTGTTTATCCGAAGGGGAATTTTAGTTTGAGAAGATTTTTGACTTTTTGATATGGTTGGATCTCAATGAAGCGGTCAGAAGTAGAAAGAGCAGACGAAAATAATATAGAACATTAGTTGTTATGATTAAACGGAAACTGCTAAAAGACAATTTAATCTTGTAAATGATATATTGTATTTTTAGTATTTTTAAGCATTAATTTATCATCAGTTTCTTGTCTTTGCATTGCATAATTAGGTCTTTAGGTGCATGTTTGCATATATTTTTTGTTTTATAGGTATTAGAGTGAACTATGCAACAAGAGGAATCATATGGATGCAAATAAGAGAAATGATAATCCATAAGCAGTTCAAAATGTCTCAAATATCGATTCAGATGAAGGCATTCCCTTGAGATTTATCTCCAGATCCCTTGATAAAAGTTATAGAGAATTTGGTTAGCATTCTAATGGAGGTGATTTGAAGCCAATCAGAGCTATGGTTCTAGAGTTATGACTGATTTAGTGAACATCGGTATGATCTAGCGGCCAGACGACTCCGCTGGAGATTTGACCAAAACTTAGGCATTTAAATGTCCATATTTTGAAATTTAGGGATTTAAACATCCAAAATTTTAAATTTGAGTTTTTTAGTAAGAGGAAAATGATGTTGTTTTGATTAAACATATGTTGCTAACGAAACCTTTAACTCCGTTAACATGTTCCGTTTATCGATTTAATGCATGCCTCAAATGGCATAGTCACTATAAGTTAACCATTTAATCATAAAGTCAACGAAAACTTAGACATTTAAATGACATTTTGAAAATTGAAGAATTAAACATCCACAATTTGAAAGTTGAGGCTTTTTGACATATTTTCCCAATTTGATAGTCATCATTTTTGAGTTCTCATTTTTTTTTCTAAAATATATTGTATCAAAATTATTCTTGTTGATCTCTATTTATTTGGGTTTTTTTTGCACTTATAACTTATTTGATATTCAGTTTTATTGCATGCATGACACATATTTCTCACTAAATATATAATTTTTTATTTTTTTGTAAAAATTTTGATTCTATAATTTATGGAAGTTTATGCAATTAGTTAACTCTGATCCTTTTATGATGACAAATTTATTAGATTTATTTAACTATTTGATCCATGAAATTAAATAGATTTATGTGTTGATTCAAGCCATTAAATTAGATATATTTATAGATTTATTCAACCAATTAATTTGGATTATATTCAATAAAATTTTTAGGTTGAAAAAATTAGATATGTGTGAAATTTTTATTTGATTCTAAATAATATAGAAATCTAAATATCTAAATGGGTTGCTCCTGATATTGTTGTCTTTTAATTACTTTTCTTGTTGGACCAAATTTTTTTTTTTTTTTTTTACTTTTGTTGTTGCTTTTTTTTTTCTTTACCCCCAAGAGTTACGTAGTATGTTGTAATTTACCTTAATGAAAAAAAAAATTGTTAGTTCGGTTAATATGGTTAATTTTATTGCAAAAACAAATTATTTTATTAATTCCACCTCTAGTTTATTGAAAAAGAAACTAGGACTAAGGACTAGTTTTTAACTTGATTTTATGCTTTCGATTCGATGAAGGAATTTCTAGCTTGAGTAACTGGACTTCGTTTTTTTTTTCTTTTTTCTAGCATATACAATAATCTACATCTAAAGTGTGATTCTTTGTTTCTTCATTGCATGAGTCAATATGTTTCACGTAAGACTTCCGAGACAAATTCACTCAAGACCACTACGAGAATGAACCAAAACTGTGATTTTGAAATAATTAAAAAGCATAATTTAGAAATGATTATAACTTTATAAGACAAAGCCCGGCCCAACTTATAATTTCAAGTATTGAATCCAAGTTTGTCCAGAAGCTTGCTTCTTGAAAGAGACAAACGTCGAAAACAAGAATTAATCAAACTTCAAAAGTATAAACTCTGATGAGATTGTTTAGCTTTCTTCTCCCAAGTCTCGCTGATTCATGTATGTTGGACTTCTCCTTCAAATAATCACCTTCCTGTTTCTGCTCGCTCCTCTCTTCTTTCATAATCAAAGGTGAGATTTTTAGTTGACTTTTTTTTATTGGATGATATCCACATTTAGATCTGATTTCTTGTTTAGTCAATAATTTTTTCAGTACATGGCTGATACTAACATCGTAGTCAACGGTGACTTTTCTGCTGGGATTGAACCTTGGTCCCCAAACGAATGCAACACATCTTTAGTTACCTCTGAATCCTCAAGCGGTGCCTATGTCGTTGTAACTAACAGGAATGATTATTGGCAAGGCCTTGAACAAGACATCACAACCCGTATTTCTCCTGGAATTACCTATAGTGTATCAGCTTGTGTTAGTGTCTCTGGCTCTTTCCATGATTCAGCTAAGGTTCTTGCCACTGTGAGGCTCGAGTACAAAGACTCGTCTAACAAGTATATTTATCTATCGGAAAGTACGTTTTGATAGTTGTTGTCTTTAGAATTTGATTGAACTTTTGTACATATTGCTAATGAATTGGAACTTACTTGCAGAAAATATGCCTTAAAGACAAGTGGGTTGATCTTAAAGGAACTTTTTCGATATCGAATAAGCCCGACCGTGTTGTTCTCTATTTGGAAGGTCCAGCTTCAGGGATAGATTTCCTTATACGTTCAGTTACCGTTTTAGTTTCTATATCTATTTATACATTGCTTTTGTTTTTTTTTTCCGCTGATTTATTATTATTCGATTACAAATTATAAGAACGGTTACAATGATGATTCTACAGCGTACAGGCCCGTCTTAAAGTGTTTTAGGGCCTTAGGCAAATTTATTTTGCTAGGGCCTTTTAACAAAAAAATTCTTGTTTTGGAACCTTTTTCTTTGTACAATTTTTTTTTGGTATAGGCCAATAATACAAATTTTAAAAAAAAAATTTTGGGCCTTTTTTCTTTAAGAATTTTTTTCTTTTTTGAATGCATCCAGTAATCTGCATAAATGATAATAAATGCACTCTCTGGGATCTTACCATTGGCGAAAAACATGGTTTTGAATCGATCGAGATAATTGGATTCTTGCTTAATAAATTTTAGGGTTTTTATACATCTGGTGTCTGCTGTTGAGCTTTTCTATACTACCAGATTAAGTAAATATGTCAAAACAAACCAAAAATCATACCCGTTGCAAAGATATGTATACACACATAAGATTTTAAGCCCATTAGGGTTGAGTGTTGTTAATTTTTTTCAAAATATTTTTACTGTTTAAATGTTTAAAATGATGTTGTTTAATTAGTTTTATAAGGCTCAAACTTTTTCATTAGGTTCCTCCTCCAGGTAAAGGCTCACGGTATCTCCGACCGTTGTTGTTCGGAAGCAGGGCAAGCTTGGGTGTGGCTGCAGCATCAGAGTACACGTTTATTGCGTTTGGTTCTCCTATTCAAAACTATATTAAGGTCTTACCTGCTGCTTCTTCTTTTTTACTTCCCATATTGATCATGAATTTGATTTCTTGTATAGGAAGGTACAGCGGCGTTAAACATATACGTGCACCTATCTTGGAGGAACTGGTGGCGTAAAGGCAATTTCCAATTACGTTCCAGTAAGTTAGTTGAAACACACGATCCTTTCAGATATATATGGTTTCAGGTAGTAATTGTAAGTGTTGTTTCGGTGGTAAATTGTAAAAGGCGCTTGAAGTGATGAAAAGAGCGAAAGCAAGAAGGTTTTCGGATATTTTGTATCTTGATGCAGAAACTGGGAAGAACATGGAAGAAGTCTCTGCTTCTAATATATTAATTGGGAAGGTTAAACATACTCTAGTTAAGACAAAAATTGAATGCTATTTTTTTTTCTTTTTCTTATGATGGTGTTGTATTCTAATTGAAGTTTCTTGAATACTTCAGGGGAATAAAATAGTGACTCCAGCAACGCATGGAACGATTCTCGGAGGGATCACGCGTAAGAGCGTCATTGAAATCGCCTTTGATCTTGGTTACAGGGTTAGTAGTCATTCCACATATATGTTGCTTTTTTTTAACATTGTTTCCATTCTTTAGTCAAAACAGAGCAAATACTCTGTTTCCTTTCTTGAGGTAAAACAGAGCACATACACATTGGATAGTTTCAATTTGCTTTATTTAGGTTTACATTTTAAACTTCAAATTTGATTTCTAAAGATACAATTACACGAACCATATATAAACAGCTATCTAAATACTCCATGGAATTTTTGAGAAGTGTGTGTAATGGACAAGTAGAAGAACGAAGGGTTCCGGTAGAAGAACTGAAGGAAGCAATGCACTGGAACTTCCAACTGGAGTTGCTTCTGTTGGAAGCATCACGTTTTAGAACACAAGGTCTCTTCTTCTTTCTCCACATACTTGTATACATACATTTGTATTTGCATAGACTTAGATGTATACACATATCTGTTGATAAATAATCTGCAGGACTATGACTGAATATAAAGTGGGAGATGGGTTTTGTGATTTTAAAAGAATTATAACTTTTGAAAACTTTAGTGTTATTTAATATTGAATTATAAAGACTCAATTAAAGTCATATGTTATTGGTTCAATATTTTTAAAAAAGTTGTTTACATTCATTAAAAGTCATGTGTTATTGAATTGATGATTTTGATGATTTTAGAAATTCATTTAAAGTCATGAGTTATTGGATTAAGAAATACTTTAACTAACTTTCATATTACATTAAAGTTTAGTATTATTGGTTGATTGATTTTAAAAAAATGTTTTTGTGTAAAATTTTTTAAAGACTTTCAAAATGATATTCTGATAAACTCTTTGAGAAATAGTGAATTAAAAAAAAAAAAACTCTCTAAAAATTCCTTAAAATACAATCATTATAATCATCATAATACTACATTAATCACTATCATTGCCAAAAATAAAAATAATAATTGTGTCATTAACTTTTGTTTGATGATGTGAATACCCTAAGAAAACTTTCTGGTTATATATATGATTAACAAGTTGTAGGGTTCATAAATTTTTTTTTGATATTTTATTTTCTTATGAGGCTTAGTTGTGATTTCTGAATAAACATGAAGAACAACACATTTTATAAATCATAGTGAATCTTAAATAAAAGTATAGAATTATTGATTAAACAGAAAATAAAATATGCAAACTGCATTATCGTTGATCACAAAGTATATATACAATTGTGAATGATTGATACCCTTTTGTGCTGTACTTGAGATATTTTGCTACTCAATTCATATATAATTTTACTATCTACATTTGCCAAATTCCATGATTGAAGCACATTTATCTCTTGTCTTCTCTTCACCAACCCATAAGTCTCCTCTTAAGCTCCATCCTACAAAGACACAACACACAAACAAACCAAAACATAGTTAATATCAAAATCTAGACCAAAAACAATGGTTTCTGGCACAAGAAACCAGTACTATATATATGACAATG
Organism: Cardamine occulta; assembly: GCA_028015245.1. Taxonomy (NCBI): domain Eukaryota; kingdom Viridiplantae; phylum Streptophyta; class Magnoliopsida; order Brassicales; family Brassicaceae; genus Cardamine; species Cardamine occulta. The sequence goes on from CM051386.1 coordinate 22,592,729, forward strand.
GATTAAACCAAAGATATAAACCGGTACTGAATGACCCGAAATGTTAAACCAAGAATTATAAACTGGTCACTGGTGCTACTATGGATCAACAGCAGAACCAAAGATATTAATGGGAACTATATATATACAATGACTGAACTAGAGTGAGTTACCTCATAAGCTGGCGGTCTAGAGCACCGGTGGACATCATACCACGGTTCTCATATGCTCGTCGGATAAGGTATGGAACCGCAGTTTCCACCGGCCCGTATGGCATGTACTTGCTAACATTGAAACCAGCCCTTTCCAATCCAAAAGATAACGCATCTGACATCCCGTAAAGCTGTGCAAATTCGATCTTCCCGTTTTCTTTATCGATGCCAAGTTCACTTGCTTTCCTTGCCCCTAGTTTACCTATCATGAATCACAAATAAGAAAAACCATATAAGTTTAACAAAGTCTATGAACAAAAAAAAAATAAAGAAACGGGTCTAAAGAACCTCACCGAACCAAAATTCATCAACCCAAACGATAGATAAATTTATATGCGGAATAAACCAAACCAAAATTCGAACAGAATCTGAGTGTTGTTTAACTGAATCAAATAAACCAAAATTAATTAAAGATTAATATTTTTAGTATCAATATATACAAAATTGGTTTAAATGTATTAGAAATATAATATTAGTTCATTTATATAACTTTTATCAAATATAAGTCAAACCGAAACTTTTCAAACCATACCGAACCTAAACATTTTTCCCAAAACCCAACCAAACAAAAATATTGAAAATGTTAATTCTTATTTTCAATTTTCAAAATTTCGAATGAAGGATTCTTAATTAATTAACATGGTTCAATCACTTACCAGAATCGGTGTTATGCGTCGCTAGAATAACGCCAATGCCTGAACCATTCGAGGCTTTCTCCATAAGGAAAGTCATACACTCATTATAGCAATCATGTGTGTCTTGAATAGTGTCATGGACCGGTGACTTGTAACCCAAGGAATCTGCTAACCTAGCTTCACTAGACATATAAGCACCTCTCACCAATTTAAACCCAATAGGAACATTCATTTTCTCAGATTCTCGTAAAGCCAAGTGTAATCTTTCTCCTGCATCTTTCAAATAGGCTTGAATCGTGTTGTAAACAATAGGTCGATCTTTGTCGGAATTGAACATAATCGCTGACCAATACGCCATGTAATCGATCGCTGGTTGGAGAATTGTGTCTTCGGCATCGATTAGTAATGGTACGTTCGATTCTTGACATCTAAGACAGATGGATTTTATGCGTTCGTGAGCTTTTTCAAGTTCTTGTTCTTCCTCTACGGTTAATGGTTCCGGTTCGGTGGTTGTGTGGTAGAGAGGACTTAAACCGGAGAAAACCGGAAATGAATTGAGTTTCCAAGGAAGTTTGAAATTTGGATTCTTGTACTGCCACCGGAGCAAATCGCTCACTCGTTTCAGAAGACTCATTGGACAAATCGCTGTAATCTTCACCACCACTGAGCTTAACTGTTCAGACAAAGAACCAATAGATTTCAATTAATTATTGAACCGGTATAAACCGGGATTTTTTGTAAATGGAAGAATATTCCTTGAGTTTGACAATTTGGATTTTCCATAGCTGTCCTCATGGCGTGATTAACATGCTCACTTCAAGTCTGACGAGAAACTGACGTGGCTTTGATTATTACATTCATATTTTTAAAACAAAATTAAAATTGAGACAAGTTGGTGTTCTTAGTTTTGATTGGTTCATGTATTACTCCACGTTTTTTTTGGATTTCCATATACAATATGTATACAGTGATTTAACTATAGATCCAACTTGCACAAATTGATTATCATACATGTCATGTCACTAATAGATTTGATCTGTATAAATAATGGTTAATTATTATTATTCTCAACCAAAAAAATTAACGGTGTAAAAAAACGTAAATCTGATGAAAATATTGTTTTAGACTATAGAAATCAAGGAACTATTTGAGACTAGAAAATGAAAAATAAAATAAAATAGAATTGATGAGAATGTCTTACGTGAGACGTAGGTAAGGTTTCAGCAGCTTCGACGGTTTCAATGAATTTTTGGATGTTGTTATCACACGCGCCACCGTCTTCAGCGTGTTCAACGCCGTACACCAGCATACCTTTAAGTCCCGTCGACTCGTACACGCTCTTCACGCGCCTTGCGGCGGCAGCGGCGTCTTCTCCGGCACAGAAATGGTCGTAAAACGTTCCTTTCACTATACGGAGGACTAGATCGCGTGTAAAGGTCACGTCCATGAGTTTTGAACTCATAAGCCACGAGCCAAGATCGACCATAGGGCCTATGGACGTGGCATGAAGAACAGCGGTTGAGCGGAGGAGGTTGGAGATTGAGACAGAAGCAAAGAGTCGAGCTTCGTCGGAGAGATCTAGGTCAACGTCTGGTTTTGATTGGTCAAAGGAAAGAATCTCCGGGATTGTGGTGGTCGGAGGACCGATGGGGCTCACGGTGGAGAAACGGTGCATGAGGTTTGGTCGTCGGAGGAAACGGTTTGCCATTTTTAAAACTATAATAGAGTTTTGATTTCTTTCTTCTTTTTGTTTTTTTTTCTTCACAAGCGTTTTTGTGTGTTTTGGAGTTTGTGTGTATGTTATATACACACAAGGCTTTACGTGTGTACGATGTAATAGATGTCAACATGTTATAGATGTCAATATATGTTATTATATGTCTGATTAGAATAATATATAAGTTTATTTTTCTTAAATTGGGATGGAATCGGGGTGTTAATGATGAAAAAACTAGGAGAGAATCTTTTCAAAAAGTGAGAATTGTCTATATTTTGGTTTGACTAGAGTTACTGAATTTTCAAAGAGAAAAAAAAATGATGGATTAGTAATTTAAGCTTTTACGTTTAGTTGCTATCATTTATATGGATTTATATATATTCAATGTATCCATATTGCAATTTGGGTAGCAAAAACCACGTGGCTTTTTTGCTGGTGACGTCAAAACTACGTGGTTTTCTAATTTTAGTTGCATATTTATGGTATCATTTACAGGAGAATCTTTTTATTTTTTGATAAATGTTTATAGAAGAATCTTGATAACCCATACAGTATTTCTTGAGCATAGATTCCACATTCGTTAGATCAAAGAAACCGTTATGAAGTTAATGCGATTAAATAAGATTCGGATTGATACATCCCAGGAGTTACTAAATGTGAGAAGTATAACATGCATGTTTTTGCAGATAAGGATTTCATTTAACAACGAATTAGAATAAAATATTATTAAATAGTACTCTATTTTTTTCCTAATAAAAGTCTAATTAATTTAGAGTAAAGTATTTGTAAGAGAAGAATTTAGCCGTAGTTTTCTTTTAGAGCATATTTGTTTTGGAAAAAAAAACTAATAAATTATATCTTAAGAAAGTCGAGTCAGAGACAGCAAGGACTTGACCATATGAGATGTCATTGCCTGTTTGGCCAATGGATAGCTCATGACTTTTAAATTGATGTGATTCTTTAATAGAAAAAATATAAGAATTAATTGTGAAGATTTGGCCGACAAAATCAAATAAAAAACAATTGTGAAGATTTGTCATCGCGAGTCAGTGGATGCTGAATAGGATGCAACATTCGGGACTTGAACTTCAGAATCTTTGACTTTACTCAAATATTGGAATCTCGAGACATAAAATCATTGCATGCATTTAGCAAGATTCTCTTCCCTAAAAATGTAAATACTAATCTACGTTGCATGAAATTGCTAACGATGTTGCGTTTATCAGAATTGGGAACGGAATTGGAAGTGCTCGAAATCACTAAAAATGGCATCATAATTATGTTTACAAAAATGAAGCATTTGGGAGCAAAGAGGAAGCCCACGATTCAAAATTAATGAAGTACTATTTGGAAGAGAAGAGGAAGCCCACAGTTCAAAATTGAAAACGTCGACGGTAATGGTAGCTAGGAAGCATCGACGGTATCTCAAGTTAAAAATAACTAGGAATATGTGGATGTTGGAGTCTTGGAGCCTTGGAGGTGATAAATTTGATTCATTGGATGAGATTAATTTAGAAAATTTTGAGTTTTTTGATAATTCTTTTGATGAACTAGAGTTGGAGGCGGTTATTTGATAGGGTCGATTGAAATGAGAATGATACACCATATCTAAATGACGTATTGCATTTTGTTGTTTAAAAGTTAAAATCATTATATATATCCAATATTAGATTATGGTGAAAGCTGCTGCATCACTAAGATACAGATGAGGCCAACACTACAAGAAATTTACCGCAAAACCGACGGAATATAAATCAGTCGAAAAATTCCGACGGATTTACGACGTATTTCCGATAGACATGAAAATTGATGATTCCATTGGAAATCCATCTGAAATTCGTCTGAAATTTTCCTACGGATTTATATTCCGTCGGAAATTGACGATTCCATCGGAAATCCGTCAGAAAATTTGACGTTTCGATGGATTCAAATTCGACAGATTTCGGATTTCGGATTTCGATGGATTTTTGACGGAATTTGTTTGTTTGGCTTGTCAAGTCATATGTCAGACTAAACCTTAGAACGAAACACATGAAACCACAAAACTGTCGGAAATCCATCGGAAATTTCCGGATTCAGCGGTTTTGTGGTTTTGTCTTTATCCGTTTAACTTGAAATATGTTTGTAGTATGCTATGTTACTCATTTCAATCATAATATAATACCAAAAACCTTGTTATATATCATATATACCAAAATTAGAAAAATTCATACAATCATGTTTACATGTTAGACAATGATACATATACTTAAGCGATGATTTATAAACATAACAAATAAAATTTTCTAATTTTGGTATATTTAATATGTAACAAGGTATTTGTTAGTATTTTATAATTGAAATGAGTAACAAATCATATTACAAACATATTTCAAGAGAAACGGATCGTAAACGACCACGAAACCACAAACCCGTCGGAAATCTGTCAGAAATTCCCGATGGATTTCCGACAGATACTATATATCAAATGTGTTAAATATGTTGCATATGAGTTTAATTTTCATTTTCATTTTTCGTCGGAAATTTCCGACGGAAAATGAAAATTTGACCGCGTAAGTTGCCCGCGTGAATTAAATTTGTTTAAATTTTTTTGCTATCCGTCAGAAATCCGTCGGAAATTTCCGACGGATAGCAAAAAAATATAGGCACGAATGTTCCAAATATTTTCGAAAAATACCGGCAAATATTAATTTTTTCGCCAGTTCCGTCAGAATTTTGTTTTCATATATCACTTCTTCTTCTCAGCGAATTCATTTCTCATTTTAGAAGAAGAAGAAGAAGAATAAGAAGAAGAAGACGAATAAGAAGAAGAAGAATCTTTTATTTTAATTTAAATTGTAATTGTAATTAAAATTTTATAATTAAAATTTATTTATAATTATAATTTTAAATCTTAATTTATATTTATTCCGAATTAATTTTATATATTAATTATAATTAATTACAATTAATTACAATTAATTAAATATTATTAATATTATTAATAAAATTATATATCCATGAGAAATCTGTCGGAAATCCGTCTGAAATGTGTTCGTCGGAAATCCGTCGGGAATATGTTCGTCGGAAATCCATCGGAATGTGTCCGTCGGAAATCCGTTACAATTTTTGACGGATTTCCGACGGAATTTTTTATTTTCGACGAGATAGAACAGACGGATTTCCGACGAATTTTTCTGTATGTTCTAGCGTGTTTTCTTGTAATGCAAGCCACTTGAATACGTTCATGTGTAAACGGATTGAAAAAGAAAGTATTGTTGTTCCCAAAGGAATCGTGCATGAGTAACCAACCGTCTCTAGAATAACGCATATGTGGACTGCGTAACTCAGGAAATTACAAAAATGTGTTTTACCGAGTGATGGATCGTAAAACTCGTATTCTTCTTTGTCTAGAGGAAGAAACATAACCCATGGTTTTCGGGTCTTCAACCCGGACCGAAACACAAGCTTCATGCCATGTTTTGCAGACAGCGGAAGCACGAATGTTGTCTTTTAATGACAGGCGTCGCAATATTTCTAATGTGAGATCAATGGGAAGGTTTGAATAAGTTTGGTTGTTTGCTTTAGCCTCTGCACTCTTCTTCTTCTTCATCGATCTTGTATAAACCATACGTGGTTATGTTTTGGACAGAGTGTACGTAATAGGGTTTCACTTATCTTTGATATTTGGATATGGAAATTAGAACGTGAGAGAGGATGGGTATATATATATATATATGTAATATGTACTGAGCTTTGTCGAATAAGAAAAGGAATGAAACGAAGTTTCCTTTTTATAAATTGTTTAGGATCAAGAAACTTCTCAGTTTCCTTTTTATGCAGTGAACGTAAACTATATTTCAGTATCATAAGGGTTTCAGATAAAAAAAACCCTCGCAGGAAATATAGGATCGTGGGTTTAATCGAACGTCTGTGATGAGGAGGCCGAGATGACAATGTTAGTAAAGAGAAGTTGCCAAGGATTTTTTCTGGTCTAACAAAGTTATTTGCATGAAGATTATTAGAGCATCATTATTGCAGGGTTCTTAATAGGTTTCTTATAATATAATAATGTTGATTTAATAAAAAGGAGGATTTTACTTAAGAACCGTTTCTTAGTTAAGGAACTTAAGAATCGGTTCTTAAGTTATTTTTCGTTCTCGTCGCTTCCTTCTTCTTCTTCCTTCTTCTCACTCTTCTTCCTTCCCGTTTCCGAGCTCCACCTCCGGAATCGGCTGCTACACCTCCGGAAATGGCTGCTTCACCTCCGGAATCGCCTGCTCTCACCGCGCCAGTCTCGTCGCGGCAGCACTCCTCGCCGCCGCTGCTTCGTTGTTTCTTCGTCCGTCTATTTCTTCAGCCGCGGAGGAGATTTCGGCGAAATCAGCAGCTCCTCCTCCTCTTGCAATTGCTCCTCCTCCTCTCGCAATTGCTCCTCCGCCGACTGTACCTGTAGAGAAGGAAGAGGTGATAACGTCTAGAATCTAAGTAGAGATCTCAGAAAAATCAGCAATGGCGCAACCCCTTTCGCCTTTGCTCTCTCGATCTCTGAGTAATTTACACTTTGAATGAGAGATTTCTGAGGAAAAATCAGCAATGGCGCAACGGTTTCTTAAATCAGATTTTCTTCTTCCTCTCTCACTTGCATGCTCAAATCATCCAATTTTGGGATTGGAGAATTAGGTTTTATATTTTTTAATTTTGAATCGGCAGCTTCTTCTTCGTCTTCTCTACTTGAATTTGCAGAAAATTGGATGCAGGAAAACGAGGCTCAGGGAACTTGACTTCATACGACGGATCCGGCATTTTGGTCACCAGACCTCCGAGGTAATCTGCTTCTGTACCTAATTTCAAAAATCTGATTTCTGGAGATCGTCGAAAATTTGTTCTTATAATAATTACTCACTAAGAAAACTAGGAATTTTCAGTTATGGGTCCGAAGAAAAAATGAGTGATGTTCTTGCTTTCTGGGAAATAAACGAGGGCATATTTCAAATTGCCAGATTCTCTGTAATTATGAGAAGGATGATAATCACCATTTTTTTGCGGATGAATCATGTATTTGGTCTGCTCGAGAAACTTATAAAATGATGGAACAAATTGAAAAGAGGAAAGTAATAGAAGCTGGTGATTGTTGCTTGCAGGAGGTAAATTGGTGTATCAAACTACAAAGAAGAGAGCTAATGGTCCCAAATGTCCTGTTACTGGCAAGCGGATTCAAGGAGTAAGTCTTTTGATTTCGACTTAGCTCTGTTTTTAGTGTTCTTGAGTTGATATATGTGTGATTTGGTATAACATGGAATCTAGATTTAAGGTTTAGATAGAGTTGAAATGAGACTGTTAAGAGTTAAGGTGTAGTGCTTCTGTGATTTGATAGTTGAGGTATGTAAAATGAATCAAATCAATCAGATTGAATGGTTTAAAACATTTAATTATTGGCTAGTCTTTAGATTTTAGCTCTGTTTTATTGTGTTCTTGAACTGATATCTCTGTGATTTGGTATAACATGGAATCTAGATTTGTGGTTTAGATAGAGTTGAAATGAGACTGTTAAGAGTTAAGGTGTAGTGCTTCTGTGATTTGATAGTTGAGGTATGTAAAATGAATCAAATCAATCAGATTGAATGGTTTAGAACATTTAATTATTGGCTAGTCTTTAGATTTTAGCTCTGTTTTATTGTGTTCTTGAACTGATATCTCTGTGATTTGGTATAACATGGAATCTAGATTTGTGCTTTAGATAGAGTTGAAATGAGATTGTTATAGTCTAACGTGTAGTGCTTCTGTGTTATGATAGTCGAAGTATGTTAAATGAATCAAATGAATCAGATTGAAATGTTTTAGAACTTTTGATTATTGGTTAGTCTTTAGATTTTAGCAGTAAATGTCAATTAGTTTGATAGTATTAGTTTTAGAAGTAATTTTTTTTTTAAGAACCCCATTAGGGGTTCTACCAATAAAGCAGCAAAAACAGAATTTTTTTAATACAGTTTCTTAACTTCAAATTTATATTAAAATAGTATTTAAGAAACCCATTTGGATTTTTACCAATAATGATGCTCTTAGACAAACGACTCTACCGATGTTAATATATATATATATATATCTATATCTATATAATAATAACAATTTCAATAAATGTCATTTGTGTATATTCCTTTTTTTTTAATTGTCTATTTAGTTATAATCATTTCGAACCAAAGTTACAAAGAGACTATCCATATACATTTACATTAATCAATGAGGTTAAAGAATAATATACCATAAAAAGCGAATTTACAAAATGTTTTTTTCATAAATCTTTTACTCGCTAATAGATAAACAAATATATTATTTTCTTTTTTTGTACTCCAAAATATTATTACTTTGACCCCCAAAAAAGTAATATTATTACTGGAATGGAGAATCTTTGGAAAACAATATTGAAATTCAAAATATGTCATTTTATAGGTTTTCTTAAATGTTAAAAAATATTATTACTTTGACCCCAAAAAAAAAAATATATACTACGTACATTTGAAAATTTATTCCTCATAATATAATAATAATAATAATATACTATTCCCATAAACATTGTTCTATTTAAGTAAAAAATCTACAAATGATTGACCTCATGGTCAAGATTATCTAGAAACGCTCCCACAATACAAACATCTTATAAATCCCTCCTTATAAAAGCACATCGTATATCGTCTCATCTTTGTAACCTACCAATCCACCATGAATATTGCTCGAGCCCTCAGTGGTCAATTTCCGAAGAGCTCCGGGTCACAGATAGAGGATCCATTCATTTCAAAGGCAACCTTTTCCTTCTCTGGCGCTCATCTCTCTCCTCCCCGATAAAACCCTAGTTCGTATCTCATCAGCGTCACCAAGAGAAACACCATTTTTGTTGGTAAGTCATACATCTCTTCGGTGTTTATTCTCTTAATTTAGTATATAATTCTTAATTTTTTTTAAAAATATATAATTCTTGATTACTACACATATTATTCTGCGTTCCTAAAGAAACCCACCAATATCGTCTCTTTAAATATATGACCTTCTAGTTGAACTTGGGTCTAAGATTGATTATATTTACATGTATAGGTTTAATCGATTGTAATTTAGGCTGGTAGTTGCAGCTTCAGAATCTCCTTTTCGGATCATATATTGTGGGTACTTTTCTGATTGTGTGTATTCATCGTTGCCCATAGAGATTTGAATTTGATTTTGTGGATTCGAGTGAACACTTATGATATTACTAATTGAATGCGTATGTATATAAACTTTTGACTAGTAAACAGAAAAGACAGAGTATGAGGGTCTAAAAGATTTGAGAAATAAACTGCATACTACTAAATGTTATTAAGCTACTCTCTGGTGATTGTGTTGTGTCAGTTTAAAACTTTGAAGAGTATCAATGGTGATTCCAACGATTTCTAGGTATTTTGTCTTCTCATATGTTTAATATAATTTTTACTCCATCATTTGTCTTTTCTATTTAGTTTTAAGTATCAAGAATTGTTTCATAGTTTCTATAATGATTCCTTTCTAGAAAATATGATTTTACAAACTTTATTCTAATTACTTTTAGGTTTGGTTTTGGTGACATTGACGATAAAGAGTTTCAAGCTTTTTGCACTCTCTCGCTAAGCAATATCTCACTTGAATTCACCTCAGTGTAGCCCAAATATGCTATTTCTGGATTTCGAGTTTTCCTTGAGAATTTTCTAGGTTATTCGGATTGTTGAGAAATCTTACTTTCACTGAATAATCAAAAAAAATTAAATGAGATTTTACTTAGCGAGTGAGATGCATGAAGCTTGAAGCTCTTTGTTGTCTCTGTCAGCACGAAAGCCAAACCTAGAGTCATTAGAAGAATGTTAATAAAATCAATTTCACACCATGTATCTATGGATACACTAACCGGGATGTCGTCGGTCGCTGTTGTTATTTTGGACACCGGTACATATGCAGTCTATGTCGAACATGCACATGCAATTCCCAAATGGTATGGTTTGCTTTCCAAGTTAGGAGAAATGATTTGTGTTCTATCATCGGATAATTTCTGAACTCGATCTCTTTTTAATAACGTTTTCAAGCCTTAATTCTTTTTCTCTTTGTTTCATCTTATTTACATTGTTAAATCAAAGCCTTTGAATTTTGTTTAACAACCAAAGAAACCACTATGATAATCATATAAGGCATTGTTGTGACCATTTTTATTATTTCATCTACATCATCATCTACATATTCATTGTATTTTGCCTCTCAAACAGTTCATTGGTATCTTGTATCCAAATATGAGCATCAGAGAGAAACCGACCACGATCAGATCCTTTGCTGTCTAAATGCTCATCATGTCAAAAAGAAATGTCCTTAATAATTTATGGATGTCTTTCAATTGTTTCAAATTGTTTAAAATACTTTACAAATTACCATTTTAAATTTCTAGAGGTATCTCTATATTTAAAATTACAGAGATTATCGTGGCCTTATATATTTTTCAAAATATTTGCGGCGAACGGGTGAGTAACAATTGTGCATATATTGAACCTCTAACAATTGGCAGAAATCATACATTGTGCGAAGATCATTAAAATGACTTTGGCGGAGTCGACGATTATTGTAGATATTTTAGGTTGAGTCATATGATTTAATATCATTTGTTTTTTTTTGCCATGATACTATTTTTCATAACATGTTTTCGATTTAACTTAAAGTCAAATAAGCTGTTGTTTTTTTTACAAAGATCAAAAGAAAAAGAAAATTGCCATGGAGGATAAGAACCAATATGAACATGAAATGCAAACTTATATCCAAACCATTGATTCCTACTTATATTAATTCAGAAAACAGCAATAGACTCTTTGTTTATGTCTAAAATATAGTTTTAGATTTTTGTTTTGAATAATTTTGCTAATATCAAATAATGTAAAGAAAAATTAATAATTATTTAAATTTTCTTATAATTAAATAATTATTCAAACAGGTAATTCATGTACCTTAAATAATTAATTATCCGACCAGAGCTTTATCAGTTGAAAAAAAGTTCTTGATCCAAACAGGTAAACTATATTTCCTTTATCCAAATGGGTTTGGATAATTCAAAACAGGTACATAAAAGAGTCGATGTACTGACCAAACAATATACACATCTCATTACAATCAAAATTTATAACAAAAGAAACAATCAATTTCTCAAAAAAACATACATATTTAAGTTTATTAAATTTAAAATTTAAATGTGTGTTCACCGCAGAGACCTAGTTTCCAATTTGATTAAATAATAATTTAATTAAAAGATTATAATCTGCAGATTATATTTTGTAAATCAGTGTAATGTTTGTAATTTTTCATTTAATTAAATTATTGTAATTTGCAGATTATACTGTGTAATGTTTGTAATTTGTAGATTATAAGTAAAGATGAAATGTACGGTGACATCTGAAAACGTAAAAGTTGAAACCCTAACCCTAGCCCATTAGTCCTATGGTTGTTGCAGGCTTGCAGCAAGGATAGAAGATTCAGCAAATGCTAAGATTTGTCACCAGGTTTGGATTTTCTCAATTTCATCGATATTTTTCGACTTGAGATTTGAATTTATGGTAAAAGTGAAACATTTATGATCTGAATTTGATGTATATTTATATAATCATACATTGATCTAATCTGAATTTGATTTTATGCATTATGAGTAAACATTTAGGATATTAGTGTTATTGCTTCAATCAATCCTCTTCAATAGAGGATTTTGGATTTTAAATTGAATTGAATTTTTGTATGGATTTTGTAATTACGGTGAAACTGAAACTTGGGCACTCGTTCAATTCTAACCGTATTGATCTGATGTGATGTATCAATAGTTGTCTTTAAATATGATCTGTTATGGTATTAAGGTAACTTTATGATTCTTAAAGTTACTGTTTTGTTTACAGTGTAGATAAAAGACAATTGACGTTGTTGGATGTTGTGCAATAAAGAAGCCAGACAAGAGATTTCCCAACAAGTATTGTGCCAAGTGTTTATTGAGAAGGTTTGATATGATGTTTAGAGATTTATATTGGAAGAAATGTATAAGCTTTCTTGATTGGGATATGATTCTGGCTCGAATTATTTATAGGTATGGAGAGATTGCATAAGAGGTTGCGTTGAAGAAGGATTGGATTTGTCCCAAGTGCAGAGACATCTGCAATGGTTCTTGCTGCCGCATGTAATTCAAAGTTAATTGTGTTGTTTTTAGAGCTAATTTTGTCTAACTGTTTTCTTTTTTCCTAAAGCCTAATTGGATAGAGTTCTCAAGCTGATTATCTTGCAAACAGAGTTGAAGCAAGTAGGTTTTAATAAACCAAAAGTTCAGATATTGATACTAGAGATGTCCAACTCTACTATGAATCTATGACATTAAGCATTGGCGAAACTACAGTTTTATTGTTTTCAAAGTTTTTTATTTATATTTTTCTGGTCAAACCCATACTTTCAATAGATTAAAAAATGGATAAAATAAACTCTAAATTACAACAAATCATCATAGTAAATAATGTCTACGCATATAACAAAAAACGTAAGTTAAGCCGTTTAAAATCTTTGAGAACACAATAAAAATTAGGTATATTTGCAAACTATAGTACGTTTTTCGATAAATAATTGGAGAAAATGACGTCACTATTTGCAATTAGTTAAAAAAAAAACACTGTAGCTTACTAATAGAGGAGTGTGTAATAGAGGAAGATAGTGGAATTGTTAAATGACCAGCGTACTCCCACGACTGAGTCAAACCCGCTAGGAGAGACAGAGTGTTTATCTAATTGCTCCAAACCCCATCGCAAAGGAGAGAAAAGAGTTAGTGTTAGTGGCGTGAGTTTTTTTTTCTGGAAAAATGAGCCTACACTTATTTCTTTTTTTTTTTTTCTTTTATCTTTTATCTTTTTCCCTAAATATTTTTTAACTTGATTTCATTACAATTTCTTTATTAAAAATATATATTTTTGCATTCTTATTATTCATTTATTTTTTACGATTCTAAAGAGTTCAATTTTGATTTTTTTAAATTTAAAACACATCATTTTATCATATTTTAATTTAGTGAGGAAATAAAATGATGTACAAGATAAGACAATATACGAGACACATACACGACAGTGTACAAGATGGTGTTAGGAATATGATATTGTACAAAATAGTGGTGTACGAGTGCAATGACAAGTTATGGATGTGCGAGATGGTGTACATGATGCCAACCTAGTACACCAAAATTGAATGAAAGATGGTGTACATGATCTGGTGTACAAGATCTTGTGTCGTGTCACGTACACCACAAATGGATGCAAGATGGCATACAAGAGATGGTGACTAAGTCGGTGTACATAGTTGGTGTAGAGAGACAATGTACATAGATGATATACATAATCGGTGTACATAGTCGATGTGTAAGAGGATTTTTAATTATACATATATACAAAATGGATCATCTTAGATTCACAAAAATAAATTTTCATTTTTCTATTTTTTTTTTGATGTCTTATTTGTGAGATAAAAAAATAAATAAGAATTAAATAAAAAGAAAATAAGAGAAAGAGAGAGAAAAAAAGACACAAAACGAAAAAAGGTGAATTGCATGGCTGTAAATATATCAATAGTTGAAGGGCTGTGTTGTAATTTCCATATAGCGCTATAGTTAAAATTGTCTATTTCTCTAATTGCAAATAGTACCCTACCTTTCTCCCCAATTACTTTGAAAAAAACGTACCAGTTAGCCAACAAACCCATAAAAATTCAGTCTTAAGGTAGATAAAGGTAACTCATGAAGTGAAAAAAAAAAAAAACAACACTCAAATTGATTGGGCTTTCAAGCTTGAGCCTCCCTCTCCACGGGACAATTGTGAAATTGACCTTGTCAAAATTTAGATAAGCCTTGTTCCTTTCCATGTCGCGAGCGGCACCTAAAATTGTACTATCTTTCCTGTTTTCTGTCGTTGTATTCTTGTTGTGATGTCATTTTCTTTGCTCAATATTCTGGCCACCAATTAAATAATGCAGTGACTCAACTCTTCTCATCCTTTACTTGTAACATGTCGCTGGATTTCAGATCTAACTAATAGTTAGTTATTTTTTTAGTCGCTATGGTGTGTCACCAGCGACACTTAAAAGAACAAGCTTATAGTATCATGCACCGGCTTCAGGTAAGCTAGTCTAGTTCGAAGAAGTCGTCACAACTACTCTGGACTGGGAAGATCAAACTATCGTTGAATTCGAATTGAACCTCAAAGTGATTAGAGAGAGTTAAAGAAAGCCAAATCGATGAAGATAAGTTTTATGAGAATATTGTTTAAATTTTTCGTCCACTTTTTTCTTCTGAAATTCCTTCAAATAACACCTCCGACGAAATTTGTTCGGATCTGTTTCTCCTGGTTCATCTTCGTCTCTGCTTCATCTACACCTTCGTGGCTGTTTTGTCTCCGCCTGTGCTTCAATCTCAGATCTGTTTCGTCGTTGGTTTTCCTCTCTTCTTCAGCACCAATTTCCTAACAATGTGGGTTGAACCAGAGCCTTCGTTTGTTGCTCCGATCTCGTCCTCGGTACCGAAAAATCATGCATCTCAGCTAACGGAGAGGTTGTCTCAGCCTCATCCACTTCACCTTCCAGACCTCCTCCTTTGGATTGTTATCCGCTTAGGGAATATTTGGTAGTTCGGTTTTTGTGGAATGTGGGATTAGCTAGGTCGACGCGTTTGGTTAGTTTGGTTTTTTCTGCTCTCTTGTGGCTCTCTTACCGCCCTGGTGTGGATCTTTACTACGGACTGCAGATTAGTTACCATGTTCGCTGTGACAGCAAGTGCTTCAAGAGTTTATGTCTTTATGCTTGGATGTGAAAACCTTATCCTAATGATATTTGCTTGGAAGTTACCTTTTTCTCGGTGCCCCCTACCTCAGTGTGAGGTTCTTTCTTCTTGTGAGGACTATGAGGCTGGTTTATGGAAATCTCTTCGGAATTTGCATTGATCTGGTTATACTCAAGGTCACCTCCCAACATTTGCAAAACCCATGTTTTCGCGATCCCATCTATAGTTAAACCTCTCTAAATTAATATTCGATTCATTAATACCTCGTTAAATTAATAATTTTTTCCGGTTCCAAATTGCTATTTTGACCCAAATATCACTTCTATAAATTAATAACCTCGATAAATTAATAAAATATCATAAAAATATATTGGTCCTAATATTATTAATTTATAGAAATTTTACTGTATCTTCTCTTTATGTGTTTAACTTGTTCAAGGTTGCTGTGAGGACACACCTTTCGTAGCGTCCCCGGACCGCTCTATGGCCGGACAAGCCACAAAGCGTTCTGAGAACGACCACATAAACGATCAAGGATCAGTTAGATCATGAACCGGAGTCCCCCGAAGCTCACAATCATACCAAACGACCACAAAAACGATCAAGGATCAGTTAGATCATGAACCGGAGTCCCCCGAAGCTCACAATCATACCATTCCTCGATCATTTCCCCGTTCGACCACGAGTTTTGGCTTTGCAACCATCCACCCATAGCTGCCCGTTGCATCGGTCCAAACAAGATCCTTACCAGTCCTTGCTTGAATGCTTTTAAAAGAAAAAGAAAACCATTTTATTACTTAGTATAATACTTCAAACCAATATCAAATACGATTATAGTTTCAGATCCTCTTTTCAAACTACTACTTAATAAAAACTAAAACTCTTTACAAATGCAGCTAAAACAAATTCGGTTCCTAATGCTCTAACCCCTAACTAACTAAGCCTGCAAAACGATCAAACGGTTATGAGAAACCTAATGTAACTTGCGAGGTTGGGAAACACTCTACCCCTAACTAAACCTAAACTTAAATCTACCCCAAACAATAAACTAAACAAGCAATCAATAAAACACGCAAGCGAAAACTAAAAATAAACACACAATCTGCACGCAAAAATCTCCCGAACCATTCCCGGAAGATACGACAAACAATCTACACACAAGAATCTCCCGAGCTATTCCTGAAAGACACGACAAACAATCTACACACAAAAATTTCCCGAGCTATTCTCGGAAGACATGACAAACAAACTATCCTAGACTCTATCTAAACCTAATCCTAAGTCTCTATCTAAACTACTCTAACCTCTACACCACTACACCACTTCATATGCCGAGATCACACAGAAAACGGCATACTACTCACTCCACTTCCTCGACCACCTTTCAGCCCAGAGATTTTCTGATCACATGGGCAATACAGTCGGTGTCGGCATCAATACGTGACAACTCACTGGTTGCTCCTTCGTACTGCGGCATGTTTCACTACTCATGAACACACTCCCATTTCATGAGCCTACACATCCGTATCTTCGGTATGCTTCAACTTCTTCTCAAGAAATCTAAAGATCACAAGAGGTTCCACATCCGGCCTCCTAATCCTAACCTAATCCTAATCCTAAACCTAAACTAATCCTAATCCTAATCCTAATTCTAATCCTAATCCTAATCCTAAACTAACCTAAGACTCTACTAGGACCTAACACACAAAATGATGTGCTTAACCATTAAGCACAACACCACCACCCATGCAAAAAACAAACATGCAACTAATCTAACCTAGGAAGTTTTTTAATGGTCCGATAATTAACAAAGATTCAAATTCGGTTTGCGGTGTTTCATGCATGCAACTAATCTACCAATCAATAGGTTCGCTCAAATGCCCGAAAGCATTTACGGAACCCCACGCAAATAAATAAACTAAAACGCAAATAAAATCCCAAACACTCACAACAGTCACGAATAATAGCCGAATGGATCCCGAGTACGGCTTGAGAAGTTTTGAGAATCATGTGCTGCTGCTTGCTCTACTATCACAATCATGCCTCACTTGCTAAAGCTCGTACTAGTGGCTTCAGTTTAAGGGTAAGAGATAGCTTGTAGACTAGGACTTATTCGAACATGCACTTACTTCAACTTGAACATGGTGTAGAATGAACTCGGTCTTTGAGGTTTACAAATCTTTTTTGGACTTGGATCTTCTCTAATAAGTTTAGTTTGGAAAGAACTTAGTAATGATCTTCAAACTTTATGGACTGAATCGGAAATCACAATGGCTCTAATCTTCATGGATCATCTTTGATTTTTTCTTAAGTAACCTCAGATGGATTACCTTGATAATGATCTTTGATCTTCACGATCACAGATTGAATCTCCACGGCTTCAACTTCTCGGATTCATCTTTGTTGTGGCTTTGCTTCTTCTTCTTTGAATCAACTTCAGATGGGAATCACCTTTATTCACGGTATTCTTCTTCTTCTTCGGATCAGCTTCACGGTTGGATCTTCTTCGGATTAAGCTTCTTCTTCGGAGATCATGAGGTTAGAGAGAGAGACAAGAGCTCCTTGCAGTTTTAGAGAGATGGAGAATATGGGATAATGTGAAGAAAACAATGGAGCATGGCCTTGGTTATATAGGCATTGGAGGTTCCATGCGTCGCAAGACTTGGCTATCATGCGGTTTGTCTTCTCCTCTACGATTGTTGTGGTGTGTGGCGTTCATACGCGGTCTCCGGTCCCATGGTTTGCCAGCTCTCGATCATGCATCAGCTCCACCTCATCCATTCGCATGCATTCATCGTGCTTGGGAAGCCTCCATCGACACTTAGCAAACATGCATGCTTCACGGCCCCATCTCCTTGCCACCTTGCGACCATGCTTTGACATTGGCCCCATCTCCTTGCCACTTCGTGATCATGCACCAAGATCGCATTACTTGTGATTAACACGAGTCCTGGCTTTTGAATAGTGTTGCAGAATAATATCCGAACAGTGTCCGAACAGTGTCTGAACAGTACTCGGTGAACAGTAGCTCCAGCGATGAACAGTACTTCAGGTGGTGAACAGTACTTTCTAGAATTCTTCTTCTTCTCTTCTTGTAAAATTTGTAAGGTATTTCACAAGATTCTCCTTCTCCCTTCTTTGTTGATTTTCCTTAGATTTTTGCTATGAAACATGTTGTCTTCCTTGACAAGACTCCTACGGCTTGGTCACCAAGTCTCGTCAAAAGCTTCTTCGTCAAGTTTTCATTTCATCTTGTTCAATAAGCTTCTCGATAAGCTTCCTTGACACAATATTCCTTTGGCTTCTTTGACAATCTCCTCTTTACTCTTGTGTTATACGATTCTTGTACTTAGCTTGGTCACCAAGTTTGTCTTTTAACTTGATCACCAATTCTCCTTTTGCTTTGATCCGATCCTTCCAATGCTTGGCTCTTCCTCATCGAACCTCCTCATGCTTCTTCTAATTTTTACTCCTTTTTCTTGATGATTTTCTTCTTTAATTCTCCTCCTTCTTCTTCTAGGCTTGTCCTTTAATCTTTTCTTGAGCTTCTTTGTCCATCCTTTGATTAATTTGCGAAAATTTTCCCAATACTGGTTTCTAGTCCGGATACGGGTCGTTACAATGCCCGTCTGAACTTTTTGGAACAAAGTAGGTGGATGTAGTTTTTCTTGTAGGCTCAACAAGCATGTGCTCAGTCGCCCATGATTCTTTGTTAGTTGATTCTGCTCTTGTTAGTGCTTTCTCCATGAATACTCGATCACCAACTGTGAGCTCTGACTCCGAAGACGTGCTTCCACTTCTCAAGTTTAAAAATGTTGTCACCACTAGACTAATACTAGATTTTGATACAAGTTTTACAAATTATCGATTCAATAACAGGATATTGCAAATGATTTAGAATATTTTTACATATATTCTTAATTCAGTAACATAGAATTTGTGAAATTATTTATAAATCACTCATTGAATAACATGTGATTCTATTAAAAATCAAAATTCCACAAAATCTTTACATATGTTCTTAATTCAATACCAAAGAATTTGTGAAATTATTTATAAATCACTAATTGATAACATGTCATTCTATTAAAAAATCAAAATTCCACAAAATCCCCCTACCCCCCCTCCCCCAAATCTTCAATTCAGTTCATCCCCTTATATATTTGTTAATGCCCATTTAGTAAGTGGTACGTATGATCTATATCCACACAGACTTAAGAAACAAGTTGTTATGGACTAAAATATATATTACTAAAACGTGGTTTTCTTATTTAAGATGATAAAAAATCATATATATATATATAAATATTTAACTGCACCACACATAATAAATATAACTGGTATTTAAACTAATTAAATAAAAAATTTGTTGTAATTGTGCCAGAAAAAAACCCAACGTTATTAAAATTAATCAAATTAAAAAGCTGTTGTTAGGCCATGGACAAAAAATCCAAAATCCGAAAACCGATCCAGAACCGAACCGAAAAATCTGGAACCAAAACCGAACCGAATAGTCATAAAATCCGAACGGATTCTAAATGTTTCTATCCAAATTATCCGAACCGAACCCAAACCGAACCGAAATCCAAAAAGTATATCCGAAAACCCGAAATAAAATTATATATCCAAAAATATAGTTCTAATTTATACCCAAGAATATTAAATAACAAAAATATCCTAAATAATCTGAATATCCGAAAATATTTAGTTATATTTGTCAAAATTATACAATTTTTTTGCAAAATTTTAACCAAAATTTATTAAAATTGAATTTTTTTATTAAAATTGAATTTTTTATTTAAATTGAATAATTTTGTTATTAAAATTGAACAAATTTTTAGTTTTTTATTATCCGAAATCCAATCCGAACCCGCATCTATCAGAACCAAAACCGAACCGAAGAGTCATAAAACCTGAACGGATAGTAAAATCTCTTACCCGAATTATCTTAATATGAAAAAATTCGAACCGAATCCGATCCGAAATCCGAATGCCCATGCCTAGCTGTTGTATTGTGCGGAAAATGATCAAGTTGTTAGAGCATTATTATCGGTAGAGATTGTCCCGTCTCTCACTAATAAAATAAAGAAAAAAAATAGAAAATAATGTGAGAGAGAAAGAGATGTCTCTTGTTAAAAATTTTCTTTTATAAATGGCTAACTGATAATATTTTTAATTAAATATTATCATAATTTGTGTTCACACTTAAAAATGTGTGTTCACGCTAAAGTGAGAAACCCAAATCAAGATACTACTGATGTTCATGCTCTTATGGGATAAATTCTATATTACGAAGATGTAGTGTAATATTTTTTATTTAAGATGAAAAATTCACACACATATATATATATATATATATATATTGCATCATGCAGAAAATGATCTAACCGTTATTTGAATTAACTAAAATATAAAAGTCGTTGCATTGCGCGGTAAATGATCAAGTTGTTATGACTTAAAATCTATATTAATAAAATGTACTGTGATCTTTTTTTATTTAAGATGAAAAATATATTATAATACATAAATTATATTTCATTGCTGAGAAAATGATCTAACCGTTATTTAAATTAATTAAAAAAGTTATTGCAAGTAAGCGGAAAATAACCTAACCATTATTAAAATTAATTATATGAAAAACCGTTGCTTTGCATGCAAAATGTAGTCGGATTTTTTTAAGATGTATCACGTAAAAATGATTTAACCGTTATTTTAAAATAATTAAATAAAAAATATTGAAATTACACGGAAAATAGCCTAACTGTTATTTAAATTAAGAAGATGAAAAGACAGCGTTAAAAAAAAAGAGGATGAAAAGACCGTTGTATTGTGCGGGAAATAATCTAATATTCCCTAATCCCTATGTTTCATTTTATTTATAATTTAAGGAAATTTGTTTTTATTTATTTTATTTGTTGTTTTCAATTTTCAATGAAAAATTAATTACTTTTTTATTTGTTTTGACCATTTTTAATTCTGCTTTTAGTTTTTTTTGTTGGTGGAATAGTTTTTAATTAGATAAAAATAATGTTTTAAATTAAAAAAAAACAAGAAATTTAATTAATTGAAAATTTTAATTAACAGATTGTAATTTTCAGATTATACGGTGTAATTGTTTAATTTTCAGATTATTATACTGTGTTTCGGAAAAAAAAAAGAAAAAAAGAAGAAACTATTACACTTTTGTTTTTGGAAAAATGGGTAAAAAACATAAACATTAAAAAAACCCTCACCTTTTAATAAATGGTGACATAAGCCATAGCTATTACAAAAAAAAATACATCATTATATTAAATTAGAAATAAATAAATAAAATTTGGTTTATTAAATATTTTTCTAAATTTGAGTTTATGATTTATTTTTCTCAAAATTGAGTTTTTTTAACAAAACTATTATTATAGATTGGCACATTCCGTGTTTTGATTTGAATTTGTTCAAATTTTTCTTTTTGAATAACTAACTAAAATTAGTTAATATTTGTCATTTTTTTGAAATATTTAAGTTTTATTTTAAATATATTGTGTTTTTATAGGTTTTGAGTCTTTATTTCCTTTCTTATTTCATATCTTTTATTGAGTCAACCATGTTTTTAGAGTCTTGTAGTCTACTATTGAGTCATTTCAGATTTTGGATAGCTTGTGGAGAAAAATAAGTCATTTGGGGTAAAATAGAGCAATTGGAGATGAAAGATCATGCTGAAGTGTCATAAATTTTCCATCCGTTGAATGGCTTCTCATGAACCGATTTTGATGAAATTTGGATACAAGATAGCCACAAGAGTTAGCTTTCATTTGGAACCAATTTGAGGTCATTCCCATCAATGGTTTAAAAGTTATGCTCGTTTTACTGAATACATGTCAATCTAACGAGCAATTGGAGTAGCTGCAGATTTTGATCCTGGGAGTCCCAGATCGATCGATCCACCAATGGAACGATCGATCCCATCTACATACACATATTTTTGGCCCAATTTCGATCTGATTCACTCTGGACCCGACCCAACTCGTCTCCTAATGTTTTAAAAACCATATACTTGACTTTTTAGAGATATTCTTCATACTTTTAAGTTCGAAACGTTGTTCTTTGGTTTCTATGCAACTTTGGGCAAGGAATCCATCCTCTTAACAATTGTAGAAGATTTCTAAACCCTTCCTCTTTATTTCTACAGTTTAATCATGTTTTATTTTCCATCTCTTTACTGTTTTTCTGTTTCTATGGCTGAGTAGTTTTCTAGTTAGGTTTAGGGTTTTCAAAGGGATTTATGAATCATTGAATCAAATATAGATAGAGAGTTATCTTAGGGTTCTTCATCTATTGTTGATCTTATTGCTGAAATTAAATTGATCACTTAGTTTCTAATTTTAGGTTGTTTAATGCATCAAAAGTGTTTGTTTAAATGTCTAAAAGAACATAGATGGGCGGATTGTCCTTAGCCAACGAAAGTTGATGTTAAGGCAATCCGTGAACATATTGAACCTACTCGTTAATGCTTGTTTACAATTCTAAGTTCAAACGATAGTTTAGACACTTAGGTTGCTAGATAAAGTAATTGATACCACGACAGTGGATTAGTTAAACATTCATGTTTGAGTTCTAGACGGTTTTAATCTATCCCTGAATAATTATCTGGTTCATGATCTCTGAATTCCTGCGAATATCCCTTGACCTAGCGCTTCTTTTAATTGATATTCACACCGTTTTATTTGCTGGTTTCGTTTAAGTTACAACCAAAACTCATATTATTGTTTTAGCTTAATTTCATTCTCAAATAACCGTAGTGTAATCTTGGTCCTTGTGGATTCAATCCCATCTATACTACTGTGATTGTCTGTGCATTTGCAGTCTTTTATTTGGGTTAAAACTCTGTGTATCAATAAGATATGTTAATATTGCTTTTGCTGGTGTTAATACTTTCTTAAGTTATCACTTACTCTCTAACATTTTTAGATTTTTTATTTTATTTTAATATTTATTTAGTATATTACTATTTTTTCTAATTTTGATTTAACATATGAACATTTTAACATATATAACAGTTTTCATAATTTTAATTTATTTACAACAATAGTTTTATAATTTGAAATAAAAAACACATATTTATGATTATCCGCTGAAAAATATTTCATGCATACAAGTTTTACGAAAATAAATATCCTAAAATATAGTAATATCCTAATAATGTTGATGGTTTATGTTAATAGAATAATTAAATTCTTACAAAATAAAATTTATTGAATATGAATTTGACTATAATATCAAAATAAATTTTATCGAGTATTATCAAATACGACTTTTATGTTAATAAATATTTATTTGGTTTACTCACATAAACTTATTAACATGAAAACAAACATAAAAATTATATTCTTACGAAAGTACATAAATTTCCACACCAACATTTTTTTAATTTAAATACATAAAATTAAGATATATTTAAAATATAACTTAAAATATTTCAAAAAGCGACATTATTAATTACTTTTAGCTAGTTATTCAAAAGGAAAAGTTTGAACAAATTCGAATCAAAACACAGAATGTGCTAATCTATAATACTATTTTAGTTAGAAAACTCAATTTTGGGGAAAAATCATAAACTTAAATTTCTCAAAATAAATATTAAATTAAAATTTATTTATTTATTTATTTATATTTTAATATAATGATGTACTTATTGTTTTGATAATACTTAGGGTTTATTTTACTATTTATTAAAAGGTGAGGGTTTAAAAATCCACAAAAAAATGAGAGTTTTTTTTAATGTTTCTGAAAAACGTCAAAGTTTTTTTACCCATTTTTCCTTTGTTTTTAGTTAAAAACTATTACACTGTTTCTTTTTTTTTGGAAAATACTTGGGTTCACCCATACTTGTTCACCTCCTCTAAATTCATCCAATATGATTATGCCACATAATAATATATTTAAATAAAAAATAATAAATAAATAAATTAAAAAATTAAAATTTTTAATTTTTGGGTTCGCTGAGCTGTATCTGTTAGGATATATAGTTTTATATGTTTTATTTAGTTTTAGTTATTATTTTTATTTAAATAGTTAACTAAAACTAAAAAAAATAAACAAATTAAATATTTTAAAATTTTAGTCTTTGGATTCGCTGAGTTGTATCCTTTAGGGTATAGTTTTATATGTTTTATATATTTAGTTTTAGTTATTATTTTTTAACAATAATAAATTAAAACTAAACAAATTAAATATTTTAAAATTTTAGCCCTTGGTTCGTTGAGTTGTATCCCTTAGGGTATAATTTTATATGTTTTATTTATTTAATTTTAGTTAAATAATAAATTAAAACTAAACAAATTAAATATTTTAAAATTTTAACATTTGGGTTCGTTGAGTTGTATCCCTTAGGTTATAGTTTTATATGTTTTATTTATTATTTTTATTTAAATAAAAATAAAAATTAAATAAATAAAACAAATTAAAAAATTTAACTCTTGGGTTCGCTGAGTTTTATTCCTTATGCTATAGTGTTATATGTTTTATTTATTTAGTTTTAATTTATTATTTTTCTTTAAATATAATATTAAATGAATAATCTTATTGGATGATTTTTCTTAATTTATTTTATTTTCTAAATTTATTTTATTTATTTCATTTGTTTAATTGTAATTTTAATTTATTATTTTTGTTTAAATATAATCTTAGTTAATATATTTTTATTTATTAGATTTAGAAAGAGTGATTAATGATTAATTGATTAGATTTATAAATAGTAATTAATGATATATTATATGACATATTTTGATTGGCTAGAGAAAGAGGAGGTGAACAAAGAGGTTCACCCGTAAGGGTGAATCCAAGTATTGTTCATATATAAAACCATTTTTCATTTTCCATATCTCACACGGTGATCGGGAAACAAACAACAATATAAAACCAAAATCTATTGGATGTTATTTACTAATGTAGAAAAACAAACTTATGTATATAACGTTTTTTTAACAGCATATATAATTTTCTTCTCTAACGAAATATGATTTTTTTTTGTTTTCCTATAACAATTTCAAGATATATCATTAACAAAAAAATTTTAATTTAATGTTTTTGGTTAAATATAATTTATTTTAAAATTTAGAAATCCGTCCATCGGATGGGTCCTAATAGTTAACTATAAGAGGTGGATAAAATCATAATTTAAAATGACACATTTACAAAATAAAATAAAAATTAAGTCCCATTTGGCCATTAGCATGAGGTGATGGAAGTATAGCCCATAAACAGGAAATAAGCCTATCATGATACAAGCATGAAATTCAAAATGGAATTAAGTACTTTCTCCTAGGGGTAGGCAAAATAACCGTAACCAACAAAACCGAATCGAATCAAACCATAAATTGATAATTCGGTTTGATTTTAATTTTGCTTAAAAATCTGTTTGGTTACCATTATAAAAATTATTTTGGTTTCGATTCGGTTTGGTTTAAAACCGTAAAACCGCAGTTTAAATTTTTTTTTTTACTTTTTATGTATGCTTAAATAGATAATTGTCTTACCTAGTTTTAAAATCTTTAACAAAAGTACCTTAAAATGTTTGCACAAAAAAGATTAATAAAAAAATATACAAAAACTCTATATATAAAAGCATACTATATATAATTTAAGGTTTTGGATCATTCATTTATTTTTTACTAGAGTTTCATCAAGTTGTTTCCGCAAGCCTCATCATTAATTTTTTAATAGAATCGATTTTGAGTTTAAACTTTTCAATTGTTTGATTTTGAGTTTTAACTTTTTACAAATACAAATACAATTACAAATTCAATGTTATGATTTTGAGTTTTTAATTATTATTTTTTATAAAATCATGAAATCATCAACAAAAACCAAAACCAAAACCAAACAAAACCGAACCAAATGAATTACGGATAAAACCGTAAAAACTTAAACCAAAAAAACCAAACCATACCATACCGTATTTCAATTGGTTTCTAAATAGTTTCATTTTTTTTTTTCTGGAACTCAAGTGTTTCAATGATTCAATGTGTTATAATCGAAAACAAAGGTCAAAGAAATAAATCTGTTAATCTTCATTGTTATCTTAGTGCCTACAAATTCATAATACATTACAAAATGCAGTGTCCGGTGTCCCCATAGAATCATAAAAAAAATAATTCACAATTACTATGTATTTTTAACCATAGCTACTCATTTATTATCTAATATATATCATTCAAATTTTTAATTCTTCTCTTTACTTAACAGAAATGCAATTTAAAAAGTTGTGATCCAATCTAATCTAAGGGAAAAAAGTATTCTTTTTGTTTCTCGGCTTGAAATTGTCAATTCCAAAAATTGATCATAAGAACACATTCATCATCATACCGCACCTGAGTTTCATGTGAGCCTAAACCCATAAAAACTCATGCAAGTATCCCTTGTTCCTTAGTAAGGCTTAAACTTACGAGCAGCTATAAGTTGTTGTATCCTCTTCTTGTCTTGCTCGAACTTACTCTGAAGCGCCAATAATTCTGTCAACAAACAACAAAACACAAGCCAGGAATCAATCATCAGAATCAGGACAGACCATGTTTCGTATAAAATCTTACCCAAACCATGTTTTGAAGCTTTGAATGTAGAAAAGCCAAGACTTACCATTGCGTTGTGCTTCTCGCCTTTGGAAACGGTAGAAACCATGAGCGACGGGCTCATTCTGTTTCTTCTTAGCTACCTTATTCTCCAAAGCAGCCTGAGAAACAGATCCAACGGTTGCTCCAGTTTCAGTTTCTGTAGTTTTTTTCCTTCCTTTGTGATGTACGACCACAGTCCATCCACCTTCTGCAGCTTTAGCTTCTCGGGTTTGTTTCTCCTGTTCAATGCATATTACAGCATTAGACAAAAAAAGGCTGTAACCAGTAGACAATAGGCATAAATGCTTCAAAATGTAGGAGATATAAAAGAACCTGATCAAGACGTTCTTCATGAGCAGCCATGAAGTCATCAATTCTCTCTTGCAGCTCGTCCAAACCAGGTCTACTCTCATAGTAATCAGTAACCCACTCTGCAGTTTTCACAGAGGATTCATCAACTTATGGCAGAAAACAGATACAAGAGTTTTCAGGCTTATCTAATCATATGGAGCTAATAATGAAAGAAACGACAATCGTTCATACTTTTCATTCCCTTTGAGCAATCCTCATCGCCTGAAGAAATTTGATAAACATCTTCCTCCTCTTCAATTTCGTTTATCTTATCTGAAGACTTTTCATTCTCTTTTGTAGAGGTCAAGTCCATCTTTTTCTTCTTATTTGATTTCTTAGACTTGCCTAAAGAAAACAAATTACTTTATTAAAAAAGAACCCAAGCACACGATGACTGCACCAATTACCAAATACTTCGTGAGAGCAAACTTACGGTTTCTTATTTCAGTTCCATTATCACCATCAACTGTCAAACATAAATAACATTAACAAAAAACTCAGATTAACATCATATGACAGATATAGATAAGACAGTAAAGTTCACATTCTTCCAAAATAAAATAGTATACTAGGAGTTAAAACTAGCTAAAGTTCCTCATGCAAATGATTAAAGGAAGATGAAATGAACACAAAATAACTAACTCTCACCTTCGCATTTCAAATGATCATCTTCATCATCAACTGAAGCACTACTTATTTCCTCAGCCTTCCTTTTCTTCTTTGTCTTGTTCATTTTGCCCTTCTTCCCTTGACTTTCTCATCTATAGCTACAACAAGAACCAAAGATACTAAACTCAATACCAGAATCTAACAACAGGGTAGTATCCTATCTAGATCTGCCAAAAATAAAATAAAAATTCGCCTTCCAGCCTTGGTTGAGATTGTTTACTTATATCAACATTGCTTCCTTTGAATTTTCTCTTCTTCATCTTCTCACTGAGCTTACTATCAACTGGAGAGCTATTTATTTCCTCAGCCATCTTCTTCTTCTTCTTCTTCAGTTCAAGCTTCTTTATTTTTGGTTTCTCACTTGAATTAGCTGGTAAGGAAATAAACAAGATTCTAAACTCAACACCAGAACACATTTTATAACACTAAGGATCGATACTGCTCACTTTCTCTTTCTTCTTCCTCTGCATTTTTCCAACTCTCTTTACATCAGTT
This sequence comes from Cardamine occulta, assembly GCA_028015245.1. Taxonomy (NCBI): domain Eukaryota; kingdom Viridiplantae; phylum Streptophyta; class Magnoliopsida; order Brassicales; family Brassicaceae; genus Cardamine; species Cardamine occulta. Next base: position 22,621,177 of record CM051386.1, read on the forward strand.
TCTTCTGCAATGAATTTAACCATCACATCAATTAAACAAAAAATTTCAACATAACACTTGAGGAATTAAACCCTTTGTAGTTGTGTTCAAAGCAGTTCCAAATTGAAATTCTCAAGTTTCCAAATTGAATTAGTTAACTCTAAGAACACAATCTAATCTACACAAATTCTGATGATAGAATCGAACTAAGAGGAAAAGAAAAAAACGAAAGAAATTAAAACTTACCGTCTTGGAGATTTCTCTTCTTTAGCTTTCTCGTCTCCTTCATCTTCTTTCTTTCTAGTGATAACTCTGTTGGCGGACTATCGGCGTCGACGCTCTCGGAAGTAGTCAAGCGACGACGATGTTAAAATTAGGGTTTTTGATTTTGAGGGTTTTCAACTGAAGCAGACATAGGGATAAAGTTGTAAATAATAGCAAGAAAAGAGGACATATACGTATTTCTTGTAAACCGGCTTATTCCCGGTTATATACAATACAATCGATTCGGTTCGTTTTTTATTTCGCTGGTCGTACATATTTCGGTCTGGTTCTTCTACTCAGGAATTTCAAACCGGTTTACGCCTCCTCAAAGTCGTCTCTGTTACAACACCTGAGCAACAACAATGGTGAATTTGGCGTCTCCAAATCGAGAAGCCCTAATTGCACAAAGTATCTGTGGAGCTGTATTGAAGGGAAACTGGAAAAATATTCTGAAACATAATGTTGATTCGGGATTATTAACATCAGCGATAATCACTCAGGTAATCGCCGAGCTTTCTTCGTATTCTGGTTATGGTGGACCTTCTCTTTCATGGAGTTTCTTTAGCTGGACTGATTCATTACCAAGCTGCAAACATAGCTTACAATCATCTTGGAAAATGATTTTGATTTTAACAAAACACAAGCATTTCAAAACTGCACACCACCTGCTCGATAAATTGTCTCAGAGAGAGCTTTTATCATCTCCTTTAGTTTTGAGATCTTTGGTTGGAAGTGTTTCAGAAGACCCAGAAGTTATCTCTCACGTTTTAAGCTGGTTGATAATATTTTACGCTAAATCCAGGATGATCAATGATTCAATTGAGGTTTTTGAGCAGATTAGGAATTGTGGATTGATGCCTCATTTGCAAGCTTGTACTGTGTTACTGAATAGTTTAGTGAAAGAGAGATTGACTGATACAGTTTGGAAGATTTTCAAGAAGATGGTTAAGTTAGGTGTTGTGCCTAACATTCATTTGTATAATGTTTTGGTCCATGCTTGTTCTAAATCTGGCGATCCTGAGAAAGCCGAGAAATTGTTGAACGAGATGGAAGAAAAAGGTGTGTTTCCTGATCTTTTCACCTATAACACGTTGATCTCGGTGTATTGTAAAAAGGGTATGCATTACGAGGCTTTATCCGTGCAAGATAGGATGGAGAGAAGTGAGATTGCTCCTGATATTGTTACTTATAACTCACTCATACATGGATTTTGTAGAGAAGGTAGAATGAGAGAAGCAACGAGGTTGTTTCGAGAGATCAAAGGTGTTGTTACGGCAAACCATGTTACTTATACTACTTTGATTGATGGATATTGTAGAATGAATGATATAGATGAAGCTTTGAGGTTACGTGAGGTAATGGAGTCAAGAGGGTTTTCTCCTGGAGTTGTGACTTACAACTCGATTTTACGTAAGCTATGTGAAGATGGAAGAATAAGAGAAGCTAACCAGCTTTTGACTGAGATGAGTGGGAAAAAGATAGAACCTGATAATATAACCTGCAATACTTTGATCAACGCCAGATAGCAAAATCGGAGATATGGTATCTGCAGTGAAGGTAAAGAGGAAGATGATTGAATCAGGGCTAAAACTGGACATGTATTCACACAAAGCATTGATTCACGGGCTTTGTAAAGTGTTGGAGCTAGACAATGCAAAGGAGGAACTGTTTACTATGTTAGAGAAAGGCTTATCTCCAGGATACTCGACCTATTCTTGGCTCGTGGATGGATTCTATAACCAGAACAAGCAAGACGAAATCGCAAAACTCCCAGAGGAATTTGAAAAGAGAGGTCTTTGTCCTGATATTACTCTATACAGAGGATTAATAAGAAGGGTTTGTAAGTTAGAACAGGTGAATTACGCCAAAGTGTTGTTTGAATCAATGGAAAAGAAGGGTTTAATGGGAGATAGTGTTATATACACGACCATGGCGTATGCATATTGGAGAACAGGGAAGGTCACTGAAGCTTCTGCTTTGTTCGATGTAATGTATAATCGACGGTTGATGGTAAACTTGAAACTGTATAAATCTCTTAGTGCCTCTTTCGGTGGGGATAATGATGTTTTGAGATTCTTTTGGAGTCATGTAGGTGATAGATGTCTTATATCGAAGAGTATTTTACGGGAAATGAACAAAAGTGAGGTCTTGTGAAGTGAGTAACCATATAAGCTCAGTACTGATCATCATCAATTTTGAAATGGTTTTAAGAGTTTTGAGTTTCTTGTGTTCTCTAACTTTATTGAAGAATCTAAATTTTCTCAATTCATGATTTTAAGAGAGTTTGAGTTAAGGTTGGGCAAGCTCAACTTAGATAAAGATCATTATGATCAACTTTGAACTTTTTATTAAAAAAATTATCTTCATAATACTCATGTAACACTAGTGATTAAGACGACTAAAAATCCATTAATCCAAACAATAGAGCTAAAATTCTTAGCTAGGAACCGATCAATTTTAACTGGATTCAAACTTCAAATCCTAAAAAGATGCATCCCTTGTAATGATAATGTTGAATTATTCAAATCAAACAAGAACTAAAACTAAATTAAGAAGATATCACAATCATTAGAACGAGTCAATTTAGCAAAAATATCCAAAACAATTAGTCGAAGGGCGAAATTAACCACACACCAAATTACAAGGCTTAACTGACACGTGTCAGAAAATGAAAGCTTCATGAGAGCTCTATAAATTATGGAACCTTTGGAGGAAACTATAACTCAACTTGATCCCATAATCACACTTTGATTCAAAAAACTAATCTTTCTGTTAACTAAAGCTCAAAAATGTCAAGCAACCAGAACATCAGCTTCCAAGCCGGCCAGGCCAAAGGACAAACCCAGGTAATCCTAAATTATTCCTACTACAATATTGTTACTAGGGTAAAAAAAGTTTTGTTGGTCTATTTGTAAAACAAATAATGTTGTAAAATTTGGGCACTCTCGCTCAATCATATTAGCTGATCCTGATTATTACATCCTTAATATATAGAAAACTAACATTTACAATTTATTTCAGATAATCATTAACCAAACGTAGTTGATCATTTTATAGTTTTCTTTAATTAAATGTTTGATGGTGTTCAGGAGAAGGCTAGCACTATGATGGACAAGGCAAGCAATGCTGCCCAATCTGCCAAGGAGTCTCTCCAAGAGGTTCGTAAAATCCTTAAAATTTTCATGATTAAATCAAAATTCCACCTAAATAATTTATTAAATTAGATTTCTTATAATAACTTGGGAAAAAATTGTTTCACGTGTAAACATTTGTGTAGACGGGCCAGCAGATTAAGGAGAAGGCACACGGAGCTTCCGAATCAGTGAAGAATGCGACTGGATTGAACAAATGAAGACAATATATCATATGATTAATAATGCTATACTTTTTTTTCTTCCAAATAAGACATTATTTCATTTTCTGAACCTAAAGATTGTACGTGTTTAACGGTTTAGTTACTCAGAGTGTTGTTTTTATTTCTTTATTTAGTATTACTACTTTGATTGTATTGTGCGAGCTGAATTGAAATAATGTTTGTGGTTTTGTTGACAACATTCGAGTATATATGATATCCTTTATAAACTGCCATCAACTACCATCACAATTAAGATGAAAATATCCCACGACTTAACAATAAATAGTAAAATTTCTCTCACTTCCCTCCCAGTCACTATCTTCTCCATGTTTCCTCAGTCCTCACATAATCTTTCATCTTCTTTGCGATTTTCTAATTATATTTCTCTAAGATATCACCTCTGTCTTGGTTTTTTAGACACATCATATCATTCGTTTGTTTTTTGTGCCACTTCCCACTTTCAAATCAGAACATGTACATCATCACTTTCTATTCTCATTCAAGATCAATTATTGGTTAAGACAAGCACCGATAGATAGATTGTCGATAGTAGTGATAGAGAACGAGAATGAGAGTAAATCCGTTTTTGAATCCAACATGATGAGCGCTCCATCTTTTTTTTGTTCAATATCATTTCGCTTTATAAGTTGTCAACTTTCTTTTTATCACTTTTCTCTATTGGTTATAAATGTGAAAACTTACATAAAAAACTGGGAGAAGTTGGAAAGCATTTTCAGAAGAAGAACACTTTCATAGAGCAAATCATGAAGACGGAAATTTCTACATCGTGACCAACTTAAGGTGATAAATTTTCATTTAGTTTTTACTTTGGTTTACATTAAGCACATATTTATACAGCACATTAAAAGCTTGAAATTTTTTGTCACATGGAATTTTGTTAATTAACCAGTAAATTTTTAGTCAAAAAAAATTACATTAACCAATAACTATATTAAAGTTTAAAAAATAAGATTTTCTCAAATTAGTTTGTCTCGTACTTAGTATGGACTTAATACTAGTGTAGTACTACATAGTATCTTTTATACTTCATACTTCCTTAGTTTATGTTAGGGGTGGACACAATTCCCATCCCGTCCATTTCTATCCTGTCCCATCCTGTTCCGTCCCATTCCAGCAAGGGAAATTCTCGTCCCATTTAGAAGGATATTCCCATATGGTACCAGCTTGTGGTTTCCATTTGGGAATGGGACGGGAATGGAAATTCGCAAAATTTCATTTGGGACAAATTATATATAATAGATAATAATTATATATATATATTAAGTCACAAAAAGTAACATAAATTTTAGTTTTTTAATATAAATATTTTTATATTGTGCATGATTAAAGGTATGTTTTTCTAACTAGTTACTATTATTGTTAATTTTGTATGCACATAACTCGGTAAACAATCAAACGAGGAGTGATGCGAGAGAAAATGAAGACTACTTACTTGGTTTATTAGGATTTTACTTTTCTGCAATTTATTTTAGTTTTATTTTGATTTTGATGATTTATGACTAAAGTTTATGTTTCTGAATTTTAATTTTTTATTAGTATTAAACTAACACATTTGTGATAGTTTATTATTTTATATATATATATTTTAATTTGTTCGTCATGTTTATTTTTTGGGAATTCTCATTCCCATCCTGGCCCATCCCGCTCCCGTCCTGATCCTGTCCCATATTCTCCATGGGACGTAAATGAGACTAGTTTTTTATTCTCAAATTTCCGTCCCGTTCCCATTCCCGTGAAATCTCGTCCCAAATTTCTGTTTGCCCACCCCTAGTTTATGTTATTATAAATTATTATTAGTGTTTTAAATTAGATTTATTTTATGTTTTTAGTATCTTATTTATTATTATTATATAATAATAACCCTAAATCTTATTAGTCAAATTAAGAGATGGAAGATAGTAGGGATCAAAATTCATAAGGACTCAAGATTCACACAGTAGATTTATGGTTTAAGAATTAAGCTAAACAATAATGTATGTAAATAAAATGAAAGCAAGAACGATTTAAATGAAACGAGTTTGTAAATTTGATGGGAGAAAATGCTAGACTCAAGAAATTTCTTTTGGATGAATCGGAATTGTGAGATAGAGAAATAAATCAGGGATTTTAATTTAAGAATCGTTCTTGAACTCATAACACAAATATCAAATCAATCAACTCTCGTTGCAAAGACTATTTATGTCTAGATCCTAGAATTCCAAATCTCTTTGTAAATTCAGTGGAACAAAACATGCATTAAACTCAAGTATGATATGCAGGCCTGGCTCTGAGGGCAAGTTGTACAAGCATTTGCTTGCGGCATTATATTTATAACCGTATTTTTGGCCCTATTTTGTAGAGTCACTTTAGTTTAGTTGTGAAAATAGCAACTTTAACACTTAGATATCTTGAGCTCGAACCCAGCAACATGTTTTTTTCCTTAAACCTTTTTTTTAGCAAAATAAACAGGCCCAAAATATATTTTTTGCTTGTGGCCTTATGAAACTCAGGGCCGACCTTGATGATATGTTCACAAAATTCCTAAACCAAATTTCTTTCCGAATAGTAATTTTGTTCATCTAAGATTATTTCAGGATATCAATAACATTCTCATATATATTAATTATTCTAAGATCTAAATTTCATGTGATCAATCTAGAACTAGTATTACCCTAACATTTCTATGCCCAATTCAACAAATAAGAATACCCAAATCAATCAAGATGAAGAACAAATAAGATTACCCTAATATTTCTATGCCCAATTCAACAATTAATCATTAATCTTTGAAAACCCCTAAATCTAACAAGTGGATTACTTAGACATAATTAATTAAACACAAATCATGGTCTGAATAAATTGCATTAAGAAATTAACAAAATAATAAAGGGAGTTCGAAATCTTCTCTATACAAATGAGTTCTGATATGTCTCTCCCAAAAGCCCTCTAACCAAAATCTCTCTAAAGTTGCTTGATAGAATGAAGCGTAATATCTAAAACAAAGAAAAACCTAGATATAGTATAAAATACGAAAATGACTGTATTGCAAATAAGTGGAACTCCTAGGATGACTTTGTAATTCTTCAAACTTGTTTAAAATCATGGTGACTTTTATTCGCGATCGGTGTTGACCGACACTAATGGGTGGTGTCGATTGACATCAACTCCTTGGATTTCCTCCGAGTTGCTCTACTCAGCTACAAATCTCCTTATGCTCCAAAATGCTTCCACAAAGTTTGGCTCGTAGTTGTACCTATAAAGACTCGATAAATACAGAAAAGACTCTAAAACAATACTTAAATCATGGTTAAAAACCCATAAAAACCATGATATATCAATAATTAAAAACTTAAAATGATAATGAAATACAATGTTAATTTTGTAAAAGTAATTATTGAAATAATGTATTTAACAAGAGGATCAACTAATAAGAAGATTGAAAAAAATACATATAAGATTAACAGCCTTTTCACCAAATTCACCCTTTAAAAAATATTTTATCCCTATCATATTTTAATTAGATCTATGTTTAATAGTTTGTCTTTTAGAGCCTTAATTTTTACTTTTATTTGAAAATGCGTCATTTAAAATTATGATTTTATCCACCTGTTATAGTTAATGAGATTTATCAAAAAAAAATATAGGAGAGGACCCGCGCAAATACGCGGGTTTGTTTATTTTAGGTTGATTTTTAAATATATTTTTTAAATCTTTATTTTTACTATTGATTTTTTATGCTTTTATCAGAATTTTTGTTATTACATTTGATGATATTTGTAATCTCTTTCATATTTTATTTTAAGTATTTATTCATTCTTTATTTTTATTTTTCTACAATTTACCATTTTTATATGTATTTCATTGAATCTATCTCATTTTATCATGTTTTAATTCTTATTTTGTTGTATTCATTTTTTTTTCTATCTTTATATAATTTGTTATCTTTTTGATTGTGTATTGAATATTTTTTCATGGCTTATAATTTTATAGGTTGGAGTTAACTTCTGAAGTCACCAGCAATATAACCATTGCCTATATTCTCGATTTGTTCACGTTAATTGCTGTTAAGAAAAGTAACGGAATTGACGTCACTTTGACACTTGAGAACTACATGTTGTTTTGCTAGGGAGTTTGCTGTTTTTAGTGAAAAAAACTAACATGATTTTCAAACCATATTTAATTGGATTTAGAATCAGAGAAAATTGATTGGGAATAATTAAAATTAGATTCTATTTCTCATAATCAATTTCATTAGAATTCCAAATTACCCAATAAAATTAAGTTGTCGGGAATATATATTTTAATTGCAATTATTAATCAAACTTCGTGAAATCTCTAAAGCATATTATCTTGAATTAGCTAAATTGTGAACTGGAATCAAATCGGCTTTCTAGAACACACGAGTCTTTTTCTGGGTAAAATCAAAATCAATCAAAACAAATATGAGATTTCTGGAAATGAACACACGAAGAGGCATACATCTATCTGTGAATTTAATCTGCTTCTCTAGATCAAAACGTTGAAGCAGTGGAGGAAGATGATGAGCAAAGGGCCATCAGCCACCATCGAAGGAGACGTGACGGAGCTCGGAGGGATGTTGAGGAAGAGGAAGTTGGCCGATGAGCAAGTGAATATGCTCAAATACATCATCACTCATTTGGCTTGACAAGCGGCGGTCTATGAGATATCGGCTGAACGGAAGTTACAGAACTGCCGTCTCCATCGGAACTGCTTCAGCACCGCAGATTCAATCCTTTGTCGAATTGATCACACAATCCGAAATCGAATTGCTTCATCTAAACCCAGCTTCGGGAACAAGCACAAGCTTGAATCGGGGAGAAAGGAGAAGATCGCCAGAGAGTTGGATCTTGACCCGAGGCAGGAATTGAATCAATATGAGAGTTGCAGAGAATTGAAGGAAGGTTAGAGTTTAAGCTGATCCATGTGAAGACAAGGATGGGTTTGTTAGAGACGAATTTGATGATTGGAGTGGTTAAATCTGAGCTTGGTGATTATCAAATGATGTTGATATAAACCCTAATTTTAGTTTAGCCCTAAATTTACTTTTTCCCAAATCTAAATCTAATTTCAAAAGAAATAAATGTATATCTTATTTTGTCACGTGGAAAACAATAATTTTGGAACATTACGTAGTTTCAAGAAAAACATAATGTAGTTTCAAATTACTAAAACAATTTAATGTCATTTTATTGATTCTGCTAGTTTTTTTACCAGCAAGTTTTTTTTACCAGCAACTAACTTGGCTACGTAAACAATATAAGCAATGGTTATATTGACTTGCAGTGACTTTAAGGTTGTATGATTGACTTGCACAAAATTTAAAATCAGGATTAATTTTGCCAAAAAAATAAAATTTGATAGTTTTTTTGCACAAAACCCTTATTTAATTTATATTATCTTGAGTTTTTTCATATATACTTTTAAATATATGTATATTAGAATTTAAGTACTTTAAAAAAAGTTAAGACAAAATAATTTATAAAAAAATCCGTGTATAACAATTATTATCAGTTTGCACATTTGACATTTTATGAAGAATGCACAATTATTTAATTATTATACCTCTCAGTTGCATATTCGAAAGTGTGAATGGATATTGAATACGATTTCTATCAATTAGAAGTTGTGTTCATTACTTCAGCTTATGATGCAAATAAAACTATAATGATCGAATCAAATAAAACTATAAACCAAAAACAAAAGTGAAAAGACATGAAAACTATTAATTATAGAATTAATTTGGGTTATGTTGATATATCATAATGGAAGAAAGTCTTTTTTATTTTCTCTTTTTGTTTGGTATGTTATATTTAATATATAAAATATTGAGGTATAATTATTTAAACTAAATTTTCTATTGTAATATATAGATGAATTGTTTATCCGTAAAACAAAACAACAACTTCGTTCAGAAAAAAATAAAAAAATAATATATTGATTTTATTTCTTCTATAGAACATAAAAATAAATAATAAACTTATTGATTTTATAAACTAATAAATAGTATAACTATTTAAATATAATAAAAATCATAGTGAGAAATATGATTATAAATGTAAAAAAAGATGATAAAAATGAGATTTCCATCTAACAAAATATTCGGAGGTTTAATGTCGTAATGCACAATTCTTGTTTTGCAGCCATAATGCAAGTATTCCAATCCCCGAGCAATGCCTAGCGCGATTCCATATAATGTTGTAACATCTTGAATCAATGACTTATTTCTAGAGGCAAACTGATCAAGAGATCCATTCTCCAAAAACTCATACACAATCGCTCTTTTAGACCCTTCAAAGCAGAAACCAAGTAGAGAAACAATGTTTACATGAGAGGTTTGGCTCATGCTCGTGACTTCGTTGATGAAATCTTCACCATTTCCATTCAAATCTTTCAGTAGCTTTACTGCAACCTTACGACCATTACAAAGGTTTCCCCCATAAACAGTTCCAAATCCTCCTTTTCCAACTATGTGTGAAAATGACTTTGTAATTTTCTTTAAGTCTGCATAACTATATTGTTTTAACAGTACCTTGAACATGACAACACTATTTTCCTTCATTTTCTTCTTCCTCTTCATCTGACGCATCGACAACATGAGGATAACAATGAAAGACGCCAAACCAATTGTGGAACCACCAAGTATGAGGATTATCACCAGAACATGTGACTTCTTAACTTTTTTAATCGGCTGCGTTACAGGGTTTGGTGTTAACTCTGGCGATCCGGCGAGGTTACCGTCAGGATTACTCAGTTTGAGAATCTCTAGACCATTCAGAAGCACGTCATTATACCTTGCACCAGTGAGCGCCAAAGGATGCAAGTCGAGTTGTAGATTAGATTTCGTTCTATTTGCGAAACCAACATCCACTCTGAAATCTACATACATCGGATTCCGAGTACCACCACTCAACCGAAACAAGTCCATCTCTTGTTTAGCCATCTGATTTCCAAGGTAGATGGTGAAGACACGTTGGTTTGTGCCGTTCACGTCGAGCAAAGTCTTAGCCTCACGAGGTAAGTATACCCAGCATCGACTGTAAAGTACCACGTCATGTTCCTTTGCAGGTTGAGTCTAGGATCATTATTAATGAGCCCCATTGAGCGACTCGTTGCATACACATCTTCTGGCGCAACATACGCTGGAGTTTTATCCGTGTAGTTGATCTTTGCATTCGGAACGCTCTCAACGAATCCCTCATTTCCGTTTTCATCATCGGGGAACCACCGCCGGAACATTCCCGAATCGCGGACATCGGAGACCATTTTACCCCCTACATTTCTCCGGTGAATGGTCTCGAAAGCCGTGGAGTTTTCTATTTTGGACTCAACCATGCTACCAACGTTTGTTATCATGTTTTCAAATCCTCCGTTTGAGTAAAACCGGTCAGAGTTGAGTGTAAACATGATAACAAACTACGTTAGCATGCTACGAGTCAACCATACTAACGTAAAGACTCTGTCAAATCTGTAAACCAATAAGAAAAAGATGGAATTAATAAAATAGGCAGCAAAATTAATTTTAAAAGTCTAAATTTTAAGTTGATCAAAAAACATGTCAAAATTTTATAAAACTGAAAAAAAAAACTAGTCCTTTTAAAATATTCCTTGGATAACCTTAATTTTTACATTTGATGTCTTTTGTTGGATCAGGTAGATATAATTTCTCACATGAATAAAACCTTTTAACAAAAAAAAAAGTTCACATGAATAAAATTGTATCAATATGTTATATATTCTTAATCTTTATTTGGGATTTTGAGATAATATAATTTAATCATGCGCTTGATACAGGTAACACATATAAAAGTAATTTATATATCTTGTACAAAATTTTGATAGAGTCAACATAAACGCACAAATCGATTATTAAGAAAACTGTATCTTCACAAACACAAAGAATCTAACCTTGGTAAGAAAAGAGAGAAAGAATCTCCGAAGTGTTCAAGAAAGAATTATAAACAACTTTTGGACAAAACCTCACAAGGCAACTTGGCATCAAAATACTTTGCAAAAGTCTCACTTTTTGGTAAAACTATATATGATAAACAACCTCCATAAATTCGAGAAGAAAAAATTCTGGTGGAAGAGGGAAGATCAGATTTCAAGCTCAACGAGGCAATGAGTATGGTTAGTGATTCAATTGTCCCGGTTAACCACGGGTTAGAGAACTTGAACTCTTCGGTTCTCTCTAAGATTTGTGCGTGGTCGATAATGCTGGGGCTCATTGCGGTTTCATTGATTGCCATGGCTTGTGCTTGCTATAACCAGCAAAATACTTCGAATTTATTCAACGAAGAGCAAGAGAAACTAGGAAAGAAGCAAGTGTTGAAGCCACTAGAGATGGAACCAAAGATTGTTGTTATAATGGCTGGTAATGAAAACCCTACCTTCTTTGCTAAGCCAACCAAGATCAATGCATAACCAATATTGTTTTTAATTTTCAAGTACAAAATCGCTAGATTAGTGTTTTGTTATTCTTTCGCTATGCTTCTTAATGTTTTCTTCCAATTAGTGTTTTCTTCGATGGCGCAGGACGAGACAATATATTTGTACATACTATTGTCTAATATTCTGCTGATTTGTTTATATTTAAAATTGATTTTTACTGGTGATAAATGTTATTATATTTTTCCTTGTTTAAAATTTCAAGAAGAGTATATATTTTCTATAAAGTTCTATACCACCAAAAAAAAAAAATTCTGGTGAAGAAATATGTAGGGTCTAAATGGTAACGGCTGAATCTGGCGGAATGTGGAATCTGGCAGAATTTATTTGTAATTTTTTGCAGAATCTGGCAGAATAACTAATAGTCAAATGATAACATCGAAATATGGCTGAATTTTGCAGAATATTAGAGATGATTGATTAATAAAACAAATATATTTGTGTGTAACTGAATAACAGAAATATTAAGATAATAGAAAACTTAAATTAAATATTAATGATTAAAATATAAAAAATGTGAGCTTGCTTAAAAATATTAAAATTGTTTAGAAATGTTAAAATTGTTTTCATAAATTAATAGTATATTACCCAACATAAAAATACAAAAAAAAGAAGTATGAACTACAAAAATTAATGAAGTAAAGATACATTATTCTAAGATATATTAATGCGCTAATGATAAGCATCCCATATTTGTTGTTTGATTCCTTCTCGTATCGTTTGCATATATGTTTCATCTGCTGTTCTTTCTTGTTCTTGTAAGAAACTTGATTCAACACCCTTTCTTCATTATTACTAAATTGTTCTCGAGAGATCGCGTCACTTTGAAAAGCATTATCAAAATCAAAATCTGGAATTTGAGAAAGACGAATGAAGTTATGCAATCCAGCTGTTGCTAAAATTAATTTGTTTTGTGTCTCGACATTGTATCTTGGAAACTCTGATAAAATCCTCCATTTTTTCTTCCCAATCGAAGAGAAGAATGTCATCGATTAAATAACTCTTCTTCATCTCTAGGGGGAGAACCATCTTGAAATTGTGTCAAATGATACCTATGACCTCTACACAGCGCTAAAAATCCTCAAGTGTTAGCATACCCAGAATCTACAAGATAATACTTCAAAACCGGAGGAGTTGGAAAAGTCGGATCATGCTCCATTGTGTAAGACAAGACTCTGGCATCATGTACTGATCCGGGACATCCTACAAATATATAAGTGAATAACAAATCCAGGTTGCATACTGCCAAGACATTAATGCTTGTCTGTGAATGCTTGTTATAAAAACGAGTGGCGTCTGCACTAGCCACCATGACTGTACAATGAGTGCTATCCATTGCACCTATGAAACCATTAAAATAAGGCCAATAACGATTATCATCTCGTAGACCTCGGGGTACATGACGGATTTTCTCGAGAGATTACTTCCTAAGTAATCTACCAGATAGTTTTGTGCATGCTTGTAGACATTCTTTAAATTTGCGTCCAACAGTCTCTTGTGCGCGTCCAAATAAGAGTCCAACTGAATGTTGTGCCATGTTGTGACCACATATCACAAGAAACATTGCCAATGTTTCTTCTACAGATATGTTTCTTGTGGATTTTATCCCAAACTCTGTACGTAATGTCTCACATAGATTTGTAATGTCTATGTAACCAGTGAAATGTAATGTCTTGAAACCAGTGAAATGTCTCGAGGGTCGGCATTTTCCAAACCAAATAAATCATACTCGTTTAGTATTAAATATCGTTTAAAACTAAAAAATTATTTTATGATAAATGTTGTTTCATATTTTTAATGCAATTTTTTTTTAATATTCTTAGTTATACATTTATACTCCTATTTTTTTTAGTGCAATGTCCAATGGAAAATTTTATTTAGTGTCTTGATTAAGTACAAAAGAGAAAATTTAACTTTATATAAATTTAAATTTAAATTAAACTTATTCTAAAATGATGAATTTATTTTATAGATATAAAGGAATAATTTTTTTTTCAACTTTTTTTTGTGTGGATGTGAGACAAATGTAAGAAACACAAATTACACCATTTAGTGTAATTGATGTTAATTATATTTAAGATTTGCAACTTGATATTTACATCACTTTTTGTATCATTTTGAAATTATATAAATTTTCTATTATTTAAAAATTGATGTTAATTTTCAATTTGTATTTTTTCAATTTTTTTTAATCTAGATCCATACGATAATGTTGTTTTGTGAAAATGTATGTATAGCCAGAAAAAGAACCACACATCATTATGGTTATATGTTAGCCAACCATGCTTCTAGAGTACTTATATTTTTCTCTTTTGATTTGTTAGAATCTAGATTTCTTTTTTTTTTTATAGAGAATCCACTTTTCTCGTAATCTTTATTGGATAATTAAGTGGTTTTTACAAAATCAAAAACTAAAAACCATGGTAAATATGACTGCCCATTGTTGTTGCCCTAACCCAACAAGTTTTAGTTATATTCGGAGCTAACATGTTCCAACCTTGTTTAAGGCTTTAATTAAGTATGTAATTTGCTCTGCCTCTTTAGTTATATAAGACTGTCAACACTTAAGAGATTAAAGCTCGTACGGTGGACATCCACAAACACAGAGTCATGTCAACAACTTCTCAATCGTATCCGATGCGCGGTGGTGACGACCAACACAGTTACATCCACAATTCTTCATATCAAGTATGTAATGTAATCTTCATCTATATTATATATTATGATGATTTAGTATTTCCTAGAATTTAACCATATCATGCGGTTTTCGTGAGTAAATAATTAACATACTTTTGTGATACAGAAAGCAGCCATAGAGGGGACTGAAGAAAAGACAAGGCAATACATTTTAGAAAAAGTCGATCTCCTGAATCTTAATCCTGATCTTAGTACTTTTACAATTGCAGATTTTAAACACCTTAAAGAAATCCGAAAAAATTGTCTTGGACTTCTCGAGTTCCAAGTTTACTTCAATGATCAACCCCAACAATGATTTCAACACACTCTTTAGAACCCTACATTCTTCCTCCCAACAAGAATATTTCTCGGTTGGAGTTCCAGGCTCTTTTTATGGCCGAGTGTTACCAAGAAACAGCATCCATATTGGACACACTTCCTATACGACTCGCTGGCTTTCCAAAGTTCCCGATCACGTATGCGACAAGAAATCTCCAGCTTGGAACAAAAGTTACTTGCAATGTAATAATTTGATAGAAGAAGTTACCAAGGCTTACAAGGTACAGTTCACGAAAGACATGAGTGTTTTTCTGAAAGCTAGGGCTGAAGAACGTGTGCCTGGAGGATTGATGATTGCATTAGGACAATGTTTTCCTGATGGTGTGCCCATGTATGAGACATGGCAGGGTATTATGCAAGAGATCATTAGCGAATGTCTACTGGATATGGCCTTATCAGTAAGATTTAAAATTCCAAAGTAATTTTAATTTCTTTTTTATATCCAAAGCATCATATATCGTCTTTGAATCATAGATCATTTGATGCTTAGGGTTATAAAAAATTGCTAGTAAAAATCAGAGTTTTGTTTTTCTTTGTAGGGAGTAACAACAATGGAAAAGATCGAAATTTTCAATTTGCCCGTATATTTTCCTAAATTTAGTGAATTGAAGAGAGTGATTGAGCAAAATGGAAGCTTTTCAATTGAGATGATGGAGACTAAAGACCATCCATTGGATGCTATGCAATTAACCAGTGACTTCATCACTTCTACATTTCGAGCTATTCTCTCTACAATTATAGAAAAACATTTTGGAGATGGCGTTGTCGATGAGTTATTCAATCAACTTGCTAAGAAACTCTCCAAGCAGCCAATTGATTTTGCAAAGTGTAAGAAACAAATGATCTATTATATCGTTCTTAAATGAAAATGATTACTGAGATTATATTCATAACTCGTTATGTTTTATCTTTGACAAAAATAAAATAGACACTCCTTATGTTTTCTTCAAATCATTTCAGTGTTATTTCCATCCTTTGTAAACGTTTTAAAACATCGTTTTTTATATTATATATATTGTTATTCCATTGTGTAATCAATTGTCAATCCCATAATATTATTTGTGAAGTCAGTTTGTGTAAATATGATTTTATACCATTCACTATTTCACTTATTTACACCAAAGAAAGTTGCATATTTAAACAAGGTTGGAACATTTTTTTTGTTGTGTTGTTGTTGATAAACCACAGAAATTATAGACCTTTCGTCCATAATTCGTTTCAGTCCTCCAAGCCAACATGTTTTTTGTTTGATAAAAAACAAGGTCAGAACATGTTAGCATTTAATAGTAAGATAACCAATATGCAGAAAAAAGAGATTTTTTGCAAACTATTCTATTTATGTTTTTTTTATTTAAAAATATCCTCTTCATTTATTTATTTTAAGTTAATATTTTTATGTATATGATATGATAATTTTACCCCTATTTAATTTACAAGTCATTTATTTTTAATAAATAAAATAAATTTTCTAAATAATAACAATTATTATTATTATTTTAAAAAAGTTTTGAGATAAAGATGTTTTATTGATTTTATATAATAAAATCCACTTACATAACCATTTGAACAATAGAGAAATTAAAACATAAGTTTTTGCATGATTACTCTAACTAAGACTTTGCTTTCAATATTTATGTACAATAAAGCATAAAGAAAAAACAGAGCATTAGCAACGTGAATCAAATATAGATTCTTTAACAACAGATAATAAATGCTTCGTTTGAATTCTATTTGATATAAAAAATCATTATTTCTCACTTTCAAAGAGACATGTTTAGAAGCTAATTGAGTTTTTAAAAAATTGATCTAGAGAATTATTTCGTTTTTCTTCAAAGATGAAGATGTTGTAATTTTTTCATAAATTTCTTTATTTTAGCCAATAAATAAGAGATTTTAAAGAGATTTTCTTTATATTTTTTCCAAATAAAATCTTTATTTTCTGTAAAATAAAAAGATATACTCGATATCATTTTTAAATTGTTTTAGTCGACTGATAGTGTTGTTTTCTTGATATTTCAATTTGGAAACTTGAGAATTTCAATTTGGAACTTCTTTGAACACAATTACAAAGGGTTTAATTCCTTAAGTGTTATGTTGAAATTTTTTGTTTAATTGATGTGATGGTTAAATTCAATGCAGAAGAAACTGATGTAAAGAGAATTGGAAAAATGCAGAGGAAGAAGAAAAAGAAAGTGAGGAGGTAAAGCACAACCATATGCAACCGATCTTCACATGTTGGCATCGTCTTCAACTTCTTTTCTACATCCGCCAAGAAGATCTTGTTTTTTCTTTTAAATTGTCTTAGCACAAAGTCGAAACTCCCAATGTTATCACCATCTTTGGGGTAATCTTTGCAATTAAGTCCGGATATTAAAGCATGCTCCCTTATGGAATAACGGACTGGAACTCCATTGACAACGAACCACCACTCTTTCCTCCTCTTGAGGCAACCCGTCCGCAATATAAGCATCCACATGTCCATCAACTTCCGCTTATTCTCCCTTGGCATGTGGAAGAGATGCTTGAATTGGTTCTGATCTTTGAACCAATCAAACTCTATGTCGGAAAGGTAATCTCCAAGTTATTCAACACCTTGGAGATATTACACCTAATCATGAACTTGCAATTTTTCGAGTAGTCTTCCGGCCGATGATAAAACTTAGCAGGTTGCTGTACCTCCTCGTCACTATCAGCATCCTACAACAAGAACATTTTAGTTATAAGTTGCACCAAGTTTACTTAGTTATACCTAATTTAAATTTCCAAAAATTAGCGGAAAATTCAATATACCTAATTTAAAGTAGTTCTACTACTACTGCATCAGTTGTACTAGGTTTACCTAAACAAATATACATGTATTACATCAGTTGTACTAGTTCTGCATCAGTTGTACTTGTTATATACCTGGTTCTCCGGCTCACGAGGATGATCTGTCTCCAGCTCATGCTGATCCGTCTCCGGTTCAGGCTGATGCATCTCTGGCTCAGGCCAATCTGTCTGAGGCTGATCCGTCTCAGGCACATTCTCATCCCCTAGAGAAGACCGATGTGGGATTTTAGAAATACCATTTCTAGTTCGCACCATAACTGCATAATGAAAACAACATCATCACATTAGTTTCACACCAATTAGAATAACCATTTTAATTAGCACCATACCTGCATTATCAAAATAACACCAACACATTAAATTCACACCAATTAATAGACACAATTTCAAAGAAACATATCTCATTTTTAGACAAAACTAACTATCCACAATTTTGATTAATTTACTAAACCCTAACTGACATTTCACTCTCAGACTATGTACTTTTGTTTTTGTATCTCCTAAATTATGGTGGATATTCCTCTATTGTCGAAATTTCTAAAAACAAACCCTAACTTATCAATTTGAAATTCCTAAACCGTAACCCTAATACAAACCTTACAAAAGACGATGGTGACTGAACGGCGGTGGAGACTAGAGGCGGAAGAGTACTAGAAACGGAAAAAGAAGACTCGTTATTGACAAAGAAGAAGAAGACGTGTTGAATAAGGAGGACTTGTAGAAATTGAAGTCGGATGAATGACGAGTAAAGTAAAAGAAGAGAGAAAGACGAAAAAAATCAACCATACTCGGAGCAAGAAGGGTTTCGATTTTGAAGAATAGAGGGAGGATCCAACGAACAAAGGAGATGCGTGAAGAAGAAGAAGAGAGAAATGGGGAAAAGTTATTTTAGATATTGTTTTTTCTTTAGATAAATTAGTTTTTCTGTTTCTGGGTTGGACTTTAAAATTTTTTAATTCGTTTCATCTTAATGGGCCAGCCAAACTATAAAAAATGCTTGTAATATGACGTGAGGATACTCTGTTTTAAACAAATGCTTGTATACTCTGTTCTTTTTGTCAAACAAATGCTTGTATTTTTTTATAGTTTGACGTGAGGATACTCTGTTTTCTAAGCATTATTTTATAGTTCTGAATCTTTATACTCTGAGTAGGATTACCCATTTTGACACTCCTACATATGTTTGACCAAAAACAACCTATACTTAAATCAAGTCCCAAAAAAAAAAAATTTGATAATATTAGAACACATTTGATAATATGACGTGAGGATACTCTGTTTTCTATAATATGAACCTATACTTAAAACTTAGCAGGTTCTTTTTGTCAAACAAATGCTTGTATTTTTTTATAGTTTGACGTGAGGATACTCTGTTTTCTAAGATAACTTGTAGAGTCTTAAGAAAAGATGGAAGCTTCATAATTCCTGATACAAGTTTTTATTATATTTTATTACTCTATAAGTACTCTCCACAACCACGAACTCCAAAAACATCATCTCATAAACCAAAAACAAACATCTTCAAGATTCAAAATATTAGAACACATTTTTGGTACGATCCATAGACAAAGAGGCATACTAGTTCAATTTTCAAGATCATCTCTGTTCTATAAACAATATGGTCTCTTTCTTAGTTTTCTACACCTTCTTCCTCAACGTGGCTCCCCAACATCCGCTGAATCTCGCCAACCATGTACCTGATCCTCATCGTATGGACGAACTTACCAGGACGGCTCTTGGGTACTGCCTCGCGGCAGGTCTTGAATTCAATGCAATATTCGCACAGGTGGCAAATCCTATTAACGGCTCCTTCCGACTCCAGCTTATGTCTCTGCTCCTCAACGTAGCCCTTTGTCTCTTAATCGCAGCAAATTGGATCTTTCCAAGGACGCATCCAAGAATGGCTTTCGTGATGGATCGAGTCGGCTCAGCTATTGTCTTGATTTCTTCTATCATCGCTGCAATGCCAACAATCCCAGAGTACGTTTCTATTGGGCTTGCCGTGTTTTTGATTATTGTTTATGTTTATAAACGCTTCTCCTCCTCCTAAACTCAAAATTAGTGCAGTTAATTTGTTACTTTGTTTATTCTTGTCTTTTAATAATTTTTGTTTTTTTTTTCTTTTAACCCGAAGAGTTACGTATATTGTAATTTACCTTAATGAAAAATAAAATCTGTTGTTTGTTAGTTTGGTTAATATGGTTAATTTTATTGCAAAACCAAATTAGTGTCTTGTGATAGTTTTTTTCTTTTCTGGAACTCAAGTGTTTCAATGAATTAAGTGATACATTGTTCGCATGATTTAGATCTGGGGATTTATTTTTACTATGTTCAACATTTTTGTTGGTTAATGATTCAATGTGTTATAATTGAAAACAAAGGTCAAAGAAATAAATTTTTTAATCTTCATTGTTATCTTAGTGCCTACAAAATAAGAAATAAAGCTTCATTGCTATTCAAAATAAGCAATGCATATCAGCATATATGTTATCTTATTATTATATATATGCTTTTAGTCAAATTCATAATACATTACAAAATGCAGTGTCCGGTGTCCCCATAGAATCATAAAAATAATAATTCACAATTAGTATGTATTTTTAACCATAGCTACTCATTTATTATCTAATATATATCATTCAAAAATTTAATTCTTCTCTTTACTTAACAGAAATGCAATTTAAAAAGTTGTGATCCAATCTAATCTAAGGGAAAAAAGTATTCTTTTTGTTTCTCGGCTTGAAATTGTCAATTCCAAAAATTGATCATAAGAACACATTCATCATCATTTCGCACCTGAGTTTCATGTGAGCCTAAACCCATAAAAACTCATGCAAGTATCCCTTGTTCCTTAGTAAGGCTTAAACTTACGAGCAGCTCTAAGTTGTTGTATCCTCTTCTTGTCTTGCTCGAACTTACTCTGAAGCGCCAATAATTCTGTCAACAAACAACAAAACACAAGCCAGGAATCAATCATCAGAATCAGGACAGACCATGTTTCGTATAAAATCTTACCCAAACCATGTTTTGAAGCTTTGAATGTAGAAAAGCCAAGACTTACCATTGCGTTGTGCTTCTCGCCTTTGGAAACGGTAGAAACCATGAGCGACGGGCTCATTCTGTTTCTTCTTAGCTACCTTATCCTCCAAAGCAGCCTGAGAAACAGATCCAACGGTTGTT
The DNA here is from genome assembly GCA_028015245.1 of Cardamine occulta. Taxonomy (NCBI): domain Eukaryota; kingdom Viridiplantae; phylum Streptophyta; class Magnoliopsida; order Brassicales; family Brassicaceae; genus Cardamine; species Cardamine occulta. Next base: position 22,642,265 of record CM051386.1, read on the forward strand.
CCAGTTTCAGTTTCTGTAGTTTTTTTCCTTCCTTTGTGATGTACGACCACAGTCCATCCACCTTCTGCAGCTTTAGCTTCTCGGGTTTGTTTCTCCTGTTCAATACATATTACAGCATTAGACAAAAAAAGGCTGTAACCAGTAGACAATAGACATAAATGCTTCAAAATGTAGGAGATATAAAAGAACCTGATCAAGGCGTTCTTCATGAGCAGCCATGAAGTCATCAATTCTCTCTTGCAGCTCGTCCAAACCAGGTCTACTCTCATAGTAATCAGTAACCCACTCTGCAGTTTTCACAGAGGATTCATCAACTTATGGCAGAAAACAGATACAAGAGTTTTCAGGCTTATCTAATCATATGCAGCGACAATCGTTCATACTTTTCATTCCCTTTGAGCAATCCTCATCGCCTGAAGAAATTTGATAAACATCTTCCTCCTCTTCGATTATGTTTATCTTATCTGACGACTTTTCATTCTCTTTTGTACAGGTCAGGTCCATCTTTTTCTTCTTATTTGATTTCATAGACTTGCCTAAAGAAAACAAATTACTTTATTGAAAAGGAACCGAAGCACACAATGACTGCACCAATAATATACCAAATACTTCATAAGAGCAAAGGTCTGAACTTACGGTTTCTTATTTCAGTTCCTTTATCACCATCAACTGTCAAACATAATACATAAAAAAAAAACATCAGATTCACATCATATGACGGATTTAGATAGCCAGTAAAGTTCACATTCTTCCAAAATAAATTATTATACTAGGAGTTAAAACTAGCTATAGTTCCTCATGCAAATGATTAAAGGAAGATGAAATGAACACAAAATAACTAACTCTCACCTTTGCATTTCAAATGATCATCTTCATCATCAACTGAAGCACTACTTATTTCCTCAGCCTTCCTTTTCTTCTTTGTCTTGTTCATTTTGCCCTTCTTCCCTTTGACTCTCTCATCTAAAGTAGCTACAACAAGAGCCAAAGATACTAAACTCAATACCAGAATCTAACAACAGGGTAGTATCCTATCTAGATCTGCCAAAAATAAAATAAAAAATCGCCTTCCAGCCTTGGTTGAGATTGTTTACTTATATCAACATTGCTTCCTTTCAATTTTCTCTTCTTCATCTTCTCACTGAGCTTACTATCAACTGGAGAGCTATTTATTTCCTCAGCCATCTTCTTCTTCTTCTTCAGTTCAAGCTTCTTTAGTTTTGGTTTCTCACTTGAATTAGCTGGTAAGGAAATAAAAAAGATTCTAAACTCAACACCAGAACACATTTTATAACACTAAGAATTTCTAAATCCATCCAAAGCCAAAACTTTCACCTTGAAGTGTAGCCTGAGGATCGATACTGCTCACATTCTCTTTCTTCTTCCTCTGGATTTTTCCAACTCTCTTTACATCAGTTTCTTCTGCAATGAATTTAACCATCACATCAATTAAACAAAAAATTTCAACATAACACTTGAGGAATTCAACCCTTTGTAATTGAGTTCAAAGCCGTTCCAAATTGAATTAGTTAACTCTAGGAACACAATCTAATCTACACAAATTCTGATGATAGAATCGAACTAAGAGGAAAAGAAAAAAAACGAGAGAAATTAAAACTTACCGTCTTGGAGATTTCTCTTCTTTAGCTTTCTCGTCTCCTTCATCTTCTTTCTTTCTTTCTAGTGATAACTCTGTCGGCGGACTAACGGCGTCGACGCTCTCGGATGTTAAAATTAGGGTTTTTGATTTTGAGGTTTTTCAACGGACCATTTGCTCTTATGCCCGTCAACCAAAAATTCAGCCCCTATATCCCTATTTTGTTTATTTATTTATTTATTTTATATTTATTTTTAAATAAAAAAACTAGTTAAATGACCAAATAACTATTGATTTTCTGTTTATTACATTAATAACCTGATATATCTAATTAAATTAAAAAAGGCCGGTCCATTAAGATGAAATGAATTAAAAAATTTTAAAGTCCAACCCAAAAACATAAAAACTAATTTATCTAAAGAAAAAACAATTATCTAAAATAACTTTTCCCCATTTCTCTCTTCTTCTTCACGCATCTCCTTTGTTCGTTGGATCCTCCCTCTATTCTTCAAAATCAAAACCCTTCTTGCTCCGAGTTTGGTTGATTTTTTTCGTCTTTCTCTCTTCTTTTACTTTACTCGTCATTCATCCGACTTCAATTTCTACAAGTTCTCCTTATTCAACACGTCTTCTTCTTCTTTGTCAATAACGAGTCTTCTTTTTCCGTTTCTAGTACTCTTCCGCCTCTAGTCTCCACCGCCGTTCAGTCACCATCGTCTTTTGTAAGGTTTGTATTAGGGTTACGGTTTAGGAATTTCAAATTGATAAGTTAGGGTTTGTTTTTAGAAATTTCGACAATAGAGGAATATCCACCATAATTTAGGAGATACAAAAACAAAAATACATAGTCTGAGAGTGAAATGTCAGTTAGGGTTTAGTAAATTAATCAAAATTGTGGATAGTTAGTTTTGTCTAAAAATGAGATATGTTTCTTTGAAATTGTGTCTATTAATTGGTGTGAATTTAATGTGTTGGTGTTATTTTGATAATGCAGGTATGGTGCTAATTAAAATGGTTATTCTAATTGGTGTGAAACTAATGTGATGATGTTGTTTTCATTATGCAGTTATGGTGTGAACTAGAAATGGTATTTCTAAAATCCCACATCGGTCTTCTCTAGGGGATGAGAATGTGCCTGAGACGGATCAGCCTCAGACAGATTGGCCTGAGCCAGATTGGCCTGAGCCAGAGACGCATCAGCCTGAACCGGAGACGGATCAGCATGAGCTGGAGACGGATCATCCTCGTGAGCCGGAGAACCAAGTATATAACAAGTACAACTGATGCAGAACTAGTACAACTGATGTAATACATGTATATTTGTTTAGGTAAACCTAGTATAACTGATGCAGTAGTAGTAGAACTACTTTAAATTAGGTATATTGGATTTTCCGCTAATTTTTGGAAATTTAAATTAGGTATAACTAAGTAAACTTGGTGCAACTTATAACTAAAATGTTCTTGTTGTAGGATGCTGATAGTGACGAGGAGGTACAGCAACCTGCTAAGTTTTATCATCGGCCGGAAGACTACTCGAAAAATTATAAGTTCATGATTAGATGTAATATCTCCAAGGTGTTGAATAACTTGGAGATGTACCTTTCCGACATAGAGTTTGATTGGTTCAAAGATCAGAACCAATTCAAGCATCTCTTCCACATGCCAAGGGAGAATAAGCGGAAGTTGATGGACATGTGGATGCTTATATTGCGGACGGGTTGCCTCAAGAGGAGGAAAGAGTGGTGGTTCATTGTCAACGGAGTTCCGGTCCGTTATTCCATAAGGGAGCATGCTTTAATATCTGGACTTAATTGCAAAGATTACCCCAAAGATGGTGATAACATTGGGAGTTTCGACTTTGTGCTAAGACAATTTAAAAGAAAAAAAGATCTTCTTGGTGGATGTAGAAAAGAAGTTGAAGACGATGCCAACATGTGAAGATCGGTTGCATATGGTTGTGCTTTACCTCCTCAGCTCCATCATCAAAATGAAGGCAAAAGTATCGTCAGCCATTGAACCTTTTATTCTGAGAATTGTTGATGATCTAGAGGTATGCAAGAGCTATATGTGGGGTAGATATACATTTGAATATTGTTCAAATGTGATCCACAAGTTGTTGATGTCTTTAAAAGGAGAAGTTAAAGAGAAAATATCCTTGACATTTTCTGCATTCATAATTCCATTAGAGGTAAAAATATTCAAACTTTTAGTTTTATGTATTTATTGGTTATAATGTTTGTACTAATGAGGCTGTTTTATTTCTTATAACTTTTGGCATTTAAGACTGTGGATGCTCTTAAGGTAAGGTACCGTGAAGATTTCAGATCGAGCCATGGCTGTCCAAGGATGTGCCAAAAGAGTTTCAAAGACACGGAGATGAAAGGATATCCAATAACTGACATCAATGAGACGCTCGGTGAGACAAAGGTAAGATTCTATTTTTGAAGGATTCATTTTTGTAAAAAATTGATTGTTAGTAAAGCTAATAATTTTTTTTCTAATGTAAGAGATTTGTAGTATTTTGGAGCCTACAGCTGATGAAGAACGTTTGCTAGACTGTATTTGGGATGAAAACTTCCCTAGAGACTACCCGGATGCAGTTGCCCATCTCAATGTCGGAGAGAGCATATTTTGGGAAAACCTCTATGAGCGGGATGTGTCTGCAAGGGTAGTAGAAGAAGTAGCTGTGGAAGCAAAAGAAGTTGAAGAACAGCCTTCTTATGTTTGGAGAGTTAAGCCTAGAAATGTTCTTCCTCCACGAGATATTTTAAGAGAGCTAAAGAAACTAATAGATGTTGGGTTCAGCCATAGCCGCAAGATGATGAAAGTCATTGATGAGAAGGTTAGTTTGATTGGTGAGAAGGTTAAAGTTCTTGAATATGATGTGAAGAACCTACAAAAGGAAAAGAAAAGAGTATAGATGACAGATGGTGATGGTGATGTTGAGATGGGATCAAGGGAAGCTGATGTTGATGCTAAGATGGATGAAGCAGCTCATCATTCTACGGTTCAGCCTTCTTCTCCAGTTCAGCATTCTTCTCCTGCTCGGTCTTCTTCTCTAGCTCAGCCTTATTCTCCGGCTCGATCTTCTTCTCCAGCTCAGCTTTCGTCTCCGACTCAACCTTCTTCTCCGGCTCAGCCTTTTCCAGCTGAGGTTGCTCTGGCCCAGCCTTCTCCAGCTAAGGTTGCTCCGGCTCAGCCTTTTTCTCCGAAGATTGTGCCTTCTGAGTTTTCTATATTTCATTGTGGTCGAGTAAGTGGTCATTTACCTTTTGGTAGCTTTGAACCATTGAAGCCGTTATTCAAGCGCACAAAAATGTTAGCTAGGAAAAGTGTGAGGGCATGTGGACCGTCAAAATTTCGTAAATCTCCCTTCATGGAAGAGAAGAAGAAGATGGACGATCCCAAGAAGAAACAGGAGAAGGAAAAGAAGAAACCAGAGAAGGAAAAGACGAAACGAAGGAAGGTTTAGGTTTCTTCCTTGTCTTGATGATGTTATGTTATGGGAACTTGTTTTATGTTTTTTGGAACTCATCATGTTGTTGGGTGTTATTCGAAACTTGTTGTATGGTTGTGTTATTTGAAACTTGTCTTGATGATGTAGGAACTTGATTTGTGTTTGAAACTAATTCGGATGAGACGTCTTTAAAATTTCAGTTTCTAAGTACTACTACATAGTTGTACCTCAGCTTTACCGTAGTTGTAGTAACGCTTCCACATAGCTATACCATGTTGTACCTAGGTGTACCTTAGTTTTCATAGTTGTACCGTTATTAATTTAAATTTAATTTTAAATTTTAAATTATATAATTTCAATATAAATTATATTTAATTACATTTATTTGATTATTATTTATAGGATCAGACAAATATAGAAGAACACAAAAGTACCTAGTATAAACAAAGCATATAGTCAGAAAAAATACCTAGGACCGACAAAAAGTACGTCGGATAAGAAAAAACTACGTTGTACTCGAGATAAACTATTGTCCCATAGTTGTACCATATTTATAACATAGTTGTACCAAAACTGCATAGTTATACTTTGATTGCTTAATCTTAAATTAGTTGTACTATACTTAAAGCTCATAAATTTTAGTTGCACTAGTGACATTGGATTAATAATGTTTATTTCCTATAATTTCATAAACAAAAAATGTAGTAAATAATATTTTTCCCAATTCTCAATAATTCAAGTCCCTCCCATACAAAGAAACCATAATAGTATAAGAGATATGTTTGTAAAAATCTAGTGTTACGCAATAAATAACCAAAACAGCCACTGAAACTTTCATATTTTTTTTAGTTATATAGATGATATTGATATTAAAATAAATAAAACTACCACAACCAAGGTTTAGAGTTTACAAATAACCAGTTTTTAAACAAGTATTTCCTAGTTATACCTTAACAAAAATAATCATAAACAAGTTTTTGTAATGCAAAACCACATAACAACAACAACATCATAAGCAACATCACATAATAACAACAACATCACAAGCATAGAGACTAAGGGACATCTGTTGTACCTTCACTACCGTAAAACCATCCTCTACCTCTTTGACTTGATCCTCAACCTCTTTGACTTGATCCTCGGCCTCTTTGACTTGATCCTCGGCTACTCTGACTTGAATCTTGTCCACTTTGACTTGATCCTTCGCTAGCACTAGTAGAACCTCGACATCTATTGCCATGTTCTTCAACTGATGTGTGCCTTGCTTTTTTATTTCTCTCCTTTTTCTTTTTATAGTTTGGAGGTTCAGCATACATCTCTTGTACCTCGGGGGGGGGGGGGGGGGAAAAACCCAATGAGATTGATAAGGTACTGGATAAACTGATCTACAATATGTCAATGCCCGCTGCTCCATCCAATAATATTTGGTGCATAACTCATGTATTTGTACTTCTCCATCTATGTTTTCTCTATTTGCCGTCAATGCATGGATACAAGGATACTTATCTATATCAAACTGCTTGTAACCACAAGTTTTCCTATCCAAATCTACCACATAACTAATCCCATCAAGTCCCAGAACTGTGTATTCTTGATGGTAGCTGTTTATCTCAGTAACCCCCAACCGATTTGCTTCTTGTTATCTTTCATTCATTAGACTCAACACATGAGGAACCAATTTTTGTGTTGAAGGAACTTCTGCAGAACTCTTCTGATGCTTGTTAGACCATTCAGATATTTTTTCTACAATAGCATCCAACATTGGTAATAGTGAGTACTCTCTTGCAGCTACAAACACACCATTGATCGATTCCACAATATTAAAGGACATCAAGTTGTATCTATCCCTTACAAAATAACATCTTGCCCATTTATCATAACTTGTACTTTTATCCAAATACTCGCCTGCAGATGGGTACCTTTTTCTAAAAGTCACATACAGTTTCTTGAACCTCAGCCTCCGTATAAGCTTTTGCACATTCAATGAACATAGAAACAACAATTTCTTTCTTAACGTGGTGAACACTCTCTTTCACATTCTGCGCCAAATGGTACATGTAATATCCAGATTGAGCTAAGAGGTACACTTCACTAACTGCCTTGATGATACTTTGATGCCTATCCGTAAGAAACACCAATTCTTGGGAATCTAGAATAACCGATTTTAACATTTCGAGAAACCAAGTCCAACTAGCATCTTTCTCACCATCAACTACACCAAAGGCAAGTGGGTAATGGTGGTGTTTAGGATCTTGAGCTGTGGCAACAATTAGAACTCCACATATATATGCTTAAGGAAAGTTCTATCCATAATTTTAATTTTTTTCATTGCCCTAAACCCTTCAATGGAAGCTCATAATGCAAAAAATAAGTACTGAAACTTGTGTTGCTCATCTACATCAACACGTGTAATTGTACCTTGGTTGCTGAGTTCTAAATTGTGCATAAATGAATACACAGACCTAAAACATTCCTCTGGGCTGCCCCGCACATAACTAGCAGCTTGTATTTTTCCTCTATATGCGGTAAAGTATGAGACTTTAACACCAACGTTTCTATGAACCAAACCCACAAGCATCTTTGGAGTTGGGGTTTCAAATGTACTAGAAAACTCTTTATTCAAAAGAGATGCAACTATCCACTTTGTGCCTTTCCTTCTGTTTTTTCTAATACTAGTACTACTTGCTGGAGAGCATGTATGTAGCTTATTGTGGGTTCTTATTGAGAAAAAACTTGCACCCATAAGTATTGCAGCCCATAAATTCTACTTGCAACCGCTAAATCATTCACGACATTTGACCACATATCTCTCTTTATCCGATTTCATAATATCAAACTCGAAACATTTTTTATATGCAGCAATTTCAACTATATCTTGTATTTCTACCTTACTCTGAAATTTTTGATCCAAATCTACATTGATATTATCTTCCCATGCAACATATCCGTCCTTATTCCCTCTTCTTTCTCGCCCATCCTCATTTTCCCCTATTTCTCCTCCATTTTCTCCTTCTTCTACAACATCTCCAAGCTGATAGTATTCATCCAAGTTCACGAATTCTTCATCATCATGTGCATAATTTTCACATGTGTTCTCCAACCCATGTTCCATTCGTTCTTCTCCGTAAATACTAAGTAAACCATCATTAACACAAGCTGCATTTTCTACCGATGTCTTCATCATCAAAGTGTAAATTCGATCTTTGCTTTGAATCCATTCCATATAACCTCCTTTGGTATTTGAATAATACCCTCCATAATCAAAATATATGATTATGCATCGCTTCATATTCATTTTCCCCTGAAAAATAATAAAAATCAAAATTGAATATTAGTATTAGTATTAGTAGTCATAGTAGTATCAAGTTGTACCTAGTCGTACCAAGTCGTACCAAGTAGTACCAAGTCGTACCAAGTAGTACCAAGTCGTACCAGTTTTACTCTATATACATAGTTGTACCAGTTGCACTTATTTCTGGGTAATTTTTAGATTTCATAGTTTACCAGTCGTATTTGAATTTTAATTATGTCTACCTACGATTCACTATAATTTCACCACTATCAACAAATATGATTGTTACAAACCAATTGATTAAAAACGAGTTTAATCTTCCAATGTGCAAACAAAACTAAAAAAAAATTGAAATCTACAAGAACATTTGAAATCTATAAGTTTGTCAACCTTAAACTTTGAATCTAAACCTCCGATCTGGGTTAAAAATACCTAATACAACAAGAATTCATTAATATAACAATAATACAAAAAGAATGTAAAAATAATCACCTCAAATAAAGCTTCAAATTTGGCTATGGTGTATTTTTGGTTTGTCTCGGCAAGAAGAAGAAGAATATGAATTTTTACTTCTTTTTTATTGGTCCACATTTAAGTTTGTCATTTAATTCTCACCAATCATAAACTTAACTTTATTTTATTTTTTTATTTAAATTTAATTGAAGTAATAAAAGAAAAGAGGGTTAAAAATGTAATTTAATTTAAACAAGGATATAAAAATTAACGAAAGACATAAAGAAAATTTTGAGTGTATTTAAGGGTATATGAGCCATTAATCTTTTTCAACTGAAGTAGACATAGGGATAAAGTTGTAAATAATAGCAAGAAAAGAGGGGAGAGGACATCTACGTATTTCTTGTAAACCGGCTTATTCCCGAGCTTTCTTGTAAACCGGGATTATTAACATCAGCGATAATCACTCAGGTAATCTCCGAGCTTTCTTCGTATTCTGGTTATGGTGGACCTTCTCTTTCATGAAGTTTCTTTAGCTGGACTGATTCATTACCAAGTTGCAAACATAGCTTACAAACCTGCTCGATAAATTGTCTCAGAGAGAGCTTTTATCATCTCCTTTAGTTTTGAGATCTTTGGTTGGAAGTGTTTCAGAAGACCCAGAAGTTATCTCTCACGTTTTAAGCTGGTGATGATATTTTATGCTAAATCTGGGATGATCAATGATTCAATTGAGGTTTTTGAGCAGATTAGGAATTGTGGATTGATGCCTCATTTGCAAGCTTGTACTGTGTTACTACATAGTTTAGTGAAAGAGAGATTGACTGATACAGTTTGGAAGATTTTCAAGAAGATGGTTAAGTTAGGTGTTGTGCCTAACATTCATTTGTATAATGTTTTGGTTCATGCTTGTTCTAAATCCGGCGATCCTGAGAAAGTCGAGAAATTGTTGAACGAGATGGAAGAAAAAGGTGTGTTTCCTGATCTTTTTACCTATAACACGTTGATCTCGGTGTATTGTAAAAAGGGTATGCATTACGAGGCTTTATCCGTGCAAGATAGAATGGAGAGAAGTGGGATTGCTCCTGATATTGTTACTTATAACTCACTCATACATGGATTTTGTAGAGATGGTAGAATGAGAGAAGCAACGAGGTTGTTTCGAGAGATCAAAGGTGTTGTTACGGCAAACCATGTTACTTATACTACTTTGATTGATGGATGTTGAAGAATGAATGATATAGATGAAGCTTTGAGGTTACGTGAGGTAATGGAGTCAAGAGGGTTTTCTCCTGGAGTTGTGACTTACAACTCGATTTTACGTAAGCTATGTGAAGATGGAAGAATAAGAGAAGCTAACCAGCTTTTGACTGAGATGAGTGGGAAAAAGAGAGAACCTGATAATATAACCTGCAATACTTTGATCAACGCGTATAGCAAAATCGGAGATACGGTATCTGCAGTGAAGGTAAAGAGGAAGATGATTGAATCAGGGCTAAAACTGGACATGTATTCACACAAAGCATTGATTCACGGGCTTTGTAAAGTGTTGGAGCTAGACAATGCAAAGGAGGAACTGTTTACTATGTTAGAGAAAGGCTTATCTCCAGGATACTCGACCTATTCTTGGCTCGTGGATGGATTCTATAACCAGAACAAGCAAGACGAAATCGCAAAACTCCCAGAGGAATTTGAAAAGAGAGGTCTTTGTCCTGATATTGCTCCATACAGAGGATTAATAAGAAGGATTTGTAAGTTAGAACTGGTGAATTACGCCAAAGTGTTGTTTGATTCAATGGAAAAGAAGGGTTTAATGGGAGATAGTGTTATATACACGACCATGGCGTATGCATATTGGAGAACAGGGAAGGTCACTGAAGCTTCTGCTTTGTTCGATGTAATGTATAATCGACGGTTGATGGTAAACTTGAAACTGTATAGATCTCTTAGTGCCTCTTTCGCCGGGGATAATGATGTTTTGAGATTCTTTTGGAGTCATGTAGGTGATAGATGTCTTATATCGAAGAGTATTTTACGGGAAATGAACAAAAGTGAGATCTTGTGAAGTGAGTAACCATATAAGCTCAGTACTGATCATCATTAATTTTGAAATGGTTAAGAGTTTTGAGTTTCTTGTGTTCTCTAACTTTAATGAAGAATCTAAATTTTCGCAATTCATGCTTTTAAGAAAGTTTGAGTTAAGGTTGGGCAAAGCTCAACTTAGATAAAGATCATTATGATCAACTTTGAACTTTTTATTAAAAAAATTATCTTCATAATACTCATGTAACACTAGTGATTAGGACGACTAAAAATCCATTAATCCAAACAATAGAGCTAAAATTCTTAGCTAGGAACTGATCAGTTTTAACTGGATTCAAACTTCAAATCCTAAAAGATGCATCCCTTGTAATAATAATGTTGAATTATTCAAATCAAGAACTAAAACTAAATTAAGAAGATATCACAATCATTAGAACGAGTCAATTTAGCTAAAAATATCCAAAACAATGAGTCGAATGGCGAAATTAACCACACACCAAATTACAAGGCTTAACTGACACGTGTCAGAAAATGAAATCTTCATGAGAGCTCTATAAATTATGGAACCTTTGTAGCAAACTATAACTCAACTTGATCCCATAATCACACTTTTATTTATTTATTTATTTAGTATTATTACTTTGATTGTATTGTGCGAGTTGAATTGAAATAATGTTTGTGGTTTTGTTCACAACATTGGAGTATTAAAATAACGAGAGAGAGTAATACTCCCTCAACACTCCCTATGTTTCTAGAGAGAGGTATTTTAGAGTTGAATAGTTGTTTGAAAAAAAAAATCATTTTATATTTTCAGTGTGACTCTTTAAACAAAAACTTAATTTACTCTCTATTCAAAACTAAATCTCTTTGAATTTAAATCAATATAATATAGGTAGTGGCATATTAAATAAGAATAGGATAATCAAATAATATTTTTTTATTTGTGTGAACTATTTGAGAAAATCAGGAACTACTATATTGCTAGGTTTTTTGTTATGTAAAGTTGATCCTATTGCTCTCCATTTATATATATATATATATATATATATATATATTTCGCAAACACATTCATTCATTCTTTTTTATATCCAAAGCGTCATCACTACAAGAAAATAGCCGGAATCTGACGGCGATATCCGTCGGAAAACCGTCGGGATAAGCTAATTTAGACAGTTTTCCAACGGATATAGCTGTCAGATCTATCTCGTCGGAATTGAAAACCGTGTTAGAATTTCATCGATATTTTCGACGGATTTCCGACGGATTTCTAAATTCGGAAATCTGTCGGAATTCCGTCGGTTTCCAGCCATCGGTATACTGTCAGAAACTTTTCGACAGTATACCGACATTGTTCCGATTACCAAAAACTGAATGTAAACCGACATAATTTCGATGGTATTATTCTGACGGTTTTTCGACGGATACAAGACCGACGGACTTAATTCCGACGGATTACCGACAGATTTTTTTTTTTTAATAATAATTTGAAAATTCTGAAATATATAAATTAAAAATAAAATAAAATTTAATTTAAAAATAGAAATTAAAATTAATATTTAATATAATTGATAATTAAAAAATTCAAATTAAAAAAAAACATAAATATTGTTTTCAAAATAATTAAAACTAAATCTACGGTGGTGGTGGTGGTGGGTATCGAGACATGAAAGCGTCCATCCGAGAAACCATCGCCTGGTGATCCACCTCCAATTTTCTTGTTCTCTCTCGTTCCGCCTCGTGATCCTCCTCCAATTTTTGAGTTCTCTCCCGTTTCACTTCTTGCTGCAACCTAGCCGCTTCATGGGCTTCTTCCATGCGTTGCATCTTGATCCTCATTTCTTCCATTTCAATGTCCCTTTATGCGAGCTGCGTCTAAGATCGGATGAATCTTCGTAGAAACGTGAAGTTGCCAAAGATGATACATCGTCCGGAAGACCAAAAACTCGACCTTTGGTCTTCAGAGTACACTGCGGTAACAAACGAAAAGTTGAATAAAAATTCGAAATGAAAAAAAAATTGATTAAAATTTAAACTTTACTTACCTCATAGACGAACTCGTTGATTTTGTCAAAAGGAACTTCAGTGAGGGGCGGGGTTCCTTCAGTGAGAGGTTGAGAAAGTAGGAACTCATCACCCATCTTCTTAACGTTGTCAATGATCTCCCGAGCTAACGCATCATGGCTTTCATGATCTTTCCTGCTGGTGTGTGCATCTTGGAGCAATCTAAGGGCAGAAGGTTGGACACTTTCTTTTTGAAACTGCAAAATTAACAGATTGAGTAAATTTCATGAATTTAAAACTAAAAAAACAACATATTGAGTAAATAAAAAACTTACAAGTTGTTTTGCCCTTGTGACCAAGCTAACCGCTCCTAGATTGTTTGTCGCTTTCCCCTTTCCTTTGCGGTCGCTGTTCCGGCACGTAGAGTGGGTTGTGGAGCTTGCCTTCGTAGTGTCTTCACTCCAGTAAGTGCATAACCCGTTCCATATGCCCGAGTTCGTAACCAACTCCCGTGGAACATCATTCTTGTTCCACTTCTCCTTCCACTCGTTCAGCTTCCATGAATACATTCTCGATATTTTTTTATCGAAGCATCGTCTAACCTCAGCGGTCATGTGACTGTCCCAAGTAAATTATTGCTAGAAAATATAAAAGTAAATTAAAATAAACTATTTAAATTCAAATTAAACAATTAAAAAATGAATAACTTACCGCAAATTGGCGAAACCACATATCCTGATCCGCCATCGGCATTTGGCTGTACGTCGGATATGGATGTTGAAGCAATCCATTGAGCATCCGGTTGATAGATTTGGAAATCCCATTTCCGGAATCCCGAAACCTACAAAATAAAATAATTTCGAAGAATTTGAATAGTAAATTAAAAATTAGTAATAAAATTTAAAATTCTTAAAATGAAAAATCAAACTTAACATGTATCTCTATCAATGCAATCCGGATGAAGACGAGTTAATCTATCTCGTCCTGGTAGAGCAACGAAGTTCTCGACGTTCATTTGCGTCGGTGCAGCAGCAGATGGTGTCGGTGTAGCAGCAGATGGTGTCGGTGTAGCAGCGGATGGTGTCAGTGTAGCAATGGGTAGTGCTGACTCGGTCTCGGGGATATGTGTGGACTGCGTGGGAATAGTCCTCGCAGCTCTACCCCTACGAGAACCACTACGTAGTCGGCCCGTAGAATGGTCGTACTTCCTAAAAAAATTTAAATCCAAAATAAATCATTATAAATTTCTAAAAATAATTATAAAATAATAAACTAACAATTAATTTTAAAAAACAATTTTCATTTCTAAAAATAGATATAAATTTAAAAATCATAATAAATTTCTTAAAATAATTATAAAATAATTATAAAATAATTATAAAATAATAAACTAACAATTAATTTCAAAAATCAATTTTAATTTCTAAAAATAGATATAAATTTAAAAATCATAATAAATTTCTTAAAATAATTATAAATTAATAAAAATTATTATAAATTTCTAAAATTATTTTTAATTTCTAAAAATAGATATAAATTTAAAAACTCATTATAAATTAATAAAAATAATTAAAAATACTAAATTCATTTTTAATTTATAAAAATAGATATAAATTTAAAAATCATTATAAATTAATATAAATTATTAAAAATACTATATTCATTTTTAATTTCTAAAAATAGATATAAATTTTAAAAATCATTATTAATTTCTAAAAAGAATTATCAATTAATAAAAATAATTATAAATGAATAGAATAATTATAAATCTCAAAAATTATTATAAATTTCTATAAATAATTATGAATTCGGAATTTAATAATTTATATAAAATACCCAACTAAAAATGAAATATCATTGAACAATATAAATAGAAATAAATTTATAAGACAAATAAATTTCTAAAATTTTATTTTTGTATAATTACCAAAAACAAAACTACAAATTTTCAACTAACATCAAATATTCAAAATAGAAATCCAAATCCAATTAAAATTTTAAATTGAAAATCAAATTCACAATCCAATTAAACAAAAATTTCAAAATCAAAATCAAAATCCAATCACAAATCCTAATCCTAATCCTAATCCAAATCCAAAAATATTTCAATACCCTAAATCTATTGAAATCCTAAAATCTAAATTCCAATATCCTAAATCCACAAATCTAACTAATAAATCCTATAAACCTATATTGAATCATTGAACACTTACAAGTTTCTTTGATTGTTGGCCATTTGTGGATGATTTGACGAAATATAGGATAAAATCAAAGCTTTGGGATGATTTGAAGGTTTTCCGTTTTTTTTTGTTTTTGCAAATGAAGTCGTGAGGAAGATGATGCGGTATTTAACCAGATATTATGACGGAAATCCGTCGGAATTTCCAACGGATATGCGACACATGCATGCCTCTCTATTGGTCACTTATACACGTGTCCCCCTATATCCGACGGATTTCCGACAGGTTTGGAGTTTCGTGGATTTTCTGTTCCGTTTGGGTTGGTACATCTACTATCATGATTGATTGTATGATGATTTCAAAGATAAATTCCTTTATAACATCATTCGTAGTACCAAATTCATAACATTTACTTATTTTAATAACGTTTCATAAACATCTCTATGTAAATCTATGTTTCTTTATGAAATTCTTCTAGTTAAATTATGACAATTTGGTATATCATCATTATTATATCATATACAAGTTTGTTTGGTCACATTTCTTTTGCAATAGTTGTTATAATTGTATCTGGGTTGACCGTCGGTAATCCGTCGGAAATTTCTGACAGATTTTCGACGGGTTTAGGGAAATTCGACATGTCAGTTTTTAAGGTTTGAATGGCAATGAAGAGACTTGCATATCCGACGGAATTCCGACGGATTTGTGGTTTCATGGGTTTATGATGTTTTGGGGTTTTTGTTTTATGGTTTGTTTCTTATTATTATTTTTTTAGCTTTGTTTTTTCGAATTTTTTTATGTTTTTAAGAAGAATTATTATTTAAAAAATATTTAATGTATAAAGTCTAAATAAAACAAAAGATCATAATTATTAAAATACTTTTTCAATTTACTAAAATATAAATAAAACACAAATAATCAAATGTAACTACTCTGACTCAGATGATGATCCTTCTGAAGGAATGTCGTCTTCGTCCTCATCAAATTCTCCAAGTTCTTCCTCTGATTCTGAATGAACTCATCATCACCGAATGCTATGAAATCTACCATAAGGTCGATATCAAAATAATGATGAACTGGATCCATTGGAACACTTCTAGTTGGTTGCAAAGCATCGTGGTCAGAAACTCCATAAATTCTTCCTCTTGGATTAATTGGAGTCACTGTAATCCAAGGATCTGAACGTCTTGTTACCCGAGGGTAACGAATATAGCATACCTGAAACAAACAGTTAATTATTAAAACTAAATATGAATCCAATAACTCACGTTTCTTAAAATATTTATTAAAATAACCGAACCTGATCTGCCTGTGATGCTAGGATGAATGAGTCATACTTACGAAATCTCCTACTATAATTTACTGACGTAACTCCTAACTGGTCCACCGTAACCCCACACCCAACTTCAGGATCATACCAGTCATACATAAAAACAATGCACCTCATGTCCAACATCCCTGGGTAGCCCACTACCAATATTTCATTGAGAATCCCGTAGTAGACAACATCACCAGATTGAGGCGAAATACCATAATCTGCAGTTGGCCTCGGCCTTCATTCATCGTGAATCCTAAACGCAAATCCCCTACTGCAATACCTAGGGTATGATATTGTAATGTACTTTGGCCCAGTAACAAACTCCACTAACCAAGTTGGAAAGGTTTGTCCACATTTGATTCCCTCAGAAACCTAAAAAATAATTTACACAAAATTAAAATAAAACACTTACGTATTTAATCTTAAATTATATAATAACCGTATTTTAAAACTTACGTAAAATTGCAGCCAAGTTACATAATCGTCCTCCTTATACCGTTCAAGTTCTTCTTTAGTATGTTCTGGAAAATAGCTACGTATTAATGTCATGTAAATCCTGAAAGCAAACAACATTATATAACTTCTGAAAGCTAATACTTAGGTATAAAATAATCAAGTATTTAACTAAGTTAAGTTTTTTATCTTTCGTACTCCGCCATCTCCTCACAATTTGTTAGGATATACATATGCAAGTGGGTCCACTCCTGTTGTGATAGTTTGCGTTTCTTCCCTTTCCCACTGACTCGACCAACTTGCGAAAGTAACTCAGAGACCACCAGGATAAATGGCTTTCTCACCTCTATCATCATGGCGAGCAGGGCATCTACTCTTCGTACGAACTTCTGGTGGAAAGTAATATTCCGCAAAATGTGAGGCTTTTTCGTTGAGGCTCTGTGCGACAATAGACCCCTCAACTCGACTTAATTTTTTAACCTTCTTCTTTAGATGGAACATGTACCGCTCAAAAGGATACATCCAACGGAATTGAACAGGACCACCTAGTGTGGCTTCTCGGGGGAGGTGGATCGGAAGATGTTCCATAACGTCAAAAAAAAACGGCGGAAATATCTTCTCAAGATTGCAAAGGATCAAGGGTATATTGTTCTCTAAATTGCGGATCCCCTCAACTGTAAGTGTTCTCGTACATAAATCTCGAAAGAAAGCACCAACTCCAGCAAATAAATAATAAAAAAATTAAAATAAATATATATATATATGATTAATTTTAAAAATTCATGAAAAGGAATATACCTGCAATTGCTTCGTGGACATTTTTAGAAGAAGATAGGCAAAACCATATGGAAGAAGTTGCTGCATCACAATGTGACAATCATGACTCTTCATTCCAATAAACTTTCCTTCTCCGCGATCGACACAATTACGCAGATTAGATGCATATCCATCAATGAATTTGACATCTTCTTGAATCTAGTCAAAAAAATATTTTTTCTTTTCTGTGTCCAACTAGTACGGAGCAAAATGATATTGACCATTCGGAAGAATTTCAAGAAAATCACGATCGAAAATCTCTGCCAAGTCCAACCTAGACTTCAGATTGTCTTTCGTTTTCCCCAGAACGTTTAAAACTGTATGCATGATGTTGTCAAAGAAGTTTTTTTCAACGTGCATCACATCGAGATTGTGCCTCAATAAATGGTCTTTCCAGTAAGGAAAATCCTAAAAGATACTCTTCCTATGCCAATTATGAACTTCCCCGGCACCGTAAATAGTTTCATGCCCATTACCCCCACATTCAGAAGTCAACTCAGCACCAAAATCACTGAACTGGTTCAATAAAGTACTATCGTCTACGTCTATCTCATCGGGTGGAGCATCAAACACTTGTTTATTTTTCGTAAATAATGTTTTAAACCGACGATACGGATGCTCCCTCGGTAGAAACCTTCTATGGCAATCAAACCAACATGGCTTTCTTCCGTTCCTCAATTGGAAAGCATCTGCGTTGTCTTGGCAACACGGGCACAATAAACTTCCATAAGTTGTCCATCCATATAACATACCATATGCTGGGAAATCGCTAATGGTCCACATAAGAACCGCACGCATCCTAAAATTCTGCTGGAGCGAAACATCAAACACTTCGACACCGTGACTCCATAGCATTTGTAACTCATAGATCAATGGCTGGAGGAATACATCAAGTGATCTCTTCGGATCCAGAGGGCCGGGAACAAGAACGGAGAAAAATAAAAACTCTCAACGCATGCAAATAAAAGGGGGCAAATTGTACGGTGTTACAATTACGGGCCACAACGAATACTACTTTCCATGCTTCCCAAATGGGTTGAAACCATCTATACATAACCCGAGGTACACATTTCTTCTTTCAAACGCAAAATCCGGATATAGCGATTGAAAATGTTTCCACGCTTTTGCATCTGAAAGATGTGTAATCTCTCCATCTTGACGATGCTCTGCATGTCATCTCATTTGTTCTGCCGTGCGCTGAGATTGATATAACCTCTTCAACCTCGAAGTCAATGGTAAGTACCACATACGTTTAAATGGAATTGGAACTCTCCCACTACTATCATGAAACCGTGGTTTACGACAAAATCAACAACTTCTCTGGTCTTCATCTTCTCTCCAATATATCATACAATTCTCGATGCACACATCTATCACTTGATACGGCAAACCAAGACCAGCTATAAGTTTCTGTACCTCATAGTATGATGCCGGTGCAAGATTATCTTCAGGCAAAAGATCTTTCACAAAATCTGCTATCGCATCAACATATTCCTCAGCCAAATTGAAGTCCGTCTTAATGGACATCATTCTACTAGCAGACTATAAAGGCGAATGACCTTCTCTACACCCATGATATAATTGCTGCTTTGCTGCGTCTAACATATCAAAAAATCTTCTAGCTTCTACGTTTGGTTCTTCAACCCGATCCTCATCTATTACGGTCGATGGCAAATTCTCTCTAAATGCATCATTCACCATCTTGACGGTACCTACACCAAAATCTACTTCCGTTCTATGTTCTCCTAAGCTATCCGCAACATAGGGTTCACTACTACTACCATAATCATAATTTTTTTCTCTATGTAAATACCAAATCTTGTGACCCGGCATAAACCCATTGCGATACAAGTGATGCCAAACCATCTATATCTTAACATTATGAGAATTGCAACAAAGTGAACAAGGACATTTCATCTTACCATTTTTTTGCACTCGCGGTTGATTTCCGGCAACCGTCATGAACTCACATATACCTCGTGCATAACCATCGTTTAATAACTTCGACTCCGGATCAAACATTTCTTCGTCCATCCACGATCTAAAATATCTAGAAGTTGATATCTCTCTCTTGACGTGTTTTTTTAGAATTGAAGTGTGAAAATGTAAAAATTGTGATTGAATGGAGGAGTGTGGAAACATATATAAAAGAACGCTGGCCGTCAGAAATCCGTCAGAAATCCGTCAGAAATCCATCGGTTTTTAAACGGTTATAACAATGGCTACATAAACGTTCAAATATTAAACGGTGGACTGATGGATTTCCAGCGGTTTTAAACGGCTACTGCAATGGTTATATTAACGTTCATATATTCCGACGGATTTAAATCCATCGGAAATTCACCGACGGCGGACCGACGGATTTCCGACGTATAACCGACGGATGGCCGACAGATTTATCAATTTTCATGTTCGTCAGAACTTCGTCGGTACGCCGTCGGATTTTCCGACGGAATATATTTCCGTCGGAAAGTCCGTCGGTTTTGCGGTAGATTTCTTGTAGTGTATATATCCTCTTTGAATCATAGATCATTTGATGCTTAGGGTTATAAAAAATTGCTAGTAAAAATCAGAGTTTTGTTTTTCTTTGTAGGGAGTAACAACAATGGAAAAGATGAAATTTTTCAATTTGCCCGTATATTTTCCTAAATTTAGTGAATTGAAAAGAGTGATTGAGCAAAATGGAAGCTTTTCAATTGAGATGATGGAGACTAAAGACCATCCATCGGATGCTATGCAATTATCTACATTGATCAAGAATAAGTCAGACGGAATATGATTTTATATCATTCACTATTTCACTTATTTACACCAAGCAAAGTTGCATATTTAAATAAGGTTGGAACATTTTTTTTTTTGATAAACCGCAGAAATTATATACCTTTGGTTCATAATTCGTTTCGGTCCTCTAAGCCAACATGTTTTTTGTTTGATAAAAAACATGGTCAGAACATGTTAGCATTTAATAGTAAAATAACTAACATGCACTGGATGCAGAAAAAAAGACTTTTTGTAAACTAACCTATTTATGTTTTTTATTTATTTAAAAAATATCTTCTTCATTTATTTATTTTAAGTTAATATTTTTATGTATATGATATGACAATTTTACCCTTATTTAATTTACAAGTCATTTATTTTTAATAAATAAAATTAATTTTCTAAATAATAATAATAATTATTTTTATTTTAAAAAAGTTTTGAGATAAAAATGTTTTATTGATTTTATATAATAAAATTTACTTACATAACTATTTGAACAATAGAAAAATTAAAACATAAATTTTTACATGATTACTCTAACTAAGACTTTGCCTTCAACATTTATGTACAATTAAGCATAAAGGAAAAACAAAACATTAGCAACGTGAATCAAATATAGATTTTTTAACAACAGATAATAAAGGCTTTGTTTGAATTCTATTTGATAAAAAAATCATTATTTCTCACCTTAAAAGAGACATGTTTAGAAGCTAATTGAGTTTAGAAAAAATTAGTCAAGAGAATTGTTTCGTTTTTCTTCGAAGATGAAGATGTTGTGATTTTTTCATAAATTTCTTTATTTTAACCAATAAATAAGAGATTTTAAAGAGATTTTCTTTATATTTTCCCAAATAAAATCTTTATTTTTTGTAAATTATAAAGATATACTCGATATCATTTTTAAATTATTTTTTTTCTAAAAATTATATTCACTTTTAAAGGGTATTTTAGTAAAAAAAATAGCAATATTGTTTTTTTAAAATAGACTAAATAAAGAGAAGATATTTTTCAAATAAAAAACTAAAAGAAGGTATTTTTTCCAAATCTTTATTCAAAAAAATATGTAGTTTAGATGTTGCGTATAATTCTACAAAGATAGGATGAAAAACAAAATTCTAAAAAGATAGCTTAGAGATTAAGGTGACAAAGTTGACCAAATAAATAGAGTTGCCAAACATGTCTACAAAACGTCCTGACAGATAAAAAAAAGATATGTATCATTAAATATTTTCAATAACAATACTTTAGATAATAAGGATAATAGCAGGAAATCAAAAGAGTCCAAATTAAGATAAATTATTGAGAATAAATTTTAGAACCATTTTAAAATTTGAAACACAATTGAGAACAACAAAGCAAATATATAAAGAGAATTGCAAAATGAAATCAATAAATAATAGTGGGGGTTCATAAATGAGTCTTTTCAAACAATATAAAATCAGAGATTCATCCTAAAATTTGCAAAGATCTATACAAATAAAATACAAGTATTCTAGAAACATGTTTGGCTAACATATAACCATAACAATGTCTCCTAATTGTATCATCTCCACCACTCCTCCAATTTAAAAGAAACTGATGGCCAACCTCTCCAATTGTATAACTTTAACCATAATAAGTCCAAATTGTATAATTTGAAAACAGAAGTTATCAGTAAAATTCATCGTTTGTTGCAGGGTTTCACAGCTTTTGCCAACACCTTCCACGCATTGCAGCCCCTTAAGATTCTTGCTTTCAGGTTAGAACGCAATTCTGTTTCTCAACATGCATCCATTAAAAATGGAATCTCTCAGAAGCTAAGAGGGCAGTTGAATACCTATGTTAACATTCTTTTATTAGCTATGCAGAGATAACGAAAGAGAGTCCTTTTGACCATAAGAAAAACTCTCAGCTCTTCGAATGGAGTTAATGAATTAGAGTTCTTCAGTCCTAATAATTAACTCCCACTAAGAATGACACTGATTTGGGTCTATTTCTAATGTGCATGTCATGTTAACCACTTAATCTTCCCTGTGTTTTTTCAGGGTATAACAGGAAGGTGGTGAAGAGGCACCAAAGGGATCTCTTGGCAGCTATTTTGTGATTTTCAGGGTATATATTATTAAATTCATGGTTTTTTTTTGTGTGCGTAGGATTATAGTTGAGTTGCAATCTTAGTTAGCTAACTGAAAACTTAGCTTGGCTAGGCTCTATGATTCTTATATATAAGATTCTTGTAATTCTTTTTTTTTTTTTTCAATTCCATCGTTCTTATATATAAGATTCTGCCCTTTCAGTTCATTAATATTACTTTGGAGAAGTCTTTTGATAGAAGGCCAATGTTATCACCCAATAATGGCAAATCATTTAGCCTAGCTATTGTCCTATATAACATTTACACATTGATCGAATGGCTGACATGCTTTTCCAATTTGATGAACAGATCGAGAATGGATCCAATGGCTTCACTTTTAAAATCAATGATTTTGGAAATTGAATCGTCCAAAGGTTAGATCGTCAAACTCTGTCTTATTCTTCTTCCTCTTAACTATGAGCTTTGTTTTTAAAATAGGCATCTGAGCTTTGTGTTGATCTCATTCTCATCTTTAATCCAACTACACTACTTCAAAACTTTAAAATAAATTACAAGGCGGATTTAGATGAGAAAAATATTATAGAGTAGACTAATAGTTATAAAAATTAAAAACTGATGCATTGACCTCTTGATTTTTCCCGCGATATCGTATGGTGCATTGGCGTTTAAATAATAAGTCATTGTGATTTAATCAAAAAAAAAAAATCATTGTTAGTCGACTGATAGTGTCGTTTTCTTGATATTTCGATTAGGTGCTTCACATGGACATGAATGACTACTATGGTGAAGAATCAGCATCGACTGACTTAACTTTGTTGCTCTATTTGAACAATAATAAAGTATATGCATTGACTGAATAAGACAATGGTGATGTGTCCAAAGTATCTTTCACTTCTAAAGGCACATTTAGCACTATTGCCCCTTCTGTGCATATTGTCTTTGCAACTTATAAGTTTTCTTCTGTTTCGTGAATCGTTAGTTGGATGCAGTTTTATCATATATATATAAGTTACCTCTAAATATATTAGTTATGGTTAACCGTAAAAATATATTATTAATAATTAACCATAACTTTAATAACCATAACCATGGTAATACCTATAAGGAAATACTAAAGTACGCATAAACTAATTAATGTTTACATTGGCTAATGCAGTTACTTTACTCTGATCAAGAAGATGTGGATTGAGCTTAGCTTTGTAAGAAGTATTGCTGTGAAGAATCTATATATATAAAGTAAAATGTTGTTCTCTTCTCATGGGGCCAGTATATCAGCATTCTCATACTTTAAAAATGTGACACATCAGTATTATTCATTAACTATTTCCTCTAATTTTTCTCTTTAAATGATTTCCATTTAAACTTTAACATTGTGCCACATAAACAATTATTTTTATTAGTTTTAACTTTACCCTTTAATTTTCATAATAAATACAATAACAATTTTGAAAATAATATGAAAAGACATCTCCTATTTTAATAGTTTTACCCTTATTGGATTTACTTATATAGTTTTTAAGAAATTACCTTCAAATAAATAGATCAAAGTATTAATAATTATTATTCTCTCTAATTTAATATTTTTAGTCTTATTAGATTTATTTTTTAATTTATAAAAATATATGATTAAATAGTTTTAGTCTTTTTAGATTTATTTTTATAATTTAAAAAGAATTTGAAAATTCATCTCCTTAGAAAATAATCTTAAAAACTCTAATCAAATAATTTTTAGCCTTATTGGATTTATTTATATATATATTTTTAAATTACCTTCAAATAAATAAATCAAAGTATTGATAATAATAATTATCTCTAATTTAATAGTTTTAGTCTTACTAGATTTATTTTTACAGTTTAGAAAAATATTTACCTTCAAATAAATAAATAAAATTATTAAGAATTATTATTCTAATTTCTAATATTTTTGTCATATTAGAATTGAACTTATGATTAAAAATCCATGTTTAAAAATTATAGATTTATGTATATAAAATTTAAAATACATTGCTTAGATTTATATTGTCAGCTTTATAATTACGAAAAAATTATTAAATTTAAATAGCTTAGATGGAAAAAACAAAAAAAAATGCAATTTGATGGTCAAAATTGGTATTCAAGCGAACAAAAATTCATTCAACATTGGAATATTCACATGAGCTTCTAGAAGCTTGGATGACAACTCTGAACTTTTAAAAGACATATAAGAATGCATGTTATACGAGATAAGTTCCGGTATCCCAAAACGTTGACATATTCAAAACCAATCTTTAAGAAAAAAATATGAATAAATATTTATAATTTTTTTTACAATGTTTAGATCAATGAGAATACATCGAAAATGGCCAGAAAATGTCTATATATATATATTATACATGGGTTCGCTTAAAATTGCTACTAAGCAGTTGGAAAATAATTTTAGACCATTATTTATGTATGTTTTTTAATCTCTAAACTAAGAATCCATCTTCTAAATATATTAAAAATTAAAATTATAGATACATTTTGGTAATGAATTTTGGACATATATTATATCTCTTTCTTTTAATTGATATTATGTTATTTTGAAAATTAGAAAATTACCTTTTATGATCTATGACATTTACATACACATAAATAAACAATAACATTGCAAAAATGAACACCAAACATTTTAAAGTTTAATAGACAAAATTAACAATACATCCATGCGTAGCGTGGACTATGCCGTAGTAGACATAATATTAGAGTTTCCTAGGCCACAAAAGAAACTCAGGGATTTGTTTTGTTGAAGTAGTGAATCAACTTCAGGGGTATCCGACCCACAACTTCTGTTTCCTTTCGGTTTCTTTGGTTTTTCCACGTTTCCGTCTAGAAACTTCATTCTCTCTTCAAACCTTCCTTTTACCAAAAACAACCTCATAAAGACTTTCACATAACGCTGATGAGATTGTTTTTGATAATAATTTGAAAATAAGTTGAAACAAAGATGATAGGAGAATCATAATTCATACTATTAAAATCTCAATATTAGATAAGAAAATGATTATAGAGAATTAATTTATTATTTATTATTTATGTAGAAAGAAGAAAAATAAAGAAACTAAATATGAGAGTGATTAGACACATGTATAACTACTTGTTGTTTGGATACATTGATAATTATTTGTATTTCAATTTAATAGTATAGAGATAAAATTTCTTAGCCAAGGTGAGATATTGAACAAACACATTATTTTCTTTATCGATTGAGTAATTTATGTCTATTTATTAAAATTTGAATCACAACATATGTAAAAAAATCAAAAATTTTATTAATTATATATATATATATATATTATATAATAATTTAAAATAATTTAAAAATGAGATGAAATAAAGATGTTAGGAGATTCATATTTTTCAAGTATATTGGTTTAAATTAGATAGAGAGATTTTAGGAAATTTGAAATTATTATTTAATATTTATTTTTTATTAGATATAAAGATTGTTTGGATGTAGGGATAAGTGAAGAGTGTTTGGAAACAATAATAACTTAAATGTACTTCACTTCATACTATATAAAAGTTGAAGCTATAATGCTCTTAGGCCGTCCACATCAGATTTCAAATATCCAATATTGTTAGTCCACGTCAACATTTAACATAATGTTATGACGATAATTTGCCAAAAAAAAAAAAAATTGGTTTCTACCAAAAACTAAAAGAGGAAAAAACTATTTCTTCCAAAAAGTTTAAAAAATTCATCACCAAAATAAGCAACAAAATAATAGAAATTACTCAAAATCACGAGTTTCATATATAAGTATAAGGGGATTATGAATTAACTGCTTATTGATAAATTAAAAAAAAATATTTTCATAACTTCATATTTTCCTAATAATTAATTAGGACATTGGTTAATATTTGTATTAAAACAATGGTCTTTAAAATTAAAAAATTGGTCATATAATATTTATAAATCCCAATTTATATAGTAAAATTTTTTTCTAAAAGTTTTTATTTAATTATTGTAAGTGTAATTATTTCTCATGACTCTTTCGTTTTCTCAATGAGATTTAACATAAAATTGATATTTGCCAAAAAAAAAAGTTAATAGGAAAATCATCACCCAAATAAACAATAGAATAATATAAATAACTCCAAATAATGATTTTAGTATATAAAAAAATTATGAAATAATTTCTTATTAATGAATAATAATAAAACAAAAATATTTTCTTTCTTAATTATATTGCTTATAGATAATACTTCTAATTTTATTCAATACCCTAAATCGTTTATAATACTAAAAATCTTGAACCTAAAACCGTTTACTTTCATAATTATGTATCTCATTTCTTATGTTTGATATCTTTTTTGTTTCTTTATTTGCTTAGTTTTGGTGTGATTAGTGTGTTTCATAAATTATTTGAAACAAATAATTTATCAGCATGTATCTAATTGTGTGTTATAAAAAATATACGAATTTTTCAAAATATATGTCATAAAGACGACTTTTACCGAAATTACTGAGACTTTAAAAATTGAATTTACATATCCTAATTTTTCAATCTTGTCCTGTTACCCAAAATTTACATCTTGTATCTAATTGAGAACAGTTTGGATAATATATTTTATTTGTCAAGTTACCCGTTCCTGTCCCTTACGTGCTATTTTTATCTCCGTATTTGACTTTATATGCTTATAGTATCAAATTACAATGGTCATCATTTTAAAACAAATGTAATAATCACTGAGTTGATATAGAAAATCTGAAACTAAATATCCTAAAACGAAAAAAATGGTTATATATTAACAAAATGTTGATTAATATATAAAAATACTATAATGGTCAAGAATATAAATTAAAAACAAAATTCAGCATTTAGAAAAAAATTCAGAAAGAGGAAAGTGTGATTGGAAAATGCTCTTTGGACCTCTTTTAAAAAGAGTCTTTTTTATCCTCAAATCTATATAAAAAGGTTGAGACCAGTTTGTCTCCCCAAACGTACAAAGGGTAAAACTCGAGAGGGCCTAGAAAAAATAAAATAAGCTAAGACTAAAAGGCCCAGCAGCCCACTCGATTTCCAATGAAGATCAAATGCAGAGGAGATCTGAATAAGGTAAGGACATCTCTTTTCTCCATCAGAAGCCACGATGGGGCACCACGCGCAATGTATGATTGAATTCGTTGGTCCTCCGTGACACTGCGTTTTGTTAAAAGTTATTGAAATTGCGATATCAATTCACCTTTATCTCGGTATCTGCTTGGATTCGTCAATGAGAGTTCAAATATAACATATGCTTGTCCCATATTTCCCAATTTCTCCACCGCCCACAAAATGCTTAGGAAATCTTCATCCAACTGTGACCTGACATTCGACCTTCTACCATCGGATTTGGATCAATTTTATCAGCTTATCAATGTTAATTGAATCCAAATACAGCAACAGAAGATTGAATCTTGCGTTTCGATTAAGTTGTTCTGTTGATTTCAGCATTTATTTACCGGTAAGAGATTTCGTTTTCTTCTTCTTTTTATCAAATCTGACAATTATCATTTTCTGTTTATGTTTGGTCTATAATTTCTTGATTTGATAACGGAAATGGATTCGTTGATGTTTATTTAATTAGAGAAATCGATTTCAGTTATAGCTTTGCTCTTTGGATTTAGTTTTACTTGTTTTCTGTAAAATTTATGTTTAGAGTAGAATGATTATTATGTTAATGTTGTTTGATTTGGTTGTATTTATTGGCAGGCACATCAATAATTTTAAGATATAGTATTATTTATGATATTGGTAATTGGTTTAAAACATTTTTTAAAATTTTTTATGTTTGAATAATTTTGCAGATTTTTTGGAGATTTTCTTTCCGTTTATAAAGAATATCAGTCGAGGTAAATCCGTTACACATACGATTGTATTTACTGTTGTTAGAATATATTTTAAGATTAAAAGGATTATAATGAATAATATTTAAACCAGCTCGTATAAAATTTTATGATTCTGATTTTGTTTTTGTTTGAATTATTTTGCAGTTGAAGTATTTGTTATTGGGCCTTAGAGTCACACCCGACTTAGATCCACGCCCGATTTAGATCCGCGTCTTTTATTTGTCTTTTTGTTTTCCCAAATTGCCCATTTCAGTTTTTGTATTTATTTTTGTTGAATTGTCCTCTAAGATCTTTTTTCCTGGTTTATGTTCCACAAAATAATTAAAGGTTTGCTTACGAATCCTTTGAATTTTGTTAAACATGTGAACATCTACGATTAAACATGTAAAAGCACAATTATGATCATTATGGTTGTTCAAATTTAGTTAATGTTTTTTCCAAAAAAAAAAGAAGATATTCGAATTAAAAAGAAAAATTAAGAATATTGTTAGATTAGATATATGAAAATCTTCGATTGCATATATCAAGTAAAAGAGATTTAGGATTTTTCCCCAAACATCCGCATCTAAATTCAAGACGCTAAATGAAAATTAGAATAATTTAATCAAATTCTAGCTATGTTTTGAAATCATATACAGAACACTTGCTTTACTCTGAATAACTTTTCTGAATATATTGAATCATCTTCTTTATCATATTTTTAATTTTTTCACATTAATCATTATTCACCACTATTAAAAATTCACTTCCTTGCAAAAATCTAGTTTTATAGAAAAACAAGATAACAAAATGAATACACTAGTAGATGATTTCAATCAAAGGAGAAATAAACCAATAGGTTGTCCAAATAGAACCACGAAAACAACATTCAAAAACATATTAAGGGTAAAGGTTATAATATTATGATCTAGTTCTTCTTCATCATCACCTCAGTCTCGTGCAATCTTTGAACATATATATTTTCTGTTTCTTCATGCGACTTTATATTGATTCAATTGTATTATGTTAAATATTTGAATGTTAAGACATGTTTAGTCGTAATTTCTAATCCAATATGCATCTCATTATTAAACGAAATAAAAAAAAATAAAAAAAGAAAGAGGAACTCTAAAAAAATTACTGGAAACTCTATAAAGATATATATCTTTATAACTGGTTCAGTTTTATTATTATTTAAAATTTGATTGGATAGTTAAATTTAATATAATATTTATGAGACACTCTAAATCAATGGATATGCTCTTATATCTAAATATTTTAAATTTGATTGAAAATAAAGAAAAAGCCCAAATTGAAAAAGCTCAATTCAAGAATAAAAGTTTATTTATATAGATATTAATAATATTTCATTACTACAACAACAAAAAAAAATTTTCTAAAGAAGAATTATTCCCTTTCAAAAATTTAGTCTTATATCTTCAAAAATTCAAAAATAATAAAAGAAGGTAAACAAAAACGAGTAAACTAGTTGCTGACTTCAATCAAAGGGAAAACTTAACCAATTGGTGATCCAAATTGAACCAAGAAAATAAAAATATAATAAAAACAAAAGGTTATTAAAAATTATAATAATAAAAAATTAGCCAACAAACGTGGATTCGAGGCTATAAAAATGTCATCTTCGAAGGAGATAATAAAATAGTCAAAGCACTTGTTGACCTGAAGCATCTACATTTCACACATTATAACTGAATCCGAGAAATCAGTACATACAAAAGAAGTTTATCTCTTAAGAATTCCTCTGAATTTTACGTGAAAAAATTAAAGCAGCTGATCATTTGGCGAAAGAACCAATCCTAAACAACCAAAAATTTGTTTTTTTATTACTATGTTCTCTATTGTATTGTACAAATCCTCCATAAGAATTACACTATTAATACGTAATAAAATTCAGTTGTTAATAAAATAATAATAATAATAATAATAATAATAATAATAATCGGGTTCTGGTCTAATTCTTTTTCATCATCTCTAGTATCGGATTTCGAAGTATCTTCAACCAGACCACCTTTCAAACCAAAATTGTTTTTGTTATGCAATCTACCGAATATGAATTTTGGAGGTAACATAACGGCAATAATCAATTTTGGAGGTGACATAACTATTAAAATTACTAGACTACATGTTATAATCTATTTTAAAAATATATATATTCTTTAACCCTTCTTTTTTTGCTTAAACATATATTATTTAACCCTTTTTATTAAAGATATAACTTTTGTATATATATTTAGTAGATTCAAAAAAATAAAAATTTGTAGATTTAAATGTTCGTATAACATGATATGCTTAATACTCCATGGTTATCGTTACTTTTTTTCTGCTGTTGAACTTTTTTTTCTGGCCATTTGAACCTAAAGTATATCATTAAATCATCAAATAATTAATTAACAAAGTGTTAAATATTATAGAATGAAATATATTATTGAGTTGTTGTTTTGATACAAGACCATAAGACATATATATATAGTGATTAACATTAACATATTGCTAACACCAAATAATGTAAATCTTCCTAATCCTTATCTAACACATAAAGGAAATATACTTGCACAACAAGTAAATATAGAGATCTAGAAAATATTCGTCTTCGGGCTTCACGGGTTTCACTTGTTAACCGGTCTTTGATGGCCTACAATACTTGATTCGCAAGATACACATCTTGCTCTCCAAGTCATCTCTAATACTCTCCCGCACGACAAATGTGGTACGCGAAACGCAAACTCTGCAATCACTAAGAGGAACACGTATGTCGTGGACATCTTGTCGAAAACAGACAAAACAGGTCAACAGACTCCTCCGGATATGGCTAGATGATAACCAAAAAAATATGGGGCGGGATCGGAGACCACTCTCCAAATCATCTGTAATACAAAGACAAGAGGACACCGACTCATCATCCCCGTAAAGAAACAACGAATGCAAACAAAGATAGCACACAAATGTGGACATCTATTTGTCAAAGTCCGTACGTTGCATATGAACATCTTCATTTAACTCTTGTACACATATTAAACACCCCGGTCGAAACTATTTCAAATTTTAAGTAATATTAACTTGGGTCTTTACTGGCCGGAAAAAAACTGAGTATATCTTTTGACTAAGAAAAAACACGAATCTTTCTATTTCTACGTACTGTTTGAAGTCACAATTAAATAATATATATATATTCTTGATAAAAGAAATCATAATAATAATCCCGCGACTATAATCATTTACAATTTAGATAGGTTCTTCTTATTTTTTTGTGAAACATTATTCAGTGATATGTATAGATATTTATATATTTGATTTATATTTTTTTCAGTGCTATAGATATACAAAAACAGAGAAATATATAATCTAAAATTAATAGAACCAAATTTTAAGTATATAATAAATTTTAAATTTGCAAATACCATAAAATTTTAAAATATAAAGATCTAAATTTTATTAATTTTACGTAATATAAATTATAAGACGGATAATTTTTTTTGTCAACATACACGACATATAATTTAGTATGCATGGTTATACTTTATCCGTATGAGATTATGTATGTGTACTTTGTATATTTGTTTTAGATTTGGAACCATTTTAGTTCATTTTTATTTGTTGAGAAGAAAATAGAAGTTCTTTTTTTTAAAAGTCTTTTTAGTTTAGAAATAGTTCTTTAATACACTAGGTTGAGGAAGAGTTCTTAACTATTTAAAACTGATTCTTAGTAGTAATTTTCTTTTTAAGAAGTTTAGAAGAGATCTAGGTTCTACAATATCATTTACCATTTCCTTAATGTTTAAAAGTCCTTCTTAAACCTAAGATTTGTATTTAAAAATGTAACTTTTTGGATTTTGGTAATACTTAACTTTTTTGTTAATGGATATTTTAACGGGTTTTGGTGATGATTAAAAAAAAAACATTTAATCTTGTTTTCTTAAGAATTGTTCATATTTATTTATTATAGAAAATAGTAAATGATGACGGTAGCTCAGAAAGAAGATAAAATGTGGCATTATCCTAACATGTTATAGAACATGGGTGTGATCAGAACCTAACACCAATCTTCATGAAGGTTCGTGTTTGGTTTCGTATACAGAGAATTCTAAGTGTAAAGATACATTTCCCTCATGCTATAACGTAAAACTAAAATGGCCTCCCCCTTTTTAATCACACCCCATTAATTTGATTAGATAGTAATCTAACATAAATAATGTTATCTTTTAACAGGGGTGCAATATATGAGAGATAGAAACATCATCTTTTAAAAAATAGTTTTCTCAACTACCGTAGGATTGGTGAACCTAATTAATCGAGTCATTAAGAGAAGACAACACATAAATTATCAGAAAGAAACAAAAGTTCATATAAAAGAACAATTATTCTTTTTCGAATCATGTCGGAGATAGCTTTAAACGTTAGGACATAAGCTGTCCTTAACTCAATAAAATAATTAAAACATACGAGCAGTCTTATTCCCTACCACATGCAAATATATACATAAGAGCCTTGTTCCTAGCAAATGCACAACTAGAGCTCTTAGACACAAACGTCTCTCTATCTTTCTCTAATCAAGATTAGGGTTCTTGAGTTCTTGATGGATAAGGAAGAATGCAGCAGTAGTGAATCCGGTTGGACGACTTATATTTCCTCGCCGATCAAAGTAGACGAAGATGAGGTCATGGAAGAGGACTATCATGAAGGTTATAACATCTATAATTACTTTCGTAAAGGCGAAAACGAAGAAGAGAGGAGCAAAGATAGCGATGATTCAATGGCCTCGGATGCTTCGTCTGGACCAAATTATCAGCGGTATAACCAAAAGAACAGCAAAGGTAGAGGAAGAGATGCGTCTGATTTGAAGAACGGGAAGAGTGAAGGTAATTCTAAAAGTAATGATAATGATAAGAAAACTAGTAATTCACACAAGAAAAAAGAGAAGAAAAAGAGAGAAAATAAGAATACCTATAGAATGAAGTGATTAATGTTTGTATATTTACGTTTTAATATGTAATTAGTGTTTGTATATTGCGATTTTTCGATTGTGATTTCCTAATCTGTTTGGGGGTTTTTTTTATGTCTCAAGGATAGGAATTCTTTTCATTATTGTTATCTATTTTTTATTTTTGGATGTGTTTTGATTGATATTTATAATGTTGTCCTTGATTTTGATTACTGTTTTTTTATTTGTGAATCGATATTTCTCAAACTAATAACCTATACGGTTTGTTGATCACATCATTGTGATCTTATAATTGTCAAAATTTTCTCTTTGATTCCTAAAACAGATTGTTTATCCCATAGTTTTAGTTTTGAGAGAGACTCCAAAAAAGCTAGTAATGCTTATGATTATGATGACGTGTAATTGATACGTTGTCATGAATTATATGACATATGAAAAGAGAAGAGAATGCATGTGTAGTGATTGGTGTTCGCAGAGACAGGTTTCAATTATTGTCATATTGGGGCTTTGTGTTTTGCCCAAAACTTCTCTGAAAACGTTCTGATGTGAATAGTTGTGGGTGTAAAGAGAAAATGGATCCACCGCATACACATGCCACCAACATGGGAACTCTTCCACACAAACTCAATATTAAATAGCTATTGTATTAAATATTTCACAAATTGAAGCCAAAAAATAATGTGCTTAAATTTGTCTAGATGCCAGAAATTATATGCTTCCAACCATTATTTGGTTATATATTAGTATATTCTTTGTGTGAAAATTTTAATACTTTTAGCCGCATATATACGTACTTATATTTTCTTCTGTTCAATTTTGATACGCCATACATTTCCCCAATTAAATTTTTTATATCTTCGTGTTCACTGCGTATATTTTTTTCTCAAGTACATATTAGTTTGTTGTGATGGATGTAAACTATATATATCTATAAGTATAATAATAAGGAAGACCAAAAGAGAACGATATTATTAGTACTGGAGGTAGATTAATGTTCAGAATAAAATGGAAGTGAAGAGAGAAAAAAGAATATAAATCTAACCTTAATTCAACTCTAAATTGCTCGACTTGCAAATCCAGGCCCAGATAGAAAACATGGCTGAAACTGCAGTCCATATAGGAATGATCCTACATGACGAGGCTACCTTGTTACCGCAAACAATTTATGATCATTTTTAAGATATATTAATTACAAATATAGCATATGGAATATATATATATATATATATACCATAACTGAGGCTTCAATCTCTAAAGATAACATTCATAAATTTAATCCCTCTATACAAAGTTATGGATAATTCAATTTCGTTTAGAATCCAAAACAAAAAACTTTATTTTGAATTTCTTGAAAGTTCTAAAAAACGAAGTCTCAATTTAATAAAAGCTTGTTCGATACAAAAAAAACTATGGTATATATATATACCATAACGGTGGGCAAAATATCCGTTAGATTCACTTTGATCCGCTATCTGCTTCGATTTGATCCAAAAAAATTGAATATCCGTAATTTTACAAAGCGAATACTAAAATTATAAAATGAGGAAATATTATAAAATACTAAAAATTTTAAATGAGTATATCCGCTCCGCTTCGATATATCTACATATATGTGTATACATATATATATATATTGCATAGTTATATGTAAATTTATAAATTTTTCTTCATCAAATTAATTATGTAAATATTAAAATTTAATAAATTAAGATTGTGGGATAAATTTTGAAATTTTCTATATTTATATTTATTTTGATAATTATTTTAAAACTTTTATGGAGCGAATTGAATATCCGTAAATAATTTAGATTTTAGCGGATATCCAATTAGGTTCGAAGCAAATATTGATCGAAAAGTTATTGATTCGGATGGATTGTAGAAACGAATCACGAATACCATCAAAATTAAAGGTATTCATTTTGTGCCCACCCCTAAATACTTTTGGATCTTTTTAGGTTTTCACATTTGTTGTAGTCAAATGAGAGTTTTGGAGTGGAAATGGATCACTGCATTGTCTCGCTAGAAGAAGAGACTGAAGACGAAAACCGATCGGTGCTGAAGACTGTAAAAACCGATCGGTACACACTTGTTTTTTTTTTTTTTGATATACTGTCGACCACCTCTTTGGTGGCACACACTTGTTATAAGCTAGACATATGTATTGTAATTGTAAACGTAGAGG
This sequence comes from Cardamine occulta, assembly GCA_028015245.1. NCBI lineage: Eukaryota > Viridiplantae > Streptophyta > Magnoliopsida > Brassicales > Brassicaceae > Cardamine > Cardamine occulta. The sequence goes on from CM051386.1 coordinate 22,677,687, forward strand.
AAGTAACAGGCTATTTCGTTGGCTCTTAACTCCCATTAGAAGAGTATCAATTATTCTCATTGCTTCAAATTCAATCAGCCAAATGATGGAGGAACAATTGGCACCTAATTGGCCCTCTCTAAATGCCTGGTGATCAGGTCGGCAGCAAACCTTAATAGACCATAACTGAAAGTAATATATGCCTCCAAATCCCCATTTTTATACTCGTTCCTCACCTGGTTAACAATATCGGGTGGTACTTGAAAGAAATCAAGTTTGAGAGAATTTCTGTATATTATTGATCACAAATGTTTGTACAATATATAGACTCAGAAAACGTGTAAAGGAAGTAGATACAATATTGAGTAATCCAAACATATGGAAAGTGCTGTTATGGTGATGATTCTCTTGATCAATTTGCAGCTGTAGATATCATAAGATTGATATCGAATCTCTATCAGTACTCAATCCAAATCTGAAACACATTTTTATTTTTTATTTTTCAGATAAACCATATAATCTTGGGAGAAAAGGTAGAATAATCCTACTTAGTATTTTAATTGTTTGTTTAATTTTGAAAAAAATTAGGTTAAATGAGTTCTTTTGATCACATAAATACCCTTGAAATCATGTGTAGGAAAAACTTAATTACAAGAGTGCCATTATGAATTAATGTCACATCAGATTTATTTTCGGAAAATACTTCATATTTAGGATATTGCCACCGCTCACTAAAAAATCTGCAAATTAAATCTTCGATTCTATGTTATGGTAGATTTGGTTGAATGACAGATTTTAATTTGTACTGCAGATTTGTATTGCAGATTTTTGTTTTTTCGCAGAGTTACATATGTTAGTGGTGGTAGAGTTTTGAATTCATGGCAGAGTTTTTTTCTCATTGCAGATGTTTAAATTCATAGTAGATTTTAAAATTAATGGCAGTAGATTTTTATTTTTATTTACCATGGAAAATTTTTTACGGTAGATTTTATTTTTTGCCACAGATTTTAAATGGCAAAGATTTTTTTTCTCGCAGATTTAATTTTTTAGTTGTAGCAGAGTCATGTTTCTTATAGTAGTGGCCGTATATTTTATTAACAAAAATTAATTGCTAGATTAACCCTTTACTTACTGCAGATTTGAATCCAATTATAGTAGATTTATGAAATTCTGAAAAATATACATTAGTTATGGTAGATTTTTCAACTCCTTTTACCGCAAGCAATTTTCTAACTAGATTAGCATTTTCAGTGGTCGTAGACTTACTATGACAGATTTGATGTAAACATGTTACCGCATATTTTTAACAGCAGACTTGTTATAATGAGGTCACAGATTTGTCTTAATTTTTCCTTAATTAATGACGAAATTAAGAGAAAATATTCCAAAATAATGCTAACTTGCATCACGATTTTTTAAGGGTTTTTAATCAGCCTCATTTCTCTTCTTCCATAATCATTCATTCAGTTTTACCTTCATTTCCAAGAATATGAATTTTCATCTTATTCTTTTCCTATTTACTTAGATATAGATTATATCTAAGCATATTTCTCTATTTCATATAAATTTTAGGGGTTTTTTTCTTGGATTAGGGGTTTTTTAACTTTTTTCAGAGATGTTTTTATTTTGACATTTAATTTTAATTGTAATTGTAATAATTTAAATTTAAAATATATTTTTCAAAATTCAAAAATTATAATTTTATTAAGTTTTGATAAAATGTAATTTTATCTTTAGACAAAATATTAAATTTATACTAGTAAGGTCATTTTTATGAGGTTAGTCTAACAATTAACATTAAGAGTAGAGTTATTCGGGTGTATTTTCTCTATAATGTTTGAAAAATATATTCAACGTCAAAAAAAACAAATATTCAACGAAATGTGAACCTAATCTTGACCATGTTTTCTCTAAAAATATAGTTAAAGTTTGAAAACACCCATGCACTACGATATAAAAATGTTTTTAGCCATGGATTTCCCTGTTACTATAAAAATAGCTATGATTTGACCATTACCTAGCCACCATCAAAATTTTCAAGAATTAATGAAAACGTAAAACTAATAGAAAAATAGCTATGACTTGACCATCACCGAGCCATCAAATTTGCAAGAAATAATGGCAACGTAATTAATGGTTTAACCATAGCTAAATGGCCATGGACTCAGATAGAGCTCATTTAGCCATTGACAAAGTCCACACGCTCACATAATATCTTCGTAATGGCCACTAGATATTTTTAAAATGGCCATGGCTATAGTCAAAAATTCTTAAAATTGCCTTAATACTCGAGTGAATTTTTTATCCGTTAAGAACCATAAAATTAGTTTACTTAAATCAAAATTGAGTATTTTTTTATATATAAAAAAAGAAAGTCGTTTCGCACCATGCGCAAACAAGTTTACTTTGTAACAAACCATAGAAAGTTGTATTTTACATCGAGAATAAATAAGTTTGATATGTAACAACCTTTGATATATGGTTGAACACAATTACATTTGTTATAAGCTATGTATACAAAAAAAAAAGGGAGCAACCAATCACCGTGCGACAGCAAATGGAAGTAAAAGAAAGAAAGCAAACATACTTGTCTCAACTACAGAGGCTACTTTAGTACACACGCTCACAAACCTATATATAGAGACTGAGATTGTGACGAATATTTATATAATAATCATAACATATGAGAAAAAAAAAGGAAGAATCGATGATTGTGAGAGATGAGACCAAACTGTTGTTATTTTGACTTACAAAAAGACAAAAAAACTTGGTCATGTGTTCATGTCTTGACTGATAAAGTGGCGTGTGTTGTTCATTTGCATGCTTTTCCAACTTTTGAGGTGGTTTGGGAAAGCTGTCTCTTTTTCTTTTCTTAGGCTGTTTCAATCACAAGTGTCTCTTTCAGTCTTCCACTTAACGTTATGTTCTGTGATTTTCATTGGTTGCTCTTTGTTTTCTTGGCTCGTAAGTTTCTCGCCACACGAATTGGAAGAAAAGCCATTTGTTTTCTTGACTGAAAAGTGTATATCCTTACGTAAGATTGTTTGTTTGTCTTCCTGTGATCTGAGATCGATGTAAAGTAGAGACTAGAGAGTAATCTTGATCTTAGAGCTAGACTAATTATCTCAGTCAACCCAAACTATTAGATCTGATCACGTGTAGCAATATATCTGCTTAGGTGGATTTAATTAAGGAGCAAGATTCGTCAAGTTACTCGATGCAGAAACAAGAAGCGGAAGTATTTAGGAATTAATAATGATTTATCAAATTAGAGCAATGCTGAGAGATGAAAATTTATTAAATTCGTTAGCTTAATATTGAAAATGAGATAAGTCTACCTATAAGGTGTAGTTGATTTTCCACGAATATTAAATATACGTGATAAGTTCACATGATGAAACGAGTAATCTAAGATATAAAAAATTATTAACCAACTAATAGTAACTCTTCAAAATTATGAAAAAAAAGACTCTTCAAAATTTAAAACATAAAACAATTTATTTTCTTCAAAAAAACATTCTGTAAAATAAATCCTGCAAAACAGTTCTTAGTCTATGCACTACCAATACGAGTTACCAAAATACTTCCCTGCAGATAAAGCTCTTGGTGGGCCTCGACAATTTCAGATTAGTTTTCGGCGTTTGCATTATCAGACATGTAAAATGTTTCATACATGTAACAATCCCTTAATTGTTTATGTTTAGGTCTACGTTGCGTTTAATGTATATTGTTTTCAACTTTTCATATAAACCTCACAAACGTAATCACTTTAAACAATTTTTATTTTTTTGGTAATCGTAACCGTAAATGTCAAATGCAAACGGTTCTTTTACGTTTGACGTTTTGTGTTTGATGTATATTTTCTTTAATAAACATACAGTCTTAGCCATTTTCAACAAGATATCTTAATTAATCATAAACACAAACGGCAAGAAATAAACCATTATAAAAATATATATGATATTTATCAAATAAAGAAGAATATCTTCTATTACAAATTTTGATACTTTGATATTATTTTAAATAAATCTAAAAACATTTGCAACAATTGTGATACAAATTAGGATTAAAACGTCGGTGTTCCTTCTTTTAAAATGACTAATTTACTAATATATATATGAGACATATATCACTGGATATACTATAATAGCCACTTAAAGATCATCTATACAATGTCGTCTCTGAAACAAGAGAAAGGGTTTTGATTCTGAAGTTGCATATCACTAATCATTTGCTTAAGCTCAGAGGTTTCCTCTTTGAGCTGAGCATTCTCTTCAATAACCTTTTCATGAGACTCTAAGACACGGTTAAGCTTATTAAGCAACTGGTGATTCTCATTCCTAAGCCACATAACCTGTGACCAAAGCTCACCCATCTGTCTCTGCTTCCTCATACGCGACCTCCTAGCTGATTCTCTGTTTGATACCTTCTTCCTTTGCTTCCTCTCATTGATTATTTCCCTTTGATTATCTTCAGCTTCATCTGAGGTTGAGTTGTTGCTGCTCAAACTCATGAACTGTGGTGTGTTTACACCAGTTTGGAAGCTGTAGAATGGATTAGGGTTTTCTCCGTTGATGCCATATGTAGGGAAATGGGAAAGGTATGAAGGTGGGCAGCCATGGAAGCTGAAAATGTTGGTTGATGGTTGCATTATTGGTGGAGACTTGGGATGCAAGGTAGTTTTTTTTTTTCCTAGGTGATGAGAGAAGAAAGATATGAGGATTTAGGAACTGTGATAAATCTTTGGTGTGTGAACAGAATAATAAGTGTTCATATAGAGACTAGTAGAGGACATAGTGGACCCCGGTTTCTTCAATTGGGTCAAACCAATATTAAAGCATCTAAAAATCATGCCTATAACGTGTATATTTATATTTTATATTAGGATTAAAAGTTAAAACAAAAAGGAAAAATATATATATATTTGTGGAAGGGAAAATATTTTAAAGAAAACATGAATTATCTTTTATCAACCAAAAAATAATTGAACTACTTTAATGAAATGAAAATCTGAAGAACTTTGGGAGGGTGTATTCGACTGAGCATTTGGAGAAATTTGAGTTTTAGTGACAAATCATGTGTTATTAAAACATGAATTTTAAAATATTTTTTAAAATCTAGTGTTATTAGATTGATGATTTTAAATTATACATTTAAATCCATTGTTATTGAAAACATGATTAGAATTTGATTTAAAAGTTTCATGTGAGATTTGAGATGATTTCTTAGTAAAATATACAAAGAACCAAATCCCATGGTTTTAGATGGGATTTCAGAAACATTAATAACAAAATTCTTAATTCAACAAAATTTCACTAAATCATATCAAAACTCATTAAAACTCAAACCTCTTCAAAAGTAATTAATGTGGATAAGTTGATTTATAAAAACCATTTTTAATAACCATAAAAATCATTGTTAGTATATATTAAGAGTTGATTTAGATCTTTCAATGTCAAATATAACATTGATGCTTGTAATCGAATCACAAATCCACCATATCAACAATCGTGTGCTAAGGTAAAAGGATACAATAAAACCTCTATAAATTAATAATGTTGGGACCATGATATTTTATTAATTTATAGTGATATTAATTTATAGAAAATTTTTGTCAAAAATTAAAAATAAATAAATTAAAATTTTTTGATCTAAATAAAATTAATGTATTAGATATTATAAATTTTAATAGTTTTGGACTTGAAAGTTTAAAATTTAAAAGAATATTAAATTATTTTGATAATAAATAAAAAAGATTATAGATGAATTCACTTATATAAATAATTAACATAAATTTTAAATTTATGATTAGTAACCTTAATTGTTGTATTTAAACAGTTTATACAACTATTGAAATAAAAATTATGCATATTTATAATTTAAAAATTTATAGAAAAGTTTGTTTTATTTTATAAAAAATTTATTTACATTATAACAATAAGATAGTTTAAAATATAACATAATATTTTTTTATATAAGAAAAGTTATTTATGAGTTCTAACATAAATTCATAAAAACAAAATTATATTGTCTTTATATATATATATATGAAAATTTACATGATTATTAATTTATGTTATTAATGGGACCATATATTTACATAGAAATTCTAAAAAAATTATTATCTTATTATCTTATCGAATTTTGTTCATTTTTACCCCGACCCGACTTGGAACCAACAAATTTTATTAATTTATAGTGTTTATTTATTTATCAAGTATTAATTTATAAAGGTTATACTGTATATTAATTCAGTTACATTATCTACTGAGAATTTATTTGATGTAACACAACTCATCAAAAATCTGTGTTGGCTCTATTTCTACAAACACAACTCATCAAAAGAAATTAATGTTTTTATTTTTTTGAACTTTTGGAAGAGCTTTGTGGTATGATTATGAACTTTTGTAAAAAATCATTATGGAACTTTATTTAAGCTAAAGCAATAATATTAATTGATATGTAAGTTTTTAAAAGTTTTGTTTGAAGAAGTTGATCAAAACTACTATATTGTTAACAAAAAAGAAAAAGAAAAAGAATAGATCAACATCAAAAATTCACAATATATTGTTAACAAAATAAAGAGTAAACGAAATTTTAATTCACAATGTACATGGTCACAGATACAGTGTTATTACTTGCTAGTGTTTTTTTTTTTTTTTTTGGTTAAAGTGTTATTACGTACTAGTTGCTTTTGCTTTCAAAATAAGATGGAAGAAGCTGCTAACAAAGTTCATATGTATTGCATTGGTGAGAATCACATACGAAAAAAAAAAAAGAAAGAAACCCCACAAAAGAAGAAAAGGAAACAAAAGTTGTAAAAAATATCAAACGAAGAAGAAATATATTAGACCAATCAATGCCAATTATTCAGTTGGAAAAAAAGAAAATTTTGACCTTACAAAAAATTAAATTAATTATTTTTTACAATATACAGAGCAATAATCTAAAATGCTCCGATCAGTTAAAATGTATGCATCTATATTCTCTTTTATTCTTTCATACTCTTCTTTTATGTGTTGGCCCCACTATATCTGTATTTCGCCTCTGTGAAGACGAAAATACCCTTTGGGTATAACTGGGTACTAGTTGTACCTAGAAATACCGTACCTACTTGGATTACTCTGGATAGTTATATCAAGTAATACCGTACCTACTCGGACTCAGTTATACCGAATTATACTCAGTTGTACCACACATATGAGATTCGAACCCTGGTCGCGCGAATCGGATGAGCGCGCGTAGCAGATACTTTACCTTTTGGGTATAACTGGGTACTAGTTGTACCCAGTAATACTGTACCTACTCGGATTACTCTGGATAGTTATATCAAGTAATACCAAGTAATACCGTACCTACTCGGACTCAGTTATACCGAGTTATACTCAGTTGTACCACACATATGAGATTCGAACCCTGGTCGCACGAATCGGATGAGCGCGCGTAGTAGATATTTTACCACTGAGCCATAGTATTTTGCTTAGTATCACTTACAATTAAAACTATATAACCTGTTTTATGAGATCATTAAGGATAAATTTGTCTTTGTCACACTCCTGATTTAAAAATAATTCAAAATTAAAATAAAATATCAACAAGAGTATATGAGCATATATTTTAACTGATGGAAGCATTTTAGATTATTGCTCCAATATACATAGGTAAGTAAATATTATTTTTTTAATACAGCCAAAGTTCATGCCATAGGGAGGAGTAAATAAATATTACGTTACAAATCTTGAAAAAAAAAAAAAAAATTCCCATTCAAAAGTCTCTTATTAATTTGGTTGAGCGCCAACAATCTCACAAAACCTATAATTTCCCTCTCTTCCTTAACCTCTCATTCTCTGCCATTTTCTTCTCCCCCAATTTAAAAAAACCTTCTTCTCTTAAAATCGCTTCTCAAATTTTCAAAACCATCCCCATCGTCGTCTCGAGAATTAGGGTTTATATAGATCGTCTAACAAACCCCTTTCTCCTTCGCGCCTCATTTTCCTGATTGAGAATCATCTTCATCCTCAAGAACACATCCAGGTTTCCAATTTCTTACTTCTCCATCTTCAATTTCATCAATTCGTGTTTTTCTTTGTATACACTAATTCAAGATTCAATCTTTCAGGAAAAATGGCGATTACAGATAAAACACAGAGCGAGATTCAAATCATTGCTTCCGATGATGATGATGATGTTAACGCTCCATTATTGTTGCAAGAATCAGAGAGAGATGGAGGAGAATTCAATGGAGCTTCGTTCACTGGTGCTGTTTTCAATTTAGCTACAACAATCATCGGAGCTGGAATCATGGCTTTGCCTGCAACGATGAAGATCCTTGGACTTATACCTGGAATCGCGATGATTGTGTTGCTGGCTTTCTTGACCGATGCTTCTGTTGAGTTCTTGCTTAGGTTTAGTAGAATCGGGAAACAAAGATCTTATGGTGGAGTAATGAATGATTCTTTTGGGAAACTTGGAAGGATTTTGTTGCAAGTCTCTGTTTTTGTTAGCAACATTGGTGTTTTGATCGTTTATATGATCATCATTGGTACTGAAAACTTATCTTTTAATAACTTTTGGTTTCTTGATTTTATTAGGCATGGAGATAATAAGATTTGATTTTTTGTAAAGGTGATGTTTTGGCAGGAAAGAATGAAAATGGAATCCATCATGATGGTATGCTTGAAGGATGGTTTGGGAAAACTTGGTGGAATAAGAGAACTTTTGTTCTTCTTTTTACTACTTTCTCTGTGTTTGCTCCATTAACAAGCTTCAAACGTATTGGTTAGTATATTTTTGGCTGAGATTGTAGTGTGAGTCTTTCAAGTTTATGTGTTTCTAATGGATTTGATGTTTTCTTGCAGATTCTTTGAGATTCACATCTGCTATATCACTTGCTTTAGCGATTGTATTTCTTGTTATTACTGCTGGGATTACAATCTTGAAGTTGTTTAGTGATGGCTTGATGATGCCAAGACTTTTACCAAATTTCACTGACTTGTCATCGTTTTGGAAGCTTTTCACTGTTGTTCCTGTGCTTGTCAATGCATACATCTGTCATTACAATGGTAAAGGCTAATTGCTTAAAGTTTTAACATTTTGAAGAATCAAACAAGAACTGATCATTGTTTTTTCAATTTGTTGTTTGTTTTCAGTTCACAATATACAGAACGAGCTTGAAGATCCTTCTCAGATAAAACCTGTTGTTAGATCAGCACTTACGATGTGTTCTTCTGTTTACATAATGACAAGCTTATTCGGATACCTTTTATTCGGTGATGATACACTCGATGATGTTCTTGCAAACTTTGACACAGATCTTGGAATCCCTTTTGGTTCTATTCTAAATGATGCAGTGAGATTCAGCTACGCAGTTCATCTTATGCTTGTGTTCCCTATTGTCTTCTATCCATTGCGAGTTAATATCGATGGACTCTTTTTCCCTACTGCTCCACCACTTACTTCTTCTAATCTGAGGTTTGGCTCTATCACTGCTGCTCTCATTGCTGTTATCTTCTTGGGTGCAAACTTCATACCAAGCATTTGGGATGCTTTTCAATTTACTGGAGCAACAGCTTCTGTCTGCATCGGTTTCATATTCCCTGCTGCTGTTATCTTAAAGTAAGATCTCATTGATTCATTAGCTAAGAGAGATTGTTTTTTTGGAACCTAATGGATTTTACTTGTCTTGTTTCAGGGATCGTCATAACCGAGCAACAAACAGGGATAAAACTATAGCCATCTTCATGATTGTTCTTTCGGTTTTCTCCAATGCAATCGCCATTTACAGTGACGCTTACGCCTTATTCAAGAAGAACAGAACCACATTTCCAATATGAGAGGCAGTGATTTTGTTTCTTCTCTCACTCATTTCTTGTGAAAACCAAATATGTCTTTAGATGACTTTGAATTGTATTGAGAATAGTTGTAGAATCTCTGTATATAGAGAGTGAGATCAGTTTTTTTCTTCTTTTTTTCTTTTATGAAAAAATGAAAGATGAAAGGCCTTTATACCACCATCTTCAGATATTAATGCTTTAAAACTACAGTTTTAATTGACTAAGTTTCTGTTTAATAAGTAGATTAATTTGTTATGAGAGTTTCATTTTCGTAAATTTTGGTAAACTAGGTGTATATAAGAACCATAAAACAAAATCCAAAGTAAAATATTGTTACAATGTCATTGTGAATGTTAACAATATAATAAACAGTAACAAATGTATATTAGAAGATAGAAGTCATCACACAACTCCAAAAACAGAGTTAATTAAAGAAAGAGCCTTCAGTTCACTTCAAACAATGAAGAAGACTAAAAGAAATGAAGAAAACGTTGACTTTGATGAGTTGACTTCCGATTAATGCTATTCAATATTAATAGTATACGCTGATTTAATCAGAGAAATTTATTCATATTAATTCCAAATTTATTAGAGAGTGATTTCTTGATATTCAAACCCTAACCCTAGATTGGTTGCGTAAGGATTACTCCAAAATTAGGGAGTGATGAGGAAAAAAGAGATTCCAGATAAAACTCGGACTATCCCGATGGATCCGGATCTTCCGAAATGGATCTGTCAAAATTGTCTCCACTCCCTTACCATCGTCGGCGCCGATTCCCCTCATTCCGGTTAGGGCTTCTCTTCCTCTCTCTCTCGGTCACAATCAATACTTTTCAGGAATTTATGTTTAGTAATTGGAACTTTGTTCCTCATAGATGCTAATTTACCTTAGGGTTCTTGTTGATTTATCTAATTCTTTCAAGCTTCTTTGAATTAGAATTGGTTCAATATTATAAAGTTTTATGAAGTGTTTGACAAGGAATGTAATTGTTAAATCCAGCAATACAAGGCTCCTCCAAGAGTGTTCTTGGTTCAACACGCATGGACAACTCTTTTGTTAGTTTACCTTGTGATGCAAGTCATTCTGTAAAGGCAATGGAAGAATCATTTGTAGTCGTGTATAAGTCTGAGTCAGCTTCTGATTCAAGCGGTTCTCACAATCCATCTCTTGAAGTGTGCCAAAACGGTCTATTACATTCAAATAACTCTGGCTTTAATGCGAGGATTCATGTTTTAACGCGTGTTTTCGATATTGCCAGAACTCAGACTGAGGTATGATGCTGTAACGTTTTGGTTCTTGGTTGAATCTGCTGGTTCTTGGACCTGATAATATGTTTTTTTGGAGTTCTTAGGTTGAATAGCCATTGTGCTTAGAATGCATGAGGGTACTGTCTGATAAACTTGAGAAAGAAGTCGAGGATGTGACAAGAGACGTGGAAGCATACGAAGCATGTATTCAGGTTTGGTCCTGTAAACTTGTTTTGGAGCACTCGGTACGATAAAGCTATGATACTGTATTTGATGTGTCTTAAAGACTTTGCTGATTTCGCAAACTCAAAGGACAAAGAGAATAATATTCCACTAGAGAAATGTTTCAAACTTCCATTCAAGCAAGTCCCCAACTCTCCTAAAAAAACCCAAAATTGTTGTCTAAAACCTTAAAAGTTTCTCATATAAAATTTGTTTTGCAGGATTGAAAATGACAAAGTGGAGACATATTCAATAAGAAAGAGCTTCAACAAGCAAGAGAGTTGGACCAAAGCATTGAAGTATACTCTTTGCAACCTCATATGGGTTCTTAACTGGTTCGTTGGAAACACTAATGTTCAGCCTCTCTCTGCTACTGTTTCCTTGTACGCCAAGCGAGGTCCTGATTCTTCTAATAAGCCGTCAGGTAAAAACTTAAGAAATTTGTGAGAGATTGAAATCAAATTCAGCGACTTGTGTGAATAGTTTAAGCATTTATGTCATAACATCGACTTGTAACGTTTGTATATAAATTTGATATCTTGGATTCTTGTAAGGAAGATATTTCGATGCATTCTCCAAAATGTTTTATTAGCTTAACCGATTATCACATGGATTTACTGATGTCAGTTTGGTTCGGTACACAAGTCGATGAGGGTTTATTCACAAGCATGGTTTTCAGATGCGTTTGAGGTGAGCGCCAGTTGCGTGATCAACACGCAGCTTATGCTTTACAATCCCTAGTTTCTTCCGGTTCGAACCCCTCATGGAATCAAGGTCTAATCTTTGTAGTGTAAGAGCCGTTGGAAGGAACTCTATACATAGAATTAATCGACATGAAGAATGCATACGCTTAAAGTTCCAGGTTCTGCACCGGTTCTGTCTACGACATTCAGATGTCGGTTAAGGTCGAACTGGCCGGTGATTCGAGACTGTTTGCTAGCAGAATAAAAGATGAAATTAGCCATCGATCAAGCTTATCACGTCGCTGATGAATGCGTCCAATACTCAAACGACTATAGAGCTTTTGCTAAAAGGCTATGGCCAGTTGTGCTCGGGAAATTCGAAATCGGGATTTTGGGTGCAACCGGTTTAAAGGGAAGAGATGAAAATAAGAAAGGTATTGATAGTTTGTTCACACTGACGGACTTGTTGGGAATATAAGAAACAATTGTCCCATAAAACGAAATTCAAAGTAAAATGGTGTAATGTCATTGTGAATGTTAAAAAATACAATCAACAGTAACAAGTGTATATTAGAAGTCATCACACAATTTTCAAAAAACAGAGTTATAAAGAAAGAGCCTTCAAACAAAGAGGCTAAAGAAGGAAGGCTAAGAGATATGAAGAAAGCGTTGACTTTTATGAGTTGACTATCTCCATCTCTCTCTGTTCTATGTTCAATTGCTGGATTCAGCCTGAGAAGGGAAGCATGGTCTCCACACAGTTTCTTTGCCAATATCCATTAATGCTATTCCTTGTCTTGTCAATTTCTCTCTAATCTGATCACTTTTCTCGAATTCTTTATTCTTCCGCGCCATTATCCTTTCTTCTATTAACTGCGAAATATCTTCTTCTCCTAATCCTGCTCTTGTTAGTGTTTTTTGTTTCATTTCTTTCAAAAGCTCAGCATAGCTCAGAGTAGTGAGCAAACCAAGCACATCAAGAACTTCCCTGGCAGCTTTCTCAATCTCAACGAGTGACACAAGCATCGACATTCGTTGCTTCTTCTGCATTTTCTGAAATTTTGAAAAAAAAAACAGACAAATTTGATATGTGTATACTTGTGAATGCAGAGAGGCACAGATGAGGAAGAAGACAGAAGTACAAACCTTGAGCTTGCTGAGCGAAGCGTTGATGAATTTCAATGCGTCTTGGTAAGCACCCGTAAGTATATGTGCGGTATTCAAATCGTCTAACATCTTTGCTTCAAACTCACTTTTCATCTTGTTAATGGTGTCTTTGGCTTCTGCAGTTGGTTCGGCTTTTCCACCTTCAGATGTTAATGCTTCTTGATATGGTGACAAACCTTCAACAAGATCTTGTAAAGTCTGGGAAACAAAGATCAGAGGTTATAATCAGAACTGAATATAAATTATGGATTTGTCTCACATATCATCGGTATGTTCCAATATAAAACACTGCAAATGAAGAGAGGCTAATCAACTTTTGTTGAATAATTTGAAAACAGATCTGAAGCACTGTACCTGATAAACATAATATAAAGCTTCTGATGAACTCTCTAGCTGCGACTCCGAGAAACTCAGAGGGGAACGGTACTGTGCACTCATCAAGAAGTGCCTCAGAGTCAATGGATGGTAGTTAGCTGTGATCTACAGAGATTGAAAAAAAAAAAAAATGAAAACCTGTCAACAATCCTGCATTTAGCTATGGGAACACACCCAAAGAAAAATTCAATAACTGTACTAGCAACCAATAAAAAAACATACTTCTCTAATCGTTTTAAAGTTCATCTTTGATTTTGCCATCTTCTCGTTGTTGATGGTGACATGCCCATTATGCAACCAGTAATTGACACCACCATCCTCATATGCAGCACATGTCTGGGCGATCTCATTTTCATGATGCGGGAATTTAAGATCTGCACCACCCCCATGAATGTCAAATTTCTCACCCAGATGATGATAACTCATTGCACTGCACTCTATGTGCCATCCTGGTCTTCCTAAACCCCAAGGGCTTTCCCAACTTGGCTCATCAGGTTTTGCAGCCTGCATAAATTTATATTTAAAACTACACTTCATCATAAAATACAAGACTCAATTTGCAGACTCAGAGATGACAATTAAAAAAGATTTTGATTCTCGAACCTTCCATAATGCAAAATCAGCAGGGTTACGCTTTCTTGAATCAACAGCAACACGCTCACCAGCTCGTGTATGTTCCAACATTTGCCCAGATAGTTTACCATAATTCGGTGATTTGTCAACGGAAAAGAACACATCACCTTCCACTACATACCCACAACCATTCTTAATGATCTGTAACAGGCAAATGGATCATACAAATTACTGATAATTCCAACTTCACGTTGTATCGAATCTTTCAAATAAGAGCATTTAACGAGACCAAATAAGAAAAAAAAGAAGAAGAAAGTGAGATCTCTTATCAAGCTAACATACCTTTTTAATCATATCTATTATGTGGTCCATATGTTTACTGACAAGAGGCTGTTCGGTGGGAAGGAGACACTGAAGAGCACCCATATCTACCAAATATTCATCGCAAAACTCCTTACTCAACTCTAACGGGTTCACTCCACGTTCATTAGCACGCTTGATAATCTACAGAAATCCAAAATTCAGATTGAAAGATAATAAAATATGACATGAACCTAAACATAAGAATCTGAAAAACAAAAAGACAATAGTAGCTTTCATCTAGTTAGATCAACATTCACTACAAACCACTAGCAAATTCTAATTCCATAGATTGCTTAAAACCGAATAAAAACAAGAAAAACTCTTGTTAAATTCAGAAATGTTCAACGCAGTTGTGAGTTGAGCTTTAAAAAAAATCATACCTTGTCATCAACATCTGTGAAATTACGGACAAATTTAACTTCATAACCCAAATGCATCAAGTATCTGCATAACCAGTACAAGTAAAGATAATTAAAAGCCAAATCCAAGAACATTCCTTGATCCAAATATCAAAAACTAGAGAGGAAGCTATGAGATCAGGTTTAAGAACTGCATGCATATCCCCAAACTTAATCTTATCGATCTAAAAGATTCAATTACAAACCCTAGTTGAAAACAATTTCATAGAGAAGAAGAAGAAGAGAGACCTGTAAAGAACATCAAAGGAAACGGCGGCGCGTGCATGTCCGATATGGCTGAAATCGTAAGCGGTAATACCACAGACATACAATCCAATTTTTCCGGGATTGATCGGAATCAACACTTCCTTCTGTTGCGTCATCGTATTGTATAGCTTCAACTCCATTTTCTCAGCCTCCATCTCCTCTCACAATCACAGCTTCACGGCGAAGGGGAAAATATCGAAAAACCCTTTTCTTATTTTTACGTTTCTCACGCGACCTGTTCATTTTTATATATTTTTTAAACAGTAACTTAAAGTCTTTGACCCGTTGGGTTCATGGGCCCGGCCCATTTTGATTCCGGATCCGAACCCGGACCCGTAGTGTTACCCGAATTCGAACCCGACTTACAATTGCCGCCTCATTGATCTCTTTTCTTTGCCGAGTTTCTGAATCCTCCCATCTGCAACCATGACTACATCGGCGATGGATCCTCCTCCACCGCGAAACCCTAACCGTGATCCCGAGCCTCCTGAACCAAACACCACATCAATTTCACAGAGCGAAGAATCCTTGTCCCCAGCGGAAGTTTCATCAATGAACCCTCCGCCTCCGAGAAACCCTAACGAACCTAATCTCGAGACAACGGAAGTAGTAGAACTAGAACCCAAGCTAATTGAACAATCCAAGGACGATTCCGTCGCTACAGACGCGGATAAGCCACCTCGTGCTCGAGCCGTGAAGCAGAATCCTGTTCCCTACACTATTCCAGAGTGGAGTGGCCCTCCGTGTCATCAATTTCAGCTTGAAGTTCTCAAAGAAGGCGCCATTGTTGACCAATTGAACGTGTAAGTAAAAACTCTTATGAAGCTATTGTCTTCTAAAATTTAGCAATTTTGATTTTGTAATGTGTAATTTCTCTTTGCAGACATGAAAAAGGAGCTTACTTGTTTGGACGTGATAGTATCTGTGATTTTTCTCTTGAGCATCCTTCGATTTCTCGGTTTCATGCAGGTGATTATTACTTTATTCTTTGAATTAGAGAGTCTCAATACTTTAAATTTGGATCAAGCTGTTTTTAATTGCTTTGTAATGATTTTGCCAGTTATTCAGTACAAGAGAAGTGGAGCTGCATATTTATTTGATCTTGGCAGTACTCATGGAACGTTGATTAACAAGAAGAAGGTGTGTTTTTAATTTGTGATTTCGATATGTTCTATCTTTTTTATCAAGCTTTTGATAGAATGACCTTATGGTATTGTTCGACCGGTGTGTTGTGATAATTGCAGGTGGATAAAAGGGTTTTTGTGGATTTGCATGTTGGTGCTGTTATTCGTTTTGGCTTGTGAGTTAATCTTTTCTGTTAAGCTCATGATGATCACCTTGTCAGTTTGTTTACTTTGATTTCCCTGAGCTTTTTCTTTGTTTCTTATGTAGTTCGTCTCGACTATACATTTTCCAAGGACCTTCGGAGTTAATGCCACCTGTAAGATTAATATTTCACTTTATGCAATTTAGTTTTTGGTCTAGAATACTTTTTGGCTAGGTTGTTGGGTTGATCTTTCATATGAGTTCCAATGGGTGTTCTTGAAGCTTCATGCATGTCTGAATATCAAGAAAGGATATTTTTTTTTGCACAGCTTATCATGTAGATCCTCAAAGTCTATTAACATATTAGATATCGGTTTAAACACTTAATTCAGTTGAACTATTCTGTCTAAATGAATTCATATGTACCTATTCACAGTGCCTAACAATGTGTGTCCTTGCTATCTATAGTTCTTCCACTTAGTCATGGATTTCCTACCAATGCTGTTATTAGAGAAATATAACTAAAGAATTTTGAAGATATTCTGTTACTTTCGTTGTCTGTTGACTTTTTCTTATCATCTAGCCTTAGTTATTGCTGTCCCTTTGATTTGCTTTTGGTATTGATTTTTAGGAGAAAGACTTGCAATTAATCAGAGAAGCAAAGATGAGACTTGAAATGTCGGAACGAGAAGCTTCACTTCGACGAGCAAGACAGCAAGCATCCATGGCTGATGGTGTTTCATGGGGTATGGGGGAAGATGCTATTGAAGAAGAAGAGGTAATCATAACTTTTATCTCTTTTAGTGTCTGGACTCGAGTGTCTCAGGTTCCAAGATTTGTGAAATCAATTTTTCCGACTGACCTTGTTTCTGCTACTGTTTGGACATGTAGGAAGATGTTGAGGAAATTACATGGCAAACATATAGCGGAGAACTCACTCCAAAGCAAGAAAAAACTAAGGACAAAGTACTGAAACGGTTGGAGAAGGTTAGTTTTTCTCATTCCCAATGTTTTTCTTTCGATGCGATATAAAAATCATATATTTCTCTTATGCTTTAGTACCTAAGTCTTTAGATTCGTCTTTTTTTTCCTCCTATGTTTCCCCGTTCAGTATCTCATTACAATTTATAGATTGTTCCGACTTTCGTTCATTCATAAATACGAATTATAGATGTTCTGTTTAATTTCTAGACTACTCCCACTTCGCTTCAATTTTTTATGTTTACTTCTGTGTAGATTGGCCATATGAAGAAGGAAGTAGCAGCTATTCGAGCCAAAGATATTTCTCAGGGTGGATTGACACAAGGTCAACAAACACAGATTGCCAGGAATGAACAGAGAACAGCCGAGGTAACCATCATGTTAATCTGAACTGTTCTTACAAAATCTTGTATTTTGGTTGCAAAACTCTCTGTCTGGCCTTCAGTCTCTTAATCTCTTTTATACATCTATCTGAATCGACTTTCAATTTCTATAAAAATGTATGATAGCTTCTAGAAGAACTTGAGAACTTGGAGGAGACACTGAATGACAGCATCCGAGAAAGTTTGGGTGCGAAAACAGGGAGAAAACCCCACGACAAGAAGAAAGGAACAGTAGAAGATGAGGAAGACTTGTCGAGGTAATCTTTCTTGTGTTTAGGCTTTTTTTTTCTCCAAGGTATCATGTGGTGTGTTTGTGTTTCAATCAAAGGCTTCTTCAAGTGTTGGACCTCTATATTTGCATCTTCATGTAAAACTATAGCTTGTGTCGGTTGTGTTCTGATTCTCGTAAGGGGGATGTTATGTTCTTTTCAGTGATGAAGATGACTTCTATGATCGGACCAAGAAGAAACCATCAACACAGAAAGGCAGCGAAAGCCAAACTGTAGAAACTGTTGATTCTCTTCTTGATAAGAGAGACAATGTCTTGAAAGAAATAGAAGCAAAGAATGAACAGCTTTCAGCAGAGAAGAATAAGATGGAGACAGAGAATGTCACAGATGTTGCAACAGGAGACTCCCTTGATGCATACATGACCGGGCTTTCTACTACACTTGGTAAATTACTATTTTTTCTTTTGTCTGTCTTACTAATTTACATGTGTGCTTTAGTTCACTTTTAGGAAAACCTTGTGAATGATCTCATGGAATTTTCCTTTGATTTGTGTCAGTGCAAGATAAAACCACCCAGATACAACAAGAGTTATCTGCTCTTCAGTCAGAATTAAGTAGGATCTTGTACCTTCTAAAGATTGCTGACCCAACGGGAGCAGAGGTCAAGAAAAGGGAGTTGAAGTCGCAAGAACCAAAAATGAAGAAATCTGAAAATCCTCCTGTAGAAAAGAAGAACAGCTTACCTCTAAAACCAGCTGATCCTGTTGAGCATAAGGAGAAAGAAGTGGGCAAATATTTAATGGACTCGGACAAGAAGCCTGAAGTTGAAAAGAATGCAAGTGAAACAGCTGAAGAGAAGAAGACCACTGTGTTTGTTCCATCAAAACCCCAATGGCTCGGTTCCTCTGCAAATAAAGCCACAATTGAAGAGACAAAACCAGAGATTGTAGCAGCTGCTACTGATAGCAGTAGCACAGATGATGCTGATGGGTTTGTTGACTATAAAGATAGGAAAAAGGTTCTAACCAGCACGGGAATCGAAGGTGTAACAGGATTGATAATAAGAAAACGGAAGCAAGAAGACAAGAACGTAGAAGAAGATGAGAAGTCAAAGGAAAAGCAAGCAGAGGTCTTGGCACAAGACGCAGTTGCTCTCTTATTGAAACATTCTGTAGGACATCATGTAAACGAAGAAGACGAAGAAATCAATAAAAAGGAAGAAGATAAGCAAGGAAGTGGCCATAGTAGAAAGAAGAAGAAGAAGGCTAAAAAAGTTGTTGGTCCTGATAAACCAGAATATATGAATGAAAGCACAGATTACGATTCATGGGTACCTCCCAAAGGTAAAGTAAAGCAATGTTTACAATATGCATTATGCATTTTGAATCAAATCTAGTTTTATGGCTAATAAATAACTTGAAATGTGCAGGACAATCTGGTGATGGACGAACGTCTCTGAATGATCGTTTGGGATATTAATCGACTATACAGTCCCGAGAGCAAACCAGCGGATTAAATCATCGGATTAAGGGAAGGTCGAAGTGGTTTAAACATCTGTCAAGTTTGCATCATTGGTTTGGTGATTTCGGTCATACAGTGCTTCATATTGTAAAATGTAAATTCACACTCTAAATCCAGAGCTTCCCTGATTTCTTTTTTTAACGGAAATTTTGTTCTTGTGAGTTAAATATCTTACCTGTGTATTTAGATTAAGGTGGGCCCAAAAAAAATGCTTGCCTCTGTCTCTCTCTCTCTCTGTGAAAGGTCAAAAGTGATTAAGTCTTTACCATTTTGTCCATTCATAGAGCTTATTATCCAAACAAAGACTTTTCTCACGACCTTCTCCTATGGCTTCTTCTCAAACTTGGAGATACAACGTCTTTCCGAGCTTCCATGGACAGGATGTACGTAAGACTTTTCTTTCTCATTTACGCAATCAGTTTGACTCGAATGGGATTACGATGTTTGATGATCAAGGAATGGAGAGAAGCCAAACCATAGCCCTTGCTCTCATACGTGCGATTAGAGAATCGAGGATCTCAGTCGTGGTTATCTCAAAGAACTATGCTTCGTCAAGCTGGTGCTTGAATGAATTGGTGGAGATTATGGAGTGCAAAAACATAGTGATGCCCATCTTTTACCAAGTTGATCCATCCGAGGTACGGAAACAGACCGGAGATTTTGGGAAGGTTTTCCAAAACAATTGTGCCGGTAAGGAGGAGAAGCAGAGGTGGATCCAAGCTTTGATCTATGTGGGCAACATAGCTGGAGAACACTGGCTAAACTGGTTCGTTTGTTTTCGAGATTAATTTGGGGCTTTATGTTGAGTTACACATCATTTTGTCATGCCTATTTGATATTTTGTTTTCTTCCTTTGTAGGGAAAATGAAGTGGATATGATTAAAAAGATAGCCCAAGATATTTCAGACAAACTTAATGCTACACCCTCTAGGGATTTTGATGGGATGGTGGGACTTAAAGTTCACATAAGGGAATTAAGATCTCTCCTATATCTAGACTGTGATCAAGTGAGGATGGTAGGAATATGTGGCCCTGCGGGAATTGGTAAGACTACCATTGCCCGAGCTTTACAAAGCCAAATCTCTAGCAATTTTCAGCTAGGTTGTTTTATGGAGAATGTTAGGGGAAGTCTAAATCTTGGGCTTGACGATTATGGTCTGAAGTTGCATTTACAAGAACGACTTCTTTCAATGATTCTGAACCAAAATGGTATTAGGATACATCATTTAGGCGCAATAAGAGATAGGTTACACAACCAAAAAGTACTTGTCATTCTTGATGATGTAAATGATCTCAAACAATTGTCTGCGTTGGCTAATCAGACATCGTGGTTTGGTCCTGGAAGTAGGATTATCGTGACAACAGAAGACAAAGACATTTTGCAGCGACATGGTATCGACATTATCTACCATGTGGATTTTCCATCGATCTAGAGCAGAGGCTCTTGAGATCTTTTGCAGAAATGCTTTTAGATAAAGATCGCCACCTCATGGGCTTACAGAGCTTGCAGAAAGAGTAACACACCTTTGTGGTAATCTTCCACTGGGTCTCTGTGTCATAGGTTCATTGTTACACGGGAAAAATGAGGATGAGTGGGAAGTTGTAATGCACAGACTAGAAAATAGTCTTGATCGAAATATCGAAGCAGCACTTAGAGTCGGGTACGATGGCTTGCATGAGGAAGAGCAAGCTTTATTTCTACGCATTGCAGTCTTCTTCAACTATAAACACTGTCATCTTGTGATAGCCATGCACGCAGACAATAACTTGCATGTCAGACATGGGTTGCAAACACTCGCCAATAAATCTCTCATACATATATCTACGAGTGAGGAAATAGTGATGCATAGGTTACTACAACAAGTGGGCAGACAAGCCATTCAAAGACAAGAACCTTGGAAACGCCACATCTTAGTAGATGCTGATGAGATATGCAATGTCCTTGAAAATGATACAGTAAGTCGTCCACGATCTAAACCAACTCAAATGTGAAGACTAACAGATCTTACATATTGTGCTAACATTTTCTTACATTTGGCAGATTTTTCAGGGTTCTAGTACTGTTTCAGGGATATCATTTAATATAGAGAAAATATCTGGATTCGGTGAAGTGTCTTTAAGCCAGGAAGCATTTAAAAGAATGCAGCATCTTCAATTCCTCAGTGTCTTTAAGATAAGATATGATGGAAATGATAGAGTGCAGATACCGGAGAACATGGAGTTTCCACCTCGTCTAAGGTTTCTACATTGGATTGCATATCCGTGGAATATCTTGTGGAACTTGATATGCAGTATAGCCTGCTCGAGAAGCTATGGGAAGGAACTCAGGTTAGTTACAATAACTTTCTTCGAATCTTAGATGGAAAATAAGACATCGAACATCAGAGATTAGAGTAATAGAATCTATGCAGTGTCTTTAATTAGCATACATACTTTTTCTCTGTTCTTATGTTCCTCCTCTACCATCTATTTTACCTTCAGCCCCTTACAAATCTCAAGAAGATGTCTTTGTCAAGTTCATGGTATTTGAAGGAACTTCCGGATCTGTCAAATGCTACAAATCTCGAAGGATTGGATCTGAGTGCTTGCAAGAATTTAGTAGAGCTTCCCTCCTCTTTTTCTTATCTGCATAAGCTAAAGTATTTGGATATGATGGGATGCAAAAAGCTACAAGTTGTTCCACTTGACATCAACTTGAGATCTCTTGAAGTGGTCAACATGTATGGATGCTCAAGACTAAGAAGCTTTCCACATATTTCTACAAACATTACTTCACTCAACATATCATACACAGCTGTGGAAGAACTACCTGGATCAATTAGGCGGTGTTCTCGCCTTTGTGCTCTCCAAATATACAAAAGTAGTAACCTCAAGACAGTAACACATGTGCCCATAAACCTAACATATCTAGACCTGAGCGAGACTGGAATTGAGAAGATTCCATATGACATCAAAGGTGTACATGGGCTACAATCTTTATTTCTAGGTGGCTGCAGAAAACTGGCATCACTGCCAGAGCTTCCTAGTTCACTCATGTACCTATCAGCAAATGAGTGTGAATCACTTGAGAGCGTCTCTTTCCCTTTTAACGCTCCATGCGTAGAACTCAGTTTCACCAACTGCTTCAAACTAAACCAAGAAGCACGAAGAGGAATTATTCAACACTCATTTCCTCATTGTTGGGCAGCCTTACCTGGAAGAGAGTTGCCAGCTGAGTTAGATCACCGATCTACAGGAAATTCCATCACCATTCGTCTGGAGGGCGAGACACCTTTTTCTATATTCTTCAGATTTAAGGTTTTCCTCGTGATTTCCCCAAACCATGATGCTGAAGAATCTAGTAGTTCCACCTTATGTTGTCGCAGTATAGGCAAAATCAGTTGCCCCATTGACGAAACACATTTTTATATAATCCCCAAACCTCAAGCGGAACATCTGGTTATGTTTCACTCTGACTTGCATAACAAAGACAAATGTCTTGAAGTGGGCAATGAGATACTGTTTGAATTCAGCAACATATCCCATGCCTATGAGGTTATTGAGTGTGGTGTCCGATTTTATACAGATGAAGCAGGTAGAAGCAGTGAAGGGAGTCATGAATATGAACAAGACCAAGTGTTTGAAGACGACAATGACTGGATATATGAGTTGGGACCCGGTGAAGCATCTGAATTCCCTGAGAACAGTATCGAAGAAGACAATATAGAAGGCAACAAACATATAGATTGTTGGAGTTGGCTCATCCTCTGTTTTGATGTCTCCTATATAGTGAAAATCTTGTCGAACTATTCTTGTTAATTAGTGTACTGGTATCTATAATTTTCTACCTTTTTGGTTAGTTAGATTCTGCTTTGTTGCCGATGAAGAGTTTGGCGCAACTTGAGACGATTTGTGAAAGATTATACAATTCACAGGAAAAGTTTAACAGGGCTCAAGCTGAAAGGTTTAGCAGGAAAAGTTTTAGTGGAGTAGAAAATAGGCTTGAAGTTGAAAAGAAAGCAAGTGAAACAGCTGAAGATGAGAAGTCAAAGGAAAAGCAAGCAGAGGTTATGGCACAAGACGCAGTTGCTCTCTTATTGAAACATTCTCTAGGACATCATGTAGAAGAAGAAGACGAAGAAATCAGTAAAAAGAAAGGTCGAAGTGGCGTAAACATCTGTCAAGTTTGTATCATTGATTTGGTGACTTCGGTCATACAGTGCTTCATATAGTAAAATGTAAATTCACACTCTAAACCCAGAGCTTTCCTGATTTCTTTTGTTTTAACGGTAAGGTGGGCCCATAAATAATGCGTACCTCTGTCTCTTTATCTCTCTGAAAAGTCAAAAGTGAATAAGCCTTTGCTATTTTGTCCATTCATAGAGCTTATCCAAACACAGACTTATCTCACGACCTTCTCTCATGGCTTCTTCTCGAACTTGGAGATACAGCGTCTTCCCAACCTGCCATGGACAAGATATACGTAAGGCTTTAATCTTTCATTTACGCGAAAAGTTTAACTTGAATGGGATTACGATGTTTGATGGTCAAGGAATTGAGAGAAGCCAAACCATAGCCCTTGCTCTCATACGTGCGATTAGAGAATTTGAGGATCTCGATCTTGGTTCTCTCAAAGAACTATGCTTCCTCGAGTTGGTGCTTGAATGAATTGGTGGAGATTATGAAGTGCAAAAACATTGTGATGACAGTCTTCTACCAAGTGGATCCATCTTATGTGCGGAAACAGACCGGAGATTTTGGGAAGGTTTTCCAAAAAAATTGTGCCGGTAAGGAGGAGAAGCAGAGATGGATCCAAGCTTTACTCTATGTGGGCAACATAGATAGAGAACATTGGCTAAACTGGTTCGTTTGTTTTCAATTGATTAATTTGGGGCTTTCCATTGAGTTACGCATCAATTTATCATGCCTGTTTGATATATATTTTTTCTCTCATGCTAGGGAAAATAAAGCAAATATGATTGAAAAAATAGCCAAAGATACAAATATGTGGGCCCTGCAGGAATTGGTAAGACTACCATTGCTAGAGCTTTACAAAGCGAACTCTCTAGCAATTTTCATCTAAGAGATTGTTAGGTGACGTCTACATCTTGCGCTTGATGACTATGGTATGAAGTTGCATTTACAAGAACAATTTCTTTCAAAGATTTTGAACCAAAAGGGTATATTAGGATACATCATTTAGGTGCAATAAGAGATAGGTTATACGACCAAAAAGTGCTTATCATTCTCGATGTTGTAAATGATCTCGAACAATTGTATGCTTTGGCTAATTAGACAACATGGTTTGGTCCTGAAAGTAGGATTATCATGACAACAGAAGAAAAAGAGCTTTTGCAGCAACATGGTATTAACATTATCTACCATGTGGATTTTCCATCTAGAGAAGAAGCTCTTGAGATCTTTTACAGAAATGTTTTTAGACAGAGATCACCACTTGATGCTTATGCAGATATGGGAGACTATAGATTTCAGTATTCTTCAACAGTCAACTTTATTTCTACACATTACAGTAAGCTTACAGAGAAAGAGCAAGCTTTATTTCTACGCATTGCAATATTCTTCTACAGTCAAGACTGCCATCTTGTGATCGCCATGCTCGCAGACAATAACTTGGATGTTAGACATGGGTTGAAAACACTCAACAATAAATCTTTCATACATACGAATGAGGAAATAGTGATACACATGTTACTACAACAAGTGGGTAGACAAGCCATTCAAAGACAAGAAGTCAAAAACCTTGGAAACGCCACATCTTAATAGATGCTGAAGAGATATGCCAATGCCATGTCCTTAAAAATGATTCAGTAAGTCCTCCACGATCTAAACCAAATCATATGGTGAAGACTAACAGATTTTATATACTGTACTAACAAATTTCTTACATTTGGATGATTTTTCAAGGTTTTAGAACTGTTTCAGGGATATCATTAATATATGATCTGGAGTCGGCGAAAGGGTCTTTAAGCAAGGGAGATTTTAAAGAAATGTATCATCTTCAATTCCTCAGTGTTTTTAAGATAGGATATGATTGAAATGATAGAGTGCATATACCGGAGAACATGGAGTTTCCACCTCGTTTAAGGTTACTACATTGGATAGCATATCCGAGGAAAATTCTTTCTCCTACATCAAGATTCTTGTTGATATAACATGCTCGAGAAGCTATGGGAAGGAACTCAGGTTAGTTACAATAACATTCTATGAATCTTGATGGAAAACAAGACATCAAATATCAGAGATTAGTAATAGAAAACAATACATTCTCTGTTTTTATGTTCCTCCTCCACTATCTATTTTACACTCAGCCCCTTAACAATCTCAAGAAGATGTATTTGTCAAGTTCATGGTATTTGAAGGAACTTCCGGATCTGTCAAATGCTACAAATCTCGAAGAGTTTGATCTACAAACGTCACTCCACTCAACATAGGTCCACATGATTTGATTATTGTTTCATCGTCATGATATCATATAGGATGCATCTAACAACTAATACGGAATAGATGCAGTATTAGTTGTTTCTCCAAGAATTAGCTTATGGTTTTTGATGTACCGAGAATATAGCAGCTTTTGATAATGTGTTACTTGTGTGTTTCATATAGAGTTGTTATTGTAAGTCGTATCTTTCGCCATTTTTTATGTCAATGGGAGTATATAAATGCACTTTTGTTATTGTTAATGGTGTTTCATATCTGTTTGGCTCTTGGTATTGCATTTATCTTGAGATTATTCGATTAGGTTTCTTCTGGAGAATGAAATCTCGAAGGTAACACAATTATCTTCTCTTTCTTCGAGGAAAGCTTCCTCTTTTTTCGCTCAGGTTCACCAACCATTAGTTGTACCAAATTCAAATTTCATCAGACCACTTGCCGGTTCTGGAGAAGGCCTAGGTAGGCTACAATCTTCAGGGTTTTTGGTTCTAACTATAACTGCAATTCTAGACAAAACTACAATTTCACATCTAACAGATCCGTTTTCAAACCCAATTTCAAACTCAATCACATTAATCTAAAACATATTCCAGTTTTCTCAAATCCTAATTCACAATATTAGTACATTAAAGGACCCATTAAACCCTAAATAAGTTCCTAAAACAACAAATTTTGTTCACGGAGTAAACCCTAGGTTTTCAAAATTGAAAAGTAAGAGTTTCAAGAGACCAACCTCACAGAAGTGATGAAAAACGACAGCGGTTAATGAAACGGCGGCTGATGACGGCGGAAGAGCACCGGAGGAAACTTTGTCGCGGAAGTTGAAGACTGTCCTCGTTCCACGCCGTAGAATAAATGACCCGACACCAAGACAGAACGGCCAAGGAGAGCTTTCGAGATTATATACTACGATTTTTTTGGTGGTTTGCGGTGGTTTCAGAAACGGAAGCAAAGAAGAAGGAAGAACACAAAGAGAGGGAGAGAAAAAAAAAGAGAAAAAGTTAACGGTTGATCCAATTTCTTTCTTATTCTTCTTTTGTTTTTTAGTTAGTGGGCTGAGCTATGTTTAATTTCTAATCAATTTGTTTAATGGGCTACAATAAAAAGCCCAGTTTCGATTTGAGTTTAAGGAGTCATGGTATTTTCTGTAAATTATGTAACTTTCACACGAATTTTTCAGATTTAAAATAAATTAAAAATAGAAGATGGACATATGGACCGAATTTTTTGTCAAAAAGGGCATACAAGAAAATAGTCCCGCTCCGGATTATGATCTTGCCTAGTACAAACCGCAAAATTACGTATCAAAAGTGTTGGCAAACATAATTGGTGGGAAGACACATGAAGTAAAAATAAAATAATTAAAAGATGTACCTCTCAACAGGAAAATTTTGATTATTTATTGTCAAGAACTCGAATTTCGATTAAGGAATTGGTCTACTCTCATAGCACCAATAACTATGTATAAACAACCTAAATTACTCTATTTTCTCAGGTAATCAAGATGCTAAACATGCATAAACAATCCAAATTTGATATGCGCACAACAAAACTTCATGACTCAACTTTTGGTTGGTTATGATACTTTGCTCATCTAAAGTACTTCAGACAATTTAAATATATCCTAAAAGCAGTAGCTAGACGGTCAATCAAGCAGTAAGCAACAAAGATATATTTAGATGGAGAATAATAAACGAACAGATCCAAATCTAATCACCCTAGTCAACGATCCATGAATCCCCTTTCAAAAACCCTAAAACCCAACGTTGATGAATCTTCTTTCTTAAATGAGTAGAAAACAAAAACTAGAGAAAGGGAGATGACTAGAAACTATGGTGATGATTTCGATGGTGAGGAACGGCCAAGAGGCGGTGATGTGAGTGCTGGTATCTCTCTGGAGGTTTCTCCTTGGGGGCTGGTGCTGTCCTCCCAAAAATATTAGGTCAAATGAGTATTTATAGGGTTTGGGATAGGAAGTCGGTTTAGGGCTTATTAGTGCAAAACTCGTCGTTTTGGTTAGGTGCAGGGACGCAAGGCTTCTAGACCGGTCATGGGAGTTATGACCAGTGTGGAGAGTAGGTATGGGACCAGTAACGGGTTCTATGACCGGTATGGAGGTGAGGCTCCTGATCCGTTGCTTTGCTTCTGGCCGGTCTAGACATGTCTTCACTCTTTGGATTGTATCTTCCAAACGGCTGAATGGATTGATCTTATTCTTGTATGAAGTGAATCTTGACAGCTTTTCATAGACTCCAAGATATCTCAATTTGGTGCATGGGAAGGTCTACAACGGATGCGAAACTTCGAAAGCTCTGAAACTATTCTAAAACAGGTTTTGCTCGTCTTTTGGTCCATTTTGCCTTAAAACCTGTTAAACTTCCTTGAACCTGAACTTGATAATCCTCCTTTTGGCTTTGAAATCATGCCAAAAACTTCATAAATCATTAGAAAATAATAGCTAAAATGGATAAAAATATGATGTTATCACCTCTTCTTTCGATTTTTTCCACTACACACTCTAATGAAAGTCTTGTGTTTTCAAAAATAATGGAGTTTCTTGCCTTCCATATATTCCAAAGAACCCATGGGAAAACTCTACGAACTTCCGGAGCAATGGAGTTTTTCTCACAACACGCTAGCAAGTGGTATAGATTTAGGAAGCCAGAGGTTTACGAGAATCCTGATCTTAGGGGAGGCATCTTGGCTTCCATCCAGACTTGAATTACCATAGGGCAGTTGAATAGCAAGTGGCAAATGGTTTCAGGGCTAGAGTTACAAGCATGACATATTAACTCAATGTAAATACCTCGTGACTGAAGTCTATCAGCTACTGCCAGGGCTCCTTTAGCAGCGCTCCACATGAAATGTTGAATTTTGGGGGATGTCTTTAGCTTCCAAATACGAGGCCATTGTCTTCTTTCCACTTGGGGGATAGTTTGGTGTTGTTGTTCCTCCAGTTCTTCAATGATTTCACTTAACTTATAGCCACTTCGAGTGGTATAACACCCATTGGTAGAGAAATTCCATGCTAAAACATCCTATCTCAAAATATCTGGTCTAATCTGAGTTATGAGCGCCACATCCCTCTCAGTAAAGAGCTGCCTGAGCATATGGATATTCCAAGCATACAAATTATTATGTCACAGGTCAGCAACTTAGGTATCTACAACACCATTTGGCTGAGATGGAACCGGAGATCTAGGTATAACATCTCCTAGCCATCTATCAGATCAAACCCTCGTGTTCTGCCCGTTACCAATACACGTTATTAATCCTTTCATCATCAGTTCACACCCAAACATGATACTCTTCCACGCATAGGAAGGTCTTGTCCCAACTCCACATTCTAAAAAAGGATTGGTTTTCGAAATATATGTGCTTTAGAATCTGAGATAGAAGAGAGGAAGGTTGGTCCCAAATGCGCCATGCTTATTTCCCTAGTAATGATTGATTGAATCTTTCTATGTCCCTGAAACCAAGGCCTCCTATCTCTTTTGGACGGCACATTGATTTCCAAGCCACCCAAGGTATCTTCCTCCTATCTTTTTCATTACTCCACCAGAACTCCACCACCGCACTAGTTAGCTTTTTACACGTATCCTTTGGCAGCTTGAAACATGTCATGGTACAAACCGGGAGAGACAGAGCAACATATTTGAGGAGAATCTCTTTTCCGCCCTGTGATAAGGATTTCGCAAACCAACCATGTAGCCGTGATTGCATGTTTTCTTTAATGAAGCTCATAAGCTTAATCTTAGAGCCATTAAAACATTTAGGAAGGCTAAGAGTTTAGGGTTTATAGATGGTTTTGTATATTAATTTATTTGCATACATTGGAAATTGAAATGGGTTTTGGTCTAAAATATGTAAACATATTTTAGTCTTTTTGGGTTTTAGTGTAAAATATGTAAAACATATTTTGTTTTTGTCTTAAGGTGCAATAAAAGATTATGAATTCTTATATATGTCACAAAAATTAATCAATCAACACTATAATAAAACAGTGTATCTCTCCTAAGATGACACATCATCTATTTCTTTGATTTTCAGCTTGACATGTCAATAAATTAAAAAAATGTATCTTCCAATAAGATTATTTTAACTAGACACATAAGTAAACACATCAGATTTTTGGAGCATTATGAAGATGCCACATCAATTAATGAAAAAAACTGTGTAAACCAATCAAATCATTTTAATTATACACATAAGATGATAATCATAATATTTATTTTCACCATGAATAAATCAATAAAAAAATTCTAAACTAATCATATCATTTTAATTATACACATCATATAATATTTATTTTTACCATGAAGAAGAAGAAGAAGAAGAAGAAGACTTTTGTTGTGGTTTTATATCATGCCTTAGTTCATCACATATATCAATTGGATTATTAGTTGATTCAATTGATCTTTTTATTGAATTGACTATTGATTCAATTGACTAAATATTAATATAAAGGCATGATTATCTCCTCTTCTCCGACTTCTAATATGGAAATCATGGCGGCTCAATTCTAATATTTTTAACTTTTCTATGGCCCTTCACACCAGATGTGGGAAAGTACGTTGAGTAACATGTAAGGGATATGTGTCAATCTACTCCTTGCTCTCTTTCAAGAGTGAATGAGAGATGACGGCTCCATGATTATCAGCCGAAGTCAGATCATTTGGTGAGAAATGAGAGATGACATGATCGATGTTCAAAGGAGAAAGAAGACGATAAGAAAAAAGGGGATCAAATTTTTGTTTCAGGCTCTGATACCATAAAGAATCAGATATCAAGAGGAATTTATGTGTTATTGAAGATGATGATCGGATCATACATATATAGTAAGCTATACAATTGAAATCAGAAATCTAGGACTATCTAACTTAGTTTAGCCATGACCATGGTTACTGTTATTAAAGTTATGATTAATTAACTATCGGTTACGGTTATAATTTTTCTTTAACCTTAACCTTAACCATTTAATATACGGTTAAAACGGTTACAGTTATATACGGTTACGGTTAACTACGATTCGATTATTTGATGATTAAAATAAAGATCAATATTAGTAACATTTTTAGTTTATACAAAAAATTACAGTTATGATTAATTATGTATACATTTTTTCTACTTTCAAAATGGTTACGACTATAATTTTAAGGTTAACCAACGGTTTTTATATGGTTACGGTTAATTAACGGTTATGGTTAATTATTTGCAGTTAATCATAACTAATATAATTTTATGGTTAACGGTTACGGATTTTAACAATTTTATATGGTTACGGTTCAGTTACGGTTAAAAACAGTTCTATTATGGTCCGAGAAATACGGTTACGATTAGATTTTGGTGTTGCCTAACTTAGGTACAAGAGTATCGTAATATCCATTTACATGAGAGAATATACCAGATTATGAAACCAAGCATAAACCAGCGAAGACCGGTTGTACCGAACTCTAATAGTTGGGAGTTTCTAATCAAAGGAGAAGTCAGATTTACATCGAAAGAGGCAGAAAAAGATTGAAGAGGAGCCCCGGAGTTTAGCCGAAGAAGAATTGCAAGTGAATATGTTATACGAAAGGCTTAGCTTCTCTGTTTCTCCAGAGCATCGGCCGATGACGATGAATCTAAGCTGATCTGAGCTTTCCGTTTTCTATCATACAAATGCCGCGTGTATTACACGCGTAGTTAGTTACTGTCTAGGCCAATGTTGGGCCTTGTTGGGTTTGAAATGTTGTAATAGATATTTCACTTGTAACAAATGCCCATTTAGGCTTTGAAATGAAAAAAAATATACACAGAATCAATCAGTCTCTTTCTCGCCGGAGTTTCATCTCGCATCTCCACTTACTGTGTCATCTCCGTTGTCGATTTCGCCATATCTCATCGAACTATGAACTCTCCTGATCTCGACGAGCAATTAGAAGCTGATGTATACGGTAACTTACCTTCTCGAAATGATTCATCTACAGGTTCTTATTTGGGATTTTATCAGCTTCTTTGTTCCTTCCATTTTCATTACATAAATCCGATTGTAACCTAATTCAATTTCAGGGAGGAGAAATCGAAGCTCGTTTAGATCGAAACTCGTTTAGATCGAAACATTCAGAGACAGAGCAACGAAGAAGAAGCAAAATCAATGAAAGGTGATAAAAATTGAATCTTTTATCAGATTTTCTGAAAATAGTAATAATGACTAGTGATTTGCTTACTTGTGATTCTTGGTTTATACAGATTTCAAAGTTTAATGGATATTATACCTCAAAATGATCAGAAACGAGATAAAGCTTCTTTCTTATTGGAGGTATAAAGATGTAATTTTGATTAGAAAGTGTATGTTTTAGTGTACATGTTATATCAATTTTTTTGGTTTTACTTGTCTCTCAGGTTATAGAGTATATTCATTTTTTACAAGAAAAAGTTCAAATGTATGAAGGATCTCACCAAATGTGGTATCAAGGCC
This sequence comes from Cardamine occulta, assembly GCA_028015245.1. NCBI lineage: Eukaryota > Viridiplantae > Streptophyta > Magnoliopsida > Brassicales > Brassicaceae > Cardamine > Cardamine occulta. The sequence continues at coordinate 22,710,068 of CM051386.1, forward strand.
CAACCACATTGATTCCATGGGTAATTCACTTGAGATTTTGGCCATGGATTATTGTCGTTGTGATGAGATTTTGTTTGTTCTAAGTGTTTCATATTGATCTTTTTGGAAAACTGTTTCATGTAACTTTGATGCAGAGAAATAATCATGGGTCTGTTGTGGAGGTCAATGACTATCCTCAGGTCTTTAAAAGCTTTTCGAGCAATGATAAAGTTGAACCGTCTTCTGGATTGGTCTCGGATATGCAAAATCCTGTGGATCCTGATATCGACTCTTTAGTTAGTACCAAGATTCTTGAACAGAGTCCTATTTCACCAGTTTTGTCTTATATACCTACAGAGCCTTTCCCACAGTTTGTTCAACATGACTTTTGGCAACCAAAACCAAGTTGTGGATCAGTTAATGGCATTGGCAATACAAATGAATTGTTAAACTCGGACGAAAAGACTTCGTCCACTGTCTGCTCACAAAGGTAAAGGCGTATCTAGATGATAAAAGCTTTAGCTTGTTCTGTAGTTTATTCATTTCTTTTTGGAAGTAAGTGCTGGTTAGTAATAAAACATCTGGCTTTGCGGTTACCAAGGAAGAATGATATAATAAAAGGTTCCAATAATGCCTTAGCTATCTGTAGATGTTTCCGTTTTGCCTTAGCTATGAAGTTCTGTTGGAAACTTAGGAAGTCCGACAGTATAAGGCTAGGCATAACCATAAAACAAAGTCTTTCTTTGAAATAGTGCTTATCTCCCTATCTACTCAAGATCCTAACTGCTACTCTACTTAAACATAATCACGCTAGTTTTGGGTTTGATTTTCGAACAGGGTACTACACACTCTAACTGAAGCACTTAGGTCTTCGGGTGTCGATATGTCAGAGACCATGATATCTGTGCAGTTAAGCCTTCGGAAAAGAGCAGATCATGAATATTCGGCCACCGCTTTTGCTTCTGAGGTATGCTTGTAAAATTTGTACATTGTAAAGAAACGAAAAGAAAAAGAAATCCTTACTCTGCAAGTGATTCTTATAAATTTATGCCTGTTAGTCTTAACTTGTATTTTTGATGGTTTTTTCTATTTCGTTAGGATAATTATAATAGCATCACGGTGGAAGAAGAGGATTCTCCTACTGAAACTAGAGGGTTCTCCAAAGATTTAGATCATTCCCAGAAGAGGATACGACGATAAAAGATCTTGGTTTTTCTATTTTCTACTTTATGACCACTGTTTGATAATTTTGTTACTTTCAGTGAGTTGGGTCCAATTTTTTCCGGGGTATCGGTAGGTTTAGATTGGTGTATATAGTTGCCGTTCGCTACTTCTATGGAGCTGCAACAATTCTCATTATATATTCACGTCTAAGTAGAAAAGAAGAGATTTTATCAAGTTTCGTAAATCCATAATGAAAGATTGCTCTATCTAATGGCACTGTTCAAATATAATTAGAGATGTAGCAAGTCTCATAGATATATATATATATATATATATATATATATATATATATTTTTTTTCGTTTTCCTATTTGCTATATTAACAGCATATATTATGATATATCTTGTTATATACTTCTATGAAATTTATGATTTTTATTACGATTCTTAACTTGTAAAAGAAATATAAACTAGTCGATCAAGATTTACATTTGTTTAGCAAATTTCTTAAACCAAACTTAAATGATTTAATTTTGAGTTTTTAGAGTTTAGTCCTCCTAAATGTTTTTGCCAGTTTTGTGTCTAGGAAGTAAGTCCTATGAAGTGTAGGGCAATAAAACCTAGAATTAAGTCTGGATTATAGGGAGTCTAAATCTTTTTAAACCAATAGAATTTCATGATGAGTTCGTATTTTAGGAATTCGCTAGATAGATCTGAATCATCTTCATCTAGGAATAAATCTTCAAAAGAATTAAAAAAGTTATAAATAGTCATGAAACTACTATAGATGATTTCCAAAGATCAATTGACAATTGGGAAATCCCAAGAGTTCATAGGGACCAAATATATCAAATCTCAAGAATGAATTTCTTAAAAACAAATTTCTCAATTAAAACAGAAGAACGTGATATCCAATTAACTAAACCTTTCGAAACAATCTATCTGTTTTCAGAAAATGTTTTACAAAGGCATAGAGAAAAGAATTTCAAATATATACATATTGGCTTAATCCAAGTCGGTATAAAACCACTTTTAAAAAAAAGGGTCTTAATACTTCAATTCTAGCTATCTTAAGAGATACTAGATTTAAATTATTTGAAGATTCTTTGCTCAGCTCTATAGAATCAAGTTTATGTGCTGGTCCAATATCATTTGATTGTTATCCAAATTTCACCGTTTCTCTAAATGATATAAATATTTTAAAATCTCTAGTTTTACAAGTTAAAACACATAACTATGAAATGATCGAAGGATCAATTCCGATCGCTTTGGTTTTTAGATTACACTATAAAGCCATGACAAGTGCTTTTTCTTCAAAAGTGAAAATATCAAGTAAAAAGGGTGAAACCCTTTTACTCCAAACCGATCTTTAAAAATCAAACTCTGTTATTCCAAGATCGACTCAATAGAAAGATGTAAATCTTCCAGATGAATGGATACTCGAAGGAGTCACCCAACCAAAACCTCAAAAACCTATAGAACCAATAGAGCCAAACGCACGTCTAAAAAATATTAAACAATCTAATGACGGAAAAGTTAAGCTTTCCTTCATCAGGCATAACGATAAAAATACTGAAGATGATTTAACTTATGAATCCTCTTCAACTATGGGTACTATAAACTTAGGGAGAGTCTCCCAAATAGGTCGTAGCTATCCGATTCAAGAATCTAGATATCAACCACGATTCTCAACCTCTGATATTCCCAATTCAATCTTAAGAAATGTTGATTTTCAAACACAAATTCCAAAACCTGTTTATACTTCAGAAACTAGTCTTGAACAAAATAAAATTTTCACAAAATCTGAGCCAACTAGCCCAACATTTTAATTTTGGCTATTACTGATATGGCTAATGAACTAAATGCCCTACAGAAAATTTTTGAGATAAATAAAAAATTCTTACGAGAAGAATTCTATTCAAAAAATAATTTATAAAAAAGAAATTGGTTTTTTAAAGACTTGTCAAAAACCAGAGAAAAAAATACAAGAGGAATATTATGAATATCTTAAAAAACACAAAGTTCAAGTTTTCTTTTTCAATTGGTTTGAAGATTACGCAAAAGAAAATAAAATTTATTGTCCTTATTCAAAAACAACAAATCCCATTACCAATCGAAACAAAATTTTTGAGTGGGAAACACTTACTAATGGAAAAATAGTTTGTTCAAACCACCCCCTCAACAAGGAATAAAGCTTGAATTATAGGGTAAACCAATTGAAGCAATCTCTTTTAAACTTCCTCAAGAAGATGATAAGACAAATGTCAAAAACATCATTCTTCAAAACAAATTTTCAAACACTAATCTAGGCACAATAAGTAAACAACTTGATAGGATTGAAATTTTTTTTTTAAAACAACCAGATCACCCAAATAAAACTCCATCAAGCAAAAACCTGAAACTTCCAATTTTCAAGCCTTTTCAAATTTCGGAAACTAGTGTCAAAACATACCAAAACACAAATATAGAATTCATCCGTGCTCTTCAAAGCCAACTAAGCAACATAGAAATAGGGGAAAGTAGTAAACATCAAGCTTATGATGTTCCTGACACCCCAACTTCTAAGATCCAAAGAAATCCTAAAATAATCCAAGCAACTAATAATCTTGAAACGCAAAGCTCAAATATTCAAATAAATACTCTGTCTCATGAATCAGATTCTGATAAAACTCTAAAACAATTTTCAAACAATAGGATAAACCGTCTTGATTGGAGAAGCAGTCATGAAAACCAAATAATAACAGCACCAGACCTAGGAAAAATTTAGCCAATAGAACAATCTAGGTTTAACTCTTCCTCAGTCTATGATTGAAATCTAGATGGAATATCTGAATACAACATTTTAAGTTTCCTCCAAAAAATGATGATGGCTGCAAATGCCTATAGAGTACAAATAGGAAATGAAGATAAAACTTTAGCTGAATTCCTTATAGCTGGTTTCTCGGGACAGCTTAAAGGATGGTGGGATAACTATCTTAATAATCAGCAACGGGGAGAAATTCTTAATGCTATAAAAATAGATGATGAAGGAATGCCAATTCTAGATAACTTTGGAAACCCCCAACAAAATGTTGTAGCAACTCTAGTCTTAGCCATAACCCTTTATTTTATAGGAGATCCCTCAGTCCTTAGGGACAAAAATGCAGAACTTCTTTCAAATCTTAAATGTAAAAAATTAAGTGATTTCCAATGGTATAGGAATACCTTCCTCACTAGGGTCCTACTTCGACAAGATTCAAACCAACCCTTCTGGAAAAAAAAATTTCTTGCTGGTCTACAACCACTCTTAGGAGAAAAAGTTAGAACAGAAATTAGAGAATCTAGTGGTATCCAAATAATTGTTAGTCTTTTCAAACAAGAAGGTCTTAAGATCTGTCAAGATTTAAAACTCCAAAAACATCTCAAATGGGAACTTAGAAGAACAAAAGTAGAATTGGGTTCCTTCTGCAAACAATTTGAAATGGATCCTACCAATAAAAAGTCATGTCTAGGTGATTGTAAACCAGCATACTATTCCAAAAAATCAAAATTTACAAAAAAACTTTAAAGAATATAGGCCATGAGAGAATTCCTGGAATAAATCTCGAAGAGAAAATTCGTGGAAAAAATCCCGAAACAAATTTAAGCCAAAAGAATCCCAAAACAAACATTTTTATAAAAATCTAACATGCTATAAATGCAATAAGAAAGGCTACCCTTCAAAATATTGTCGTCTGAATAAGAAAATCCAAGAGCTCGATCTTGGAGAAGAAATCACAGACAAAATATCAAATATTTTTCTAGAATACTCTTCCTCATCTACTGATTACGATTCTGAGCCCTCTTCTGAAGAGGCCTTGCAAGTTGATGAACTAAATGGTTCATCATCCAGCTCGGACTCAGATAGTAATAAAATCCAAGTCCTCACAAAAGATCAAGAATTCCAACTAGAAATCTTGAATTCAATCACAGACCCCCAACTAAAACGAAAATTCCTTGAAACAATTATTTCAACCCTAAATGAAGGACAAAATCCTACAAAACCCAAAGATCCATTAAGTACAAACTCTTCATATAACTTAACAACTATCCTCAACCAAGGAAGAAAAATAATTCCAAAACAACTCTACAATCCCTTTGAATTGAGATCAAATATGTAAAAAACAAGCTCAAACATTTAAAAGAAAAACAAAAACATATTCCGAGTATTTTCATTCAATATTAACTTCTAAACATGATGACTCCAGTTCGGAGGAACATGATAACATTTTTTCAGAAAATATAGAAGATGATCTAGTATAACAAATACAATCCCTAAACACTATGCCAAATGATTTCCTCTTCGTACTAAGAGAGATCACATCTCAGAAATATAAAATAAAAATTACACTTGTTTTCTCAGAAAATTACAAAATAGATACAATTGCACTTTTTGACACTGGTGCCAACCTAAATTGCATAAAAATAGGTCTTGTACCAAGATGTTTTCATCATAAAATAAATGAAAAACTCTCAGCAGCAAATAACTCAAAACTTAGTATAACTTCAAAAACAGAAGCTTATATATTAAAAGACAATATTCTTTTCAAAACTACTTTTGTTCTCACAGAAGATATATACCAAAATATCATTCTCGGAACACCATTTATAAACCTAATAACACCATACAAGGTTAAAGAAGATTCAATTTCTTTCAAAACTCAAGATAAAAAATTATCTTTCGAATTCATGGAAACCCCAAAAAAGAGGAGCTTAAACTTAATAAAAGCTTGCTCAATACAAAAAAAATCTATAAATTCTCTAATAAATAGCAAAAAATTCCATTTAGAAAACTTACAAACAGAATTTCTTGTTGAAAAAACAAAAGAATCACTAGAAACTTCAATTACAAAAGAAAAAATTTCAAAACTAAATAAAATTTTCGAGGAACAATTGTGTTCAGATTTACCAACAGCCTTCTGGGATAGAAAACAACACATAGTTGACCTACCCTATGAAGAAAAATTCGATGAAAAATAAATTCCTACAAAGGCTCGACCAATACAAATGAAATATGATCTAGAAAACCATTGTAAGAAATAAATTTCAGAACTTCTAAACAAAAAATTAATTTCAAAATCAAGATCTCCATGGTCTTGTGCAGCTTTCTATGTGAAAAAAAATTCAGAAATAGAAAGAGGAACTCCAAGACTTGTGATAAATTACAAACCTTTAAATACGGCATTAAAATGGATTAGATATCCAATACCAAATAAAGAAGACCTCCTTCAAAAACTCCATTCTGCACACATATTTTCAAAATTCGATCTAAAATCAGGATTTTGGCAAATTCAAATATCCTAAAATGATCGCTATAAAACAACATTTACTGTTCTTTTTGGACAATACCAATGGAACGTAATGTCTTTTGGTTTAAAAAATGCACCTTCGGAATTTCAAAGAATAATGAATGATATATTTTCAGAATATTCAAAATTTTGCATAGTATATATTGATGATATAGTTATCTTTTCAAACTCCATTGAGGAACATTTCAAACATCTAAAAACATTTTACTATGTTGCACGCAAAAATGGACTTGTTATTTCCAAAACAAAGATGTCTTTATTCCAAACTAGAATTAGATTTCTTGGTCATTACATTTCAAAAGGCATGATAAAACCAATAGAAAGATCATTAGAGTTTGCGAACAAATTTCCTGACAAACTCTTAGATAAAACCTAATTACAAAGGTTCCTAGGAAGCCTTAATTATGTTCTAGATTTTTGTCCAAACATCAATCGATTGGCTAGACCATTGTATGATCGTTTAAAGAAAAACCCAATCCCCTGGACAGAAGAGCATACCGCTGTAGTCAAACAAATTAAAAAATATTTTTTAGAAATCCCGTGTCTGCATATAGCGGACCCAAATTTGAGAAAAATTGTAGAAACGGATGCCTCTGATTTGGGATACGGAGGTATTTTGAAACAAAAAGAAACAACTGGTCGTGAAAATATAATCCAATTTACTTCATCTCATTGGAATGAAACTCAAAAAAATTATTCAACTATTAAAAAATAAATACTAAGTATAGTTTTATGTATACAAAAATTTCAAAGTGACATTTTAAATCAAAAGTTTTTACTAAGAATTGATTGCAAAAGTGCCAAAGACGTTTTACAAAAGAATGTTAAAAATCTTGCTTCAAAACAAATTTTTGTCCGATGGCAGGCATTACTAAGTATTTTTGATTTTGATATAGAATATATTAAAGGTGAAACAAATTTTATTCCAGATTTCTTGACTCGGGAATTTCTCCAAAACAGGTATGATGCCACCAAAGATGGTTGACAAAGGAAAAAACCCTTCTTGAGGCCCAAACCAAGAAAAATTACAAACTCGAAACACTTCCAAACCAAAAACAGAACCCGAAACAGAACCCTGGATCACAATTACAAAAAAAAAACCAGAAAAGAAGAAAAAACTCTTCAGACGCCTGAAGAGATCTTGGAACAAATACGGTCTTTACAACAAGCCTTCGAAAAAAGTTTTTCAAAACAAGAGAAAGCTAGTTCTTCAAAAATACCCTCTTCTCTTGCGATTTCTGAAATTCCAGAAGCCTCCTTAAAAATGATTTCAAAACAAAACCAAGGCTTCAAAACCTTTGAACAATTCACAAATTATTTTAAAGGAAATTTCACAAAATCCTCCTTCATAATATTTTAAAAAACCAACTTATCAAAATGTCATTACGATTGAAAAAGACTTTTTGTTGAAAATGATCTGTATTTTACAATCGAAAAGTTTTTTGGGAAAAATCAGTTTTTCAAACCATACAATACAGAGAAAACTGTATTATTTTATCAAACAATTTTGGAAATTACAGGGTCTGTTACTTTCAAACACAATTTCTTGGACGGAAGTCACACGGCTCCTGCTTACTCTACTTTCAAAATCGATGAAATCATTTCCCCAAGAGATTGGGATTATGATCTCAATGACAACATAAAATTCCCAGAAAGTTCTTCAAATCTCTCCTGTTACGATGTCCCGTTCAATTATTGGGATTATTGCCAAGCTTGGTACAATTCCTTCTTAATTCAATCCCCCAAACACAAACACACTTGGTTGATCTTTTTCGATACCACCTGCAACCTATCTAAATCACCAATTTGGTTCAATCAATGGTGGAACAACTTCGGTTCTGTCATAAACATTTTTAAACCCCAGATAAACAAATCTTTCCAAATCTTCAAAACCAGTTTTATACCATCTGATGATGAGAAAAGTTTTCCCGCTTTGGCCCTTTTTCATTCCAAATTCCATTTACCCTGGGTTTTCTCTTGGACTTTTGAAATTTGAAATGATGTAATACCTATCATCAGACGAAGATTTAAAGTCAAATGGTGGGACAAATATAGAATCACCTCAAATTTATATCCTTCAAACATCCCGTAATGGATTCGAAACCAAAATTCTAAAACCCTTAACCCACCAACTTCACAAACACTGATCCAAACACCATAAATGACCCTTTACTTAGCCCAAAAATCAAAAATGCTATCTATGTTGGCAGCTGCAAAATCAGAAGAAGAAATCAAGTCAATCTCGATGCGATTCCTACCCACAATATCAACTCATAACTCTCAAGCGTCAAGAAGTGAACCCGAGATAGACGAAGATGATATATATATATATATATAAATTATATATATATATATATAATATTTATATATAAACCATGTAATATAACATTAAGGGAGGAATCTATATAATTCCCCACAAATCATTTGTAATATCTAGTTTTATACTTTAAAAAAAACTCAGCATAAACATCAGAATCCAAAGACGACAATCCAAAAACGACATCAAACATCGGAATTTAAAGAAGAAAATCCAAAGACGACAATCCAAAACCGACATCAAACATCGGAATCCAAAGAAGACAATCCAAAGACGACTTCAAACACATCTCCACAAATTCTGCAATCAACCACAGTAGTTGTCGGCCACAAAAATATTTTCCCAACTACAAAAGTTATCAGCGACAAAACCCACTACGAAAAGCAAAAGACAAAGACATCAAAATCCACTACGAAATGCAGAGGACAAGGAGCATCTCGAGGCGCACTCAGAAGATAATGCACTTAGTGCGCTTTTAATTATTCCAAATGTTTTTTAATTTTAAAATTGAATATGCACTTGTAAACTTCTTTATAAGAAGTATCGTGCAACTCTTCAAACACATATTCTCTGACTCTCTCCAAAAAAAACATTCTCTAAACCCTCTTACCCCTTCCATCTTGAGTCAAGAATTCTTCTTCCGTTTTCATTTGTAAGTTTTATATTTTGTATTTGTTTTATCAAAATCTTATATAAAATTTAAAATTTCGTATGGTTTTATCTTAATGTTTAAATTATATGTTTCAATGGCTGGTTTCCCCGCTTAATCTCGATCCCCTCCTGGTTAAGAGATGTAGCAAGTCTCATATATATATATATATATATATATATATAACGTCTTGCCCTTCTCTTTCTCACACTGTTTGTAGTCAAGCTAGTACTACACGTTATTTATGGGAATATTATTTTTTGCTTGTTGACATGTCTGTCTCATGTAGTAAGTTTTATTTTGATAGAAGGGAGTCCATGTTTTCTCGAGTCTTAAGTTTGATTTGAGCCAGAGTATCTAGATTTATAGATTAAAGAACAGATGCAATATTCTGTAGAAGTTGAAAACTCATCTTTATTCTTTACCCTTATGTAAACATGATTTTCATATACAACAGATAATGCATCTCTCAGCTAAATGTTTGGTATACATATATATATGTATATACTCTTGTTCGATTAAGGGGACTGTTTGTTTGCTGAAGAAGATAAAGCAGGAGGAGGGCCAGGGTTGCGTGGTGGTGGAAAAAATGGGAATGGGGGAAATGGAAAAACCGACGGAGGTGGAGGAGGAGGAGGAGGTGGTGGTGGTGGTGGATTTAGGCCTGGAAAGATTGGTGGCAAAGGAGGAAAGAGAGACCATGGTGGTGGAGGAGTAGGAAGAGGAGGAGGATGAGGCTGAAATGGGTTTGGAGGGAATATTGATGGAGGAGGAGGAATTGGAACCGGAGGAGGCTGAGGAAATATTGGAGGGAATAACGATGGAGGAGGAGCTGGAGGAGGCTGAAATGGATTGGGAGGGAATATCGATGGAGGAGGTGCGGGAGGAGGCTGAGGAAATAATGGTGGGAATATTGACGGAGGAGGAGCAGGAGGAGGCTGAGGAAATAACGGAGGAAATATCGATGGAGGTGGAGCAGGAGGAGGCTGAAATGGTAGTGGAGGAAATATTGAAGGTGGTGGAGGTTGAAATGGGTTTGGAGGGAAAATCGAAGGAGGCGGTGGCTGAAACGGATTAGGTGGGAAAATCGAAGGTGGTGGCGCAAACGGGTTTGGAGGAAAAATCGAAGGTGGCGTAAATGGGTTTGGTGGAAGAAACCATGGAGGTGGGAAAAAGAACTTCTTATCTGTTGAAGTTTTTTTCGAAACTGCTGCAATTCTCAGGTGTCTTGATGATCTGTTCTTCTTGTATTGATGATCTCTTCTTCTTGCTCTTCTAATTTGTTTCAGAATCCGTCTAGTCTGTGCACATCTCACCTCAGAGAAAGGACACAAAACCTGTAATTCTCTGTGATGGCTTTTTGTCTCTTGTCTGAAATTTGGTTTTGATTGTGTAACTCTGCATTCAAGCTTACAAGATGAGCCTGCACAAATCCACACAGAAGAAGACAAAAACATCTCAGAACAGAGAGGAGAATAGTTTCTAATTACTAAATCAGTTTTGTGTTGGATGATACCTGAGACTGTGTAGAGTTTATTGTTGCCAGTGATGCTTACTGGCAGATTTGTAGCCTTTGAAGAATGATTGTTGAATGTTATGGTTATGGCAATGAAGATGAAGATGAGAAGAGAAGACATTTTGGAACTGTGTGTTTTCTAAAGTTGAAAATGGTTTTGTATTTTCTCTGATAATATAAGACAGGGAACATATAACATGAGCTTCTTCAATAAGTTTTTTTGTTCTTTTCTGTCTCGTGATTCGACATTGTATTTCAGTTAATGGATGACAAAGAACAAAGAAACAAATAATTGGTTATTTATCCCTTTGTTTATGATATTTTTTGAAGTTATTTTGATTCTCAACTATTAGAAAATGCTTACCAATTGATTTTGCTCTAAATTTGTAGATTATAATTGCTGTTAACTTGCTGTTTTCTAGTTAAAAGTTTGAGCTCGTAGCTTCACGTCAAGAACATGCACATGTACAGTAGAGCAATTTACAAAAAAATAAAATAATATATATCTATATTTATTTACTATATATTTTTTACTGTTATCAACCATAAGTACTTGAAAAAAAATGTTATAAGACATTATTGTTTATTTAACACAATTTGGTAGATTGTTTTTCTATTAAATCACGATTCACGAGTATGGCTGATGACAAATAGTGGGGGCGACAATTAAGTTGGAGGTGTATTCAAAGACTATATGACAAGTGTGAAATTCAAATGTAGGATAAAAACATGACTTGAAGATTTTTTTTTGACATAAATACAAGTATATATGGCTAATGTAAAGGATTGTCCGAGTTAAGACCAACATAATCCAATCACGAGAGTTTAATGTTTGAGAATATTCCTCAAAAGCCTCAACGATCGTCATTTGTACACAACAACTAACAAGTAGTTGGCAACACAAAGACTTATCTTTCAACATTCACATTCAAAGATTTGAAGCTAAATTAACAAAAGGCTTACAAAATAAGCAACTTTTGCATAACACTGCTGATTCAATGAATGCAACACAAACAAACCTCGTGATACAAATCTAAAGATGACTGATTAAGAGAATCAGAACAAGATACCATATACCATCTAATAAAACCCACAAAACACAAATGGCCAAACACGATTTTTTTCTGCAATGATGTAAAAATAAAACCTGAGAAACTATAACGATGCACACAAAAAGAGATGAGTTACCATTATCTTTACAAATCGCACCTCCATCGAGCTTTTTCACTTTGCAAACGTTGTTGTCACCAGTGTGGTGTATAATACGGGTTTCTTCAGCCAGAGAGAATCTTGCAATTCCAAGAGTAGAGAATTGAGAGCGGTTTTTTTACGTTCGCATTGATCCTTTGTTGTAAAAGGCAAGAAGTTGTTTGACATGGTTTTGCCAAGCTGCAACACTTTGACCATCTACTGTGACCCAATCCACAACTGCTGCTGCAGGCTGTTCCCACCATTCCTCAAGCTGCATTGGTTATACAAACAAAAAAATTGTTCTCCAGTTTCGTACAGGAAAAGGCTGTGAAAACGTAGAAATTTGTTGCAAAGCCATTTAAAGGAGACTATGAAAAATGTAAGTATAAAAGGCAGCAAAAGTAAGAAGGATTCTAAATCCGAAAAACATGTAAATTTCTCATTTTGTGGTTCAGACAAAGCCATACTTTGGGAGCGATATGACTTAAGAACGTCCATGTGAAAATTCAGTAAGAGGGTCACCATCAGTAGCATATTGACAATAGCAAACAAGAATTATACATAAAAGTAGTTCCATACCAAACCCCTGACATATTTGCATTGCTCGAAGGAAGCTTGAGCTTTCTGGACTGCAGTCCTAAGTTCAGGCAACCATTTCTCAGATATTGTATTCTCTTGTTCAGAAGCTAGATCTAGGCAGTAGTTCGTTGTTCTGCATACAATATCCATTCAGTACAGTGAAAGTTACATAAGATAGCGTGGGGACAATAAATAAGATAATGGTCGGCTGTGTATACCAGCATACGGTGGAATACACCTTACCTTTCATATTTTTGTTGGGCACGGAAAGCATGATCTAACAGAGAATGGCCACTTTCAACTAGATCCTGCCGTATATGGACCATATCGATTGCCTTTGCTAAGTCTTCTAAAACACATGCTTCAGAACCACGAACCCTTAAGCAGAACTCAAGAGACTCTAAAACCGAGGCCAAACTTGCATCTGAACCCTCCAGACCTATTTAAGAAGCGAGAATATTGATTATAAGAAAATCCTACTCTGATACTACTAAGACTAATTTTGGCCTATAAAGAGTTTTAGGTATATTTCATAAAAAGGTGATCCAGTTTCTATGGTTTAAAGCCACGGCAGATCCAAAGCGTGGTAATAGTATGCAACTAGTGGCCATCATTATTCTAGCATATCTCAATCTATGTAGTAGGTACATGAGCCAATAGTTATAAGAAAAACTCCTACGTTTTTTTTTGTTTTAGTTTTTCATTGCATTGAAAGAGAGGGTCAATCAAGAGGTAGTGAGCAATAGTTTTATTAGGAAACTCCTTGAACTTGGACATCAAGATTACCTAAGGTTCAATGAACATGAACATTTCCAGAGGAACAAACTATAAACCATCGGCTTTTGAAAAAGAGAAAAATAAAATCTCACCTGCAGGATATTGAAGGGCAGCTGCTATGCGACATATAGATGGAATTGCTGATGGATCTCTTGCACCAGCTCTAGCAGTTAATAGAGCAGCAGTCTTTTCTGCATATGCAACAGCTTCAGGTCCCGTCGATCCATTAGCTCCCATAGATTCCAGAAGTCCCTGGTTAAGAAGATGTACAAATAAATGAACAGAATCGAGGCATCTAAATGCAAGTTTGCTAATTTGAAGGAACATGAAGTCTTCTAATTGCACATTGCATTACACCTATGAGACCAGCAAAAATGTTGCTTGAACCATAAAGTTCCAAAATTCTCATGCTGCATGATTATATGATTTACAGACCAAAAAAAAACCTTGACCATATACATAAGTTTTCTAAATTCAACTTCTATTATTTTGTATGATTCAACAAATACCAGTCTTCAACTATGAGTGAAATATATCTTACAAACTACATGAAATACACTTGTATCACACAGAAATGGATAGATAAAAGACATCAGAATGTCCTCTGACAAGTTACACACCTGGGGAGTAGCTGGAAGCATATAGAAAGAGTTATCAGGACTTTGAAAGAAAGCAGACACTTCCTTCTCTATGAAATCTTTTGCGCTGTTTGAAATGTCCACAACAACTTCACTAGCTGGAATTACAGTGGCTGCTGCATATTCCCTAGCAGCTAATGGTTGCTGATTCCAGAATGCAACAGCATCCTGTATATAAAAAGGGTCATAATACAGGGTATCGCCCATGGTAATTATCAATTAATCACTTCAATGAAAGAATCAGTTGGGATATTACCATGTTGGCCTTGAGAAGAGTTGTATATATGGTTTCAAGTTCGGATCTGCGAGCGTCAAATTCCTCAATTTTCTTCCATTTCTTTTTCAAGGAATCTTCGGCTTCTTTTCGCTCTGCACATAACTTGTTCAGCCGTTGTATCTCAGATAACAATGTGCTTAAGCTAGCCCTCAAACCAGCAGCTTCTCTTTCCTTTCCCCATACATCCAACTGCAAAGGAAAAATTGGATAGCTTGTTCAAGGAATTATATCAGCATGCACATAAAACACACAATGAACATTCATGATAACTGAAAATCAGTAATGCAGTGCCTGCTACATATAAAAAATAAGAGTGTTTTGATTTTAAGCCTTGTACAACCCAATTATTCTTTTTAGATTCAAGTGAAAGGAATAATTAAAGAAACCAAGGAAATCTGGCATCTACCTCAAATTGCCTAAGATTGCTACCACTCTGTGTTGGGCCTCCAGTAAACGAATTTGAAGCCGCATCAGCACTTCCATGCAAACGGTTAACAAATTTTTGGCATAAATTACGAGCTTCAGCAGCTTTGTTTAGTGCATCTTCAGTAGCCAAAAATTGTTGAACATGTGCTTTCTGGAAAAAGTAGCATGGGTGAAAGGTAAGATAAACAGACTCTAAACATATGGCCACACAATGCTACACATACACTCAGCATTAGAAGACCTTACTGAAAATATCTGTCTGAATTAAACATTGCTTAATTTGAAGCATAAATCTCCTTTTTCTATGTGTTCGAATTAACAAGAAGAAACCAGCATAACTAGACAAAGAAAGCAACCTGCCGTTCAAGGAGCTGGTTGTTAGATCCTTGGAAATGAGTATCTGTGCCTATCTTCCCATTACCATTAAACTGATAACTCAAAGGCGAGCTCACATCAGAAGAAGTATTGTCTGTTACCCGGTTGTTCTCATACTTATACCTGTGAACAGATTGACAGAAAAAAATGCTTATGTTAGCCTAAAGCAACCCTGGAACACGAACTTAAGAGAGCAGAGAAGACTCATTCGGTGAAAACTGATACGAGATAGAGATACAATAATCATTGATCAAACATATTTTAAAGGAAGTCCAGGAACAGCGTGTAGACCAGATCACAGATTTGAATAGAAGCTAGCTTGCAACGAACTCAATGTAAGTACCACTTTTTGCAATATGAGTTTCGTAATCTTCTACTTCAGTGTCAAGAAAATTAGCAAAAATAGCATGCAAGGTGCAATTGAGTGAACCACACCCTGCAGAAGCAGGAGTGCACAATAACAGAGAGTAGCATAAGAAGGAAAGTCAGGAGACACCTTAACATTTCAGCATCTGCTCTGACATCAATCTTCTCCATCTCTCTGGATATCAGGGTCTTAATGCGTAAAGTGTATGCAGCAATAGCTTGAAGCAGTAGAGGAGGACCCCTCAGGGAATTTACAATATCAGTTTTCATCTCATTAGATATTTCTCCATCATATTCAAAACCCAGCTTCGTTGTTTCCAGCTCAGGATGTGAACAAATTCCATTTCCTTCGTATGCAGGGAAGGAGTTACGTATTCTTTCAATCATGCGTGATGCAAGAAAATCACAAACTTTCCTGATATCTCGTTCTCGGGTTGTTTCCATGAGAATGACATCATCTGCAGACTTAATTCCTTTGACAGTGGAATAAACAGCTTCCCTCTCACTGTTAGAACTGAGGCTGCTTAATACTTCACTAGACGAATTGACAGACCGTTGTGCGTCACTTGCTTGATTAACGTAGACTTGTAGCCTTTTGTGATACTCTGCAAATATTCTTGTTGCTTCATCGCATTGTTGATCATAAGCTTCCAACAATGCTTGCTTGTGTCTGGAAAAAAACTCACAAATCAATTTAAAAGGTCTATTGTACATAACAGAAACCAAGATTTCCATGCTTTTAGCAACAGAATCAATGCATTTTAACAGCGTAAAAAGCTGTGGATAAAGCTTCACTAAAGGGGCAGATAGAACATCAATATCACCAAGCGTGGATACAAACTTAAGAATGGTTAATGTGGCATATCCATGAAACCAAAGCAACAAACTAGCCTGATGAAATCCCATATATTCCATTCTAATGGTATATATATGTGGCTGCTTAAATCACAGAGAAGGAATTCGAAATACCACCAAAACTCTGACCAGCTAATCATGGTACACCTAAAACTATAGTTACAACGGTTCTATTGAGGACATAACACTAATGATAATAAAGTATAACCACAAAATTAGAAAGCATTAAATGAACTTTCGCGGACTGGTGCAGGTATTTTCGATTCTATTCTCTTACAAGTTAGAAGCAAAGTATTCCAAAACTTAAGATTCAGATCAAACCTGTAATTTGATCTTTCATCAAGCATCCTCTTCCTTTCTGCTTCTTCTCTAGAAACCTCCAACATTTTAGCCTTCAAATCTTTTCTTTGCCTCCTCACCATGTTCCTCAATCTCTGCACCTCCTTTGCAGCTAATTCCCTTTCCTGCAATGCAGTCTCTCTACCCTCTGCATAACTCGAACTCTCTCCAGTCACTGTCTTTTCCTTCCGTCTTCCTTTGCCCTTACTCTCTTCCTTCCCAGGATTTACAGAACTAGCATTGCTGCTTCCTCCATGAACTGTAATGTTCCGCCTAATTCTCTCCACCGTCTTCTCCGATTTCACTCGGTTTATCAAAAAATTCCAAATAGGTATCATGTTCCCTCTACAGATCTTCCTTATAGCATCAATGGAAGGAACATGAGATTTACTTGATCCACTATATGGACCTAATTGCCTATACCCCATTTCCTTCTGTAACCATTCTAATATTGCCTCCGGTGTCGGAGCTGAGCTCGATAAACTCTGCATTCCTCTACAACTACAAATCCTTCAAATCTTCAGGATAAATTTTCAACTCATAATTTGCGTCTTATGCTCAAATCCAAAACAATCAGAGCATAAACGTAGCGAAATACCTAGATTACTCAAATCGAGAGAAAAGAGAAGTGCATAGACGCGTTTAACCTAATCTATTTGGCGAAATGGAGCAATCATCGAGCGAATTGATAATCAAAAGAAGAAAGCGACAGGAGAATGAAGTAGACGAACAGATCTGGAATCCCGAAGACTAATCTCGCCGGTTCCGGTGACGGAGAAACGGATTTGGATAGAGCTATTTCAAAATTAGAGGTCCCGCTTGTTGCTTGGATTTGCAATTTGAAGGAAACAACTCGATTTTTTCTGTAAGTGTTCGACTGTTGAAATGTGAAACTCACGCGTGCTCCTAGATTTGAAAATTTTAACCGGGTCAGGCTCGGACATTAGGTGTATCCGGGTCGAAGTCGGGTATTAAGTGTAACCGGGTCGATGTGGTAATACGAAAAACATAGGGATCAAAGTTAGAATAATATAAACTTATAATCAAAACATTAGGGTCAAAATTGAATTTTATATGAAACTAGTGGCGGTTTCCAAAACTTTAATATTTTCCAATTAAATTTCTTGATTAAAAACCCTAAGTTAAATTCAAATAAACTGGGTAATACAAAATCGTTATGAATCAAAATTAGAAGAGCTTAAACTTATAATCAAAACATTTAGGATCAAAATTGAATTTATATAAAACTAAAGGGACAGTTCCCAAAACTTTATGCTTTCCTGGTTAAAATTCCTCTATCAAAAACCCAGGATCAAGTTTGCTTCTTGTGTTGTTAGGGTTTTAGTTTCACACTCTCAAATCGGAAATTTTCAAAACTATGACGACGGAGCTAGTAACACCGGGAGATGTAATCGGGAAAGAGTCTGAGCTTAAAGCCGGAAAAGGAGCTTACGTCAACGACACAACCATCTACGCTTCCCTTACAGGAACTCGTCGGATTGTTTCTCCTCTTCCTGAATCACTTGACCAGGTTTCGTCTCTATTCCAAGTTTTTCAATTGATTGGCTCTTCTGTTACATTTGATATTGCTATCTGAATCCTTTGGAAAATCACTGGATTGTTAGAGTTTCTATTTGTAATTGTGAACTCGGATGTGTATTTCTTTTTACCTAATCTCCAGTTTCTTTGTAATTTATATGGCAATGAAAATAAATAGCTTATTCATAGCTTCTTGTTTTGGTGATTAACTTATTGGATCATAACAATGGCAAAGCAGAGAGCTATTGTGGAAGTTACGGGTCACAAGGCACATGCTCTTATTCCAGAGCCTGGTTCTGTTGTCATAGGAAGGGTGACTAAAGTTATGGCTCGTATGGCTTCTGTTGATATCCTCTGTGTTGGTTCAAAGGCCGTTTACGAAAAATTCCCTGGCATAATCAGGTGAATTTCTCGGTTTAGTTCTTTTTTTGTGTGTGTATGTTTTCATCTAACTTGTGTTTGCTCTTTCACAGGCAACAAGATGTTAGAGCAACTGAGATTGACAAAGTTGATATGCATTTGTCTTACCATGCTGGTGACATTGTTAGAGCTATGGTTGTATCCTTTGTGCGCCTAAGATCATGTCTATTAATATCTAAGTTTTTTTACAGTTTAGCTTTTGGGGTTTAGGAACTGGCCAGTGCTTAACATCGCTTATAAATGAAAGACAGTATCTAAGATTTGTTACATAATGCCACCAATTTTCTCTTTTTCACTTCACACTCTTCTGTTTTTAAATTCGAATGTAGATTAGTTGTAGTCTATCATAATAATATATGATGTTTTGGAGGATAATATCTGAAGTTGCCTTAACTTTGGACTCTTGAAGCTGTCTCTTGGTGATGCACGGGCTTACTATTTATCAACTGCTAAGAATGAACTTGGTGTGGTCTCAGCAGAAAGTGCTGCGGGTAACATTCTTTTTCCTTCTTTTGTTTTTCATGAAAGTGTAATACATTTCCAAACTTGCAATTCTCATTATGGAATTATGAGTAAATATCAACCATTTTCATCATGGAATTGGAGTATGTTAATATGTAGATGCATTTGTTTCTTTTGTATACGTTATGAAGTATATTTCCGTTTGAGTAATCATAAAGTTTTTTGTCTGGTGATTGTGCAGGGGAAACAATGGTTCCGATAAGTTGGACGGAGATGCAGTGCCCTTTATCAGGCCAAACCGAGCAGAGAAAAGTTGCCAAGGTCGGTAGTTGAATTCAAGACGATACTTGGCTTCTCTTACATAATGAGGTGTGGTGGTCTCTGCAACAAGAAAGACATTGAGATTATTACAGTTTTGATCCAGTAACTTAAAAACTCTGTTTTTTGGTGTAGAGATAAGCTTAGAACAACTTGACCTTTTCATTTAGGGATTGGCGAACATTATGTGATGTCTAGATCTGTTAATCCGATCTATGGTTTCTTGTGATTCCATTGAGTTGTTGTTTCGATAGAACACTAAATAGTTCATCTGGTAATTGCTGGAAACTCTGTTGAATCCAATTTCAAACAATTACAACCATCATCTAATAATGTCTTCATTGTATAATATTGCTTTTTAAAACTATCGATCTCTCATTTGGTAGTAGTGAACTTTGAAGATCCTAAACGACAGGATCCGTATTAGGCTCTTCTTGTGTTAGAGAGTCAAAACATTGCATGTTTTCTCTAAGCGTGACTTCCACATCAGTGATTGTGTAGATAATCCCTCCAGCTTTTAACAACAAAAGCATACTCATCTACCAAATGATTGATTACTAATCAATCTCCTCCTAAAGAGGAAAAACATCGTACATGAAGTTTTGTTGGAATCAAAGATCATGCCACAGACAGACATGAGTTCTTTGTCAAGTTCAAAATCTGCAATAAACTATTACAATGAAAATAGCATGTTCTATTATCTATATCTGATTTGCCAAATCATGGCTACTCCCTGCAAACGATGACTGACTTTAACAAAACTAAAACACAATTCAATTGGTGGTACACATAACAAATAGATCATCCCAAATTTGTCTTTAGTAAATAGAGATCAACATCTGAACTTACAAATAAAAAGTCTGATCTGAACTTAAAAATAAAAAGTCTCATGAAACATTCTTAAACAAATACTTCTACCAGTAGGATATTGTTCTCATACTTATTAAGATAAAATGTCTTGCCTAATTGATGGATAGGCGTGGGACACAAAAATCAACAAGCAGACCTGTTGGCTCTATGCCTAGAGAGGAGAGGAAAAACATTCTGCTCAAAGCCACTTTGAAAAATGTGAACTTCTTCTTGTGCCATATCTTCACTGTTGCAATGGACTTCCCTTGGATCTTCTCGACTCCAACAATGATCCCATCTCTAAGTCCAACATACCTACCTGGCTCACCTGAAGGGCCACAGTAAATCCCCTAGCACACAAAAAAAATGAACAAATATTATAGGTGAAATGTTTTGTCAATTTATATTGAATTAAACTAACAGAGCACTTACTCTTTGTTGAAGTTCAATTTGTGGAGTGAACACATGCAGTTTTGCTCCCACCGGTTGATGCACCAACAAGTCACATACTTCCTCCAAATCCTCAGCCTCAATCAGTTGTCCTTTCATGGACACGAGAGCAGGTTTATAGGATGATGGGGGCTTTGACACAGATCCCAAGTGTGGCCAATCGTCTGCTTTTGGTATGCCTTTGTTTAACACAAACTCAAGGCAGTTTTTGACAGTGAGCTTGAGCCCGGGTGAGCCAGCATTGTTCACCAAATACTGAGCTGAGTACTCAGTATATACACTGTCCAGCTTAAGTGAAAGCCGTGCAGAGCTTATCAGATCAACCGCTACCACAGCAGCAGAAGCAGATTCATCTGTAAAGACAAAACACAAATGGAAAAATGAATCAAATGTGAATCAAAATTTGTTTTAAAACCAGAGTAGGTACTTTTGTGAGTATATTCTAGAGTGATAAGTTTACCGTGCTCTTGGTCATTCTCAATCTCTGTTTGTGTTCCGAATGCCATTGTGAAATTGGGATCATAGGGGAGTGCCATCTGCAATTACTTAACCCTGAAAGATTCAATAATACTTTATGAATGTCAAGAGAAAATGGAAAGAACATTTACAAGGGAATCAAAGTGAAACCATTTTCACAAAGTTTATTGTTCAGAGGCATTAACGAAACAAAAGGAAAAGCAAGAGACGTTTGGAGACCTTTGCTTCCAAATCAGATCAAAGAAATAGCAAACGAAGACGTTATTCATCAATGACAAAAAAACAGATCGATGAGTTTGTGGCTAAATCAAACCAATGTGATAGCTTCTTTACCAAAGAATGGCCAAACTAAAAGCAAGAGAGTTTATTGTTCATAGGCATTAACGAAAGAAAGGAAAAGCAAGAGACTTTTGCTTCCAAATTAGATCAAAAGAAATATCAAAAGAAGACATTTTTCATCAATGACAAAGAACATATCGATGAGTTTGTGGCTAAATCGAACCAATCTGATAGCTTCTTCACCAAAGAATGACCAAACTAAAGGAGGATTAAACCTAACTAAAACTTCCTCATTGTTCACTAATCACACTGAAAAAGGCAATGCACAAGCAAAATCCGTAACAAACCCTAATACGTATTTAAAAGTTCCTCAATGTTCACTAATCACACTCTAAAGGGCAATGCACAATCAAAATCCGTAACTAAAAGCTCCTCATTGTTCACTAATCACACTCAAAAAGGTAATGCACAAACAAAAATCCGTAACAAACCAAAGCAAGCTAAACAAATCCCAATTTAGAAAAACAATCCCTAAAAGGCACTTACAAAGGGAAACTCAGACGCAGAATCAGTAATAAACCAAAAGAAGCTAAAGAAACAGAACATTTAGTATTTATAGACAAGACGAAAAGCCCTAGAGATAGGACAGATGTCATCATCCTGTGTCATCAAGTGTATCAAGGGCTGCGAATCGCAACTTTCTCCGTACAAGCTTTCATCACCCTCTGCCCTGTCTTTGTTTCTTGTCGTTTTCAAACTTTGAAGATGACCGTTGTGCCTTAAACGACGTCGCTTTACTATTGGGCTTCATCTTTAGCTGGCCTAAGTTTCTCTTTTCTATATTAGACCCACTTTATAGTGAACTCAAAAAGTCAAGACTTTTTATTGGTTGAGACTATTTCAAATATCCACTGCGAGTGAAAGGAGTTTGGAGTTTCTTGAACACCCACCCCCACTTGAAGTGTGTGTGATAGATTGGAGATAAAAAAAAAACATATGGGTCAAAATTAGAATAGCTTAAACTTCTAATTGAAACATCTAGGGTCAAAGTTAAATAAATGTAAAATTAAAGGGACGATTTCCGAAACTTTCTGTTTTCCTGGTTAAATTTCAACCAAAACCTATGGATCAAAAAGGTGGAAGAAGACAAAGACGAGATAGAGAGAGAAAGGATCGCTATTATTCCGGGAAAATCATTTTTCACTTTTTCGCCGGAAAAGTTTTCCACTAACCGGAAAAGTTTTCAATTAAGAATTAGTCAACAAATTAACACCGGAAAATTCCAGCCTTTGGATTTTCTCAGGCAGCTCTATCACAAAGGTGCTCATCGATTCCTCTGTTTTTTTTTTTTTTTTAAATTGTATCGGATAATTAAAATATTTTAATACCTTTCATTATTAATCATCCGATGATGATCGATAAGCTTATGATCCTTTATTTTAGTTTTGGGTATTTGTTTCGTCGGATTGATGCTTATCTGAAAGATTGATGCTTTTGCTCATACATGAAAGAATGAATGAATCCATTTTCTTAAAAGTTACAGAATTCTAAATTTTATTTCTTTTGAAATCATTTCGTTCTATTGTTTTAGTTATTCATTGGTTTAAGAAATGTAAATTTGTTCTGTTTCTCTTACAGGTGATTCAACTGCAAGAACAGAGTTTTTTTGTACCAAGAAGAGAGAGGATTCTGTTTTCCGGGAGGCAGTGAAAAATCTTCTGTGAAATTGGCTTCCTCTTTCATTCTAACTTAAGCTTCTGTGAAAATTTGAAAACTTTTGAGGTTGGAAGTATTGATTTTGATGATATGGGTGCTTTCTGTTGTTGCTTCCAAGTTGATCTCTTTGAGAGTTATGTCAATCCAAACTCTTCCTTAACTAGGAACTGTCCATGTCTCAATTGCTTCCTCCAGAGTTTCATGGATATGGTAATGTTCTTCACCTTCGTCTTCAAATCATGTGTTCCTTTGTAGTGAATTAACAAGCAATGATACTTATCATCAAAACATGAATATATCTTCTTATGCTTGTTGAAACATTTTCTTGGTTCGGTGTCAATTATAAATATACATCTAATGCTTGTTGAATGTTTTCTTGTTCTGGTGTCAGTTACAAGTTTGCATCTTTGTTTCAGTCTCATATTGATGTGGAGATACGAGTTACGGTTTTGTTGAAACTTGGCTTGTACTGTTTTTGCAGTATACTTCGTTGTTTAATAGAGGGGGAATGCAACCAATACCTTCAACAGTCGAGACTGTTTCAGTGATGAATTCAACAACAGCACTTGATGACTCTTTGTCTAATGTGTATCATTCTCCTCCAAGACCATTGCCTTACGATGCTGATCCTAGGTACTTTCGTTTTGCTAAAGGCTCAAGCCAATCAGGTGAAGAATCAGAACCATTAAGAGGTGATACTGAAATGAGTTTTGAAGCTTTGAGTAGTGGTGAAGTCAAATGGAGTAAGTCTGATTGTGAAGATTGTTCAAAAGAAGTGTATTCGAAAGGTTCATCGACCATTGAAAAGTCGAAAACAATGCCCGGGATAGAAAGTTATTATGCAGAATCGGATGAGGATGATATTTGTCCAACCTGCCTTGATGGTAAAACTTAAAAAAACTAGTTTGATTGCTATTACATTCTCATTTGAATGCATTATTTTTCGCTTATTCGCTCCGAAATGTGCAGATTACACTCCAGAGAATCCAAAGATAATAACCAAATGTTCTCACCATTTTCATCTTAGCTGTATTTATGAATGGATGGAGAGAAGTGAAACTTGTCCCGTCTGTGGAAAGGTAACTCGTCGCTTTCTACTAAGTTTGGAACTTCGGGTTTGGTAGAATGTTCCATCAATCTCCTTCATAGATATTAAAATGCATCAATTTGTATTAGAATTTGTTATCTCCATTTAAAGCATTTGAATTTAACATACATGAATGGACTGATCATAGAAAGATAAGTTACTTTTGACAATGCATCCTTACCCTTTTTTTTTTGTTTCAATCTAATTTTTCAGGTGATGGCATTTGATGAAACTTTTTAGCAATTGTTATAAAGACTTGCTCAAAGAACAAGAAGGAGTTGAGGCATGCTCAATAAAATAAACAGAGAGAAATGTACATAAAACTTCTGTGAATATCCAGATGCCTTTAACAGTAAATATGGGAATTTGTGGTGTCTCTTAATTTTATAGACTCATATATATACATTTATCTTCAAGAAGATTACTGGAATGGAAAAAGTTTGAAATCTTTCAATAATTTTTGTATCTACAACATGATTTCTTTTAGACCCTATTAGCAGAAGAAGAAATCATTAGACAAACCATCAACGACCAAATCTGTATTACACCAAGATCTTGAAAAAGGTCAGAATTCAAAGCTCAAACGACAGAAAACAGACAATCTCAATGGACATAAAACTTCAACCACTCTTGAGTTTACTATTTGTGCTTCAAGCTGAGGCTGCTTCAAACGCGCTTTGAAATGTCTCGGGAGGTTGTGCACCACTTAGTTTCACCTTACCGTTGATCTGACAAAACAATACAAATTAGAGACACAAGAGTTGAGACTAAGGACACATTAAACAATGGCGGTCTCTTTCACTGTAATTAGAGCTTTGCCATGATCATATAGCAGCGCATACACTTACAGTGTAATGTGGAACTCCAGAGATATTTCGTGAATACTTCTCCAGCTCTTCTTTCACCTTTCATTAAGCAAAAGATCAGATTAGATCCTTCAATATCATCTTGTATAAGAAACACTAATGATCACATGATTCAGAAAACACACCTCTGTGACTCCATTGTTGGAGTCTGAGAAGAATCCTTCTGCTCCTTCTATCCCAAGCTTTTTAGCCGTCTCAACCAAAAACTCCCTGAATTTATCCGCACACATCATAAGTTACCGAGTTTTTTATCCACTTAACATCCAAGGATACTCAAAGCTAAGTACACAAAATCAAACCATTAAACATATTCTGTAGACAAGAGAGCTTTGTGATAAGTACCTATCACCAATGAACTTTCCCTGCGAGAAATAACCAAGACACAATTCCTCAACAAGTTCGTGTTGTTTATCCGGCGCTTGTTTACCGGTATAATGTATAAGTCTATGACTATCCAAAGTATTGCCTCTATTCATCATAATCAACAAAACATTTAGTAAACTAAAACAGAAGAAATCTCTCTTCTTGGTTAAAAAGAATGGTGCTTACGTGAGACCGGTTGTGTCATACTCTAAGCCAATACCTCTAAAGATCTGTAAATGAACCAAAGATTATCTCAAGATTCTTTAAAGAATAACATAACTTCTCTTAAAGAATCAGTAAGTGAATAACCTCAGACATTCTTGTGAACATTCCTTCACATCTGCTTCCAAACTTTTGTCGAAAAAACTCTTTCTTGTTCACACCTTCTTTGGGTGCAGATGCATCAAGAAAAAACGGATGCCATCGAATCTACGATATTTAACCAGAGATTAATACCAGAAGCTTTCTCTAATAAAAAGAGAGTGAGAGTTAAAAACCTCAAAGTTGTATTGATCTTTAGATGCATCAATGGCTTTGTCAAGATTCTTCTTTCCCACAAAACACCATGGACAAACCGTATCCGAGCTTACGTCAATTTGAATGAGCTTTTTTGATTCAGCCATTAAGAGTTTTTCTAACCAATTTCAGTCAAAACTCAGAAATCAAATTTGAGAATCCATTAAATTCAGAAACTCAACCAAAACAAGACAGAGACTTGATCTTCAATTTTAAGACAACAAGGGTGCTTGGATCCAAACTGTTGAAACTACATATTATTCTGCCATCTTTAGTCACATCAAAGGTTCATCTCAAAATCATGGATTGGAATCAAATTATCAGAATTCAAGGATCTATTAAACTCAGAAACAGAACCAAAACAAGACAGAAACCTGATCTTCAATTTAAGACAACAAGGGAACTTGGATCCAAACTGTTAAAAACTACATAATGTTCTGTCATATTTAGTCACATAGAAGGTTCATCTCAAAATCCTTGGTTGGAATTGATTGAGAATTCAAGAATTCATTAAACTCAGAAACTAATCAAAAACATTGATCTTCAATATCAGAATGATCAAAGAGATCAAATTACATAATTGTTCTGTCACCTCTAGTCACATCAAAGATTCATCTCGAAACTTGCTTCTGAAAACTATTACAATGGTCTCTCCAGGATTATTGGATTGTATTTGATTCATAAGCAAACAAACAAAAAAACTTCAAACTTTGATCTATTTGCAACACCAAACTCTCTAAATCCACCCTATTTTATAGTTCTGACATATGTTTAATCAAAACAAGAAATTATAGAATTCAACTCTTAAAATTTTTCCAAGAAATGGACTTTTGGATGAGAATTATCAAATTAGAAGAAACGATACATGGCTGAATTGTACAAATCAAACAAATGGCCCATTAGCTCAGTTGGTTAGAGCGTCGTGCTAATAACGCGAAGGTCGCAGGTTCGAAACCTGCACGGGCCATTTCTAATATTATTTTTTTCCATGAAGTAATTAACTATTATACCGGGATTAACTGAAACGCTAACGACGTAAATTGACCACCTCTTTTAATCAGACAAGTGCTTCTCCATGGATGATCTTTTTTTTTGTTAGGGGATTTTCATCATGCATGATCTCATATCTAATTTTCTTTTTTTATAAATATACAATTATCTCGTACATATTTCTGAGATGTTTTCCTATATTTTGCTACTTGCTTATGTCTAAATGACTAAATATATACATTTCATCTCGTTGACTTTTGATAATTAATGGTCACTGGGAAAAATATACCATATTTTACTAGTTAACAAGAAATATCATTGTTAACATATCATAATCGCGACCCTTTTAAAAATATATAAACCTAGACAAACAATGCATGACTAGTTATTGTTATGTCAGAATCTGACTTCATGTTTGATGATCTATAGCTTCTATACGTGTGTGTGACACGGTGAGAGTATACGCACAGAATCAAAACTACGGGAAGTCACCTTTTACATACCCACAAAATATAATTATGTTCGATTCATATCTTTATTAATTAATAATTTGAATATCGACCCTTCGATTATTGTTTTGTTCAAAATCATACATATCGTTACTGTACCGTTAAATGTTGCTGACGTGGATGCCACATGTGAATCAATGTGAATGATGTCATATTTTTGTGACACAATGTAAATGCCATGTGTATATTTTTTTTTATGAATCTTTTATATTTTTTTTAGTTTCAAAAATTTATCAAGTTTTGTAGATATATATATATATACAAGTAATATAAATCTTTAATAAATGATCTAAAACTCTCATACTCTCTCTATCAAATTTTATCTGGAAAAAAATCTCGTAATTGTATCCTCATAACACCACCGAATCCAAAACGAGTAAAAATAAAATAAAATGGTGGTTTTGTTAAATAATAAAATTATGGTTCTCTCAATTTGACACGTTCTGGATTCGGCGGTGTTAGTCTACTTGTATTTAATTTTATTTTTGTGTGTACTCACGTCGAGAGGCTATAGAAATGTATATATATTGATAGCTATTAAAAAATAAAATATATAGCATACATTTGTAGATAAGAGGATCATACATCATATTAAAAAAAAATAAGATCATACATCAAACAAAATGACGTAATTTTATATGTTGTATCCATATCGTCATGATTTTATGAATTTTAAAACTGTGATGATGAATGTATGATTTAACAGATGTTTTGGAGACGGTGAAATGTTTTACGAGGATGCAATTACGAGAATTTTTTTCCCGATAAAATTTGATAGAGAGAGTATGAGAGTTTTAGATAATTTATTAAAGATTTATATTATTTGTATATATATATATATAAATCTACAGAACTTGATAAATTTTTGAAACTAAGAAAAATATAGAAGATTCATAAAAAAAAAAAAAATTGTACATGCTCCACGTCAGCAGAAATCTGACATGACATCCATATTGTGCCACATGTTGCATCCACGTCAGCAGCATTTAACGGCACAGTAATGGTGGGGCATAATTTTACACAAAACTATAATTGAAGGGTCGATGTTCAAATTATTAATTAATGAGAGTATGTTTTAGCCTAATTTTTAATGAGAGTATGAATTGAACATAGTTATGTTTTGTGGGTATATAAAAGCCTACTTCCCTCAAAACTACACAATGAATCAAAGATCTCCAGATTGATAAAAAAAAATATTCATTTTGATTTTTACTTGAACAATTCAAATTCTCACTCTAAAATAAGTGATAAATCTTTATTGGACTACCTTACTTAGGTCAACAAATAAAATATGTTATCATATCAAGTTACATGTATCAAATTAAACGCAAACCAATTGAGAATGAGTATATATATATTAATAGTTCATATCTCTTGTATATTAGTGTCCGTCCCTTCTAACTTTTTGACGTGGAATTCTAACATGCATAACGTTTTACGCTCTTTTTATTTGGTTATAATTTTTCAGTGTTTGTGAACAGAAAATTCTGACTCGATGCTCGCCACAGCAGATGACTTCTTTTTCCCAGGGCTCGGGAATCCAAGAACACCTAATCCATTAACTGGGTCTATCGTGACAGCCGTCAATGTTAACAACCTTCTAGGGTTTAATACCCTTGGAATCTCATTTGTCTGTATTGATTATATGCACCTAACGGACAGAACCCACCTCACACTCATCCACATGCCACTGAGATTCTTGGTTGTCGCAGAAGGAACACTTTTAGTTGGGTTTGTCACGTCAGACCCAGAAAATCGTCTCTTCACTAATACGCTCAACGAGGGTGATGTATTCGTGTTTCCAGAAGGACTCATCCATTTCCAAGTTAAGATTGGTCATTCACATGCGGTTGCATTTGCTGGTCTGAATAGCCCAAACCCAAGTGTCATCACTATTGCCAATACCGTGTTTGGGTCTACCCCACCGAAAGATGCAAGTATCCTTGCAAGGGCGTTCCAGTTGGATTCTTAATGAACTTAGTAATATTATGCTTTCAATTGCTTTTGTTTTATGTACCTTCGACTGAAACGGATCTTGTATTATCCGTTCTTCGTACCGTGAAATAATGTCTGTCGTTGCTTTTACCTTGATCATAATTCTAAATAAATCAATGTTGTGTGTTTTCTTTTAAATGGATTAATATTTTTCTTTTTTTGTTCATATTCATGAATTTATGACCACAAAATTACGTTACTAAACGAAACCAGAGACTTTTTTTTCACAAAAATATGGACCAATAATATTCGGTCAGCACTCGGCACTAGCGAGAGATTTAACTGACAATAAATTCATGACAATTAATATATTACTCAAGATGGAAAATTTTATTTTGACTTTATAAAAATGTGATATGAATTCGTTCAACACCTAAAATCATTTATATTTTGAGCTCTATATATCTCTCATATATGTTTATGTATTCTTACCTCTAGGCTATAACTATTTCTCACCCAAAAAGATAACTTAACTTAATATATGACCATGAAGACTCGCTCATTTCTTACAATCATATCTCTCTTGTCTATAACACTTTCATTAGCCATTGCTTCCGACCCAAGCCCCCTTCAAGACTTTTGTATCGGTGTTAACACCCCAACTAATGGTGGTATGTTTATTTCGTACTAGTCTTTAATTTATCATCATTGACTATTTTTTTATTTTACTTTGTAATAAAATACTATATAAGATTCTCATTTTATTTGGTTCTTATGTTTTTTTTGTTAAAATTTTGGTTGTTATGTTCAGTGTTTGTGAATGGAAAGTTCTGTAAGGACCCGAAACTTGCCACAGCAGATGACTTCTTTTTCTCAGGGCTCGACAAGGCAAAAAACACTGAATCTAGTCCAGTTGGGTCTAACGTGACAACCGCTAATGTTGATCAGATTCCAGGTTTAAACACTCTTGGAATCTCACTTGTTCGTATTGATTATGGAGTTAATGGCCAGAACCCACCTCACATCCACCCACGCGCTACCGAGATGTTGGTTGTCGAAAAAGGAACTCTTTTCGTTGGGTTTGTCTCGTCGTTCCCGGAAAATCGTCTATTCAACAAAACGCTTAACAAAGGTGATGTGTTTGTGTTTCCACAAGGACTCATCCATTTCCAATTCAACGTGGGAAAAACTCCAGCAGCAGCATTTTCTGCTTTGAGCAGCCAAAGCCCTGGTGTTGTCCTTATTGCTAACACCGTGTTTGGGTCTAAACCACCGATAGACCCGAATTTTCTTGCAAGGGCTTTTCAGTTGGATCCTAAGGTGGTCATGGATCTACAGACCAAATTCTGATCATGAAATGATATTTATTGTGCTTTTTAATTGCTATGATGTTCTTTACCTTTATCTGAATAAATAATCATGTATAATCTTCTTCATAATAATAGGACATGATGTTGATCAACGTTTTCTCTTTTTCAACTTTCTTAAATCAATTATATATATATTTAAGGGGAATTTGTTAAAATATGATGTTTTTGATCAAATTTGACTATTTGTATCTTTTTTTGCCAACTTTAGTAAAATATACTTTTTGAATTATAGAAACTCTATTATACCCTTAATTATCAAAATTAACAAATTCTAAAACCTCTATCTCAAATAGAGTTTTAACTTTTTAAATACAAATAATATATACATATACATATATATATTTATTTATTTAAAACCTAAAGTTTATACCCCAAAATAAATCAATAAAGAAAAAAATAAAAAATAAAAAATAAAACATACATACTTTCTTCGTCGATAATTAATATATATATATATATAATATCTTTTTAAGTAAACAAAATATTTATTGAGAAATAAATGATTATTTAATATATATAATTTTTTTGAAATATATACAAAAATCCGTATTTTTAAAAAATATTTAAAAATATTAAGTTTCCTTAATTTTAGATTCAGTTTCTATCTCTAACAAAATAAAAAAGAAAAAAGAATGTGTATTCTAGTTTTACTAGAATACATAATCTAAATATTTTAGAACATGTATAATTGCTAGAATGTGTATTCTAAATTTTGTAGATTTCTAGAATACATATTCTAAATATTTTAGAACATGTACAAATACTAAAATGTATATTCTAAATTTTGTAGAATGTGAATTATAAAATGTTTAGAATATGTGTTCTGAAATCTCTATTCTTAATTTTTTTAGAATATGAACAAATGCTAGAATACATAATCTAATTTTTTTAGAAGATATACAAGTGCTAGAATACTTATTCTAAACTTTTTAAAACATACTTTATCAAGCTAAAACGTACTTAAAAGTACCTAAAATTAAAAACTTTATTTTTTAAATCTTCTTTTTAATTGTTTATGAACATGTTATGATAATTTTGTTTTCAAAAATTTGTGGTTTTCTATGGGAAATTTTGAAAAAAATGACAATTTATACAAAAAAATATAAATAGATAAAGTAGAGACTAGATGACCTTTTTAACCAAATTTTTCATATTTTAAAGGGTGAATAGGTGTATTGGATAATTTTTTAAAAGTAATAAGGATACAAGGTCATATACTATTTACAGTTTGTGTAATAGACTTGTGGTACTATTTCTCTAACAAGGACTTCCCCTAATAGATAGAAAATTGATTGTTGCAAATAGTGATGTTACAATGAGCCACTGTCTCGCGGGCCAAACGGATCAGCCCATACCCATTTAAGACTACAAATTTTAAATGGGCCCATACCCAAATCATAAATGGATCAACCCAACCCATTACCCATTGGGTTAAGAGTTAAATGGATAATGGATTGCCCTAATCTATTTTTTTGAAATAAGTTGGATGAACTCATTACCCATTTAATTTGACGGGTTAATGTTTAAATGGATTGACCTATGTAATTAATCAATTATTTTAATAACTAATTTAATTAATTATAAGAAAATAAATTAATAAATCATTATGATAAAACAATAATAATAATAATAATAACCATAACCACCACCACCATCATCATCATCATCATCATCATCATCATCATCATCACCATCATCACCATCATCATCATCATCATCATCATCATCATCATCATCATCATCACCATCATCACCATCATCACCATCATCATCATCATCACCAACATCATCATCACCATCATTATCATCATCACCAACATCATCATCACCATCATCATCATCATCATCACCAACATCATCATCACCATCATCATCATCGTCATCACCTACATCATCATCACCATCTTTGGCGGAACTATTTTTGGTGGAAAAATGACTGAACCATTTTTTGGCGGAAAAATGATGGAACCATTTTTGGTGAGGAAATGATGGTACTATTTTTGATAGGAAAATGACAGAACCGTTTTTGGTGAAAAAATGACATGACTGTTTTTGACGGGAAAATATTGGAACCATTTTTGGCGGGAAAATGATGAGACCATTTTTGGCGGGAAAATGACGAGATGTTTTTGGCAGGAAAATGACGGAACCAGTTTTGGCTGGAAAATGATGAAACTATTTTTAGCGGAAAAATAATAGAACCATTTTTGGTGGAAAAATTGTAGATCCGCACATTGGCGGAAAAATTGCATATATGCATTTTGGTGGGAAAATTGTATGTTCACATTTTGGCGGGAAAATTGTGTATTCATATTTTGGTGGAAAAGTTAAAAGAATGTGAGAATTGGTTAAGTTGGTTTTTAAAATTGATGGTTACATAGATTGACCATCTATCCATTTGATCCAACCCATTAGACTCTTCAATCCATTAAACCATAAATCTGTTTGACTTATCAACCCATTAGGGTCAAAAATTTCAACCCATTAGGGTCAAAAATTTCAACCCATTAGGGTTAATGGGTTTGGTTGGGTTGGATCATACCCATGACCCATGATTCATTTTGACACACCTAGAGATCATACATGCCATACTTGCAGATATAAGGGCCGATTGGTTATGACTGTTACTTTAGGATTTTGTTGTAGGCTTTTGGTTGTAGAAACTTTGATTGTAAAGATTTTGTCTGTAGAAGCTGTTACTATATAAAAGTTTGCTTCTAGTATTATGTTTTTTCACTGGGACCATTCGTCCTATTCTAATTAATTTTTTTTTATCAAAAAACAAAAATTATAGAAATTGTGTCTTTAAATATTTTTAAATAATAAATTATAAATTATTTTAATAGTAAATAATAAATTGTTTTTATGTATATCTTTTCGAACAAAAAAAACCTTATTTAAAAAATTGTTACATAACATTTACATGTTGTAGTGAATTATAAAATTTATTATTTATTTTGAATTTCTATTGTAATTTTAATAAAATAATTGAAAGAATTTATTGTATTATTTATTATTAAGGATTGTTAGGTTAATTTTCAAATGTAACTTAAAAGAATTAAAAGAATTGGATGTATTGTTATCAAAAATTTGTAAAAGTAAATATTTGGAAATATATTAAAAAAGGATATTATTCTATACAGTACCAGAAACAAATCTTTGACCTTATGTAATGTATTAGACTATTAGTGTATTCCCATGAATTTGTATCCAATATTAAGGAGATCATACATTTTTGTGAGGTCATTTTGTTTTACATTTATCCAGCAATATTAATTGTTGATTACCACAAAAATGATATAAATTTATAAAAAAAATATTTGAAAAAATATTTTTCATTTGTTTTCATTTTTTATATAAGAGGCTTTATATTTTTTCATTTGTTAAAAGGATAATTTTTTGAAAATATAGTGAAAGAGGATATTATTTTGTATATAGTAACAAAAACAAATCTTTGACCTTATCCTTATGTAATGTATTAGTGTATTCCCATGAATTTGCATCCAATATTAAGGTTGAAAATGTTGACTCCTCAGCTCCTCTCAACAAAGAGTAATATAAAATAAGTTTTTCACACAAAGTTTAGAAAATTACAGACATTTTCTTCTTCTTTTTTTTTCACAGCAAAACAAATAGTATAAAAAGGAAGAAAAATAATGAATATCACAAAAACCGCAATTACTTTTTTCATGTAGTAATAATGATACTTTCATTGTCCAACTCCAATGTCTTGGCAACATCAAGGTCAAAATCTGGTATATATGTTGTTATTTACAAGTCAGCTTTTGACATTTTATATTAGCGATTGTTGACCATCCTTTTAGAAATACTAAAATTGGTTACATATCTTATATATGTGCAGTGGTCGAGTTAGCGGATTGCAAAAAACCATGTACAAATTTGTACACGCCATATAGATGCGCCTTGGAGTGATATTAAAAGGGTATAAAAATAAAGGAGAATGTTGTGATAACATATGTTGTTGTAGACATTGATAGAAATCAATTTATCATTCCAGCAATTGGTGCGTGGGATTATGTTTTTCTAATATAAAAGTTGAAATAAAATTATAACAAAAATTGAAATAAAACTAATTTTTTTATTAAAATACCATGTTTTCTTGTCAATCAAACTAATTGTTCTCTTTCTCACAAAGTAGAATTCATACATTTTTGTGAATTCATTTTATTTCACATTTATCCTACAATATTAATTAATTGATTACCACATAAATGATAAAAAAAAAAAAAATTTGAAAATATATTTTTCATTTGTTAAAAGGATAATATTTGATAATATATTGAAAGCGGAAATATTCTATGTAGTAACAAAAACAAATATTTGACATTATCCTTATGTACTCTATTAGTGTATTCCCATGAATTTGTATCCAATATTAAGGTTGGAGATCATTAAGGGTGTCAAGACTCAAAATGGTTGAAATTGTTCAACCCAACTCATTACCCATTAGGTTAACCTATTACCCATTGGGTTAAGAGTTAAATGGGAAATATAGGGTGACACAATCCATTTTTTAAATAAGTTGGGTGAACCCATTACCCATTTAATTTGATGGGTTAATAGTTAAATGGGTTGACCTATTTAATTAATCAATTATTTTAATAAATAATTTAATTAAATATATAAAAATCAATTAATAAATCATTATGATAAACAATAATAACAATAATAATAATAATCTTTA
Organism: Cardamine occulta; assembly: GCA_028015245.1. Classification (NCBI taxonomy): domain Eukaryota; kingdom Viridiplantae; phylum Streptophyta; class Magnoliopsida; order Brassicales; family Brassicaceae; genus Cardamine; species Cardamine occulta. Next base: position 22,745,693 of record CM051386.1, read on the forward strand.
TCATCATCATCATCATCACCATCTTTAGCGAATCCATTTTTGGTGGGAAAATAACGTAACCGTTTTGAGTGGAAAAATGATGGAACTATTTTAGGCGGGAAATGATGAGACTATTTTAGGCGGGAAATGATGAGACTATTTTTGACGGGAAAATGACGAAACCATTTTTGGCGGAAAAATGACAGAACCATTTTTGGCGGAAAAATGACAAGACTGTTTTTGGCGGAAAAATGATGGAACCATTTTGGCAGGAAAATAATGAAACCATTTTTGGCGAGAAAATGACGAGACCTTTTTTGGCGGGAAAATGACGGAATGTTTTTGTCGGAAAAATGACGGAACCTTTTTTGGCGGGAAAATGACAGAACTATTTTTGATGGAAAAATGGCAGAACTATTTTTGGCAGGAAAATTGTGGATCCGCTCCTTGGCAGGAAAATTGCATATATGTATTTTGGATAGAATATGAGAATTGGATAAGTTGATTTTTAAAATTGAGGGTTAACTAGGTTAACCATCTAACCATTTGATCAAACTCATTAGACCCTTCAATCAATTTAACCATTAACCTGTTTGACCAATCAACCCATTTTGGTCAAAAATTTAAACCCATTAGGGTTAATAGGGTTAATGGATTGGGTTGGGTTGGGTCATACCCATGACCCATGACCCATTTTGATACCCCTAGAGATCATATATGCCATACTTGCAGATATAGAGGCCGATTGGTTATGACTGTTACTTTAGGCTTTCACTATAGACTTTTGACTATAGAAACTTTGATTATAGAGACTTTGGCTATAGAAGTTGTTACTATATAAAAGTGTGCTTCATAAAAAAGTTATAGTATTATGTTTTTCCATTGGACCATTCGTCATGTTCTAATTAAAGTTTTTCTTATCAAGAAATATTTTGAATAGTAAATTGTGACTATAAATATTTTTAAATAAAAAATTATAAATTATTTTGAATAGTAAATAATAAATTGTTTTTATGTATGTATTTGAGTTTATTCTTTGTATGTGTGATTTGTTTTATCAGATCTACAGCATAAATTCAATTAATTAACAAAACAAAAAACCTTATTTAAAAAATTGTTACATAACAATTACATGCTGTAATTAGTTATAAAATTTATTATTTATTTTGAATTTTCTATTGTAATTTTAATTATTTTATGTAATGTATTAGTGTATTCCTATGAATTTGCATCCAATATTAAGGTTGAAAATATTGACTCTTCAACTCCTCTCAACAAAGAGTAATATAAATTAAGTTTTTCGCACAAAGTTTAGAAAATTACAGACATTTTCTTCTTCTTTTTTTCATAGCAAAACAAATAGTATAAGAAGGAAGAAAAATAATGAATATCACAAAAACCGCGTATACTTTTTTCCTTGTAGTAAATAATGATACTTTCATTGTCCAACTCCAATGTCTTGGCCACATGAGGATCAAAATCTGGTATATATGTTGTTATTTACAAGTCAGCTTTTAACGTTTTATATTAGCGATTGTTGAACATCCTTTTAGAAATACTAAAATTGGTTATATATCTTATATATGTGCAGTGGTCGAGTCAGTGGATTCCAAAACACCATGTACAAATTTGTACATGCCATATAGATGCGCCTTGGAGTGTATATTAAAAGAGTATAAAAATAAAGAAGAATGCCGTCATAACATATGTTGTTGCATACATTGATAGAAATTAATTTATATTGTACCCGGAGTACTATGGGCATGTCATAACACCCCGCGAAAAGGAACCCAGGAGACCCCGTTCTCCCTCGCATATGGCCTAGAAGCGGTAGTCCCCGCCGAAACAGAAATTTTGAGCTTAAGGAGGGAATTATTTCCTGAAAACGAGCAACTGAATAACCAAATGCTAGAAGACAGCATCGATGTGATTAACGAAAGAAGGGACCAACCGTTAATCCGCATACAAAATTATCAACGAGCTACTGCAAAATTTTATAATTCTAAAGTAAGAATAAGAAGATTCGCTGTGGGAGTACAGTCACCCACATCCAGCAAAACCCTTTTCTCAGGCAGACACTAGAGAAGAATCGTTAAGACCAAGAAGCCCGGTAGGAGGCGCGTAGAAGCACCTCGTATACCCTTATCATTTTCTTACATCTTATGTAAAATCACCATGCAGTAAATAAAATTATTCTCTCTTTTCAAAAAAGACTTTTTCGGTCTACTCGTCAATACGACCTTCAAACGGCTGGTTCTCGCATATTAGTTCGGGAATACTCCATTTGCAAAAAAAAAAACGCAACCTACGATCTCTGAACGATTCAACAATCGCAACCTCTAAACGGTCCACTCCCGCGCAAAAGTTTGGGAGTGTTAATTAGCCCCATCGACAACCAAGTCAGAAAAGGGGGCAATTTTCAATCACTAAGCAAATCTAACAACGACGACCTCTAAACGGTCCACTTCAACAACAAACCATATAAGCTTTAAAAAAAAAGCTTTCAAAGACCGGCAAACCACAAGTCAAAGCCCGGAAAAGATTAGTAAAGATCACAACATTTGTACAGCAAACGCTGGAAAAAATGAAGCGATCAAAATAAACATCAAATGATTCGGTCCCAAAAAATAAAAATGTAAACTGCTTTAGCATATTATTAAGGATAAAACCCCTCCCGGGCACAGAATAAAAATGGATTAAAACCCTCCCGGACATTGGTTCAAACGAGAAGCAAAAGGAAAAAACAAAACAAAGCCAAAGGAGATAAAAAGCGAGCACAACCGTTAGCCACGAGCTGCATCCTCCTCAATCGCCGCAGAGTTAGACCCACCCCGGTATCAGGATTCTTCATCATCACAGAATCCTCTGAAATCTGAGGAAGAGCCAGTTTTCGGGCAGAAAAATCCAAAACCTGAGCCGCCACAAACTCCACCGCATACTTCACCTTAAGCGCCTTCAGATTCTCCACCTCAGCGTCAAGATCAGTAATATCTTTCTGGATCACCATGTCCATCATCTCGAGGTTCGCCTCCACCTCTTGTAGCTGGATCTCTTTGTCGGCCTCGTTCTTCTTCTTCTCGAACTTATCCTTGACTTGGGCCAGCAAAACAAGATACCCGTCTGTGACCTCCCGCTTACTGGCTCTGGTTGCCTTTTGCATTTTTTTGTCCCAAGCGGTCTGAAGAGAAAGTTTCTCGTCATTAAGCTTAGCAACTTGGGCTTCCAGGACGGCCTTCTCGTCTTGAAGGGCAAAAAGTTGGTCCGTCACCTTACGGAACTTTTCTTTGCTATCATCCCGAGCTACTCGGCTTGCATCAACTTTCCTTGAACGACCTTGAGCTGGCCAAGCCGCTCAGCATCCCTCGATTCTCGAGCTTGCATAACCTCGGTTAGTCAGCTCCTTCATCACCTTCTTCAATTCACCCAGCTCTTCAGCCCGAGGACATTGCACGAGCTTCCTCTCGTACGAACCCACCAAGCGATTCATACCTACCATCAACTGAAAGACAAACGGAGCGTCAGAAAGCAAAACAAAAGAAAAAGGGAAAAATATACAAGTATAGGTCGGAAAAAGACTTACCAAGCCATAAGCCTCAGCCATATCCGTGTATTCATCACGGCAAGCCAAATTCTGCACTGAGGGAATCGAGCAACCAGCAGACTTGAAATACCTTGCAAGCATAGCCATGCTTGCAGGGTCATTAGTCATGGGGCCATCGCGAGTGTGCTCGAACTTCTAGTGATAAGCCCGGCTCGAAGTCGTGCAATTGGATGAAAAGTTAGCTCATAGGGGTTGACTTGCTGCTCGTTTTCTTGAGAAAGAATGATGACCGGATTCTGCGGGACTGGCACTGGCTCATTATCCTGAGGAGGACTTTTCCCAGTGTGAAGTGTCTTGGCTTGGGGATGAGGATCAGAGCTCTCACTTGACCCGTTAGAGCTCACAGCAATCGCCGCCGACAGAACACCGGTGGCACCCGTAAGGAGTTGAACCCCGGGAACAGGCTGAATCCCGGCGACCACTACAGTAACGGTCTCTCCAGTAGCCAGAGTGACGGACACAGCCGGGTTAACCAAACCCTGAACATCAGATAAAGCAGCAGCAATTTTTCCGGAACGAACTCGGCGAGGACCATTGGATTGAGCGTTGGAGTTACGGCGGAAAGTCTGTCTTCGTGACATGGTCGTTGTTGTACTTGCTGACGAGCTAAGTGAGGGAGCTAAAATCCGAGCTAAAAGAAAAATTGAACGGTTACTGTTAACAATAACTCAAAACACTCGAGTAGAAACAAGAAAGAGTGCACTTACCAGTCGGTCGAATAATGCGAGGAGGAGTAGGAGTCTGATCCACGTAGATCGGGCCCAGAGATAGAAAAATACGAGATCTATCGAAAGTTGCCCAGTTCGTTCACCCATTATGAAGGTTGTTAGTGAGGGTTTGAAACGCGTCGTCTGCTTTGACTCTTCCCGAAGTATCTATATAAAAAAAAAGAGGTGAGTTCGCCAGAAATAAAATATCTACGCATGATACAGCTAAAATTCTACACCCCAGCCTAGACCAAATTCTACCCACGACTTCAGTCCATCTGGTCGGGAGTAGTCCGTAATCCCCAACGGTAAGCGGGCTGATCTAAAAAATTATGCATTTTTCATGCCAATCATCTCTGTTCGGGAGCCCGCCGATAATCCCCAAACCCGATTTGGGTGATAAATAGAAGTTTCTCGGAAAACGTTTGTTGGCCTTCACGGTCGCCAATCAGAGGATATCTCGAACGGTGAGGGCAAGTCCTTCTTCCACCGCGAGGATGGCGAGCCCAAAACCAGGCGCACGAAATTCAGTGTCATCTGGGAAAATGCTAAGTTTAGTCGACTCAGCAAGTTGAGTAGAACGCGAGGAATGGGAAAGAAAAGCCCGCAGTCCGTAAAAACGGAGTGTAGGCAAAGTAATAGCCGGATCTGACTGTCTCCGGCTACTCCGTACCGACTGGAAACTCTAAGGAAATATTGGGAGATACCCTTGAAACTTCACGGAGGGTGGCAATTTCAAGCGGGGTTACGGTAGAAGAGCGATGATGGCCGAATATCTCAGCCAGACTACCTCGTGATGAGCTAAAGTCAGTGGTGCCAGCCATCGCAGTTGATTTTGTTCAACGAAAGAGCACCAAAGAGTGACGAATAGAAAGAAAAGAGAGAGAAGTTCTACGCGAGAAAGAGAAAACTAAGAGACAAAGGTTAATGAAAGAGTAAAGAAAATATTTACCTTTAAAAAGCTGGGCGGCGTAAGCAGAAGTAGAGCATTTGTGGAGAGGTGGAGCCTTATAAAAGCATCATTGTGTGTCTCGAGAAGTGTAAAACCGTTTGGTTTCCCTTAATCTGAGCCGTCCATTCAAAAACAGATGAATAAATATGAATTTGCATCTCAAGATATGGGATCAATTCGACGGTTTAATCGTTTCTCGAAAAACCGCAAAATTCAAACTACTTATTCGAAATAATTGAAAATTAATATCTGATCTAAGAGAATCCCGCTCGTTAGTACGCTACCGAATTAACGAGTTGGGGGCTACTGTTGGAGGTGGATTCCACTCCGGTTAAGGCCTGGCTCTTAAATGGGCTTAGAGCATAATATATTAAGGCCTGTTAGGCATATTTAGCCCATAAAGGGTCAGGAGAATATTCAAAGAATAATCCCAAGCTCGGATGAAGCCCCAAAAATTGTTGAGAGTTAGTGACGGAGATCGAGGAAGGGAGTTCGGAGATAGAGGGAACGACTTCGGAAAAACAAAAACAGAAGAATAGGAGTTCGCTATAAAAAGGAGCAAGAGGAAGAAAGGAAAAAGGCAGATCAAACCAAAATGTTAAGACTAAGACTAAATTTTCGAGCCTACATTCAAGCTTCTTCCCTGTTATTCTCTTTCAGTGCGGAAAATCAATAAAATCATATTCATTTCGTATCTCCTTTTCTCAATTAAAATTTTGACCTAAAGAGATTCTTACCATCTATTTCGTTAGTGTTAAACCACTAGGAGTGAGATTCAGCTCTCACAATCACCATCACCATCATCATCATCATCATCATCATCAATAAAATGGGGCTGATATGTCATTCCATGGAGAGCCCATTTCAAGCTGATGTGTTATTCTCATCATCATCATCATCATCATCATCATCAATAAAATTGGGCTGATATGTCATTTCCTGGAGAATCCATTTCAAGCTGATGTGTTATTCCCTGAAAAGTCATATTCAACCATTATATATAGGATGATGGTTTCAGAAACTAAATGTATATGAAATAAAATAAAAGCATGAGTTGGTTTTACATGTTTTTAATATTTTTAATCGATATAGCTATTTGTTTTCAACCAAATAATAAAATTAGAAACTTACTCTAGAATAGGTGATCCAAACGGGAGGAACAATGTTTAAAAACGTGTATTTAGAAACTAAAACTCTAGAGACTCTGTCTTTTCATTAGAAAAGTATTTTAACAATGTAATTTGACCAACTCTTTCCATAAGAAAAATCCTTCTACAATGTAAATTGACCTTTGCCCATGACCAGGATTACCATCATATACTGTATGATCTCATATCTGTTTTTGATATGTTTCCTTATTTTGTGGTATGTACTTGCTTAGTAAAGTCTAATAGACACATCATCTCGTTGACCTTTGATAAATAGCCGCCGTACAAAAACAGCATATTTTACAAGTTTATCCAATGAATAAAATTTAATATTATACAGAAATATTAGTCTGCAATATTAAAAATATATAACGCATAACAGTGTATGACAAAGTCCTTGTGGTTGAATAGTATGTATCAATGTTGTCGCTGTGTCATAATCTAAAGTCAAACTCAATAGTGTAGTACAATTATACGACACAAAATAAAACTAGCTAGTGATTTAATTATTAGGTAAACTTAAGAAAACATATAATACTGCATATCAATGATCGACCTCCATAGAAACTAAATCCATGGAACTCACATTACCTTGGTAGTTGAAGCATTGTTATCAGTGTTCCATTGAAAAGTCCTTAAATAAAGTCGTCTCTCCCTCTACTGTGTACATTTGTTCATGAGTATTGTATTATACGTCGTATGGTCAAGCTGATCTGCTCGGAGTTGGGTATTTTTAGAGGTGTTAAAATGGGTTGTCCACGTTCATTTTGACCTGTCCAATATTGTCCATTTTAATTGTGGACAAAATACTGTCTGTGTCCATTTACGTCCGTGTCCATTAAGGATCAAGCCCATTAACGCCCATGTCAAATGGATTGTCCATGGTCTATCCATGGGCCAATAGTTTTTGGCGGAAAACTGTGTTTTCGTGTTTTTTTGCCGGAAACTGTGTTTTTGTTTTTTTTGTGGGAAAATGTGTTTTCGTGTTTTTGGTGGGAATTGTGATTTCATGTTTTTGGCAGAAAAATCAATTTTGCCCTAGATTTTTGTACCCCATGGACCGTCCATTGTCCAACCATGTCCGTCCAATTTTGTCTGTGAACCAAATTGAGTGTACACCATTTTAGCCCGTTTCGTAAATAGACTCTCAAAATGCAGTTCATAATTTATTGAGGACAGACCATTGACAAACCATTGACAGCCTGCCCATTTTGACACCTGTAGGCATTTTAACTAGGATAAAAACCCTAATCAACTACCAAGTTAATGTGAGTCAAAAGCATATCTTCCTTGTATGATTCATCTAATCTTGCCCTTTTTTTTGCTTAAACAAAAAAGTAGTTGTAGTTTTTCTTAGTTGTAACATGCAATATCATCTCTATTTGATAACATGACTATAAGGTCTATACTATTTTTTTTTGTTTATTACTAATTAAATAATGTATAAACAATGAAAACAAAAAATAATTTCAAAAGCAATCATTGATGATAAGAAGAGGAAACACATATATCTTGGCTGTTGCTCCAAGATAGATTTACAATTGATGGGTTCCAGTTTTTGTGAAAAAGTAAATTATATCCTCAAAAAACATTAGCTATCTTATCTTTCTAAAATTATAACTATCCATTTTGAGTTTTTTTTTTAATATAGTTGTGTCTTATCATGTAAGTAAATTTTATTCTTAAAACATTTTAAATCTCAACAATTGCACATACTGTATTGACTTTTGCTCTAGTCTTCTTTTTTATAAATGACAAGTTAAGGGAAGAACCATTCAAAAAAATAAACCGTTTATGTATAGTATTATAATTAATTAAATTAAATAATAATTTTCTGAAAAGATATATTTTTGGGAAAAATATCATTTAAATCGTGAACTTACCGAAAAACACCATTTTAAGCATCAACTTTGTTGTAGGCCATTTTAAGCATCAACTTTCGTTGACAATTTGTTTTTTATACACAAAATTCTCGTTGACCGGGCCAATTAGAGAAACCGTTAAATCTATCATTAACGGCTCCGTTAGTGACAAAACGACGTCATTTATAAAAACAAGAACTTTCAAATTTTGGTCATTTAAAATATAAACTTTTTGTACTAAGCCATTTAAAACATGAACTTTTTGTACTAGGCCATTTAAATCATCAACTTTCGTTTGTTAATTGTCACATATAAAAAAAAGTTTAAAACTATTTATATATTTTGAAGATAATAAAAAGATGTGTTTTAATTAGAATTTAACATATTGTTTTACAATAAATGAGAAATAATTGAAATTATTTTCTAAATCTATAAAAACAAAATGTATACTATTTTCTTAAGTTATACAAATATAATTACAACATGGCCTAGTACAAAAAGTTTATATTTTAAATGACCTAAATTTGAAAGTTCTTGTTTTTATACACGACGTCGTTTTGTCACTAACGGAGCCGTTAACGACAGATTTAACGGTTTGTCTAATTGGCCGGGTCAACGAGAATTTCGTGTATAAAAAACAAGGTTAATTAAAGTTGATGCTTAAAATGGCCTACGAAAAAATTGATGCTTAAAATGGCGTTTTTCGTTAAGTTCGAGATTTAAATGATATTTTCCCATATATTTTTGGATAGTTTCTGTTAATTCATTAATTTGCTGAGCTATATATAATTATATATGATCGCCAATACTTGCCATTTCAAACTTCAAGAGCGTCATATTTTATTGATATAGACTTTTCACTTTCACTTTATTTCTTTCAGTTAAAATATTACCACCATGGACAAAGTGTGTGGAAGGAACACAACTAGATAATCTTATAACCACTTCAAACATCATGTTGATCATTCATACGGAATAGTTCATCACCTAAATTTACCTATAAATTGATATCTATGTCTCATTAGTTTCTCATCTCTTCATCAAAACCTCATTCAAGAAAACAAAAACCCCAAGCATTGCTTCAACTAGTATACTACCATGAAGAGTCTCTCAATTCTTGCAATTCTATCTCTCTTGGCTATAACACTTTCATTAACCAATGCTTCGGACCCAAGCCCTCTTCAGGACTTCTGTGTTGCCGTCAACACCCCAGCAAATGCCGGTATGGATATTATTCACTTCCTAATCATTTTTTCCTTTGATTATTATGACAAAGCATTACGTTCTTACACCATTGTTCTTTGATTATTATGTTCAGTATTTGTTAATGGAAAGTTCTGCAAAGACCCAAAGCTCGTGACTGTGGAGGACTTCTATTTCAACCTCAAAGAAGGAACACCTAGTCCAAAAACTGGGTCCATCGTGACACCAGTCAATGTTAACCAGCTTCCAGGGTTAAACACCCTTGGAATCTCAATAGTCCGTATTGATTATGCACCTAATGGACAGAACCCACCTCATACCCACCCACGTGCCACCGAGATCTTGTATGTCGCAGATGGAACACTTTTAGTTGGGTTTGTCACTTCAAACCCAGACAATCGCTTCTTCACCAAAGTGCTAAACCCAGGAGATGTATTTGTGTTTCCAGAGGGACTCATCCATTTTCAAGCGAACGTTGGCAAATCAAAAGCGCTTGCATTCGCTGGTCTGAGTAGCCAAAACCCGGGTGCTATCACTGTCGCCGATGCCGTGTTTGGTTCTAACCCACAGATTAACCCAAGTGTTCTTGCAGCTGCATTCCAGTTGGACCCTAGCATTGTCATGGATCTACAGGTTAAGTTCAAAAAACCATAATAATATATATTGTGGCTTCATTTGCTAATATTTTATCTAACCCCGCCTGAATAAAGATCTTGTATTCTCCGTTCTTATCATGACATGATATGTCGTTGCTTTTACCTTGATCAAATTCTGAATAAATCAATGTTTTATGTTTTTTTTTTTAATTTTGAAAATTTACGGAGAACTACTTTCATGTTTCTTTCACAAAACAATTATTTGAGTCCATCAAATTATAAACTTTAATGAATTTACGACGGCCAAATCATGATATTATTAAACGATGAGACCTGAGACTTTTTCACAAAAATATGGACCAGCATTTGTCAGCACTGCTGCATTAGCCAGAGTTTGAAAATTATGACAATCCTCAAGTTTCTCTCATTCTATCCGATGAAAACCGTGGCTACTTCTACTTGATGATGATGATGATGATGATGGTAGTATGATTCAAATCGGTTAAGTTGATTTGATTCGATTTTTATATAAAATTGATGGGTTAAATGGTTAAATGGGTAACCCATCAACCCATATATATATATATATATACATATCTGACAGACATAAATCTGTCACAATTTTCCGATGGATCCTATATATATATATTTATAATTTTTGTAAACAATATGGCATCTACAATACATATGTATCACATATTTAATGAGATATGTCGGAAATCCGTCCAAAAATTCTGACATATTTAGAGTTTAGGGGTTCGTTTTCAAAAAAAATTAACAATAACTAAATCCAAACACGATCCTCAACTGTTTTCAAAAACATATATACACCACAAATTAATCATATAATCAAGTTATTTTGTTGTGCGTATAATTTTTCATGTTTAAGAGTTAAGTGTTTGTTAATGTTTCATATACTTTATGTTACTTGTATAACATTGATATTTTGAAATTGTTGATTTGCTATATCTTATTATATGAAGTTGGGTTGCACTCACGAGAGATCGACACGTGTCAAAATTATAATTCATAAGATCATAACACGTGTCGGTTGATCGATAAGATTATGACATGTGTCAAAATTAAATTTAACTTTTTTAATTATTTTCAATCCCCGCGTAAATCAAATTCGTTTAAATGTTTTGCGATCCGTCAGAAATCCGTCGGAAATTTCAGGCAGATTTTCGATGGATTGCAAAAAAATAAGCGTGAATGTTCTAAATATTTTGAAAGATGGTGTCAATGTATTAATTGTTTTGCATATTACGATAGATTTCTGACGGATATCCATTTTTATATATCACTTCGTCTTCTTCGCGAGTTCATTGGCCATTTGAGAGAAAACTTCATTTTTTCCAAATTTCGTCAAAAGCTTATTGTTTCTAATCATCCTCACAGCCAACATCATCTATGGCCAACAACAACAACAATTTGTTCATTTCTAAAACCTTAGAAATATATTCATAGATTTAAAATGTTATATTTAGGTTTGGAATGTTAGATTTAAGTTTGAAATGTTAGATTTTAAGGGGAGTGTATTGGACTGAGTATTTAGAGATATTTGAGTTTAAATGACAAATCATGTGTTATTGAAATATAAATTTTTAAAAAGAGGTACTATTGGTCCTATTGCCAAACAACTTTCCAAGAGTATTTAAATTAAATACTTTCAGCTCTACATCCAAATACTATTAATTAAATCTCTATTAAATCAAATTATATTTATACTATTAAATTATCCTTACAACCAAACCCAATTATTTCCTTATATAACATTATGATTTAATAATATTAATTATGATTCTCCAATCACATTTGTTTGGTCTTATTTTTAAATTCTTTTGAATGATTATATACACATATAGTTAATAAAGTTTTAGATTATTTTTCTGCATATGCCATAATTTAAAATATTTTTAAACGGACATATACTACTCTATTGATGAAAACAAAGTGTGTTCAATGTGTCATATCAGCTAAAATTTTTGGAAAATGGTTCAAAATCGTATTATAAAAATTACCAACATAATTCTAAATACAAATGAGCATGAAGTTTGACTTATCAAACATCTAATTTTAAATATTTTATTCGATTTAATCCGGGTCTTCAATTGAAAAAATTTAAACTTTTATTTTTTTATTATATTATAAATATTTAAACTTTAAAATGTCTCAAATATTATAAATATTTAAAATTTCTTATTAATTTACATAAACATATTTTGTTTAAATATTAAGTCGTCAAAATACTTGATTTAAATAAATAATATGTTAAATATAGATATAAATACGTTTGCTTAGAAACAGTTATACACTCTCTATTCCCCTTTAGAATCCTAAATTATTTTAAATTAAAGTAAAATACAATAATTTAATTTTATGGATCAAAATTAGGGGTCCAATCGTTTGATCTATCCATTGATCGATATGTTGCTATTTGAAATGATATGTCTAACCGACCAGTTCTGGTCGATTAGACATTCATGGGGTTGCCTCCCATTAAATTTTTTTTTTATTTGTTTAATTCAGCCAGTAATACTTGATCATGGGTTAATGTGAATTTTGTTGGTTTGTTTTCCTAGATTGTAGAGAATTTATAAATAACAAATTTTAACATTGAACCTAATAAAGATTAGTGCAATGTCGTCGGATTTACTATACCAATTGTGGGGCTAGATCGAAGTATGATAAATATATATATATATATATAATTCTAAAATACATAAAACAAATTAAATAAATAAAAAACTAATTTTCTATTATTTTGTTAACTAATGGACCAAACTTATGAAAATATTTCACGTATGTTTTCAAAGATTTGCTCTAAATTGTTTCAATGATAATAAAGATGATTGTTTTGGCGTATATTTTAATCAAGCAACATAAAGTTTCTATTACTACATCTACATGGAAACACTACAATTCGAAGATAAAACCACGTTAAATATATTATAAATATTTATAAATATATTTATATTATAAGAGAACTACAAATGTATATTATATGAACAAAATAAAAGTATTTATAAACAGTAAAGAAAAATACAAATATTTATAAACAGTAAAAAGCAAAAAAAAACTACAAATTTATATGAAAACAGTTGACCCGCGGTGTACCGCGGGTTCAAATCTAGTATCTTTTAAAATTCAGTGATATTGGATTAATGAGTTTAAATTGTACACTCAAATTCACTGTTATTGGAAACATGATTAGAATTTGATTTAAAAGTTTCATGTGAAAACTGAGGGGATTTCTTAGTTAAAAATACAAAGACCAAAATATCAAGGTTTTATGTGAGATTTCAGAAAATTTAATAACAAATTTCCTAATTCACCAAAATTTTACCAAATCATCTCAAAATATTCACTCCAATACACCCCCCTTAGGTTTTTGAATGTTAGATTTAGGTTTTGGAATGTTAGATTTAGGATTTGGAATACCTGTTTTTAATTTGTAATGTTTGACTTTTAGAATTGTTTGTGTTTATGAAATTTTTGATTGTTGGGATAATTTAGAGTTTTATGAAATTATTAATTATTTTATGAATTTTTAGATATTTGTGAATTTAGAGTTTTTGAATGTCTGAATATTTAAGAATGCATTTTTTTAATATTGTATTTTTTATATATTTAGAATTTGTGGAATTTATCAATTTTAAATGGTTTTAGTATATATATTAAATGAATTTTGTTGTGTTTATTGAATTTATTATTAAATTTAATGTGCTCCGTTGGAAATCCTTTAGAAATTAATCCGTAGGAAAATAATCCGTAGGAAAATAATCCGTTGGAAAATGATCCGTCGGAAAAATGATCCGTTGGAATCCAAAAATAAATTCTGACGCTCTTGAACAGACGGATATTTCCATCAAAAACGGCCGTTTTCGACGGATTTCCGATGGAAATGTCCGTCTGTTCTACTCTGTTTTCTTGTAGTGTATGCATCTATCAACCTGATCGAATACAACCAACAGAGGTGGAGAGATTGCATTGTGAGTCTATTGTTCCTTTTTTCCAGAGAATATAGATAGTAGTTTGAATGGCAACCCTTTTGAGTGTTAGAGAAACATTAGGGAAAGCAGATGAGAGCCAGGAGATTAAAGCATACCAGTTGTGGAATATGAAACCGGTTGTCCTAGCTTGCGCAGAACAATAATCCAGATATATTCACTGAACTCACAATTAATGAAGCAAGAGGTTGTCTCTGGCTTCTATTTGGATATTGCAGGTACATCAGCAGCTTATAGGGTAGATACCCCACGCGTGTAGATGAGATCTAACCGGTAAGCGATCGAAATGTGAAATTCAGAAGGTGAAAGCAATTTTCGGGATGTGTCCTTTGAACCAAACAGTTTGAGTCCATGCTTGAGGTTGAGCTGAAGGCCTGATGGTGTTCTAAGTCAAACTTGTGGAGAAGCTTGGCTTGTCAACATTTCCAGTCTTCCAACTGAAACTGTCCGAACGTCTTTGAGGAGAGGGTGGCTCTGTACTCCTGAGGAGCTGCCGAAGAGCTATCAATGGTGGAGCTCTTGATCTAGGAGAGGGTAAATACTTATCCCAGTTCTTTGAGGGCCGGATTGTTCAACAAAATCAATAAGAGGACCATGATGGGCCTGATGGCACCAATGATCAAACCAAAAACTTGTGGACTTGCCATCATGAAAGGAGAATCTGATAAAACCTTTTGCTATGTGCCTAAAATGAAGAATATATTTCCAGAGCCAAGAATCCTATTGTGTTGACTCCGTTTACAATGTAAATTGACCTATGCCCATGAGTATCCTCATGATACTGCATTATCTCATTTCTGTTTTTGATATTTTTCTTATTTTGTGGTATATACTTGCTTAGTAAAGTCTAATGGAAACTTCATGTCATTGACCTATCAAAAGCCACGGTAAAAAAAACATATTTTACATGTAAATCCAAAAACGTACCCAAAAAAAATTTATACAGCAGTATTAGTCTACAGTATCAAAATATATAACATACAAACGTGAATTACAAAATCCTTGTAGTGGAATAGTATGTATCAATGGTTTGTGTCATAATCTGAATTCACATTCAATGGTCTACAATTGTATGATTTTTTTTGTTTTCAAATTGTAAGTAGTCATTTACATATTAGGAAAACTTAAGAAAATAGAATAATACTATATATCATTGACCTCCATATAAACTAAATCCATGGATCTCACATTAGCTTGATAGTTGAAGCATTGTTATCAGTGTTTCATTGCAAAGTCTTACAATAAAGTCGTCTCTTCCTCTACAGTGTTTTCATGATTATTATATTATACGTTGTCTGGTCAAGCTCTGCTCAGAGTCGATCGGGTCTTTTAACTAGGATAGAAACCGTAATTAGTGTATGCTTCCTTGAATGATTCATCTAATCTTGCCATTTTTTGCTTTAAATATATTCCCCTCAAACGAAGAATTATCTAAATCACTCATATTTTGCCAATAGAAGTGGTGACATGCTTTAAACCCATTTGAAAATTGGGTGAATGAGTTACTCGTCTACATATTTTGGCTATTGCTGGACGATAGATTTACGATCGATGGGTTCAAGTTTATGTGAAAAAGTAAATTATCCTCAAAAAACATTAGCTATAAGTCTTTATTATAAATTTCTAATTTTCTATTTTAGATTTTTATGTATTGGTTGATGTAGTCGTCTCTATATAAAGAAACAATCAATCAAGTTTGCCGACACTTGTTAGACTTCAAGAGCGTCCTATTTCATTGATAAATATTTTTCAATTTTCACTTTATTTCTTTCAGGTAAAATATTACCACCATGAACAAAGTGTGTGGAAGAACACAACTAGATAATCTTATACCCACTTCAAACATCAAGTTGATCATTCATACGGACTAGTTCAACACCTAAATTTATCTATAAATTGATATCTATGTCTCATTAGTTTCTCATCTCTTCATTAAAACCTCATTCAAGAAAACAAAAACCCCAAGCATTGCTTCAACTAGTACACAACCATGAAAAGCCTCTCAATTCTTGCAATTCTATCTCTCTTGGCTATAACATTTTCATTAACCAATGCTTCGGATCCAAGCCCTCTTCAGGACTTCTGCGTTGCCGTCAACACCCCAGCAGATGGCGGTATATATATTATTCACTTCCTAATCATTTTTAAGTACATTGTTTTCTTTGATTAGTATGACAAAACATTACGTTCTTACACCAGTGTTCTTTGATTATTATATTCAGTATTTGTGAATGGAAAGTTCTGCAAAGACCCAAAGCTCGTGACCGTGGAGGACTTCTATTTCAACCTCAAAGAAGGAACACCTAGTCCAAAAACTGGGTCCATCGTGACACCAGTCAATGTTAACCAGCTTCCAGGGTTAAACACCCTTGGAATCTCAATTGTCCGTATTGATTATGCACCTAATGGACAGAACCCACCTCACACCCACCCACGTGCCACCGAGATCTTGTATGTCGCCGAAGGAACACTTTTAGTTGGGTTTGTCACTTCAAACACAGAGAATCGCTTCTTCACCAAAGTACTAAACCCAGGAGATGTATTTGTGTTTCCAGAGGGACTTATCCATTTCCAAGCGAACGTTGGCCATTCAAAAGCGGTTGCATTCGCTGGTTTGAGTAGCCAAAACCCAGGTGCTATCACTATTGCCGACGCCGTGTTTGGTTCTAACCCACAGATAAACCCAAGTGTTCTTGCAGCTGCATTTCAGTTGGACCCTAGGATTGTCATGGATCTACAGGTTAAGTTCAAGAAACCATAATAATATATATTGTGGCTTCAATGCTTCATTTGCTTTATTTTATCTGCATACGCCTGAATAAAGATCTTGTATTATCCGTTCTTAGTACCATGACATGTCTGTCGTTGCTTTTACCTTGATCAAACTCTAAATAAATCAATGTTTTATGTTTTTATTTTGGAAATTAACGGAAAAAATATTCATGTTTCTTTCACAAAACAATTATTTAAGTCCATCGAATTATAATTTTTAAGGAATTAACGACGACCACATCATAATGTTATTAAACTTTTTCACAAATATATGGAACGGTCAGCACTAGCGAGAGACTAACTCCAACAAATTCATGATGTGAAGATGGTTGTAAATAAAAATTTAAAAATTATTAATCCCTAAATCCTCAAGTTTCTATCGTATATCCGATGAAAACCATTGTTACTTCTATTCGTATAACTTGATGCCTAAAAAATATAGTCAACGAAAGTTGATGGTTTAAATGGCATAATACAAAGTTCATTTTTTAAATAGTCTAAATTTAAAAATTCGTGATTTAAATAACATTAAAGATTGTCTGAAAACGACGTCGTTTTGTCACTAATAAAGAGTCGTTAACGACAGAGTAACGTCTGTCAGTGGCTCTGTTAGCGGATTTAACGTCATGTTCAGTTTAGCTGGGTCAACGAAACTTGATGCCTAAAAACTAGTCAATAAAAGTTGATGATTTAAATGGTCTAGTACAAAGTTCATAGTTTAAATTATCTAAATTTGATTTGTAGAAGATCTATATTTTTCTCGACCAAATCTTTTTTTACAACGGTCAGATAAAGTACCATCGAGATACTTAATACAATTTCCTTTTTTCTTCTTTACCATCAAGAGATTAATTAAGGAATATATTTGTAAAATATGTAAATCTGATATGATCCAAGACACTGTATATCTAAAATAAAAAGAGGGAGAGACTGAGGAAGAAGAGTTCAGATGAGAAGAAAAATTTAGGGAGAAAGCATGACATTCATTTGATCGATCGTTCTTCGATGATGTTTACAGAAGAAGAACACGACTTAAATACAAGCATATACTTTCCACACAAAAAAAAAATACAAGCATATACTAGAAATTGGGCTTAACAATAAGCCACTAGCGAGGCCCATAAACCACATTGGTCCAATTCGATCCATAGTCATAACAAAATCGATCACGTTTGCTTCCGTAGGACCAAGAAATCTCTATATAACATTGTTCAGTTCACAATTTATCTCCCTCAGTTTCTTCATTCTTCTTCTTCGCCTTGTCTTGAGAGGAAACAAAAAAACCCTAATTTCTTGCCGAATCAAGAAAAGATCCCCACGATGCAAACTTCAACTTCTTCGTCTTGTAATTCCGGCACTACAACGAGTTTGGGCAACAGACTTAACACTGTCTTCAAGAAAGCTAACGAACTCTCGATTCTTTGTGAAACCGAGGTTTGTGTAATCTATTACGGACCAGACGGCAAATTGAAGACATGGCCGCCGGAAATAGAGAAAGTAAAAGACATAGCTTTAAGGTACAAGATAGCCACGAAGCGCAAGAAGAGCCACAATCTTGATGAGTTCCTCGATAAGATGAAGTACAAGGAGAGGGAGAAGAAGATTTGGAAGAAGAAGAAGAATTTAAAGTATCCAATCTTTGATCATTACTATCCGCACCAACTCTCTCAATTGATTCAGTCTTTAGAACTGACTCTCTCTAAACTTCAAGAAAGGCTTCGTTTTGTTGAAGCTCTGAAACAGAGGAAAACAAACTTGGTTTACCATCATGATCAGACCAAACCGGCCTTGAATCCTAGCCAGTTTTCACTGTATATGTACAACCATGAAGATTCTACTCTCTCGCAACTCCCACTCTCAGCAGCACATTCCAATCAACTCACCAATTACGAAAATCAGTTGATGCAACAAGAGCTGCTTTATGGTTGTGGTCAGAATATGTTGTGTATGGACAAGATTACCAACACAAACTTTCAATATCCTCAACCTTACTCGGCTTTACTTTCAGTACAAGAACCTGCATTAATGCAGCAACAAGAGCTTTATGGTTGTCATCAAAACATGAGTAACGTTCCTCTTCTCTCATACACAGTTCCACATGACTTGTCTTCTAATTATGGTGATGTGGTTGGTACTAGCTTCTCCCAAGATATGTTATCAAGCTATGATGCGAGCTCATCTTCTCTGCCCCATTCCTCACAGTTATTGTCTTTCTGAAAACTCAAGATTTATCTACTAACATAAACTCAATGGTGAATAATAAGAGTTGAAGCAATTATTGAGTATGATTATAACTCCAAAACAGATCAATTTGTGGAGATTTTGTTTTTAACTTTTTTTAGTTTTGTATTTTTGTTTGTTTGTTTGTGACATAAATTTTGAAGTTAGTGCTTATTTTCCCGGTTTAGTAGAGTATTCATGTATGTATAAATCTCTAACCAAAATCACTAGTAGTAGAAATCTCCTGAGGATCCTCTAAGGCATTAAGATGTATATAGGCCAATCTCCAAAAGCAGCAGAATCCTTCTTCCCTGTAATTCTCACTCAAGAAAGCAAACTTGAAGTCACCATCTTTATCACAACAATACGGTGGTTGGTTACAAGTAGTGAAAGTCGTTTCTGATCAATTTGTTTGATCTCATACCCAAATTCATTGAAACCCAAATCCCAATTCCCAACACAACGCAAAACCCTTATCGCCGCAAGTCTGATTTTTTTATTAACCCGGAATAATGGGTATGATTTTGTTTATGTTGGTTCGCTTATGGTTATACTTGGTTTGCCACAAGGTCAGTAGACTTGAAATACCTTTCAATTGTTAAATCCAAAAGCCCATTCATATATATACCGGATCCGTCCGATGGACAAGTTTTAAAATTTTAAAATATATTAAATTTAAGAAAATTTATTAAATTAAATATTTTTTTGTTAATGATATATCTTTAATTTTTTTGGGGAAAAAAGTATAAAATAATAAAATTTAACTTATATTAGGAAACGGAAAGTAAAAGTTACATATATTTTTTTTATATTTTCCTTTTCTATTAAGAAAAATAAAAATAACACAATGTTGGTTTACATGAGTTAAAATCTGATGGATTAAGCAACATATGTCGTGATTATGATAATTATAATCATTATTTTCATTCAAATAATAAAAAATGTGTAATAAAATAAATTAGTGGAGCTTAAAAATATAAAATTCCAAAAATTTAAATTTAAAATAATAAAATTTAATCTATATTAGAAAAAATAGAAGCAAAAATTTATCTATTTAATTATTTAATTTGATTTTTTGGTTTTTTCTATTATGAAAAATAAAAATAACAAAAAATATGTATACATGTCAAAATCCCATCAAATAATCAATATTTTCATTCAAATAATAAAAACGTGGAATAAAAAATTATTTAGAACTTAAATAATCTAAATTCTAAAAATCTAAATTTGAAAAAGAAAGTTTAAACTTTATTGAGATAAAAAATTTAATAAAATAATATTATCATCTAGTTTATTATTATTATTTTTCTTAGTTTTTATTTTCTATTAGTTTTTCTTTTCTATTGTGAAAAATAAAAATAACGTAATATTATTTATACGTGTCAAAATCTCATCGAATAATCGACACATGTCATGATCTTGTGAATTATAATTTTAACACATGTCAGCTTCTCGTAAATGTAACTTAAGTTTATATATCTTTATATATATCCATTTATTGCCCTTTTTGAATTGGAAACCATGATAAAAGTGTGTATGATCTAGTTAATTTTGTTTTCCCAAAAGATCATGGTAAATGTTAGGCGATCTCTCCTAACAGTAAAAGGGTTGAAATATGTATTTACTATCGTATGTTAAAACGTGATCTCTATAAGATGCACTGAAACAAATGAAAAAGAAGAAAATCACAATGATTATAAGCGGTGAATTCTTGGTTGGGTTGTTATGGGTGAGACACATGTTTGGCTTAGTGTACGATGCTGAATTTACGACCGATGGGTTCAAATTTATGTAAAAAAGTATATTATCCTCATAAAGCATTAGCTATCTTGTCATTATACAATATAGTATATACTATATATAATATATATACATTGGTTGACATAGTCGAGTCTTATCATATAAAGAAACAATCAAACAAAGCCAGAAAATGTTAAAATATTTTAACAAACGCCAACGCATTCACATTGACCGTTTATTCGAGTCAGTGAACTAAATGGCAAAATGAGGGAAGAATCATTCAACAAATTATACGTTAATTTGTTGAACTATATATGACCGCCAAAACTTGCCGTTTCAAACATTCAACTGCATCATGTTTCTTTGGAGAAATATAGTTTCTTAATATGAAATTTTTAATTTTTTGTAATGGAAATCTTACCGGCCGCCATAAACATATTATGTAGAGGAAATGCAATTTAGATACGTTTACCATTTCAAACACCAAAAAAGTCAGTGTACGGATTAGTTCAACACCTAAACTCATCTATAAATTGAGGTTTATGTCTCATAAGTTTTTGTATCTCTTCATTACAACCATATTCAAGAAACAAAACCCATTCCTCTCTTCGAAGAATTGCTTCAACTAATATATGGAAATGAAAAGTCTCTCATTTCTTGTCGTTCTATCTCTCTTGGCTATAACACTTCCATTCGCCATTGCTTCTGATCCAAGCCCCCTTCAAGACTTCTGTGTCGCTGTCAATACCCCAGCAGATGGTGGTATGTACATGATCACTTCCTAATCATTTTTAAACTCATTTGTATAAATTACTTCTCATTTTTATATTCTCTTATTATTTGGTTATTTTGTTCAGTTTTTGTGAACGGAAAGTTCTGCAAAGACCCAAAGCTCGCGACCGCAGATGACTTCTTTTTCTCAGGGCTTCAAAATGCAAGACCCGTAACTAATGCAGTCCAGTCAAATGTGACAACCGTCAATGTTAACAACCTTCCAGGGTTAAACACCCTTGGAATCTCACTTGTCCGTATTGATTATGGAGTTTACGGACAGAACCCACCTCACACCCACCCACGTGCCACCGAGATCTTGTATGTTGCTGAGGGAACGCTTTTAGTTGGGTTTGTCACGTCAAACCCAGACAATCGCCTCTTCACTAAAACGCTCAACGTGGGTGATGTATTTGTTTTTCCAGAGGGGCTCATCCATTTTCAAGTGAACGTTGGTAAATATCCTGCGGTTGCATTTGCTGCACTGAGTAGCCAAAACCCAGGAGTCATCACTATTGCCAACACCGTGTTTGGATCTACCCCGATGATAGACTCAAGTATTCTTGCAAGGGCGTTCCAGTTGGATCCTAGGATTGTCATGGATCTTCAGGTCAAGTTTAAACCAAAAAATTAATATTATCGTTGTTTGTACCTCCGGCTAAATAAGGATATTGTATTATCCGTTCATTTTATCATGACATAATTTCTGTTGTTGCTTTTACCTTTAATCAAATTCTGAATAAATATATGCTTTATGGTTATAAAAATGGATAGCTTCATTTTGAAATCCACGGAAAAATATTCTCTTTTGTGACGGAATTTTCTTTCTCATTCAATCATTTAAGTCAATTAAATAATTTTTGTTCCCATGAATTTACGACAACAAAATTATGTTATTAAATAAGACCTAAGACTTTTTCACAGAAACTTATGGATCCACACACTGGCGGATCCAGAAATTTTTTTTACCGGGATCAAAAACAAAATGGATTTTGGGTTTTGTAATTGCTAAATTTTTTTTAAAAGTAAGTTAATGGGTTCAAAAAGTAAATAGGTTAAAAAACCTAAAATTTCATGGGTTCAAAGTTGATTTTCAACTCAAAAAAAAATTTCTATACACAGAATTTTTTTTTTTTTTTTTTGTGGGTCAGCTGACCCCACTAACTATCAAATGGGTCCACCACTGGACCCACATCAGGTCAACATTAGTACATTTAAACTTACAACACGTATGAAGAATTGAAGATAGAGTTATATATAAACCATCACCAACAAAAAAGAGCCCCGAAATCCTTGAATAACAAAGTTTGAAAAATAGGACAATCATGATTTTTAGAAGAGAATATGTAATATTGGAATTTTTCTAGAGTTAAATTAGCAAAATGAAACAGTATCGGCTAACGTGGGTTTTGACTTCAAAATTTGATAATTTTACCCATTATTAAACATATAAAGAAGGGTGAATTTGTTGTTCAACAAAATTAGGAGATTTAATTAGCAAAAAAGCAATGGCTACTATTGCTTAAGTAGAAGGTAATAGGGTATCACAAATAGTGATTTTTCTCACATATTTTCGCACACAAAAAAATCATTCTGCGCGTGAGTATGAACTTAATGACGTTGGAGGGTTTAAAAGCATTTAATGTCCGTGAGTTTCTTTTCTTTTTCATATTCACTATCTTCTCTTTCTCTTTATCATCTTCTCTGGCATCATCACCATCTTCTTTGAGATTTATCATTTATATTCTTACTGCTTCTCGATCTTTTCTTCAACATATTTTATTGTTCTATTACATGTTATTTTCTCCAATGTCAGGATATTTTGCGCAGTAGAACTAATTATTTCCAAATGTTTAGCTATTGGTTTCTACACTCTCTCACACATGAAGGTGATTATATCTTTTGACTGCCTTTATTTACCCGGCCGAAGTCATTTACTAACAAAAAAGTGAGTCGGGGTCATTTACCTAATATTCTACTAGAATTTGGTCATTCACCTAATTAACCCTTTTTAGAATGATTTTTTGTTCAACATTTTTTAGAACGTAATTTTTTTCAACATTTTTTAAAATGTAATTTTTGGTCAAAAATGCATAAGGTGTCATCATATGCACATAATCCAAAACGATTCAGAACCCTAGAGAACAAGTTAAGATGGTTAGGACTGTCTAGAATATGCTGCGTATAATATGTATGATCTTACTTTTTAAAAGCTGCTAAAACATGTATTTTTTTCTGAGATGAATGTGATGAACTCTTATAGGGTTCCATTTCTTGAAGGAGAAGGAATCAAAACTATGACAAGTAGAGAAGTCATATCTAGGCCTGGCAAAAAAACCGAAATCCAAAAACCAAACCAAAAAATCCGATCCGAACCCGAAACTTTAAAATACACGAATGGGTCCTAAACTTCAAGATCCAAAAACCCGAATCTGAATCCGATTCGAATCCGAAACCTGAATAGGTACCCAAACATACTCGAAATATAAGTACAGTAGAACCTCTATAAATTAATAACCTCTCTAAATTAATAAAATATTCTGGTCCCGAGTTGGACCAATGTAATATTTAACATAATTCGATAGAATAATAAGATAATAATTTTTTTGAAAATCCTATGTAATTATATGGTTCCATCAATATCATAAATTAATAATTATATAAAACTATAAAATATAGCTAAGATAATTTAGTAAAATATGACTCTAGTGTCATTTGTTTATTCATAATTTTTTTTTTGTAACTCATCTATAGTTTTGTCATATTACATCAAAAACTATATGGTATTATCTTTCAAATTACGTCAAAAAATTATTAAAAATTGCATATACGATAATTCTTTCTTAACATGGAACTGCCGCTAAAAATATTAAAGTATTATTTTCAATTTTTACTTTAAATATAAAATATATTTTAAAATTATGCAAATCTCTATAAATTAATAATTATTAATTTATCGATAAATTAATACCTTGCCTAAATTAATAAAATTTTCCGGTCCCAACATTATTAATTTCTAGAGGTTTTACTGTACATCTCTATATAATTATTTGAGCAATTTTAAAAGCAAAATAACCTTGCATTTACATGGGTTATTACAACAAATGTCATTAGACAATATTTTTAATTTGTTCAAATCTTACTAATAATCATAATAATTTCTTATTTAGTTAATCAGTTTCCTAATAAATAACACAAAAAATCAGTATATAGATATTTTAAATTAAAATATGTTTATTTTTATTTAGTATCTCCTAAAGAAATATTTTTTTAATTAGAGTATTTAAACAATATAGTATTTATGTTTTAAAATAAATTCATTAAGGATAGAACAATAATCACAAAATTAATATAATTAAATAAAAAATTTGAAAATAATATTTTGAACAATTATTACTTTTCACAAAAATTAAACTCAATTTCTCTTTCTTATTAATTATGGGCAGAAATTAACATTAACTTTACTACCATCAATCTTTAAATCATCCGAATTTTCAAATATTCTAACTTTTACATATGTCATGACGGATCAGCGCAGATAAACACTGGTTAAGACAGATCATGACGGATCTCAAATCAAATTTCTAATTATTGATGATAATTGATATATTAAAATAAATAAAATAATTATAGAGTTTTTGAATAGTGTGAAAATATATACATAACACCAATTAACTTTTACAACGAAATTATATTATAATCTAACTTATTAAATAAATTTGTCAATAAATATAACAGCACACATAATTATATATTAGTCATTTTAATTAATACAACACAAGCCATTAATAATAATAAATAAGATACTAAAAATATAACATAAATCTAATTTAAAACACTAATAATAATTTATGACAATATAAACTAACAAATTATGAATTATATATTTTTTCGTGCTGCACAGCGCGAGTTACTATCTAGTACTAATAATATATTAGTAATATTTATACTTGTAATAACCCAAGTGTAAAAAATATTTGGGGTTTCGGGTATTTTGGATATTTTTGGGTATTTCAGTTAATTTTGTGTATATTTATTTAAAAATACTCGGGCTCGTTGGGTATTTTAGATATTTTTGAGTAGTTTGGATAAATTCGGATACAAATTTTTTAATTTTTGGATATTTGGGATAAATCCAAACCCGATCCGAATCTAAACCGAATCTGATCCGAAATTTTAAAATACCCGAACGAATCCCAAAATTTCGAACCCGAAGTACCTGAACCCAAATTATCCGATCCGAATCCGATCCCAATACCCAAACTCATATCTATGATATAACGGGTGAATTCACTTGCGATTGATGGGTTTGAATTTATTTGGCATAGTTAAATTAGTATTCCGTAATAACACTAGAGACGCATTATCTCTTTAAATTCTTAACATGGATTTTGATCTACTATACCATTTGATATAGTCGTGCCTACTCACTAAAAGAAACAATCAAACCCAACTATCAGTTTCACATTGACATTTGGTTTAGACGTTTAGTCAACTTAGCTGCATTTACAAAGTAAATGTTATTAAAATTAACCAGCACATATAAATTCATGAAAAGTCGAGGGTATATATAATCATCAAACAAACATTTAATGTGTAATTTGTCAATCATTTCCATTTTAAACGTCAACTGGATCAGTTTTCAACAAAAAATTAAAATATATCTTATAATTTCTTTACTGAATTATTACCACCATAAACGTGGTGTGTTGACGGAACACGATGTAAACAATTTCTTAACTATTTCAAACTTCTAATTCATTCATTATAAAAGTTCTTGGATTTACAGGTGTGTATATGTACATTTATATGGACTAGTTCAGCACCTCTACTCATCTATAAATTGAGCTCAATGGGCTCATAAGTTTCTTACCTCTCCAACAAAACCATATTCAAGAAACAAAATCCAATACTTTTCTTTTAAGAATCACTTCAGCTGATATATGGCAATGAAGAGTCTCTCATTTCTTGCAATTCTATCTCTTTTGGCTTTAACATTTCCATTAGCCATTGCTTCCGACCCAAGCCCTCTTCAAGACTTTTGCATCGGTGTCAACACCCCGGCAAATGGCGGTATGTACTTGTTGGTTTCGTAATAGTTTCTAACGCTCGATCATCTTTCATTTTGTTTCTCATATCCTCATACTATTTGGTTGTTTTGTACAGTTTTTGTGAACGGAAAGTTCTGCAAAGATCCAAAGCTCGCGACCGCCGATGACTTCTTTTTCTCAGGGCTTCAAAATGCAAGACCCGCAACTAATGCAGTCGGATCGAATGTTACTGCCGTGAATGTTAACCAGATCCCTGGCTTAAACACCCTTGGAATCTCACTTGTCCGTATAGACTATGGAGTAAACGGACAGAACCCACCTCATACCCACCCACGTGCCACCGAGATCTTAGTTGTCCATCAAGGAACACTTTTGGTCGGGTTCGTCACGTCAAACCAAGATGGAAACCGTCTCTTCACCAAAACGCTTAATGTGGGTGATGTATTTGTGTTTCCAGAAGGACTCATTCATTTCCAAGCGAACATTGGCCGTTCAGCAGCGGTTGCATTCGCTGCTCTAAGCAGCCAAAACCCAGGTGTTATCACTATTGCCAACACTGTCTTTGGGTCTAACCCACCAATAAACCCGAATGTTCTTGCTAAGGCATTTCAGTTGAATCCTAAGGTGGTCATGGATCTTCAGGCCATATTTTAATCATGAAATGAAAAATACTGTGTTACAAATTGCTTTCATCATTTTATAATTGATTTTTTTTAAATGACTTCATTTTATAATTGATGTTTTCGTTTAAATAAGGATATGTATTATCCGTTCATTGTAATGTGACACGATGTTGGCTGTTGCCTTTACCTTCAAGTTTCTGATGTAATAATGATATCGTATTATGTAATACATTTCATTGAATAGATCTTAAGCGAATATAGGGAAAAAAACCCTAGTTGACATGGCAGAACCAAATACGTTTGGCCGCTGCTCAAGCTGGGACTTATCATCGATGGGTTTAAATTTATGATGGATATGTAAATGTTTTCCTTAAAAACGTTAGAGACCTAATCTGTTTCAATACAGTCGTGGCTTGTTACTTAGTTTTTTTTTTAGTTTTTATTTTTATTTTTTTGATAATTGGCTTGTTACTTAGTTAGGGATAAATCGAACCAAAGCAACAAATTCCCCTTTGACATATGTTCAAGTCAACTCAACAGTACATGCAATCGAAAAATCACACCAGCATGTATGAAGTCAAGACAAGTTTTTTTTTTTTCCTGCTGAGGGTTTAAATTCAAGACAAGTTGAGAAAATGGAATAATTAAATACACATGCAATTTCAAACTTCAAATGCATCATTAATAGAAATAATTCATAAATTTATATTATCTTTCTGTGAAATTGAAATATTACCACCATAAACATGGGGTCTTTTTTTTTTGATAAAATAAACATGGGGTCTTGAGACTTGAAAGAACACGATTTAAACATTTTTTAACCATTTCAAACTTCTAGTTGAGTCATCATCGCTCTTTTGCCTTTTCAAGCGTATGTACAACAGATATGTATATACACTTAATTTACGTACATATAAATTTATAAATATATAATACTAGGTCAATTTATGCGCGATGCACGATTGTTTTAAAATTCTTTAATTGATTCGTTTACACTTGAGTGTGAATATGACTTCATTTGTAATTTTTCCGATAATTTTTATTTTAAAGAGAGATTTTGGAAAAAATACCTTATATATGTTTACACATTTGAAAAATAGTTTTTCTGGCTTTCTCTTAAAAAAATAAAATTACTCTGTTAAAAGTTCATTAAAAAATAAATTTCACAAAAACTTAATAATAACTTATAGAAAATTTAAGACTTTAAGAAAATCAATTAATTTTTATGTAAAATAAATATTTTGTTTATACCAAAATTTAGTGCTAATAATTATTCTAAATAAAAATTTTAAAACATATTTAATATTTTGATACATTTTAACGATTCCGAAAATGTCATCCACTTTTTATAATTTAACCAATAAAAATTAGAATATGGCTAAAAACAAACCAAATGGTAAATGTTTTTCGGAAACTATAAATATTTTATGTGATTGCACATGACCATCGTTTCTATTAAATTATTAAATTTATTATGGATTATGGTTCATACCAGACTGATGATACTTGCAGTCTATTATGATCATAAAGAACTAATAAGATTTTATTAGTCTATGTGATGTCTCTTCCTAAAATAAACAATTTTATTTTTTTAAGTTTTAACATCATATTTAATAAGATTTATTTTCAAACTGTAATGAGTCATATTTAGTTACGATTTATTTTTCAAACTGTAATGAATTAATGATAATTATTTCTTTGTAATTTTTATTAGCCACCTTCTCTGTTATTTTTTTCTTTTCTTTTATCACTTTTGATCGTTGGACGCCAACACTTGCCAAACTTCAAGCATTTCATTGACATATACTTTTAATTTTTCACTTCCTTTTTTCCAGTTTAAATATTACCACCATGAACACAGTGTGCGGAGGGAACACAGTTACATAATCTTAACCATTCCAAACATCAAGTTGATCATTCATACGGAATAGTTCAACACCTAAATTTATCTATAAATTTAGATATATGTCTCATAAGTTTCTCATCTCTCCAACAAAACCTCATTCAAGATACAAAAAACCCTTCCTCTCTTGGAAGAATTGCTTCAACTAATACATAACCATGAAGAATCTCTCATTTCTTGCAATTATATCTCTCTTGGCTATAACACTTCCATTAGCCAATGCTTCGGACCCAAGCCCTCTTCAGGACTTCTGCGTCGGCGTCAACACACCAGCAGATGGCGGTACGTATATTAGTCAGTTCCTAATCATTTTGAACTACTTTGTTTTTCTTTGATTATTTTGAAGCATTATGTTCTTACACTTTTTTATTTGATTATTGTGTTCAGTGTTTGTGAATGGAAAATTCTGCAAGGACCCAAAGCTTGCCACAGTAGATGACTTCTTTTTTCCAGGGCTCAACAAAGCAGGAACACCTAATCCAAAAACTGGGTCTACAGTGACAGCCGTCAATGTTAACAACCTTCCTGGGTTAAACACCCTTGGAATCTCATTTGCCCGTCTTGATTTTGCAGTTAACGGACAGAACCCACCTCACTTCCACCCACGTGCCACCGAGATCTTGTATGTCGCACAAGGAACACTTTTTGTTGGGTTTGTCACGTCAAACCCAGAACATCGCCTCTTCACTAAAATGCTCAACATGGGTGATGTATTTGTGTTTCCACAAGGACTTATCCATTTCCTAGTGAACGTTGGTAAATGTCCCGCCGTTGCATTCGCTGGATTGAGTAGCCAAAACCCAGGTGTCATCACTATTGCCAACACTGTGTTTGGTTCTAACCCACAGATAGATGCAAGTATTCTTGCAACTGCGTTCCAATTGGACCCTACAATTGTCTTGGATCTACAGGTCAAGTTCAAAAAATAATAATATCGTGCTTTGAATTGCTTTTATTTTCTGTACCTCCGCCTAAATAAGGATCTTGTATTATCCGTTGATAGTATCATGCCATGTTGTTAGTCATCGTTCTTACTTTGATCAAATCCTAAATAAATCAATATTTCATGTTTTTATTTAAATGGATGAATGTTTTAAATGTCATTGCGGAAATTCACGAATTTATTTTCTCTTTTGTGATGGAGTTTTCTTTGAAGAAAAATAGTAAGATCCATCGGGTAATATATATTTTATGATGAAAATACAATTAACCACTAAATTATGTTATTAACTTACAACAACAAATTATGAACCCACATTTGTGAAGAATAATTAAGTGTCATCTTTACAAATGATAGATGTGCATTCTGGTACTAGTTCGGGTTTGGATCGGGTATTTCGGGTTTTGGATTTTCGGATTTAGAGGTATAAGATTCGTTTGGATACATAGCTTCGGGTCGGGTTCGGATCAGATTTAGCTACCCGAAGTATTAACAAAAAATAAAAAATTAGTTAAATTTGAAAAAAATTTGATTATATTTTTACAAATATGAGTAAAGGTTTCAGATATTTTAGTTATTTTGGTTATTTGTTTGTCTTAAAATATCTAAACTAGTCAAAACTACCCCAAAACTCTGGTATATTTACATGAATCTACCCAAAAATAATTGAAATACCCGAAAATATCTAAAATACCCAAATATTTTAGGTATTTATATTATTACAAGTATAGATATTACTAATATATTATTATTATGTACTTATAGTTTGAGTATGTTTGGATATCTATTCGAGTTCGGATTCTGATCGGGTTCATGTTCAAGTGTTCTGGTTTAGAAATTTAAGACCCGTTCGAATATTTTAAAACTTTGAATCCGGTTCGGTTCAGATTTTTCGAGTCGAGTTTGGGTTTGGGTTTCGAGTGTGGGTTTTTGTCCAGCCCTATTAATACAATCTATCTATGTATATCCATGCCTAAGTATATTAAAGTCTCTAGTGCGGCCTAAATTGTTCTACCGAAAATTGAAGTAAATTGCAATGGTCCAGTGATAATTCATCTTCTTCCACAAGACTCCCTATTCTCCGACCCTAATTTGCGGCTGCCTTTGACAAACTTTCGCATGATTCATCATTTATTTTTTTCGCTTTTCTTCTTTTTTACATTTAAGGTCTATAGATCTGAGTCTGACATCTACTAATAACTTATTATAAACTATTAAAAAAAAATCTCTATACTATTAAAAATGAATTATATTTGAGTTATTATTGTTTTCAAACACCTCTTCACTTATTCTTACATTCAAACAATCTTTATATCTAATTAAAATAAAATAAAAATATTCAAAGATTTAAATAGGAGTAGAAACTAACATTAATTTCAAATTTTCTAAAATATTTCTACCCAATTTAAACCAATATACTTGAAAAATATGAATCTCCTTACATTTTTATTTGATCTTATTTTTAAATTATTTTGAATTATTATATAATACATATAACTAATAAAATTTTATATTTTTTCAGCATATGTTATGATTCAAATTTAAAAAAACGGACATAAATTACTCAATCGATGAAAAAATAATGTGTTTGTTCAATATACCACATCGGCTAAGAGATTTAGATTTCTTAAACTCTATCATATCTTGGATTTTCCAATGCATAGTTTACGTTTGAAAGTCTATGCTCATATTGTGTTGCTATAGAGTTTAGATCCTAAAGGTGGTTATGCAACGAAACTAGATTGCGGATTACACAAATGGCTGATCATATTTTAGAGACAATAGTCATCACATGAGATAGAAATGGAGATAAAGTTTTGATTTCTATGATTCTCATATCACCATCTAATGCCAAACTACTATTTAGAATACGTCGTATACAGTTTCCGGTATCTCTGGCCTTTGTGACCATCAACAAGAGTCAAAAACAATCTCTAACTGAAGTATGACTATATTTGCCATAACATGTGTGTTTTTCATTTACTGCTGAAACCACATTGAATATAATATAAACCGTAAAGAAACAAAAAAAAACTATAATATTTATTAAACAAACAAAATAAAAATATTTATAAATAATAAAGAAACAAAAAAAACTACAAATTTATATCAAAACAATTGACCCGCAGTATACTGCGAGTTTGAATCTAATTATTTTTTTTATATTTGGAGATTTTTATTTCTTTACTTCATTTTGTAGTTGAACTTTGTTGTTTAAAAATTAATAGCTTAAATTTAATATATTTGTTAAACAAATAAAGTTATTTATTATTATTTTATACTTAGACAAACTTATAAATATTAAGATTAGTTAAACAGTTAATTAATATTTTAAAATACAACAATATCATACATTACATTGAAAATACTAAATATAAAAACGAAAAAATACATAATCACATAACCAACAGTAAAATAAAAAATACATAACTAACAAGTGCTTGAACTAAAGATTAAAAAGAGGTGATACTTTAGGCGAGATCTTATTTTGCTTTTATTTTTATCAACAGATCTCATTTTGCTTATATATAAATACTAAAATATATTTTTATTTAGTGTATGATATGATTTGCACATTTGTATTTCTTTTTGTTTCAACAATTAATTAAAGCGAATTTAGGTAATAAATTGTGTTGTATATATTATTAAAAAAAGTAGATGATGAGGTGTGACTCAAGAAGGAAAAAAGCTCATTTTGATATTATATAAATGTGATATGAATTGGCTCAGCACCTAAAATCATTTATAGTTTGAGCTATACATCTCATGTGTTTCTTACCTCAAAAACTATTTCTTTCATCCAAAAAGATAATTTAACTTAATTTATGAGCATGAAGACTCACTCATTTCTAGCAATTCTATCTCTCTTGTCTATAACACTTTCATTAGCCATTGCTTCCGACCCAAGCCCTCTTCAAGACATTTGTATCGGTGTCAACACCCCCAACAGATGGTGGTATATGAATGTTTATTTAGTAACAGTTTTTTAACGCTCATCTTTCATTGTTTTTTTTTCTTTTATATTTGTTATGTATATTCTCTCTTCTTCTTTTTTTTTTTGTTTTTGATCAAAGTACATATTCTCTTTTTATTTGGTTATTATGTTCAGTGTTTGTGAACGGAAAGTTCTGTAAGGACCCGGAGCTCGCCACAGCAGATGACTTCTTTTTCTCCGGGCTCGACATGGCAAGAAATACTGAATCTAATCCTGTTGGGTCTAACGTGACAGCCGTTAATGTTAACCAGATTCCAGGGTTAAACACTCTTGGAATCTCCCTTGTTCGTATTGATTATGGAGTTAATGGCCAGAACCCGCCTCACACACACCCACGTGCCACCGAGATCTTGGTTGTCCAAGAAGGAACTCTTTTCGTTGGATTTGTCTCGTCATTCCCAGAAAATCGTCTTTTCAACAAAACACTTAACAAAGGTGATGTGTTTGTGTTTCCAGAGGGACTCATCCATTTCCAATCCAACGTGGGAAAAACCCCAGCAGTTGCGTTCGCTGCTTTGAGCAGCCAAAACCCTGGTGTTATCCTTATTGCTAACACCGTATTTGGGTCTAAACCACCAATAGACCCGAATGTTCTTGCAAGGACGTTTCAGTTGGATCCTAAGGTGATCATGGATCTACAGACAAAATTCGGGTCATAAAATGACAATTGTTCTGCTTTTAATTGCTTTGATATATTTTATTTACCTTTGTCTGAATAAATAATGATCATGTGTAATCCCTTCATAATAGTGGGACATGATGTTGGTATTACCCGAAAGACCCGGGTTCAAACCCGGCATCGACAGTCTTTTAAAAAAATTTGCATACTAACAATTGTATTTCGGAAACTAATTATACTATCAAAAAAAGGAAAATTAAAACTGACCAAAAGTAAAGTCATTAACCTTTTTTAATAATATAATATTGTAACTGTTGATGTTAAAGCCGTTGTAATCTAGTTGGTTAGGATACTCAAATCCTGGCATTGGTATGTTTTTGCAAAAATATCCACCAGAATATAATGTCCCAGCTTTAAACTAGTTATAAATGACTCCACTTTTATTTCAGTTTGCCATTTTGTAATCAGACATTATGTTTGTGTACTGTCGGGGCACGAATATGCTTTCACGGCTTCTTCATGTGCGGCAACAAACAAACTTCTATCACTGCAATTGATTTCTTATGTTTATGGCTTTGAAACTATAGATGATGGAGTCATTCTTGTGATCTCAGATCAATTACTTTTCAACAATAGGTTTCACCACAACATCTCTTCCACAGTTGCTTCAGTCTTTCAACAGATAGAACAATTAGGGACACCATCATTGCTCGTCGTGAGCTCCCAGCATTCAGCAATCTGCTCTAGCAATGGTTCATATATGAGTAGTGTATGCTCCTCAAAATTCCCAACCTATTTCCATTAGGATTGTTTTTTTATATTTTTTTGGGTCTAATTGGTACCACTACCTTCGCCGAACTTTTGTAAAGAAAGTTGTTCCATTTTGGTAAATATAATTTCACATTTTATCAAAAAATGATATTAATAAATTCACATATTTATAAAGACTATTATGATCGATTTACTTTCTTTATAATTTTAATCATAAAAAATAATTACACCAATCAAATTACATTATGATCTAACAAAATCTTCCTTCTCGTAAAATTTTTCAAAATTAATAAATCAATTTCTGCTTGTTTAATGATATGTGTGCATGAAATAGTGGAGAAGAGGGCAGAAATGGAGCTGAGAAGCATTTGCATCTGCTTAGGCAGCTTGATCCCTATGCTTCTAAAGTTTTGCAACCTATGTCTTGCTGGCTATTGTGCTCTTCGTTGTTCTTGGGATTCAAAAGTGGGTTGGATTCTGAATACTCCTATAAAGCACTGTCTTCCCTTGAGGATGAAAAGCGTCAGAATTTTGTGATTATACTCAGATTTATTTTCTTTTCTTGTGTATATATGCTTCTTCTTCAGGGGGTCAGATTTCTTTGAACCATAACTTTTAAGGATGCCACTACTGATCCATCCAAAATTTATGACATAATAGTCTCTTCCGTTTGGGCTCTTTTAACCGAGGATGAGGACAAGGTTCATGTTCTTCCTTCTTATGTACAGATTAATTCTGGTGTGTCATTGGATGGTTGAGGTCTCACTATGTTGTGCTATGTCATGTAGCAGCCTTGCACAGTTCATATAATTGAGAAAATTTTACGTGTTGAAGCCATTGGAGGTGCATCCTTTACTTAATTCTATTAGCATATATATATATATATATATCCTTTACATAAATT
Source organism: Cardamine occulta (assembly GCA_028015245.1). Lineage (NCBI taxonomy): Eukaryota > Viridiplantae > Streptophyta > Magnoliopsida > Brassicales > Brassicaceae > Cardamine > Cardamine occulta. The sequence continues at coordinate 22,781,060 of CM051386.1, forward strand.
AGTCTTTTTGTCGTTCTAAATTTGCTGAACAATTTTAGTTCGTTTCATCTTATAAACTCACCATTAATGACCTATATATCTCACTGTAACTTATACTCTTCACCAATATATTTTTTCTTCGCTACATTTTCTAAGTGTTCATTGGCTTTATGTTCAAGTGAAAAAGCAGAAACTATTTATGTTTTGATTTTTTTTATAGCTGAAAATTGATAATGTCAAAAACAAATAGCTATGTCTTTTGATTTTATATTTTAAGGAATCATAAATTGCGAGTATTTTGTAGTGGTTTAGATCTAAATGAAAAACATATAGCTAGTGTTTATTTGAACATAAAGACGATAGAGGTGATCCTGACAAATAACATTCATGAAGTGGTTCTAAAAATGTATGAAAACTTTTCATGTTTATCTATATATGCTAATATATATAATCAATAAACCATCTCTATCTCATGTTTTAAAAAATTACATTAATAATTATAATTTTATAGAATTTTGTAGTGGTTTAGATCTAAATGAAAAATGAAAACATATAGATAGTGTTTATTTGATCATAAAGATGATAGAGGTGATCCTGTCAAATAACATTTACGAAGTGGTTATGAAAATGTACGAAATTTGTTCATGTTTATCTATATATGCTAATATATAATCAATAAACCATCTCTATCTCATGTTTTTAAAAAATTACATTAATAATTATAATTCTATCTCATGTCTGTAGGTGGATTGGTTCACAAGGCTAAAGTGGGATCAACAGTGGGAGACACGACACGTAACATGAAGAAAGGGATGGTGGAACTCCCGGAACCACCGGCTGATACGTGAAGACCCTTAGTTGGAACTGTCAGGGCATAGGGGCTGATCTGACAGAGGACTATCTAGGAGATTTATGGAGGCAACACAAGCCAGACATTTTATTTTTATCGGAAACTAAGCGTTATTTTTCTTATTTACAAAAATTTCAAATTAAGTTTGGTTATAATAAATTGTATACGGTTGATCCTTGTGGATATAGCGGCGGTTTGGCTTTGTTTTACAATGATGAAATAAATTTAGAGGTTCTTTTTGAAAGTAATAGAATTATTGATGTCAAAGTGTTATTTGGAAAACAAGCGGTGTTCATGTCTTTTGTTTATGGAGATCCTGTTCCTACAATGAGTCTGGCTCTCTAATGACTGAAACTGTCAATCCAATGAATGTATAACATTAGTTAAACCAACGCATTCTTATATTCCAAAGAAAAAAATAGATGTCGTAGATGGGATGTAACACACGGGTATGAGTTGACATTATATTATCTTTGAGTTGGTCGACGAACATGATACTTGATATATGGTAACAAAAATAGTTAGCTTGAGAATTGAGATACAGGCAAAAGAGAGGTCACATTGTAATACAGTCCAATCTCGAAATAACCATTGAGGATGTACCGAGTTAAGCAACGCAACCATCCATTTGTCAATCGTCAACAAAGTTTTAGAATTCTCCAAGAAGAAAATAGTAAGCACCAAGAACAAAACAAAACAGAAAAGAGACGAAGAGGAGGAAGATATAAGAGTATGGATAAAGAAGAATCATTATCAAGAACAAGATTAGTGAAATTGTTCCATAACTCATTTTGTTTCGTTCCCACTTTGCTCTTCGCAAAACGAAAACAAAAAAAAAGAAGAGAGTTTTGTCGGCAATTACCTCTTCATTCAGCTTTACGGTTATTTTTTAATCAATAATTTACCAAATCAAACTAAGAAAATTTCTTAAATTGATCAAAGTAAACAGATCCTCTAAAACTCTCTCTCCATTTATATCTCTGTTACACACCAATACCATCATATAGTCTTTAACACTGGAGCATCCTGAAGCATCCTGAAGATGCAAGACATGTATAAAATCACCCGGAAATCTATCAGTATACAAATGTTTTAATCATCCTAAAAGCTTCAAACTCTAGCAAAACCAAAAACCCAACCTGATTAGATTTTGCAGCTGCTGAATCCCCAGAGAAAAAGTGCATGTCTGGATGAGTACGCATCACATCACGATCGATTTGTTCCAAGACTTCTGTGTCCTGAACAGTATCAACTTAAAATTAGGAAGGGCATTTGTGTAGCTTTATATGCAACAAGAACAGAATTACTATACTAAATTACTATACTAAACCAGGAAGAGAAAAAGGATATTTTCGTAGTTATCATGTGTGTCATTAATGAGTCATGCTTTTACAGCAGAGTACTACAAAGTCCAAAAGCATGAGCAGGGCACACAACGCCTTGAGAGAACTAAAAGCTTCAATCAGAACTCTCTTTGTGTACGCCTATGAAATAACCACAACTGTGATAACAGTCTCCCTACACAATTTTGCTCAATGTGACAAGGCCCCCTAAACATATTTTTAACAATGCAACCATAACTATCCAAACACATAGGAACCAAAGGTATAACTATTCACAGGAAAGCTGTTTATCAGGCGTTAAGTGAGAGAGGTAATACTTCTCCAGTTCTTATACCACTCCTACATTGGCCTACCTCTGCCTTTAAAACCAACTGCCCTTAAAAATGATGATTAATATATCATGATTAATATAAAATCAAAATTTTAGAATTGCATAAGTCAGCAGTAACATCACAATATCTGAGAATCATATAACTCAACAACATCATCCAGAATACTTCTAAAACTTTCAGGCAAAATGTACAATTTGATAATTTCCATAAGTTAATAACATCTAAACTTGTCAATTGTCTCACAAAAATGATAATATTTGTGGATACTGTAAAATCTAAATACCTTGAAAAAATTATTCCATAAGCTTGTTGTTCCAAGACTTAAGGGATGATCCTCAAGAGTTATCTCTGACCTTGAAAGGACACCAAGGCTTTCAACTTTTGGATCATTACTATCACCACCCTTTGATTTATCCATTTTCCTCGTTACTTCTGACTAACTAGCCACAAAAATATATAGAAACCAGGGTTATCTTAAATTGAAAACAATAAAGAAACATGAAAAAGAAAGAGTTATCACCCAGATAACTTAAGAACATCTACAGTGACCGACTTCTTCATCAATAATATCTTCTAATTGTACCTTTAGGGAGTATCACGCATGACACCTATTTAGCTGTAATCACACTATACTAATAGTCTAACAAGTACAAGCTTCTACACTGAACAACACCTATTCTACTTAATTAACAGATCACCTAATGACAGTCATCATCTCCTATTGACAGTGCATTTCCTCACGCCCTTAGCTACTGGAAACAGATATGCCACTATGTCACTTCGCGACTGTTTCTATTCGATCAATCAAGTTTGATGAAACATCTCCTCAAGGGATGAGCAAAAGATAATACCGATTCAGCACACTAATTTTCACTTCACAAACCAATCAATACAATGTTTGAGCATTAAATCACCAAAATGGACTTACAGGATTCATCAGAAGCTCCTCTTTGAATTGCTTGTACTGAGACCTTTTCTTAGCTAATTCAGAAGACCACAAGGAGCGATCCGGGGACAGATAACCCAACAAAAGCTGTCAAAATCAAGAGAACCACATGAAGCAAAAACTCAAATCTATGTTTCTAATATTGAAATCTCAAAAACAAGAAAACACTGAAACTATGTACCATTTCCATACACTAAAACTAGTTCATGTAACCACAAACAAGTTCAGAAGAAAACTCAACAAACCAAAATAGATTGCGTTACTAAAAGCACATCCATAAACTACCAATTCGTTTCATTTTCTAATAAATCAAAACGAATAAGCTTATGCAAATTGCGTTACCTTCCAGACAAGAGAACGAATCCCAGCATCATCAGGTAGACCTTGAGAAGCAATTTTCCTCAATTCCTTTAAGTCTATCACCTTCTTAGATAACTGTCAATAACATCACCAGAGAAGTAAATCACAAGAACAATCAATCAATCAAAATGCACATATTTTAAACACTAACCTCAGCCATGACCTGTGCCTTTCGAGAAACATCTTCAACCGAAGAAGCTACCGCTGCGGGACTCCCGGTTCCAGCTCCGTCTTTACCGCTCCCATTCTGTAAATCGTTAATCTCAGATTTGGAAGGAGGGCGAACAGAAAGAGATGGAGCTGGTGCGGTGGAAATCGCGGAGGGAGAAGGAGAAAGAGGCGGACGTTCAACGATCGGAGGAGATGTGGCGGTGACGGAAGTGGTGGGAGGATGACGGAGGAGACGATCGTCGATGGGAGAAGGAGAAGAGGTAGACCAGAGAGAACTGTTGAGCCACTCAGGGATACCTTTCTTTGCCATTTGATTTGAGTTTGAGGTTTGATTTTGGAATGTTTGAGTCTCTTCTCTTCTTCTTTACTCGGACTCACATTCACAATCCCGTCCCGGTACAAGCTCGGTCACGGCCTCACGGGTAAGACTGAAAAAGCCAAAACTGCAAAACAGTTTCTAACATTTTGTTTTATCAAATAGTAGAAAATAAAAAATAAAATGGTGAAATAAAAACGAGAAAATTTATGATTATATTTATTTAGTTAAATAATGGCATGATAGTTATTTGAATATAGAAAATTTTTGGGAACATATACTATTTATGTTTTATAATTTAAAATACCTAATTTATGTTTTCTTTTTAAAGTCTAATATTAATGTACTAAAATAACTTCAAACAAATTATATTTATATTTTTAGAATAAAATCAATTGTTTTTTTTGAGATAAAATAATTTTTTTTCTTTTATGCAAAAGAATAGTTGGGTTATTATCCTAAACACTTATTAAAAAAAAAATTGAAAACAATCATAAATTAGTCTTTTTGTCGTTCTAAATTTGCTGAACAATTTTAGTTCGTTTCATCTTATAAACTCACCATTAATGACTTATATCTCACTGTAACTTATACTCTTCACCAATATATTTTTTCTTCGCTACATTTTCTAAGTGTTCATTGGCTTTATGTTCAAGTGAAAAAGCAGAAACTATTTATGTTTTGATTTTTTTTATAGCTGAAAATTGATAATGTCAAAAACAAATAGCTATGTCTTTTGATTTTATATTTTAAGGAATCATAAATTGCGAGTATTTTGTAGTGGTTTAGATCTAAATGAAAAACATATAGCTAGTGTTTATTTGAACATAAAGACGATAGAGGTGATCATGTCAAATAACATTTATAAATTGGTTCTGAAAATGTATGAAAATTTTTCATGTTTATCTATATATGCTAATATATATAATCAATAAACCATCTCTATCTCATATTTTAAAAAAATTACATTAATAATTATAATTTTATAGAATTTTGTAGTGGTTTAGATCTAAATGAAAAATGAAAAACATATAGCTATTGTTTATTTGAACATAAAGATGATAGAGGTGATCTTGTCAAATAACATTTATGAAGTGGTTCTGAAAATGTATGAAAAGTTTTCATGTTTATCTATATATGCTAATATATATAATCAATAAACCATCTCTATCTCATGTTTTTAAAAAATTACATTAATAATTATAATTTTATAGAATTTTGTAGTGGTTTAGATCTAAATGAAAAATGAAAAACATATAGCTAGTGTTTATTTGAACATAAAGATGATAGAGTGATCCTGACAAATAACATTTTCTAACATTTATGAAGTGGTTCTGAAAATGTATGAAAAGTTTTCATGATTATCTATACATGCTAATATATATAATCAATAACCCATCTATATCTCATGTTTTTAAAAAATTACATTAATAATTATAATTTTATAGAATTTTGTTTTTTATTTATTACTATATAATTTGTAATTCAAATGAAGAAAAAAAATGTCAAACAACATTAGAAAAAATAGTTTTCAAAGAAAAAGTGTATTTTTAAACTATAAAACATAAATAGGGTATTTTTCAAAAGTCCAATATTTTTTATAAATGTAATTGTCTTAAAATTATAATTTGTTGGGATAATTTTTGCTGAATGAATAATCTTGAGATGACATGTAAATACTCAATCAGAACTCATAAGAACTATGTTTTAGATAGACTAAGAATCTAATGTTTCTCTTTGAACATCATGAAAAATTAAAGACCACGACTCTCTAAACCGGTTAAGGGTTTGGATTCTCGTTAACTTTAAACGTGCATAATGCCAACACAAAGTCTCAACCAAACAAACACATGTGAGTTGTACTTATTTCAGTTGGTCAATTATCAATTTCTCAAAACCTCAATAACTCGTGTTAACGATTCTCATAATTCCAAATCCTTCCAGTGATTTTTTTTTCTTTCGTAATCGCTTTCTAGATTAGATTTCACCTTATCTTTGAATCTTAGGTTGATTCTAGATTTGGATTATCTTACTTTAATTTCCGGTTTTCATTATTTGACTTAGCTAGACTAAGGTCCGTGTCAAATCACATTTGCCAAAATCACCCAAACCCTCAATCCGATTACTACTCGATTTAGAAAGAATTTAATTAAGTAGTGATTTTAAATATTTTAATTACTCGTACCATTCATACACTGACCAAATTCAATCAAAATTGGGTTTACTTAAACCAGTGATGGGTTAATCGTAAATTTACTATGACGAACAAGAGTAACTTTAATGGGCCTGGATAAAAGTGGACTTAAACCCATTTGTTTGTCAAGAAGAAATTAGATTGACTTGTGAAACTCTTGAGCTTCCGGTATCTGAGAGAACACAAAATGGCGGCGGCGAGAGTAGCAGTGGTTGTGCCACGACCGGTGACGTTTGTGACGGGAAACGCTAAGAAGCTCGAAGAAGTTAAAGCTATCATCGGCAATTCCATTCCTTTCAAGTCTCTTAAACTGGACCGTGCGTTCGTTCCCCTTTCATTCTCTCTCTCTCGATTACTGTTTTTTTTTCCTCTTTTTCGCTCATTGGTTTCTATTTGTTGAGGTTGCAGTGCCTGAGCTTCAAGGTGAGCCTGAGGATATCTCCAAAGAGAAGGCTCGTTTGGCTGCTCTTCAGGTTGGAATACTTAGTTATATCACTTGAATTTGATTTACACAATCACCATACTTGTGTACTGTTGTATTTTTGCTTGCTTCTGCTCAATGTGGACTAGTAATAGTAGTAATTTAATGACTAAAAGATAGTGAAAACTGATGTAATGTGTGTTTGATTGTAAATGAGAAGGTGAATGGACCCGTGCTAGTGGAGGATACATGTCTCTGTTTTAATGCTTTGAAGGGGCTTCCTGGTATGATTTCATTTTAGATTCTAAGTTTTTTTTCAGTTACTCTATGTACAGCAAAAATGGTCACACATTGTCTGAGTTTGCATTTTTTTTTTGTTGGATTTTTCAGGGCCATACATGTAAGTTTTATTTCTTCATTCCTCTCTTGATGATGTGGTTTTCAATCTATAGAAGGATAGAGTTTCTCTAGTTTTACTTTTTCATGATGGAGGGTTAACTATGATTTCATAAGGTTAAGGGATTACAGACATGTTGATAAATTTTATGTTGATCTTTATCTAGAACTTTCTTGATTGGTAACTAAGTTTTGATGTCCTGGAAAGTTTTCTAGTTGGGTTGGATCAAGTCCTGTTCTTAGTTCTTCTAGGTAGCTGCTAAGTGGTGTGAGTGAGTGGCCACATGGAGTTATCTTATTCAATGTTTTAATACTAGATGTGTTAGTTCATTGCTGGACTGAATTGTAGAAAAGACCTCTATATTTACTGGGATCTACTAGTACTGGTGTCAATATCAGATTTAATCAGCGTCGGATTAACTGTATTGGAGGAGCTATGTTAGTCTTTCGAGTTCTTCTTTGTTGCAATATTGATCTTCTTTTCTGTGTCTGCAGCAAGTGGTTTCTTGAGAAGCTTGGTCATGAAGGTTGTAATAGTCAATTGTTTCTCTCATCTTAGCCCTTGTTTCATTAATCTCTTACATTGGCAACACCCAATCTTGGTCTGACTCATGCCCAGGTCTGAACAACTTATTGATGGCCTATGAAGATAAATCAGCGTATGCATTGTGCGCATTCTCTTTCTCGCTTGGTCCAGGTGCTGAACCTCTTACATTTTTGGGGAAAACCCCGGTATGTTCAACATTTTCATTGCTCTTTTATTAAACTATCTACTCCACCTGTTAGTCATTTTAGATCTTTTGTTCTACTCATTTTGTTAATTATCAAAGTTTGATTACTTTTTTCTTTGGTGATTGATGTGTTAGGGTAAGATAGTTCCAGCAAGAGGACCAACTGATTTTGGGTGGGATCCAGTGTTTCAACCTGATGGATATGACCAAACGTAAGTTTAAACCTTGGTTTTTTGGATATCTTCATGGTAAAAGGGAAAACTCAGTAAAGGTAGGTGATTCTCTGTTTTGGTTGTAGTTATGCAGAAATGGCAAAGGAAGAAAAGAACAAGATATCTCATAGGTACAAGTCTTTAGCAATGGTGAAATCTCACTTTAAGGAAGCTGGCTATGTGTTCCAGACAGAAGATGATACAATATAAAGAGAAGCCAATCATCATTTTCTCCAGCTTTTGAAGATTTGAGCACTGATCATTACTCACCAGATTCTAGTTCCTTATTCTAAGCTTCTTTGGGGATATCAATATTGTTTACTTGTTTTTTTTTTATTCTCAAATACAAGTAAAAACCATGGATTGAAGAAAGGGATAGTTTGGTAGTATTCATGTTGTCCATTAAACATTCCGTCGGTGAGACTAGGATGAATTTGATAAACCCCATCCGACCAAAAATCTAAAATAAATGTTGGATGGCAAAGTACTGTATAGGGGAACGTGATGATGTAATGTTTCACATGAATGGTAGTTTGTAATCACACAATGTATTTATGAAAGAACAACCAGTGGATAACAGTTCCTCATATGATTTCTCATATTTTCGTGAAAAGCTTACGAATTGGATCGTGATAAAAAAATACTAAAAAAGTAAAGAAGATCCCAACATGTAACGTGCAAATCAAGTAACAGAACCACTAAAACCTCAACAACAAAAGAAGAAACAAAGATCGCATCATTTATTTGTGGTTTGGGATCACATCACATGTTAGTGTAACCTCTTTTCATTTACTCACTCTCACCTCACAAGTGGTTTGCTTTTAGGTTGCAACAATTTTTTTTTAACAATTTCATCATCCATTGAAACATGGCAGAGCAACAAGCAAACAAAACATAAAAGACAACGGAAGTTTCACATCAAATCAAAAGCTTTTCAATCGTCTTGTAACAATTTTTGTTACTACTATCACTAACTTGAAAGGTGAAAAAAAAAACCCCAAAAAGACTACAGAACTCAGGGACTGAGATCCATTAAAACCAAAGGACCAAACACAACCCCAAAACCAAAAGAAAAAGAAAAACTAAAACCATAAGAAAATTTGTAGACTAGAAGAAGGAAACATTTTGAGCAACGCTTCCGTGCTTGCTCCTCTCTGTACTCTCACCTTTTTGAAGAAGAAGAAGATGAAGCAAGCCGAGGTTGAGCAATTCCTACTACCACCGGGGAGAAAACATAGTGGGAAATGACCGTATCCCAAAAGAAAACGCAAAGAAGAAGAGTAATACTATATTTGCACCTTCCAAAGATATGTGGAAAGGGTTTGGAGTTAGTTACTATGGTGGTGGCATAGGGAGAGAGAGCACTAGCAAGGTCTGCCGTTGCGGCAACCTAGTGCTCCTGCAGTTGAGGTAATGGTGTCGACCATTGATGATGGTTTAGCTGCTAAGCTTGAGGCTCGACCATAGCTAGCAGAAGCTCCTGCACCTGATGTTCTGAAGAATGCTCCGTTGAGTAGAAGGTCTCCTTCCGATCTCCAATTCCACTTCTTCCACTCACTTGAATCTGTCTCCACCCTTTTTGTCACCTGTGTATTTTTTCACCATTTTAATCTTTCTATACGTATAATGATATGTTAGGATTTTAGCACATATTAACTATTATTTTCTAGTCTTTTTGTGTCTTTCGAGTCGTTATCGAGTCATATCAGGTCATGAGGATACCGAGCTGTTGGAGCCTTTGGAGCGAAAAGAAGTGAAATCGTAGCAAATGCTCCGGCCACATGCTCCATCGCCCAGGAATTAATGACGCTGATTTTTACCTAATTTAAAATAAAAATAAAAGGAAAGAAAAATAAGGAGGCAGCCGCCTGATGCAGAGAAGTCACGCCACTTCTCCATCGTTGCCTTTGAAGAGTTTTTGTTCTCCACTTTGGCATAGTTCCAGATTTTATATTCTACTTTTGCTATTCTCCATTAAGGGATTTGTAAGATCTAGAGGATCAACCACTACTCTGTTTGAGAAGAATTCTAAAACTCGTTTGATATTTTCTATTCATGAATATGATTTCTTCTTCATTCATTGTTTGTTTGATTCATTCTATGTGTGAGTAGATCTTTGTTAGGTTAGGGTTTATCAAGGGAATTCAAATCGCAGGGTTAGACACAAATAGGGTTTTTCATTAGATCTTCATCTATTGCTAAGTTATCGATTGAAATTAGAGTAGACAACTAGTTTCATGGAACCCTAGGATAAATCTATGCAGCGGAAGTTGATAGAATTAACCGGATAGAGCAATAGGTGAGCGGATTGCCTAAAACCTGCGGAAGTTGAGTCTTTAGGATCCGTGAACTTATCAAACCTAATCGATAGAGCTTGTCTAGGGATTGCTGAGATCAAACGGAAGTTTAGATGCTTAGATCACTAGAGATAGATATCTAATACTGTGAAAGTAGATTAGATTTACATTCGTGTTTGAGTTTAGGATGGTTCTTAGCATTAAATCCCTGAATAGTCGTGTAGCTCTTTGATCCCTGAATTCCTGAGATTTTCCCGACACCTAACGCTTTTATCAATTGATTCTTTCTTCGTTTTATTTACTGCTTAATTTAGTTTACAATTGCTTACAAAACAATCTCTCTTTGTTCTTAGCTTGATAGAAGTTTCTACCATTGATCTCCGTGGATTCGATCCCTACGTGCTACAACGCACAAAGGTATTTGCATAGACTCGGATCGAAAGATCCAAACTATCAAATTGGCGCCGTTGCCGGGGATCAATTGTGTTACCTTCAGATTTGAGACTAATATCTAGTCTAAGACTTCTATTTTCAATACTAATTTCGTTTTATTTTTTGCTTGTTTTTGGTGTTCCAGGAGCTAGCAAGACTAGAGCGCACTGACGGAAAACAAATAAGTCGAATCTAGCCACAATGGGCGATAACATCGACGATAACAACGCGGTTGCTCAAACCCAGCAAGCTGTTTTACTCCAACAAATGCAACAGGAAATCCAGCAGCTAAGGGCTCAACAACAAGCTCAACATCGTGCTATTGGAGAAGTGGATACTCCCCACACCTACTATCAGAACCGAGCTGCTATATGTCCTCTGGAACCAGCACAACATGACTTTGAAATCAAACCTCAGATGATTTCTCTGGTGAAGCAGCATCTCTTCCACGGGTTACCTGCTGAAAACCCGATGGAACACATTGAAACCTTTGAAGAAATCTGCAGAACTTCAAAGCCTAATGGAGTACCGCCTGGGTACCTAAAATGCAAGCTTTTCCGCCACTCTCTTGCGGATAAAGCTGACAGATGGCTCAAGTCTTTACCTCCTAGGTCGCTAACAACTTGGTCTGAGGTTAGAGCTTGCTTCTTGGATCACTTCTTCACCAAATCCAAGACTGCTTCGTTGAGAAACAGGATCACTTCATTTGAACAGTATAGTGGAGAGTCCTTTTGTGAAGCTTGGGAGCGATTCAAGGAATACCGCAGAGAATGTCCTCACCATGGGTACTCGGAGGAGCAACTACTTAGCATCTTCTATGATGGTGTTGAGTGGGATTACAAGCATGCTCTGAATGCTGCTAGTAATGGGGATTTTATGACTAAGAGTATCGCAGGAGCTAACAAGCTTATAGAGAACTTGGCTGCGAGTTCCAGCAATAGATGTCCCGAGTACGAACGTTCTAAGCATGGTAGCGGCAGTGGGGAATCACAGAGACTCGATGATTTGAATGCCAAAGTGGAATTGTTGCTAAAAGCTAATCAAAGGGGAGTGCATCAATGTGATGATGAAGCTGATTTGGGTTGCTCGCAAGGGGATATGGACACTAAGGAAGCGAGTTATGCACAGGGACAAGGCTATGGACAAAATAGAGGGTTTAATCAGAATTATAGAAGTCATCCCAACCTTTCATATCGCAGCAATAATGTGGAGAACCCTCAATTCCAAGTTTATTCTCCACAACAACAACCATTAGCTCCCGCTCCTGGGCCTCAAGATGAGCTAAAGACAATGATGCAACAGCTGTTAGTTCAACAACAGAAAACGGCCTCCGTACAACAGAAAGCGGTATCCGAACTGAATGTAAAAGTAGACAGCATGTATTCTGAGTTCAATGGTAAGTTGAAGGCTGTCTTCGCTCACCTTAAGGTACTGGATACTCAAGTGGCTCAAGCCACTGAAGCATCGAAGAGACAACAAGGTGTTCTCCCTGCTAAGAGTGATAAAAACCCGAGGAATGGAGCAGGTCCTAGTGGGTCTTATGAGCATGTAAACTTCATTGGAAGTGGGGAAAATGAGCTCAAACTCATGATGCAGGAGATCATTGATGGACAAACTCGGAGTGCTGAAGGGTTAAAGCACAATATCTCCACGCTAGAGTGGAGGGTAGATTGTTTGAGCAAAGATCTATAGCGTGAAGTGATGAAGACTTTCACTACAGGAAGGACCAGATCGGTCGATCTACCTCCTTCGCCTGACCGATCGCCTTGTCTGGCCAAGCGATCGATCGATCAAGCTCCTACGATCGATCGCTCACATCCTCTGAGCGCACGATCGATCGACCTACGGTTAAAGGTTCTAAAACCCATGTTTATAATACCTAATCCACATGTTACAAATTTCTACATTTAAATTTGGTATATTGTGCGAAATACATAAAGTGATTTTGTAACCATTGGTAGATGTTGTAAAGTGTTTACACAAAAGGTTAAATTAAATATCTCATATATAATATTGAAAATATATATTAATAAGTTACACATCCTAAAGTATGAGAAGCAGATGTGTTTACCGAAAAAGCATACGCAAATTTATTAATAGGTTCATGGGGTGAACGAAATTAACTAACAAATGAACGAATCAAAGCGCTTGAAAATGCCACATCATCAAAAGGCAGTGTGTTCCGTACGGCAGCTAATGGGCCACCACCGGTTTCATGCCGGAATTAATGGAAATTAAAATAGTTTTTTTTCACTTTTTTTTGGCCCTTTTCCCCAATGTTTTTTTTTAATTTTTGGTCTTAGGCACAAATTACAGTGATTAGTTGACCGGCCACATCATGCATGGCATGTTCCGCCAAATGTAAAATTACGTTGTGAATTAACATTTTGATCCATGCATGCATCAAAGTAAAACCAAGATACATTTTTATTTCTTTAAACTATGCTAATTTCTAAAACAATTCAGATAATAATCTTTAGACCATTACAATCTATAACTCGCTAATGAATCGGCTTTTTCACACTATATATACCATATTGTATTGGATGGGAGATTGGTATAGCTGTGCTCATAATAGCAATCATGTTGTACTCATGATTTCAACAAAATATACATTGGGGGGGGGGGGGGGGGGTAAATAAACCACATATAAATACATTTTGCAACTATCATTATTAGAAATTATACTATACTCAACTCAATCAATACAAACTTTTGTGTTGAGTAAACATTAAGGAGAAGACAAAGTAATTGAATTGTACATCCAATTAGTTTTGTTTTTCCATTCTTTTTATTTTCTTTTATAATTTATGGAATGTATGTGTTGATCACTTTTGGCATGATCTTTTCTTAATCATTGAATTTGAAAAAGATTAAACTAAGAAAAGCTCACGGGGCTGAGAGCTGGCTTACAAAGTTTCGAATGAGTTTGAAGAAAAAAATTTCTACACGAATATACTTGATTCAAAACAAATTGATAGAAATTTTTTTTTTAATTAAGATTTTTTTTTTTTGGTAAACATGTTAAGAAAAGACAATTAGTACTTTTTAGCACTTAAACTTTTATGTTCAATTTTTTTTAATTTTTCATTAACAAAAAACAATTATGTAAAACAAAAAGATGCCTTTAGATAATCATATCACAGATAATTAAGGAGATGTAAACATTTTCCATTACAGGATCTTATTGAAACCCTTAACTGAAACTTTATTCACATAACCTTAGCAACGTTTTGCTAATTAAGTAGCAAACAATATAGATTTTTTTTGCTAGTGTCCAAGTCTTTCAGCAAGAAACAAGAATATTTTATTTATTCATCTCAACCTTTTCATTATACCAAAAGAATCACGGCATCCACGTTAAGTTCCTCCCACACATTAATTAGTTTTATCAATATTTTGATATCGTCCAAACTTTACCAACTATCCTGAATTTTATTTGTATTTTGTCGAGTATCATCCTTATTCAATATATATATATATATATACATATTGTTTTCTATAAGTTTTCCAAATATTAACATGAAGCTCAAAGCTCCACTATAATTTTAATATCGGAAGAGATAATATTTAGAAAACTTCTAGAAAACAAAAACATATTTTAACTGTTTACCTTCCAAAGAAAGTTGTAGAAAGTACTTAAAGAAAATCTACGAAATCAAAAATTCCTTGATAAGAATCCTTATATATAAGTAGAAATAATTCCTATATTTAAAAGTTTCAAAAATCTTCAAGTTTCATAATCAACAATCTCTATACAAATTAACCTACCAATAACCTTTCTTAGAAAAGATGAAAAAATGAGGGGAAAGTGAAAACGTCTGGAACACTTTTAAGTTCCTTGTGCATCCTATCTTCAACCCCACCGAAGCCAATCATGGAGTTTCCCTCACGCTCTTTTATCCCTCATTTTCATATATTTACTCTTTTATAATTTCTCTTTGTTTGCAATTTTCGTAACTCGAGAACCGTTTTTACTCATGTTTATGAAGCTAATTATGTATACGAATCACACATATATATGGAACTGTGGGCTGATGCTATCATTAGAAGATCTTACGAATCACACATATATATGGAATTGTGGACTGATGCTATCATTAGAAGATCTCAACTGTGATCTCAAGAAGTAAGCTATCACTTTTTGTTTCTCTATCTCCTCAATATTTATGCTTTGTAATGAATGATAAATATATATATATATATATATATATATATATATATATATATAGTGAACCTATGATGCCTTTGTTGGTTGATACTTGTGAGATGACTTATGATTTATGATTGTGGTAGTCCATTTTATTCAACAAGACCAAGTTGTTACCAAGCACAATGGTTTGTTAGAGCTATCGTACTACAGGAAAGTTGTCCGAAAACTGACAGAATTTCTGACAAAATGAGTTTTGGGGTTTAATTTTAGTATGATCGTTGGTAACATGTGTTCGGAAAGTCTTTTGGAAATTTTAGAATTATATATATATATATATATATATATTTGTTTTCAACAAGTCCGTATGGAAGAGCCAATGAAAGTGTTACATTACCTTTCGTTTTCATTGAATATGAAGTAGCAATAGAGATTTATTCCCACCAATTCTATTTCAACCAGTATCTTTTGCTAATTTGAAAATCCGAGGATAATTAATGTCATTACCATAGAAAGGAAGACATTATCCTAGGTCGGTAGGTGTATCCTACCAAATGTGAAGTGAGACCTATAGTGGTAAATCAGTTTTGGTCTAGAGATGGGTGATGAAGGTTTGATGTCATTTTTAATTCAACCAAACAATTATTATCATAGTTCAGGTTTTTAAGTTAGTTATAAATAATATATTCTCCGTGTTGTTCCACAATTTTGAAGAAGATGGACTCATACACAACTAATTTGGAACTAGATAAGCTAATTAAGAGATTTTTATACTCAGTGGAGATGGAAACAAGGTATATATGTAATACAATAGCTGCTGCCAATGCTGCGATTCTAGCTAGAGTCAAAATCGAAAAGTTAAGAGGATCTAAAGCAGATTGGCCTTACATTTTTTGTAACTTTTACAATTTTTTTTTTGTTTTGATAAAATGTAAATATTATTCAAAAGAAGATTTGAGTCGTACAATTTGTAAAACTAGATTTTGGTCCCATGCCAAAAAAAAAAAAAAATCTTGGAAGCAAACCAAAGTCGGTGTATCAACTCCCGTAGTCTCATGGTTACGGTATGAAGTTACAACGACAAAGAAATAAAAACTAACTTAAATCCGAGGTAGAAGAGAGTGAATGGCCATAGTCACAAAACTGTCGCCAAGAGACAAGGTCTAACTCCGCATGAGCAGTGACGAGAACCAGCAATCTTAACCTTGACCAGGAACTAGTGAGCCGAACCTTGAACTCCAACTAGGAGATACTACACCGAAACTGGCAAGATTTGATCAAACTAAGACCAGAAGGGGGCGGGAATGCGAACCAAACAACGACCCACGCCTAAGGGGGAGGAGGAGAACCGGAAGTGCTTGACCAAGGCAGTCTGCGGCTCTAGCCCTTGAGCCATCCCGCTGTAAGAGACACATTCTGAACTCGCCGGTTTAAGTTTAATTGAAGAATTGCAAGTAAACGCAATGCTTGGAGAAGCCGAGTTGAGGTAGAAAGTCTTGGTGAATATTGAGTTTTCAAGATGAAATCGCCGGGCTAGGAGACTGGAAAACGGAAGTTGCGATGTCCTCAAAACGCTCCGTAACCGGAAACCTGCCCCTAAAGCCATAGCATTTAAATCTCGCCGTCCGATCACGAGACCGCACCACCACAAGCAACAAACTTAACCACGGAGCTAAAGAACAAGTCAAACCAAGGACCAAATTAGTTGAGAGATCACTAAGGTGGTAATGGAAGGAGCCACCACAGAAGTCGAGCACTACGAAGACCACACCGCCACCTAGGTCCAAGGCACCCATAACCACCGCCAAACCACACATGTCAATTAATGTTGACGGAAACTTACTGCCACAAAGTCTCCGAGATAGTCGAGACGGAGACGTTGCTGAGACCAACGAATCGAAGCCAACACCATCAGAACTACAGCAACCACGCCAACACCGTGACTGCCGTAGTCAACAAGAGACAATCACGACACCACCAAGCGAAATCACAAGAAAGACCTCGCAAACCCAAGCCAAGAGGATTTAGGAATTTGGAGAATCAGCAAGGAGCTAGTATTCACCAGCCACGTCGCCGGTGCTATGACAGCCGCCAGCTAATTGTAAAGGAGGCTCGCCGAGGAAGCAATCTAAGGCAGCGGCACCGAAGTCCCCACTCTGTCTCACTCCAAAATCAGCCGTCGCCGCTCTAGACCTAACACGCATGTGAACCGACTCGACTAGAAATTCGACCGAACCTTGGCGAAAGAAGCCATCACCGCGCCTAACTTCCACCTGAACCAACCGGAGAGGCGAGACTGAGTTACGATCCTAGTATCTTCAGGCGAACCGCCGACGAGACCCTAAGCTGCAGATCGCTGTCCTCAAGCAACCAAACAGGGAGAGCATCGCTGAGCCTCGTCGAGCACAGTCAACGAGTGGTAACACCGGTGGACTCTGGATCTACGCTCGTACCCCCTCACCGACAGCCTTCACGAACGCCGCCGATCCACGAAATCTAGAGGCCCTCTACTTGAAACGAAAATTGCAGAGGCAAGACGAACCTACGAACTAGAGGGGGCCCTCTCCGACAACGACAAAGACCGCCGGTGCCGGAGAGGCAGAGAGATGAGTCACGAGTTTTCCCTTTTCGCCTAGGGGGAGAGAAAAATAAGTGCGCGTTGAGGCCACGCACTGGCCCGTGTGAATATTTTCCCAAAAATCAACTTTTACAATTTTTTTATAACCTCATTCTTTAGTTTCTCAAATGTTCTGAAACTTTTATTAATAATCCACTAAAATTTGTAAGAATAACTATGCAAAATTTGTTTATATCATTTTAAATCTTTTAATCTCTGCTTTGATTTAATCGTGCTAACATGGTCTCATTTGATTCAAAAGCTATTAATGGTACTTTTAACTTTTTAGGATAAAAAAAATAGTAAAATTTTCAAACCAAATTTCAAATTATTTTTTTAAAGCCAATAAAATGTCTTTTCGCTTTTAATTTTCAAACTCTAGTAAAGTAATAGCCAGAGAGAGCTCCATAGAATGGTGACACGTACAACTTGAACTCCAAAGGAGCGTTAATCTAAAATGACCTTATCTGTAAAATTTAATGGCATATTCTCAGTACAAGAATTTAAATTTTCGACATGGTCTTTGCTCGAGTCGAAACCATCAAATCTCTATACGCATGTGGATTATCATGCTTTTACTAGTGATGATTATTGCGGTGACCTTAATGTCATTGTTGTTGCTTGCCGTCGGTGAAGCGATCCAAACAACTTTAGACAGCCCATTCAAACCATTAACCCGCCGGTTCGATCCGTCTCTACGCCGAGGCAGTGACGACTTACCTATGGATCATCCAAGACTGAGGAAAAGAAACGTCAGCTCCTATTTGCCACAACAGATAGCTTTAGCTCTCTCTAGTCCAACTTCCATGTGGGGTTTTTTGGGTCACTGGTAATTCTAACTTCACGATTATTTTCTTTTTTTCAATTTTACTCAAACTTGATTAATTTCGGCTAAATAAAATATTACTTTTTTTTGAGAATCACACTAAGTACTGTATTGTATTTCATGAATTTTCCATTATTTTAAATATAATTAATTTTTCTCTTTGATTCTTATTTGAATTTAGGATTATGAGATTTTCTAATTAGTAAGTCTGATTTTACAATATTTCCCAGTTCAATTTTATACGAATTTGATTAATTTATAATAATTTTCGGCTAAATAGAAACTACATACTTGTTTTTGGAATCACTCACACAAATATTGTACTTTTTCTTAAATACATATAGGCTTTAAATTTGTCTCTTGACTTCTATTTGATATATAAGACATATAATTGTGAGATTTGTTCATTTTCTTGCTTCTTCAGGTGATGCTATGGTTGGCAAAGATGTGAAACCGCTTGACCCTAGTTTGGTTGCAAGTGAGGTTTGTGATGTGATTCTAACCCAAGAATCTTGTCTTTGGCGTGACTTAGCTACGGGTTTGGATGTATACAAATCAGAGGATGCGGAATGATACGATGAACGATGCGAGAAGATGGTGATAGACGCGATACGAGTGGAGTTGCGGTTTGTGGAATGAGATGAAGAGGGAGATGATAGAATCACATGATCTATGGCTGGACCGAATGAAGAATAGGAGCTGCTACTCAGTAGAATCACACTAAGAATAGTCAGAATCTCCCGAGGGAGAAAAGGGTTCGTTGGCTTCACACCAAACCGTAGAGAAAACACTATGATCCAAAAATAGGTTATCACAACCAAACAAGGATGAGTTCTTCAGTCATTTCGTGGGTCTGATATAGGAGGGAATACATACATTCCAACTCCTAGGAAAACACAAAAACTTAATTAAAAGAAGTAAAGGAAAAGACTTAGAAGTTAAATGCATTTTATTCAAATTTAAATCTGATGTTGTTGGCTCCTTCTTTATTTCGAAAATCTTGAACCTTCTCTTGGATATGGAGTCTTCTAAGGATCGAGAATACACACTAAGTAGCATAGGGGAAGTGAAACGATTAGCCTCATTAAAACCTATGCTTGAGAAAACCCAATGGGAAAAACTGAAGCATAGGAAAAAGAGTACTAACGGTTCCACTTAGCTAGCTTAGTTAGTACCTTGACCTTTTCCGAATGCTTGGATGAAGTTGATGTAGTTTGGTGCAGCTCCATGCTCTCCATCTCGAGTTTCCCGCAGCATAACCTCCATGATTTTAGCTAACTCCCGTGCTTTGCTCCTTGTAACTGCTCCATTCGGTATTTCCAAAGCTTTAGAAACGTCTTTAACCTCCATTGCTCCCAAATCAGATTGTGAGCCATCTAGGTTCACATCATCCTCTCCCTCTTGAAAAGGATTTGACCTCAAATCTATTTCATCATCTGCAATAAACGGAACAAGATCAGAAACATTGAAAGCATTAGACACGTTGTACTTACCTTGAAGATCGAGATGATAAGCATTGTCGTTGATCTTCTTTGTGATATGGAAAGGACCATCGATCCTTGGCATCAGTTTGGAATTCCTCTCATTAGGAAACGTTCCTTCCTTAGGTGTATCCAAACCTGATCACCCTCGTTGAGTTTTACGGCTTTTCTCCCTTTGTTCGCGTACTTGGCATAAAGTTCGGTTTTGTGCTCAATATTTTTCCGAGCCTTGTCATGAATCTTCTTGACCAAATCAGCCTTCCTTTTGCCATCCAAACTGACTCTTTCACTCAGAGGAAGGGGGGTTAAATCCAACGGTGACAAAGGTTTAAATCCGTAAACAATCTCAAACGGCGAATACTTAGTAGCTGAATGCGTTGCATAATTATAAGCAAATTCAACATGAGGCAAGCATTCTTCCCAAGATTTTAAATTACTTTTAACCAAAGTCCTAAGAAAAGTAGACAATGTACGATTCACAATTTCAGTTTGACCATCGGATTGCGGATGGCATGTAGTAGAAAATGCCAACTTAGTTCCTAACTTAGACCATAACGTTTTCCAAAAATAACTAAGGAATTTAGTGTCACGATCAGATACAATGGTTCTAGGCATGCCATGCAATCTAACAACATCCTTAAAGAAAAGATTAGCAACATTCAAAGTATCATCTGTTTTATGACAAGCGATAAAATATGCCATTTTGGAAAACCGATCAACCACAACAAAAATAGAATCCATACCGTTCTTGGTTTGAGGTAATCCAACTACAAAATCCACAGAAATATCAGTCCAAGGATGCACAGGGATAGGAAGAGGAGTATACAAACCGTGGGGTTGAACTTTGGACTTGGCTTGTTTACACGTAACACATCGATCACAAATCCGTTCCATATCCCTTCGCATGTGCGGCCAATAAAAATGATCTTGGACGGTTTTAAGAGTCTTGGCAACACCAAAGTGTCCCATAAGTCCACCTCCATGAGCTTCTTTAACCAACAAAATTCTCAAAGAACCGTTAGGCACACAAAGACGATTTTCATAAAATAAAAACCCGTTTTGCCTAAAGTAATGATTAATCGCAAATTTCTCACAAGCTAGGTACGGTTCTTTAAACTCATGATCATCAGCATATAAGTCCTTTAAATGATCAAATCCCATCAGTTTAGTACCTAGATTAGAAAGGAGAGTGTACCTTCTTGATAATGCATCGGCTACGACATTATCGTTACCTTTTTTATACTTAATCACATACGGAAAGGTTTCGATGAACTCAATCCACTTAGCATGCCTTTTGTTGAGCTTGTGCTGACTTTTAATGTGCTTGAGAGACTCATGGTCCGTATGAATCACAAATTCTTTCGGCCATAGGTAGTGTTGCCACGTTTGTAGAGCTCTCACCAAAGCATAGAATTCTTTGTCATAAGTCGGATAATTGAGTATGGACCCTCCAAGCTTCTCGCTAAAGAATGCTATAGGTCTTTTATCCTGCATCAAAACAGCACCAATACCAATTCCACTTGCATCACATTCAATCTCAAAAGTTTTAGTAAAATCGGATAAAACAAGGAGTGGAGCATTAGTAAGCTTCTCTTTTAAGGAATGGAATGCTTCTTCTTGAGCTTGACCCCATTTGAATCCCACGTCCTTTTTGATCACTTCAGTTAGAGTTGCGGCTATAGTGCTAAAATCTTTCACAAAACGTCGATAAAATCCCGCAAGACCGTGGAAAAATCTAACATCGCCTACGGTCTTAGGAGTCGGCCAATCTCTTATAGCTTTCACCTTTTCCTCATCTACTTGGACACCACCTGCACTTACAACAAAGCCTAGGAACACGAGGTTATCCGTGCAAAAGGTACATTTCTTAAGATTAGCATAAAGACTTTCTTTTCGTAAAATCTCCAAAACCGAGCTAATATGCTTAAGATGCTCATCTAGACTTTTGCTATAGATCAGAATGCCATCAAAATAAACCACAACAAATATGCCAATGAATGATCTAAGAACATGATTCATTAAGCGCATAAAAGTACTAGGTTCATTAGTTAAACCAAACGGCATGACTAACCAATCATATAAACCATGCTTTGTTTTAAATGCGGTTTTCCACTCATCACCTTCTTTCATTCTAATTTGATGGTAACCACTTTTTAAATCAATCTTAGAAAAGATGGTAGAACCATATAACTCATCAAGCATATCATCTAAACGAGGGATAGGATGTCGATACTTTACAGTGATATTGTTGACGGCACGACAATCGACACACATCCTCCATGTACCATCTTTTTTTGGTACAAGTAACACCGGAACAGCACATGGACTTATGCTTTCCCTTATATGTCCCATGTTCATGAGCTCATCCACTTGCCGTTGTAACTCTTTAGTTTCAACCGGGTTAGTACGGTACGCGGCTTTGTTCGGTAATGAAGCTCCGGGAACAAAATCGATTTGATGTTCGATTCCTCTTATAGGTGGCAATCCCTCCGGACTATCCTCTGGAAAAATGTCATTAAAATCCTGCAAAAGATCATGCATCTCACTAGGAATAACCGGCTCCACGTTAGCTAAACTCGTTAGAGTTTCCTTATAAATAAAAAGGAGAATCGGTTTATTCGAAAGGTAGGATTTCTTAACCTCTTTTGGTTTGATGATGAGACTGGAATTATCAACATGTACCTTCTCCATTTCCTCTTTTTTTTTAAAATGTAACTGATCCTTATAGACCTCTTGAGGCGTCATAGGCACAAGTATGATTTTCTTACCGTTGAACACGAAAGAATGCTTGTTGGTGAAACCATCGTGCATCACCTTAAGATCCGATTGCCAAGGCCTTCCCAAAAGGATATGGCTAGCTCCCATAGATAATACGTCACACACAATCTCATCTTGGTACTTACCAATGCTTATCGGTACGGTGACTTGTTCACTAACTTTCATTTCACCACTCTCGTTGAGCCATTGTAGCTTAAACGGACTCGGATGCTTCCGAATATTTAGACCTAATTTCTCAACCATAGAAACACTAGCAACATTAGTACAACTACCTCCATCTATGATGAGGATGCATACCTTGTCCTTGAAAAAACACCTCGTATGGAACAGATTTTCCCGTTGCATGATTTCTTCCTTTTCGGATTGTAGGCTTAGCATTCGTCTAGCGACTAGTAAATTTCCTTGTATAGGTAATGCTTCAAATTCTTCTTCATCAGTAGGATCATCATCCTCACTCTCATTCTCAGGTTGTATGTCTCTATTATCTAGAAGCATGAACAATTTCTTACTAACACATTCATTCGTAAAATGACCCATACCTTGGCAATTGTAGCACCGAATGTGTGTTTTGCTTTTGCTCGGAGTAGCTACTGATTTTCCTTTGAGATCAAGCTTAGATTCATCCTTAGGACCAGTAGTAGGTGGCTTGTCACCCCGTTGATAGCTTGGGTTGGTCTCCGATCCTTAGGCTTGTACGGACCCGAGACAAAGTTGGTTCGAGACGGTTTTCGGCTTACTTGTTGCTCAATAAGTATTGCTTTGTATAGGAAATCCTCCATATCAACATATGCTTGTAGCTCTAACTTTTCTTGAATCTCTCTACTAAGACCACCCATGAATCTTGCCATAGTAGCTTCACGGTCCTCTTGAATATCCGCCTTAAGCATTAAGGTTTCTAACTCTTGGAAATATTCCTCCACTTTCTTTCCACCTTGGTTCAGCCGTCTAAGACGTTGATGTAGCTCACGGTGGTAATGATTTGGCACGAACCGTCTCTTCATAATATGTTTGAGTTGATCCCAAGTGGCGATCGGTGCATCACCAACTTTTCTTCTCGTCGTTACGGTTTGTTCCCACCAAGTAAGAGCATAGTCGCTAAATTCCGTCACGGCTATCTTAACCTTGCTGGCCTCAGGAGGTTGTTTACAATAAAAAATGAGATCCATTTTCTTTTCCCAATCGAGATATACATCAGGATCATTTTTACCGACAAAGGTTGGCATCTTGAGCTTTATGTTGTCAAATTGATGTCGCCTTTGAGGTGCATGCTGGTTCATCTCTTCGCCTCCTTGGTTCTCCATCATTTCTGTTTGAGCTGGAGTAATAGGTTTCTGTATGCAGCAACTCATCCTCACCATTTACTTCATTCGCGGGTCTACGACGGTGCGGTCTAGCTGATGGTTTACGAGGAGCTGGAGGTACTACATCATTCCTCATTCGGCAAGCATCTCTCTCATCATCAGACGCATATCTTCCATCATAAGCCTTCGGTCATTTGCTCTACTCATTTCTTCTTCGTCGTTAGTCACCATCGGATCCTTTCGAACAAAGACAACAAATATGAAGACAAATCAAAGCAACTATGGTATGAAAGAGATCAAAATATAACAAGTCTCAAGTAAGAAGGTGAAAGGTCACGGAAGAAGATGAACAGCCAGACTTTTCTTCAAGCAAGAATCGCATAAACCGAAAAAAAATCGAGAGAGAATTGAGACACTTAGCTACGCCAAAGTGCTCTGATACCACTTGATGTGATTCTAACCCAAGAATCTTTTCTTTGGCGTGACTTAGCTACGGGTTTGGATGTATACAAATCAGAGGCTGCGGAATGATACGATGAACGATACGAGAAGATGGTGATAGACGCGATAAGAGTGGAGTTGCGGTTGGTGGAATGAGATGAAGAGCGAGATGATAGAACCACACGATCTATGGCTGGACCGAATGAAGAATAGGGGCTACTACTCAGTAGAATCACACTAAGAATAGTCAGAATCTCCCGAGGGAGAAAAGGGTTCGTTGGCTTCACACCAAACTGTAGAGAAAACACTTTGATCCAAAAATAGGTTATCACAACCAAACAAGGATGAGTTCTTCAGCCATTCCGTGGGTCTGATATAGGAGGGAATACATACATTCCAAATCCTAGGAAAACACAAAAACTTAATTAAAAGAAGTAAAGGAAAAGACTTAGAAGTTAAATGCATTTTATTCAAATTTAAATCTGCTGTTGTTGGCTCCTTCTTTATTTCGAAAATCTTGAACCTTCTCTTGGATATGGAGTCTTCTAAGGATCGAGAATACACACTAGGTAGCATTGGGGAAGTGAAACGATTAGCCTCATTAAAACCTATGCTTGAGAGAACCCAATGGGAAAAACCGAAGCATAGGAAAAAGAGTACTAACGGTTCCACTTAGCTAGCTTAGTTAGTACCTTGACCTTTTTCAAATGCTTGGATGAAGTTGATGTAGTTTGGTGCAGCTCCATGCTCTCCATCTCGAGTTTCCCGCAGCATAACCTCCATGATTTTAGCTAACTCCCGTGCTTTGCTCCTTGTAATCGCTCCATTTGGTATTTCTAAAGCTTTAGAAACGTCTTTAACCTCCATTGCTCCCAAATCAGATTGTGAGCCATCTAGGTTCACATCAGTTTGGTATGGGAAGGAGAAAGGAAAATATTTGGTAAAAAAAAAAGGAAATGCAACAGTTTATAGTCAGTTGGGCTGACAATGTATTTACCCATGAGAACTATCGTATAACATCATATACCTCTCAAATTAAGACCCAATTATAGATACCTTTCTGATAGAAGTCGTCAACCTAGATACTTCTGAAATAAATGTTTGAAACTTAGATACCCATCAATTATAAAGTTTGAAACTTAGATACCCATAAACCTGGGTTATTGTTGGTTAACGTTGGTTTACCCAGTTAAAACCTGAAGTAAACCGGATTCTTACCCAAAATAAACCAAAACCCTTTTTTTTTTGGAAAATTTACAAAACCCTGACTCGAACCCGCGACCTTTTCCTCATTTAAGCATGCTCATAACCAATTCATCCCACAACATTTCTTGAAACTTAACCAAATATTAATATATATAAACCTATTACTTTTACATTTGCGGGAAATTAATAAAATCTCTAATTCTCCTTGCCTTCAATTTCAGCCACGATTTGTGCTTCCGCCAATGAACTCTATTTTAAAAGCCTTAACAATGGAGCAACACCTCCTTCATCTACAATAATCTTCTTGTTCCGATCATTATCTCCGGCAAGAGAACCAAGCTGATTCGCTGCATCGATTTTATCAGCCAATTTCCTCATCTGTATCGACGCAAACAAAGACCAAACCCAAGGCAAAATCGGATCATTAATAGCAATAGGAGGAAGCGAAATCACAATTCCACCACCAAAACTTCCATCTCCATCGGAATCAAACACACTCAATATCCATTTCACATCACCATTAGAAGATTCAAGAAGATTAATCACCATATGAAAATCGCCGGTGTTAATGATAGTACAAATTCGCTGTATTATTTGTGTCTTCTACACTTACGAACAAGAGCAAAACCTCGGATTATATTGTGTCTTCTACGAGTCTAAGATTTTTCATGAATCAGTTGGCTGAAATTAAAGACAAGGAGAATTAGGGATTTCATTAATTTCCCCCATAAAAGTAATAGGTTTATATATATTAATATTTGGTTAAGTTTCAAGAAATGTTGTGGGATGATTTGGTTATGAGCATGCTTAAATGAGGAAAAGGTAGCGAGTTCGAGTCTGGGTTTTGCAAATTTTCCAAAAAAAAATTGGTTTCGGTTTATTTTGGGTCATAATCCGGTTTATTTCGGGTTTTAACTGGGTAAACCAATGTTAACCAACAATAACCCAGGTTTATGGGTATCTAAGTTTCGAACTTTATAATTGATGGGTATCTAAGTTTCGAACATTTATTTCAGAGGTATCTAGGTTGACGACTTCTGTCAGAAAGGTATCTATAATTGAGTCTTAATTTGAGTGGTATCTGACGTTATACGATAGTTCTCATGGGTAAATACATTGTCAGCCCTAGTCAGTTATATCCTTTTGATGGTCTTCTCAATTACACATCAGGCGTCATACACCAGGTCCTCATTGACGGTAATAATGAGATATAACCATTTCATTCATGTTATGAGTTTTCTTATGTGTATGTATGAATGAACCATTGCAACTTCATTTTTATTCTAGCTGAGTCTTACATTGCTTCTAAGTTCTAAGAGTTGACATTACTTGAGTAGGCAGAGATAACTTGAAGTATTATAACTTGTGTAATATAAGTTTCACGGTTAAGATAAAGTAACCATTTTATATACTATGGATTGTTTGGTTTTGCTAGATCAATTAGTATGAATTTGTGACTATTCTGGAAACACTCTTATTTTAAAGCTGGAATGTTTTTATGGAATATGGTTAAGATTTACCAACATAATAATTTTGCAGATATTGCTGTCTGACTCATAATATGTTGTAGGTCTTGAACCAGAAACCATGTACTACTACAGGTGCGGCGACAGCTCTGTTCCGGCAATGAGTGAGGAAATTTCCTTTGAGCCTTTGCCACTACCAAGTAAAGATGCATATCCTCATAGCATTGCCTTTGTTGGGGATTTGACAAGCTATGGAATCACCAAGAAACCACAACACACAATTCACCAAGCAAAGCACATGAACACAATCAAGCTTTCAAGGCACAAACAACAACAAATACATGGTTCCCTAACCACCAAAAGCTTAGTAAAACTCATTAAAGCTTCCCAAGTGACCCATAGAATTCACCAAGAACCCACGAAAATCACAATCACCAAATCAAGCATAAAAACTCACAATCAAAGCTTAACAAGGCACAACAAGCACAAATCCATGGTTCCATAACCACCACAAGCTTAGCAAACACTCACTAAAGCTTCACAAGTGACCCATAGAATTCACCAAAAAACCCACAAAAATCACAATCACCAAATCAAGCATAAGAACTCACAATCAAAGCTTAACAAGGCACAACAAGCATAAATCCATGGTTCCCTAACCATCACAAGGTTAGTAAACACTAGCTAAAGCTCCACACATGACCACAAAGCCTCTAAGCATCCTAGAACCACCACAATGCTTAACAAACCCCACAAGCCCCCACACAAGGCTTAATGTTAACATTTGGTCACAACTCACCTTAGAAATGGATGGATCTATGCTTAGATGGACCTCTACAAGCTCAAGAAAGATCTCTCCTCTTCCTCCAAAGCTCCAACCCAAACCCTCTTTTTCCAAGCTCCACAAGCTTCACACTCACAAGATCTCACAAGATCCAAGCTTCTCACAAGCTCTCAAACCCTTTTCTCTCTTCTTCTCTCTTCTCTAAGCTCTCACTCAAGTTCAACAAACTCTCTCTCTCAACCCCCAAAATGGCGAGCTCAAGGTGGAGAAGAAGAAGAAGAAGCAAACTTAATTTTGTCTTCTTGTTTGAGAAAACCCCCTCAACTTTCGAAACGACTTATGACACCCCCGGAACAAATCTAAATTAATTATTTCAACCCCATAATTAATTTCTCGAGACTTGTCTAAGGGTCATAAACTCGAAAGAATTTTCAAATTAATTAAATTAATTAATTTTCCGGAACATGGGCGTTACAATTCTCCCCCACTAACATAGATTCGTCCTCGAATCTTACGTTACCGTTCATCTCTAATGAACCGTTCATCTCCAATGAACCGTTCATCTCCAATGAACCCTAATCATCACAATGATTACTTAAACCTTGACCAACCCGGCCAACGTAACACACACGAGGTCTACTACCAACCTCTGAGGTTTCCCACTACCTCTTGACCTACACGGCCATCACAAGAGATTAAACACTAAGCCCCGAGGTTTCCACACTACCTCTTGACCAACCCGGTCAACACACACATTTACACGCATGTACACACGAGGTCCATAACTAACCTCTGAGATTTTTTCCACTCAGTCACTATGCTTAAGACACCGCAACATCATATGTGCTTATCGCTCACACACAGACCAAACCCCATCATTCAAGACACCGCAGCATCTCCGAGTTTCTGGGCATCTACCATACCCCGTAGGATATCCACCATATCTCGCAAGGTATCAACCATACCACAACACCTAAGACCCCGCAGCATCTCCGAGTTCTGGGTATCTGCCATACCACTCCACTCGAGGAAATATAACCTCTAAGAGTCTCAATATACCATACCACCTAATTCTAGGCAATATATCCTACGTTTATGATATATACCTTACGAATCCACAGTATCACATATCACTCTAGGCTATACACTTTACGAGTCTGGGTACATCGCCAGTCGCACTCTCAAGACACGTAATCCTTCGAGCTATCTACACTAGAGGAACTAGTCCTCTCATCGAGCAATAAGTCACACATCTATAAGAACCTCGACTGAACTACCTCCCATGATCCGTGTAAATTCTCGCAAGGTAACACCGACATCACCCATATTCCGCACCCAGAATACCTGCCGTGCATAACCAATAACCAGGCTATCGCACCTATACCCAGTCACTTCGGGTACACCATAATCTCTTCCCGATTATGAACCAAGCTTTTAAATTCTCATAAAAACTTTCCATGACACTCGTGCCATCAGCACTAAGAACTACCATCTTATTACTCACATGCATTATCGCTTTTTAACACCAAAACGAAATACATAACCATGACTCCCAAAGTCATCAATAATAAGAAATACTCATCTTATTAAACACTCATAATGTAACATCGTTATACACAACAGAAATACAAAATAAAAACACATAGCATACAACTACACACTGAAACTGGAACCTCTCGATGGAACTCAAACCGCACCTTGCTTCTGGAACCACTTCCGGAACCTTGTTTACATCCTAGCCTCTGGCTCACAAGTTTTCTCATGCACCCCGTCACAGTCCCACATAACTTGCATCATCGGAATCCTCTGTCGATGAAGCTTCTTGACCCTCCGCTCGAGAACTCTCAAAGGTCTCGCCTCAACGGTCATATTGGGCTGGAGATCTGACAGAATCTCAGCCAATACCTCATCACCCCTATGCAAATACTTCTTTAGCATCGACACATGGAAAACCTTATGAAATGCCTGCATAATCTCGGGTAACTCCAACCGATAAGCTACCGGTCCAACACGCTCTACAATTTGGAACGGCCCCATATACTTCAGACTCAACTTAGTCGCAGTAATGGACATGTTCGGACCTCTCAGCAAAGCCATCTTGAGATATACTGTATCTCCCACCTCAAACACAAGCTCTTTCCGCCTCTTATCGTCATAACTCTTTTGCCAATCCTGGGCTTCTTTCATGTTCAGCTTCAAAACCCGAATCCTCTCCGTGGTTTCCTGAACAAAACTCGCACCCAATGTGCTTTTCTCCCCCACTTGAGTCCAACATAAAGGTGTACGACATGGCCTCCCATACAGAGCCTTGTATGGAGTCATCCCAATACTCACCTGCTAGCTATTGTTATAAACAAACTCTACCAAGCTCAAGTTATCCACCCAATGACCACCTCAATCCAGCATGCACATCCTCAACAAAACCTCCAGAGTCTGGATGGTCCTCTCGGACTGCCCATTTGTCGGAGGATGATAAGTCGTACTCATGTGCACCCTCGTGCCCATCTCCGCCTGAAACGCATTTCTGAACTCAGATGTGAACATAGGATCCCGATCCGAGACAATGCTCACCGGTACTCTATACAGTCTCACAATCTCTTGCACGTACTTCCTAGCCAATACCGCAGACCCATCGTTCTTCTTAATGGCCATAAAATACGTACACTTGGTCAATCGATCAACGATGACCCAAACAACATCCTTGGTCCGAGAAACTGGTAAGCCCACCACAAAATCCATCGTGATCATATCCCACTTCCACTCTAGAATGGGTAAACTCTGCAACAAACCACTCAGGACCTGGTGCTCTGCCTTCACTAACTGGCACACGTTGCACGCCGCAACCCAGTTAGCAACATCCTTCTTCATTCCAACCCAATGATAGTACCGTTTAAGATCCCGCTACATCTTAGTTGCTCTTGGATGAATCGAGAACATACTCGCATGAGCCTCACTCAGGATCTCTCACCTTAAATCCTCGTCCAAAGGTACACATACCCTCCCACTCACAAGGATAGTGCCATTCGCAGATACCTGATACTCAGAACCCGCTTCTCTCGAAACCTTAACCAAGCCCTCATCTTTTTTCTGACCCAACCGAACTCTACTCAAAAGATCCGCCTGATTAGCTGCCTCTAAGCCCAAAGGTTCCTAAGATACAACACACAAACACAATGTGCTAATCTCGCTCACCAAAGACTAAACCTCATGCTTCCAAGCCAAAGCCACTCGTTGCCAACTCAACGCATCCGCAACCAGATTAGCCTTACCAGGATAGTAAGCTATCTCCAGATCATAATCGGCCACCAGCGCCTCTGCCTCAAATTCAACTCATGCTGAGTGAAAATGTACTTCAGGCTCTTATGATCTGTGAACACCTGCACGTTTCCGCCATAAAGATAAGATCTCCAAATCTTTAAAGCAAAAACCACCATAGCCATCTTAAGATCATGGGTAGGGTAGTTGCCCTCATGCTTCTGCAGCTGCCATGAAGAATAGGCAATAACCTTCCCCCGCTGCATCAACACACATCCAAGACTAACTTCCGACGCATCGGTATACACTATGTGGCTCGCCCGGATCAGGCAACACCAACACCAATACTCCCGAGTACTAGTCAACAAAGCCTTCAGTTTCGCAAAACTCTCCTCATTTTTCGAGGACCACACGAAAGGAATATCCTTTCCGTCAGCTTCGTCATAGACTTATCAAACTCGCGAAACCCTTAACGAACCACCGATAATAGCCTGCCAACCGCTCAGTGCAGAGCGCCCGCTCCAAAGCTTTTCCTCTTCTCGGCTTAGCTTCACTCGGTCTTGTCTCCTCGGGCTTCTTGTCTTGATCTTTGTCTCGACTTCAAGCTCCTCGGATAATATCTTCTACCTCGCCTAACACTCACATTGTCAATGGCTTCTTTGGTCACTCTTGGGAGTTTCCTCTCTCCGTTTGACGCCTCTTCTAGCTTCATCTAGGATCACCCGCTACCGCCTAGAGCTTAGGATTTTGCCGTTCTGGTCAGCCTTCTAGGGACTTACCATCCTCTCATTTCGGTCTCGTTGGTTTCACCTTCGGTCAGCTTCTTTGGTCGTCTCTCGGTCTGAGTTTCAATACTCCCCCGCAAGATCGAGTTTATCATAAACTCTTGATCTTGAACTTCCGAAGACCATTTGCTCTTTTACTCCCCCGCTCACGGTACGCCTAATCCTCTCTTGTTGAGCTGCCACTCGACTGATGCCGCAACACAATCAGTCGATCTCAACTTCCTCATTGATTAGCTACCTTGGGGTCGTAACAGCAATTGGGGTCGCCACCAACTAGGGGTCGCCTCCAATAGAAGAGTTTCAACGGTTCCAATCAACACTCCCTCGCAAGATTGGCTCAAGTATCGTAACCAGAATAGGAAGAGCTAATCTTGGGATAAAATACCATTGAGCAACGCTCTCCTCCCTCTCCTTGGCTTAGCTTCATCGGATCATGTTGAGCTGCCACACAACCGGTGCCGCTACACACTCGGTTGTTCCCAACTTCACCAATGATTTGCTACCTTGGGGTACTAATGCATCGCCTCCACGTGGTTCACTTGTGTTTGACTCAGCTTCAACAGTCACACTTCAACACTCCCCCTCAAAATAGGCTAGAGTATAGGAAGAGCCAATCTTACCAAGGAAGACCGTTGAGCTAAAACTGTGCCACCATCATCTTCAGGACACCACATTGAATCACCTGCTTTGAGCCGTTAAGAACACGCCTTCTTTTTGTAGTTACTCCATCAAGGATCGCCATTCAATCAGCAAACTTATTGGAGCATCTACTTCTTGGACCATTTTTCGGATTTAGCATAGCTGTCTTGATGTATCGGGTTGGAAAAATAGTAAACCAACCCAAAAAATTATGAAACTTTTTGGAGACATCACCAACAGCCATATGAAGCACCAGGAAAAAACGGATCAACGTTTGGGTTCACGGTTGAAAGTTATGACCAATTACCCAGAAGCTGTCCGAATTGGTTTTGGAAGTCATGAACTTCTTCTTCTTCTCGGAACCTAGGAGATCAGTCCACCCTTCTTCTTGTAGCCTAGACCGCCTCCTCCATGGAACCACTCCCCAGCGCCAGAACTATTTCCTCTCCAAGCGCTTCAGCTCCTTGGGTCTCACCGAGCCTCGTTCTTGTTCTATGACTTGTCTTCACCATACTTCCCTCAACAAATGTAGTCCCTCAACAACTTGCAAACTGAGCTGGCCCGAACCTACTTAACCCTTGGTTGTGGTTCCTCAACACCTCATCTTCACAAGTTGGCATGAACCTTCATCATCAAAGGAATGATCTTGGAGCTTGCTTGGATCACCACTCAAGGTAACCTCCCAGCTTCTCTTCTCTAATCATCATGCCAAAACCTTCTTCTCCTCCTTAATGCTTTATCTCCCACGCCTTGACAATCTTCTTAAACTCACGGATGAATCACCTAAAGAACTCCAAAGGAACTTGTTTCCCAAGGAGTACACCGAGGAGTTGATCTTGATACAACCCCTTTCAACACAAAGATGTGTGTGGATCTAGACTCCAACACACAAAAAACAACAAGGAAAACTTGTGGGAAAAATAAATTAAACCCACAAACACTCTCTCTCACATGAAGAGATCCTTGGAGGTGCTCTTATAGCAAAACTCCCAAATCTAAAAATATAAAAACAAAGCTTCCCCCAGGCAACAAGCCTTAGGGAGCCACGAAAATCACTCTCAATTTGTCACCAAGGACCTTTGCTCTGATACCATGTAGAAAATTAGAGAAGAAATCAAGAATCCAACCTCTCACAATCCTCCTAAACTCACGTTCAAGAACAAGAGAGAGAGATAAGAGGTTTTATTTTCTTTAATTTCTTCTTCTTAATTAATTGTATAACAATTACAAAAAATATATATGAAAAGCACTAAAACACATGTGCTTAAATCCGAACCACATAAACATGTGGCTCTAAACACCCCACTTGTCCAAACACACATGGAACAAGTGGGCTAACTTGTCCACTTACACACAAGTAGAACAAGAGAAAATATCTTCCACGGGACTGATCATCTCGGGGTTACTATTCATCCTGTGAAGTACTGTTTATCCCACAAGATACTGTTCATCCCACGAGATACTGTTCATCCCGAGACACAAACCATCCTAAGATTACTATTCATTATGTGAGTCTTCATCTTTGCGGGTTAGGTCTTGTCTTCACCAAGCTTTAGCTGCGCCACTCTGATTCAAGCTCTTCCTTTATCTCGAACCGCTGAGCACACGCTCAGCGCAGAGCACCCGCTCAGCGCAGAGCGCCCGCTCCAAAGCTTTTCCTCTTCTCGGCTTAGCTTCACTCGGTCTTGTCTCCTCGGGCTTCTTGTCTTGATCTTTGTCTCGACTTCAAGCTCCTCGGATAGCATCTTCTACCTCGCCTAACACTCACATTGTCAATGGCTTCTTTGGTCACTCTTGAGAGTTTCCTCTCTTTGTTTGACGCCTCTTCTAGCTTCATCTAGATACTCCTGAAAAATGTTGTTCATCAATCTCATAAATGCAGCTGGTGTATTTGTCAACCCAAATGGCATCACCACAAACTCGTAGTGGCCATAACGAGATCTGAAAGCCGTCTTTCGGATATCTACCTCATCGATAGGAATCTGATGATATCCCGACGCCATGTCAAACTTGGAGAACCAAGTAGCCCCTCTCAACTGATCCAACAACTCATCAATCCAAGGAAGAGGATATTTGTTCTTCACTGTGACTCGGTTAAGTCCCCGGTAGTCAATGCATAACCGAAAAATCCCATCTTTCTTCTTCACAAACAACACCGGTGTTCCCCACGGTGAAGTACTCGGGCGAATAAACGCCTTACTCAGCAACTCCTCCAGCTGCTTCTTCAGCTCTGCCATCTCTGTTAGAGCCATCCTATAAGGAGCCTTGGATATCGGTGTCGTCCCTTGCAATGACTGGAACACATCCTAGAACTCTCGAACCACTCGAATATCTAGAACCTTAGCCTCTCCATCGGCCTCCGACAAAGAAATGGTAGCCAAATAAGCCTCGCAACCCCTCTCGATCATACGCTCGACGTGCATAACCGAGATCACGAGACTCTCGGAAATCGGTCTCACACCCTGATACACCAACTTCTCTTTTCCTCGATCAAACTCAACTCACCCTCAGTGACAATCCAAATGCACTCTGAACTTCCCGAGCCAATCCATGCCCAAAATGACATCGTACAGCTCCATAGAGCAGATAATCAAATCGGCAGGCATAGACTCTCTCGCTACCTGAACATCTACGTCTCTAACCCAACCTTGAATTCTCAGGAGCTTACCTCCGGTAACCTCCACGAAACCCAAACTCACACCGGGCTCGCTTTGAACATTAGCCTTATCTGCCAATTCCGGAGTAACGAAGCAATGCGATGTTCCCGTGTCAAACAACACATGAATCCAAGAAAATACCTCTCCGGACTCGACGATGGAATACACTCGAGGCACTGCTGCAACTGGCCTAACGGGCTGCAGCACTGTGGCCTCACTCTGCCTCCTCAGCTTGGGACAATGAGGTCTAATATGCCCCACCTTCTTGCAGTGAAATCCCACCCGAGAATCCACTCGTACCCCGCCTTTCTTAGGACAGCTCGCCACTCGGTGATCCATGTCCCACACTCGAAGCAACCCTAACCACCCCGACTACCTCTCAAATCGCCATTCCGCTTCCGCTTCTGTCCTTGCATCGGCTTACCGCCTCTGCTTGGACCACACTGCTGCTGCACTGATATCGCCTGAAAACTTGGTGTAACCGCTACGACCTCATCTTTCAGACCCTTCTCAAGCAATGCCGCAGTCTCAACCAACTCATCAACCGTGCAAAAAGCCCTAACCATGCAACGGTTCAGCACACGGGCTGACTTACTCTCAACCGCCCGTCTAACATAAAACCCGAGCTAGTTGAACTCTACCTCATACTCGCATACCGACCGATCCCCCTGAGTCAATCTCGCAAGCCTCGACTCTAATCGGTTGAACACCTCCTGATGGAAATACTTGGAGTTAAACTCCTCCACAAAATCTGCCCAAGCCATCTCGGCCTGAACTCTCCGGAGTGCCACACCCCTCCACCAGAGATGCGCATCACCCTCCAGATAATGGACCGCTATGTCCACTTGGTATCCCGCGGGACACCTATTCGAGAGAAAATTCCTCTCTACCCTCCTCAATCACGCATCAGCGTCCTTAGGATTAGCACCTCCAGAGAAAAACCCCGTGCCTATCCTCTGTATCTGCTTTATCATCATGAGGTAGGATGGGAGCTCCTCAGCAACCGCAGCTGCAACTTGAGGCTGAACCTCAACAACCACCAGAACAACAGGAGCCTGAGCTGGTACCCTCTCTGGAAACCACTTCAACAACCTCGTCAAAAGATTCGCCCTGCGGTCATCTCGGGCCTGAGCATCGCCCGCTGCTAAACCCACAGCACCCGCTGGAACACCAGCCACACCGGCACTCAAACCGGCCATACTCTCAGACCCCACCTAACTTGCATACGATTCCTTGACCCGCTCCTCCAGCACACGGCCATGACCTCTACCCTGGCCACGACCTCTACCATGCCCTCTAGCCATCTGCACATGCAGAAGCAAGGACTAAGAAATACTAAGACACAATCATAACAATAAAGATAACTCACCGTGGAATCCCACAAGGCTCGAAGATGATGATTCTATGACCCTAAACAACACACAATCTATCATAGAACCGTATGGGCTCTGATACCAAAATGAAACGACCGCACTTTTTTTTTTTTTGCACATGGAAATAATGAACTAATGTCCATACATTAAACATTCAAAACCATACAATAACAACCATTTACATAAACGACCACGAAGGTCAACAGTTCTACCGGTTCTAGCAATCCTACGAAAGCTAACAAAAACCACAAAACTACCGGATCCTAATCATCCCCTCCTCACTGCCTCGATTCCATGATCACACCTTATCTTTATCTGCATCGACAAAAGTGATGCATCAACATTTGGTAAACCAAATGCTGAGTGAGATTGATCCTCCTAACAACAGGTTATATGAAAGCACCACGCAATTCAAACAACCACAACAACACAAAACAATAACACCATATATTTCTTCAAACAATTAATTAACAATTCAAACTCCATGAAAAGCTAATCAATTATACCGATGACTAACCACCTAGCAATTCCAAACCTCATAAAAAGCTAATCAGCCACCAAACAAAACATGAATTAGTCTAACAACTATTCACACTCGGGTACTGTTCACCGCTCACAAGTCTGCTTCACTAACGACACAACTCTACCGCCTAAACACCTTATTGTCTTAACACACAAATGGCCAACGACCAACAAGCCTACAAAATTGGGACTTCAACAAGGCAATACCCCACACCAAGCAACAAGGGAACACTCCCAACAAGCCATGGAATCACCAAGAAACCATAACACACAATTCACCAAGCAAAGCACATGAACACAATCAAGCTTTCAAGGCACAAACAACAACAAATCCATGGTTCTCAAACCACCATAAGCTTAGTAAAACTCACTAAAGCTTCCCAAGTGACCCATGGAATTCACCAAGAACCCACAAAAATCACAATCACCAAATCAAGCATAAGAACTCACAATCAAAGCTTAACAAGGCACAACAAGCATAAATCCATGGTTCCCTAACCACCACAAGTTTAGCAAACACTAGCTAAAGCTCCACACATGACCACAAAGCCTCTAAGCATCCTAGCAACACCACAATGCTTAACAAACCCCACAAGCCCCCACACAAGGCTTAATGTTAACCTTTGGTCACAACTCACCTTAGAAATGGATGGATCTATGCTTAGATGGACCTCTACAAGCTCAAGAAAGATCTCTCATTTTCCTCCAAAGCTCATGCCAACTAGCTACAACCAAAACCCTCTTTTTCCAAGCTCCACAAGCTTCACACTCACAAGATCTCACAAGATCCAAGCTTCTCACAAGCTCTCAAACCCTTTTCTCTCTTCTTCTCTCTTCTCCAAGCTCTCACTCAAGTTCAACTAACACTCTCTCTCTACCCCCCAAAATGGCGAGCTCAAGATGGAGAAGAAGAAGAAGAAGCAAACTTGATTTTGTCTTCTTGTTTGAGAAAAACCTATCAACTTTCGAAACGACTTATGACACCCCCAGAACAAATCTAAATTAATTATTTTAACCCCATAATTAATTTCTCGAGATTTTTCTAATGTTCATAAACTCGAAAGAATTTCCAAATTAATTAAATTAATTAATTTTCTGGAACACAGACGTTACAAGTTTTCAACAACATATGATGCCAAAGGTATTGTATTCCACGAAAGTACGATTCTAACATCCAATTAAATACTCTAATCAGCCTAAATTATCATAATTAATAAATTACTAATGTCTTTTAATGTTTCATAATCATCAAACAGGGAAAAAACAAATGGAGCTTACTTCAAGACTTTATACAATTTTTTGAAAAATTAGTGATATAGGAACCCAAATGAATCGGATCCTAAATGATAGATTGATGGAGGAATTGTTGCTGGACTAAGGTCACTCTCAACAGTTCCGATTGAATGGATGGTGAAGTGGTTCGATGGTGAAGCTGTTGCTGGACTAAGGTCACTCTCAACAGATTCAAAGGGATGAACGGACGTGATAGTGGATTGAGAGACGCCACACAGATCTGTGAAAGGATCTATGATAAGTCTAATACACTCTAAGCTTCAAGGATTCACACACAAGAAGTTTAGAAGACAAAATATTTCATTCCCAGAAATATCAAAGAAAACTCTCAAGTTTCTTTTCTAAAAATCAGACTGAATCCCAAAAATGGTCCAACACAAAATAATTAAAAGACAAGTGATAGTCTGCATGAAGGAGAGAAGAGACAACATTAAAATCAGAGTTTGAAAATTCGAAACTGTCTCTTGAACTCCTTGGCGAAATGTGTTGTTGGGCTTGCGGAAAATCAACTAAATGGGCCGATGATAATGCGATCCATTTGCCTCGTTAAAAACCTTACCAACAAAACCCATTGGGACAAAAATTGGTGAAGGGAAAAAGAGCACAAATGGAGCACATACCCATTTAGTGATTTCTTTGGGCCTCTTGAATTTGCTTCGGTGATAGTAAAAATAGCAAATTCCTTGTTTCCTTGAAGAACCGGCAAGAAAGGTGTCGTATGACTCTTGTGTAATTCTTGCACGTCTTCTTCCACTCCATTAATGATGAGGCTGTTCATGGACTTGATAAATTCCTCTCTCACACGCCTTGTTCCAGCTCTTGTTCTTGGTGCTTGTTCCATGGTTGCTATGTGTACAGCTTCTTCCTTTGATCCAGCTGAGCTTGTATTGATGTCCTCATCATCTCCTCCCTCTTGAAAAGGTTCTGACCTCGAGCAGGTAAATCTGCATAGAAAGGAGCTAAATCAGTAACATTGAAAGTATGAGAAATAGTGAACTCACCTGGTAGATCAAGCTTGTAAGCATTATCGTTGATCTTTTCTAGCACTTGCAATGGGCCATCGCCTCTTGGTGCGAGCTTGGATTTTCTTTTCTCCGGAAATCTCTCATGCCTCATATGTAACCAAACCCAATCTCCTGGTTCGAATGTGACCTCCTTTGGTGCTTATCAGCATGTTGTTTGTATTTCTCAGTCTTCTCTTCCAGATTTTTTGTGACCTTTTGATGAAGCTTCTTCACAAAATCTGCTCTGGCTTCTCCTTCATTAGAATAAACAGCTCGGGGCAGGGATATTAGATCAATCGGAGTTTCTGGATTAAATCCATAAACAATCTCAAAAGGAGAAAATTTAGTACCAGAATGCTTAGCATGATTATAAGCAAATTCAATGAAAGGTAAGCATGATAACCAATTTAAATAAATTCTTACCAACCGTTGCTCTCAGCAAAGTAGATAGAGTCCGATTTACTACCTCGGTTTGGCCATCTGTTTGGGGGTGACAAGTGGTTGAGAAAAGTAGCTTGGTTCCCAACTTTCCCCTAACGTTTTCAGAAATGGCTTAGGAACTTAGTGTCGCGATCGGATACAATGGTCCTCGGCACTCCATGTAAGCGCTACTTCTTTGAAAAAGAGATCAGCAGTTTGAGTAGCGTCATTTGTCTTGTTGCATGGAATAAAATGAGCCATTTTTGAGAACCTGTCTACAACTACAAAGATGGAATCCTTGTGGTTGATTTTTGGCAGACCTAAAACAAAATCCATAGAAATGTCTACCCAAGGCAGGTTAGGAATAGGCAAAGGCATATATAAACCATGAGGATGTGACCTGGATTTTGCCTTTAGGCAAGTGATGCACTTGGCGCAGAATCTCTCCACATCTGTTTTCATGTGAGGCCAATAGAAATGCTCCATTAAAACACTCAAAGTCTTGTCTCGCCCAAAATGTCCCATGAGGCCTCCTCCGTGAGCTTCTCCAACCAGCAGCTCTCTCATTGACCCTTGAGGAATGCACAGCCTTTTATCTTTGAATAAAAACCCATTATGTTGATAAAATGATCCGCGAGCAGCCTTGCTTGTTTCTTGGAAAATTTCTTGAAAATCTGGATCAGTTTCGTATGAGCTCTTGATATGTTCAAATCCCATAATCTTAGCCTCCATTGTACTGATTAGGGCGTGTCTCCTGGATAGTGCATCAGCTACAATGTTCTCCTTCCCTTTCTTATACTTTATCACGTAAGGAAAAGTTTCTACAAACTCGAGCCACTTAGCATGTCTCTTCTTTAGTGTAGTTTGTCCTCTTAGATGTTTGAGCGTTTCATGATCTGTATGAATAACAAACTCTTTGGACAATAAATAATGTTGCCAAGTTTCAAGAGATCTTACCAAAGCATAGAGCTCCTTATCGTAGACGGGATAATTAAGAGGCGGCTCCATTGAGTTTTTTCTAACGAAATATACTCTTGGTTTGCCTCCTTGAGTAAGAACAGCTCCTATGCCTGTACCAGAAGCATCACATTCAATCTCAAAAGTTTTGTCAAAGTTAGGAAGTACCAAAACAGGTGCATGTGTGAGGCTGTCTTTAAGCTTGGCGAATGCCTCATCTTGTGCTGGTCCCCATTTGAACTCCATATTCTTTTTGATCACCGAGGTTAGGGGTGCAGCAATGGTACTAAAATCTTTTACAAATCTCCGATAGAAACTAGCCAGACCATGGAAGCTCCTCACATGTCCGATAGTAGTTGGAGTTGGCCAGTCTTGTATTGCCTTGATCTTCTCTTCATCGACCTTTAAACCCTGCGA
This sequence comes from Cardamine occulta, assembly GCA_028015245.1. Classification (NCBI taxonomy): domain Eukaryota; kingdom Viridiplantae; phylum Streptophyta; class Magnoliopsida; order Brassicales; family Brassicaceae; genus Cardamine; species Cardamine occulta. The sequence continues at coordinate 22,822,412 of CM051386.1, forward strand.
ACTCACAACAAATCCTAAAAAGATAACTTGATCAGTGCAAAATGTGCATTTCTTTAGATTTGCATAGAGGTTTTCAGCCTTTAGTGTTTCAAGGACCTGTTGAGATGATTCAAGTGATCTGCAAGGTTAGAGCTATAAATCAAAATGTCGTCGAAATAAACTACTACGAACTTACAGATGTATGCCCGTAAGACATGGTTCATGAGTCTCATGAATGTACTTGGCGCATTAGTGAGTCCAAATGGCATAACCAGCCACTCGTACAAACCTCTCTTGGTTTTAAACGCCGTTTTCCATTCATCTCCTTCCTTCATCCTCACTTGATGATATCCGCTTCTTAAATCAATTTTTGAGAAGATAGTTGCTCCATGAAGCTCATCTAGCATATCGTCGAGCCTCGGAATGGGATGTCGGTATTTGACGGTGATGTTGTTGATGGCTCTACAATCAACGCACATCCTCCAAGTTCCATCTTTTTTTGGCACTAGAAGCACAGGAACAGCACATGGACTTAGACTCTCTCGGATATAGCCTTTAGACATCAAGTCTTGAACTTGTTTTTCCAACTCCTTTGCTTCTGCCGGATTAACCCTATAGGCCGCTCTGTTTGGCAATGGGGCTCCAGGGACTAGATCAATTTGATGTTCGATTCCTCTTGTTGGTGGCAGCCCTGGCGGAATTTCTTCAGAAATACATTAGAAAATCTGTTAAGTAGCTCTAGAACAGCTGGTGGTAATTCTTGTTCTTCTTGACCTGAAAACAAACCTTCCTTGAAGATCATTAGGAGCACCTCTTCTTTTAATTCAAGAGATTTCAAAACAGTATTAGGTGTGATATAAAGATTGGTTTTACTTAGCTTTCTTCCTTTGGACATGGTTTGTTGCATTTCAAATGTTTCTTGAGGTGTCAATGGCGCCAGACTATGCTTCTTGTTGTTGTGCGAGAAGGTATAATGATTGGTCCGCCCATTGTGTAATGCTTCTTTATCAAATTGCCACGGACGTCCTAACAGCAAATGTCCAGCTTGCATAGGCATCGTCACACAAAACTTGATCCAGATACTTACCAATACTTAATGGAATCGTAACTTGCTCGGAAATTTTAAGCTCGGTGTCATCATTCAGCCATTTGAGTCGATAAGGTCGAGGGTGCTTGGTCTTTGGAATTCCTAACTTATCAACTAAATATTTGCTGGCCACGTTAGTACAAGAACCTCCGTCAATAATTAAGCTACATACCTTGGAGTTAATTGTGCAGCGAGAATGAAAAATATTCTCTCTTTGAATAGTTTCGGGTTCAAAAAAGCGCTGAGTACTCTTCTCGTAACTAACAACTCTCCGGTGTCAGCATAATCCACAATGTCTTCTTCAGACTCTTCTTGCTCGTATTCTGCCTCGTCTTGAGATTCATACTCTCCATTTGCTTTGAGAATCATAACTCTCTGATTTGGGCAGTCCCTTGCGTAATGTCCTTTTCCCTGACATTTGAAACAAGTTATATCTCTAGTTCGTTGAGTTTGAGTATTACCTTGTTCCGGTTTATTGAATTTAGACGGTTCTGGTGCAGACTTTTTGAATCTAGAATCCGCTTCAACATTCTTTCCTTTGTCTAAAACTTTTTGCGGTTGCTGGTTCCAAACAGGTTTGCTACGGCTTGTTGACATCGTTTTCCTTTTAATGTGTTGCTCAGCCTGAGTAGCTAAGTACAGCAGTTCGTTTAAATCATGGTAAGTCTGTCTCTCCACCTTTCTAGCAATACGATCATGAAGACCATCAATGAACTGTGCCATTAGAGTTTCATCAGAATCTTCACTCTCCAATCTGTTTCGAAGTGTTTCAAACTCGTCAAAATATTCTTCTCGGATCTGGATCCTTGAGTGAGCTTTCTGAATTTCTTTTGCAGCTCTCTATAGTAGTATGCAGGGGACGTATCTCTTCCTCATAGCAAACCTCATATCTGCCCAAGTAGTAATTTGTCCATGTCTATGCCTTCTTCTCTCGGACACGTCTCTGTCCCACCATGCTAAGGCATTTTCACTAAGTTGAGCTGCAGCTAGAGACACCTTTCTTTGATCAGAATAATTGTAATGTTCAAAGAGATACTCCATCACCTTTCCCAGTCAAGATAAGCGTCAGGATTAACTTTTCCAGCCAAAGCGGGTGCCGTGATCTTGATGTCATTATTTCTGTGTCGTGCATCTACTTCGCCTTCTCTGTCACGGCACGGTTGCCTTCTCTGCCTTGGTTCAGGGTCTGGTGGTTCTTCTTCCAAGTCAAACTCAGCAACATCTTCTAGATTTACTCGGTGTGGGCGGATATTTCTGATACTGAGCTCTTCGTGCTGGTGGTGGCGGTTGCTCAATTCGAGTTATCGCTCTCCTAGGGTCTGTAGCTGAGTTTGAATAGCAGCAAGAGCTTGAGCCAAATCATTAGCTCCCTGATCTCCCATGTCTCGAGTTTTTCCTGTCTCTCAACTCAAACAAAATAGATCAAATGCAAAGGGAAACTGAAAGACACAATAAACACAATCGCAACTTTGATGAAGAATCTGTTAATCCTAACAGCGACTGTACTCAGAAATTAATCTCGAAAAAATATCAAAACACATTCAAAAATTCCGAAACTAATTTTAACAAATATTAGACTCGTTCTAAGTTCAGATGCAACTGGTCTCACGATTTTATCACACGCCAATTATTTATGAAAATTCAGACAATATTGCAGACGAAAACAGCTTAACATCCGAAATTAAGGAGATGAACAGACACACACAAAACAAATTAAACTGAAGTAAAAAGGAATAGATAAACCTGATCAGGGCGTTTAAGCTCTGATACCAGATGATATAGGAACCCAAATGAATCGGATCCTAAATGATAGATTGATGGAGGAATTGTTGCTGGACTAAGGTCACTCTCAACAGTTCCGATTGAATGGATGGTGAAGTGGTTCGATGGTGAAGCTGTTGCTGGACTAAGGTCACTCTCAACAGATTCAAAGGGATGAACGGACGTGATAGTGGATTGAGAGCCGCCACACAGATCTGTGAAAGGATCTATGATAAGTCTAATACACTCTAAGCTTCAAGGATTCACACACAAGAAGTTTAGAAGACAAAATATTTCATTCCCAGAAATATCAAAGAGAAAACTCTCAAGTTTCTTTTCTAAAAATCAGACTGAATCCCAAAAATGGTCCAACACAAAATAATTAAAAGACAAGTGATGGTCTGCATGAAGGAGAGAAAGAGACAACATTAAAATCAGAGTTTGAAAATTGAAACTGTCTCTTGAACTCCTTGGCGAAATGTGTTGTTGGGCTTATGGAAAATCAACTAAATGGGCCGATGATAATGCGATCCATTTGCCTCGTTAAAAACCTTACCAACAAAACCCATTGGGACAAAAATTGGTGAAGGGAAAAAGAGCACAAATGGAGCACATACCCATTTAGTGATTTCTTTGGGCCTCTTGAATTTGCTCGGTGATAGTAAAAATAGCAAATTCCTTGTTTCCTTGAAGAACCGGCAAGAAAGGTGTCGTATGACTCTTGTGTAATTCTTGCACGTCTTCTTCCACTCCATTAATGATGAGGCTGTTCATGGACTTGATAAATTCCTCTCTCACACGCCTTGTTCCAGCTCTTGTTCTTGGTGCTTGTTCCATGGTTGCTATGTGTACAGCTTCTTCCTTTGATCCAGCTGAGCTTGTATTGATGTCCTCATCAATTAGAGATGACCATATTTAAAGACGTCTTCTATGTGATTATGTCTCAATTTCAATCTGTTTTTCAATACACTTGCATTAATTGTGTTGGCTTCCAAAAGATCTTTATAATAGACATGACGTAAGAGTCACATGTATTAAGCTCCAATAAAAATACATAATACAGACAATAAAAAGACTTAAGTATAAGTAAAAATTCAGCCTTATCTTGCAAAAGGTTTTGCTAATCAAATACATATGTAAGATTCGGAAACACTTCAAATTAACACCATCTAACACTATCAACTTCACTAATACCAACGAACATACCTAAACTAAATAATAAAAGGACATATCAAAATTATCATGACTAAAAGAGATAAGGTAGATAGTTATAATTAAACTATCACCCAAAAGTTAAAAACATAATCAACAACTTATTTTCTATCTATAAAGCAATAACAACCTATACAATCTCCAATATATTCCAATTTCTTATAATCTCACCAAACCTAATCTCAAAACTTACAGACCTTCTTATAGATTGGTGAGCGTTACATTATCTATATCCTTGCCATAAATGATGATGACACAGCTTAGCTTAGAAGTTTTATACATTCCCAGCGAGACAGCAACAATTACAAACCCTAACATCTTTTTCCCCCAAATGTTCGAAATGATGAAGATAATCACGTGACTTTTTCTTTACATAATCCAAAGTCCGTTTAATTAAAGTCAGACACAGCTTTTTCTTTTTATTAAAGCCCAAACAAATTTCTACTTATAGTCCAATGTAAGATACAATTCGCCTCTATAAGATTTATATGTTATGTATTCAGAAAGTATCAATAACTAAGAAGATTAAAAAAAATATTGACGAAATGTTTTAATGAGAAACAAAAAATGTTGATATATATTTTAATTATATAAAAAATTTATTGTAAAATTATATAAAAAATAAGTTCTCAAATATGTGTAATCCCTAAAAAATAATCAATAATATGCGAAAAATATTTACAAATAGTGAACTTTAAAAACACTATATATATTCAAAAGATATAAAATTTAATAAAGATAAACAATTGTTAAAAAAAACCGTGCATCGCACGGGTCCATATCTAGTATTATATAAATCTTGGTTGCACTCACCAGAAGTTGACACGTGTAAAAATTTTAATTAACAAGATCATGACACATATCAGTTGATCGATTAGATTATAACATGTGTAAAAAAGTTATTTCCTTAATCGAAAAGGAAAAATAAAAAGAAGGAAATAAATAAATAATTAAATAGATAATTTTACTTTCAATTTTTTTACATATATAATTTTGAACATGTTTTAAAACAAGTTTAGATGTTTAAAATTAACCTCAAATAAATGCTTAAAATTGATTCATTTAAATCTATAATGAATTAGATTAAATTTTAGATAATTTATAGTTTAAGATTAGTATGTATATTTTAATTAACTATTTACCTAAATTAATTCTTTATTCAACAAGGAAAGTCAACAAAAAAGGAAAAATAAAATAAAAATAAGATAATATTTACTTTCTATTTTTCATAATATATGTTCAATTTTCTTATTTCAATAAAATTAAAACATTATTTTAAATTTAGATTTTTAGAATTTCATATTATTTAGGATCCAATAGAAAATTGCACATGTTTCTAATTTTTTCAAAAAACAAAAAATTGATTGAGTATAGTCCAACATAATTCATTATCTTTGGTTAATTGTTAAATAAATCATAGAATAAATTAATTGGATAAACTAATAAATATATTCAATTTAATGGCTTGAATGAACACAAAAATCTACTCCATATGTTCATAAAATATTGATGTTTAGAACTTTTTATACAAATTAAGAAACAATGATTACTATTTTTAAATATTAGTATTTTCTCTCACCAAAAATTATTATTTAATTATAGACCAATAAAAATTCCTAATATTCTAATATTTTCAAAGATTACTTCTTGAAGTTTACAAATTACTAACATTAATTAATTAAAAATGTATACAAAATCAATATTTATGGAACAAACAAAAATCCTAGAACATCATTTTTAGGAACAAAGAGAGTATTTAATTTCATAGATCAAATAGTTAAGTAGAATCATAATTCTTACAGAAAATTATAAAATTAGATATTTGGTGAGAAATATGTGTCATGCATGCAAGGAAACCGAACATCAAATGAGAATAAGTGAAAAAATAAAACTCAAATAAATAGGGATCAACTAGTGAGAATTTGATACAATATATTGTGGAAAACAAAGAAATGAGAATTCAAAAATGATGATTATCAAATTGGTTACATATAATTGGTACAATATAATAAATTTGTTAGGAAGTTGGATAATATTCTAGGTTTACGAATAAAAAATTACACATATATTGGACAGATAAATTGAAAGGGAAGTCAAATTTGTTTTCTCCCAAAGGGAAACAAGAGGTGGATATCCGCTTAAAGAGAGTTATATATGTCGGAGCCAACTCTTATACATAAATTTAGATCTGAAGAAGGGAAGAATGCAGTGGGGCTTTTGCTGAAGGTTGTAGATGATGGTGGATGGGAATCAAAAGGCGGAAAAGAAATGAAGCTGCAAAAACCAAATTTCTTCAGAAATATAGCACGAGATAGAAATTAAAAAAATTGAGATATGGTGACGTAAAAGTGAAGCTAGAGGATGTTGTCAAAAAACATCAGGAGACAAGGAAGGCAAAATATTTTGGCGAGTGAAAGTGCAAGAAAAAAAAATATTCGGTTGGTATTTGTGATAAGATCTGAAACAAAAGAAAAATATGGATCTGGAGACGGGAAGAAGACAGTGGGACTTCTGCTAAAAAATAAAAAATGAAGGTGGATTGGAATCCGAAATCGGAAATGAAAGGAAGCAACAAAAAAACAAAAATCTCATGCAGAAATAATGCCCGAGAAAGAAAGAAAATCGAGAGATAGCGACAGAAGAGATGAGTTATAGGATCTTTGGTTGAAGAAGACAAATCGAGCACAAAGGAGGCACGTGAAGGTTCGAGAGGTAAAATATATTTGGTTGTAAATTGATATAATATATGAACCAGAGGAACATACATGAAAAATGGAGATCTTGCCGGAAGAATATCTCGCCCAGATATAAGCGAGAACATAGTCACCGATCATCATATCTGTTTTCTATATCTCACACGGTAATCACAAAATAAACGACAATACAAAACCAAACTATATTGGATATGATCTAAATTTTAATATGTGTCTAATGAATTGTTATATAGAAATTTAAATTAATTTAGTAATGTAAGAAAACCAACTTACGTATATAATTTTTTTTTACAGCATATATAATATTTTCTCTAACGAAATATGCTTTGTTCTTTTCCTAAAACAATTTCAAGATATATTATTAATTAACAACAAAATTTTAATCTAATGTTTTTACTTAAATATAATTTATTTTAAAATTAAGAAACTCGTACATCGGACGGGTCCTAACCTAATATCTATATAAGTTTGAGAATTCTAGTGGAATTTCAGACAGTGACATTTGCTTCTCTCGGAGACTAGGAAATGTTTTTCTTTGTTTGGAGATTTGGTTTACATTTCAATTTTCTAATTTGGGATTTTTTTAAAGATTATATTACTATGTATATGGGGTTATAGAGTAACACTAACATAATTAAACAATTTCTTACATATGACCTCAACGTTGAACATATTGATGATAGCAATTGTCAAATTTGTCTCGAGCCGTTGGTCAATAAAGATGATGATCAAACCATTGTTAGGCTTCGATGTGACCACCAATTTCATCTCAGTAATTGTTTTTTTGTATAAGAAAGCATCATTTTTTAATTATTATTATTATATATATTGTAACTCTTTTCCTGTTAAACAATATAGAAGTCCATTTTTATTGATATGTAGTTGAGTTGTTATTATATGGTGTTATGAAGTCAATAGGTAATGGGCTTAACACTCGCGTATGGTTGAATGAGTGGGTGTTGGATGAAGTTCCAAGGAGACCTTTTAATAAGGAAATGCAAATAAATTTACGGTTACAAGTCTCAGATCTTATCTCAAGTGAAGGAGCTTGGAAACTTGATCGTCTAAACAAACTTTTCCTTTCTGCAGATATTAACAGAATTATGTCGTTTCCACCAAACATAGGTATGGAAGATACTTGGATTTGGGCATATACGAAGGATGGAAAGTATTCGGTGAAGAGTGGTAGTTGGTTGCTTTCGAAACCAGCTCCAGGTGTGCTTCCCTTATCACCACATGTGGTGCGTTTGAACAAATTGAAATCAGAAGTTTGGAAAATCAGAACAGTACCAAAGATAAAGTTGTTTCTTTGGAGAGTTTTGTCGGGTGCTCTAGCGGTGGCTGAGTGTTTACGAGCTCATGGCATGCAGTTGGATCCGATTTGTCCAATTTGTAAACAGGGAGATGAGACGATAAGTCATGTTCTGTTTGAATATGGGGTTGCTAAACATGTGTGGAATAAGGCTAAAGTGCCATTGTTTACACAAGGAGCTCCGAGAACGATCGAGAATTATATGAAACATTTCTTTGGTCTTCTTGATATGTAATATTTGCAGGCTAATTATCGGCAGGTACTTCCATGGATTCTGTGGGGATTATGGAAGCAATGTAATGAGAAATTAGATGCCGATAATGTACATGATGCGGACATTTTGATTGCACAAGCTTTAGATGAGGCAGAGGAATGGAAGAGTGCATCAGAGAGTGAGAATAAAAAACCCTCGGACTCAAAATTTACTATCGTGGCGAGCAAGAAATGGTGTAAACCTCAAGCTGGTATGTTAAAATGCAATGTTAGTACATCGTGGATAAACTCGTCTCAGTTGTATGGCGGTTCATGGCTCATTCGAGATCATCATGGAGAAGTAGGTTTCCACGCTAGCGATGCATTTCTACCAGCTCAAAACAGGATTGTGTCAGAGCTAAGGTGTATCCTGTGGGCAGTTGAAAGCATTCAGATCTCCATGTTACGGATGTAGAGATATGGACGGATTGCGCAGCAGCAGTGGAGGCTATCAATAATCCGCATGACTGGCCAAAATACAGATCTTATTTGGACAGGTTTCAGCGAGCTAGAAGGTGGTTTCGGGTTTGCTATGTGAAGTTATCTTCAACTTCAGCGAATGGAGTAACAAGGAAAATTGCAAGGAGTGTCAATGTGGATGGTAGTTTTAATTCATATTTGGCAAGGGGAGGACCAACATGGTTACATTCAATCATTGAGGAAGATCGGAGATCGTAAGTTGCTATTACGGTTTTGATTTTGGGTCTCAATGCTCTCTTTTATCCATGTTGTTAAGGTGCTTTTAAATAGGCTCTTATACTTAGAATGTTTTTATAAGAAACAATTAGTTTATGATGACAAAAATATACACATATACATGACATCAATAAAATAACTAATATCCATAAAATCTATAAAATTATACAATAGTAAAACACATAAGATAAAAAAATATGTTAATTAAATAAACAATTATGTTAACTATCAATATATATATATATATTGATTACGATTAAGAGAAGCAGGGTGATATAAGATTTTTACAAAAACAAATACAAAATATAAAACTTACAAATGAAAACGGAAGAAGAGTTCGTGACTCAAGATAGAAGGGGTGAGAGGGGTTTTAGAATGGAAAATGGAGAGAGTATGAGAGTGTGAGGGTGTTGAGATATATATATATATATATATAACATATTGGATTTGCACCTAAATTTGATAATGCTATAATATAAAAACTCACTACTATTTATCTTGTAAGCTCATGGTGTATTGAAACTTACCAAGTAGATTTGTAAACTTGAGTCAATATATATGTCGCTAGAAACTACAACCAATTTATAATCAGCCTCCTTTACTTATGAAACTTGAGTCACACGTTACTATATATGATACTCTTTATCATTTTCCATGAAAACACCACCATTCAGACCTTTATTTACTTCTACAAGATGTTTCTTCATTCTTAGTTGAGAATCTGTGTTGGTGTCTTCTCTGTCTATTTAAACAGAACACTCAAGCATAACTAGCCTTGCAGCCCTGTTTCATTTCAGTTGAAATACCACAACAACTAACACCATCATGATGATCTTTTTTTTTACCTTGATTACCTCAATAATGTCAATATGTCTGGATCACCACAGCTTCTTAGCATTTGGTACATTTTAATACAAAGGTTGTATCCGAATACAGAAACAACTATAAGTTATAGTCTATAACACCTAATGCTCAAGCCAACAACAATAAAACGAACTGATCTGTTTCTTAATAAAACGAAGTGATTAAGATAATGTTTCTACTCTCTAGGAGATAGAACTGTGTGACGGCTTGGGATATTAGTAAGTTTTATCGATGTAATTTTACACCGTAAAGATTGAAGCATTCGTTTCACCGTTACTGGTTGCTTCCATGCTTTTAATTTTTTTTTTTTTTTGCATGAGACCAAACTCTAGTATGCAATTTGTATGACTCATTGCTTTTTTTGAACAATATTTACATTTTATCAACAACAAAAAAAACGTAGTGATCTATTTCTCAATAATCTTTTTACAAACAGCTTTATAGATTAGATGTTTAATAGAGAAATATTTCAAATAGAGAAACATAAATATAATAAGATTAAGCTGTTTATGGTTCTGTACATATGACCCAGAAAAATCTTAAATAAGAACAAAGTATGGGTCAAAATACAGAACAAAGACATATAATTAGCTTCTTCTCTCATTTTTCATATGTTTCTTCTATATCTCTGTACATAAAATCTAAATTATTTTCTTGGATATTTTTACAAAAAAAAAAATCATTAGTTGGGTGAAATCCTAAGATGGAAGCCTTTTGGTGCAAAAACTCTTGGAAACACCATTAATTCATCCCCTCCTATTTCCTCCCATCTGCCATTAAAATTATTCCACCACAAAGAATTAGAATTAACTCAAACCACAATAAGTTCAAACCAAACAAAAAAATTAGAACATCATCAAGAACATACCTGTATTTAGTAACAAAGTAATGGAGGAAGCTCGAAATCTCGACAATCCCTAGTTCCTTGCCAGGACAAAGCCTTGTCCCACCTCCAAACACAAAGCATGATTTTTGTGATTCCAAGCTCTTCTTCTGCATTCACAAATTCAATAAAAACCCTCCTTCAAATCAGAAGGTTTTAACACCACACTAAAATATTAAAAGTTTAAATTTCCGTTTTAATAAATTATAATTTTAAAAGTTTTTTAAAATATTAAAAATGTAAATTTTAGATTGTTTTTTTTAACGTCTTTTATTAATGAAAACTAAAAAATGTTTATAAGGTATTGAAGTAAGGTAAAACTAATAAAAATAGGAGAATATACATGAGTTTGAGAAATAAAAAATAATATTAAACAAGAGTATAATATTAAAAATGTTAAATTTCCTTACGCAAGATCGTTTTTAAGTAAGAGTGTAATATTATCTTTCTAGTTATTAAGTAAAATTCACAGGAAGAAAATGGTAATTTAATTTAAATATTGCATTAAGAATATAAAACGGCATGATAAATAGAAATAAAACTCTAAAACGACGTTTATTATGGAATGTAGAGAGGACAATACTTACCATCCATCTCCATGGATTAAAGATCAAAGGGTCTTCATAAAGATTTGCATCATAGTTAATTTCCCTCGTGTATACGTAAATTCGCCACCCTTTTGGGATTAAATAACCTGCAATTATTAAAGATTCATAATCAGGATACTAAAATCAATTAAAACACACGCACAAAAAGGGTTATATTCTGTCAAAATTATTGGAAGTTAAATACCTATGAATGGCTCACACAAAAGAGTATGCTTTCATAGCTGGATTTGGTTGGTATTCATAATACACTCTAAATCATTGATCTACTCTAAGGTCCACCACATGCTCACATTATTTCTTCTTTTTTCTCATAAATTAAAAACTACAAATATATTATAGACCCGACAAAAAAAAAATTGAAATAAAATATATATATTCGTACCGTTGATTTCCAAGTCACGAGTAGTTTTCCTTAGGACCCCATTAACGATCGTTGCCAATCTTGATGTCTCAAATATCACCTAGAAAAATAATAATTAATAATTAATTGCTAATGTTTAATGATTAATTGTATTGTAATTTATCAACAAAAAAAATTAATTGTATTGTACGTGTAACATTTAACTCATGTTCAATACTCACCGCTCTAGTAAATTTCATTGACTTCACATCCTCAAGATCGAGTGCTTCGTCCGGTCGTTTTCTTTCCCTTAGAGCTAAATGCTCTCTCTGCATTTCCAACACAACCCGAAATCAAATAACCGAACTGGATTAAACCGGAGCATCATAAAAACCCTAGTAAGTTCTTTCTTAGGGATATACTCTGAGTTCTTGAAGAGCATTTGGGTGATCATAAAGATACTTAAGAGCCATCATTGAGGTCGTAGAGACAGTTTCATAACCCGAATATAAAATCGTCACAACTTGGTCTCTAATCTCTTCATCGGTTAACAGATATCGGTTATCTTCCTTCTTCATCAAGTAACCTAACATATCTGTGAATGTTTCTCCAGAATCCCTACGCTCTTGCATCAGTTCTCGTAATAACCTATCAATGTGCTTTCTTGCCTGAAAAGCAACCGAGTAAATTAAGTTTTATTTTTTCATTTAAATTTTCTTTTTAACATCGAGTTTTCGAGTATTTTACTTGGATTCCACAACGATAATTTGTGCCTGGGAGATCGATCGGAACCGATAGAGTTCCAACAACAAGCTTGAAGAACGCAGTTTTAAATTCTTCAACGAGTGGTTTTCTTAAATTTCCAGCTATTTGTGTCAACGAAGATAAAAATGCCATCTGCATGATTTACCCACCGAAACAAAGCAAATTTAGAAATGCACAAATATACATAAATAAACAAAATTCTGACAATAAAATATAAGCGAAGACAAATATTCTTAATTGTTTACTCTTATATTCATCCATATAAGATTTATTAGTCGGTTTATCAGTCTCTATCAAAAACTGTAACCAAATTGGTACAAAGGAATCAATTGATAAAACAAAACCATCAAAAGTAATTTGATTTGTAGTGAATACTTTCTGTTTCATATTAAGTGAACATAAAATTCTAGGCAGGAATTATTATTTTACTACTCACATATATGATAAATTTAATTAATAAATTATTTTAACCATTGATGATAAAATATACTTAATTAGCCATTTATTTTACATTATTCCAAAAAATTATTTACTTGTAAAAAATAAAAAGTAAAAACAGAGAGAAAGATAAAACACATACATGTTTGGTCTTATCTTGGATATCAATAATATTCTCAAGCTCATTCCACTGACCAAGATAGCTTCTCATGAAGTGATCAACTTTAGGCAAGATGTGATCTCTCATCATGTTCGAGCTTATAAGAGAAAGAAGCGAGCCTCTCATAAGCCGGTGGCTCGAACCATGAACCGCAGCCATGTTACAAGTCCCGAGAATGTCAAGCATCGATTGTGGGTAACCAGGAACCAAACCTTTCGATTCATTCTTTAAAATGTATCTGTTGACTTCTGAGTCCATTGAGACTAACGTTGGACAACCTAGAAGATGAGATTTGAAGAAACTTCCATATCTGTTGATTCTAAATTAGTATTTTTGTAAGGAAAAAACAAAATCTTGATTTGGTAATTTAAGTATTGTTTTTACCGGAGTCTTTGGTTTCTCATGAAGTTGGGGCCTTGTTTGAGGAACTCAGTGGTTTCGCCAAAGATTGGCCAGCCCATGGTTCCAGGAGGAAGACCATTCTTGGTATATCGCATTTGATTCCATCGAAGAAGAGCAGAACAGAGCGAGACCAGAATAATGAGAAGACCCATCATCACCATCATTGTTCCCATCTCACTCTGTTTTCTTCTTTCTTTCTCTGTTCTGTTTTCTTCTCTTTTTTCCTCTTTTCTATGCTCTGTTTTGATACAGAACCAGAGACAAAGAGAGGGATGGTAATTGAATGTGGTTGAGAGTAAAAGGGCGTGTTTATATAGAAAGCTAAGTTAAGTGAAGCATGCTCGGAGAGTTATAGAGAAGATTGATGATGGACTTACCATAGAAAAAAATAATAAATAAATAAGATGTAGAATTTCTCCAACTCTGTATATTTCTTATTCTAGAGTTCTGATAGTAAATGGGAAAAATTTACATATCTTTCACTTTGATTGTCTCCTAGCATGAAAATATGCATGATGGTAACCAAAGAACTATTTCAAAAACATGTTATATTTTCAATTTTTGAACAAGGAGAAGCTAAAATATTGTCTGTTCGTATTTCTTTTGTAATTTTTACATTAAACAATGTAACAACTAACAATAGATTATAAGCAATATACAACAATATATATCATGCTAAGAAACAAATTACCATTTAAAAAATATAATTGATTTGATTCTCGTCAGATTTCTCACCAAAATTTCTGCCGGAACCCATCTCTAATTATTTTGCAGCGTTAGAACTAGGATATATATATCATGTTAATAAATAACTAACCATTAAAACTAGAGTTGAACTTCTTTAAATATTTTATCGTTAGAAAACTACTTTTTTTTTTACGTCCGTTAGAAAACTACTCACCAGTAAAATTTGCAATTGGGACATTTGGTCCAAAAATGGTATGTGAAAAAAGAACTACCAAGTTTTTATTTTATTTCATTATCTATGGCTATAAACCTCATTGCCCCTTATAATCATCATGAAAGGCTCTATTTAAATAAAATGCTTTCCATTAATTCTACTTCTATGCGTATTCTACTATTTATCTCAAATTATAATAAGTTCCAGAAGTTTATTTTTATTCAATTTCATTTTTTTTAAGGAAAAGAGTGTAATAAAGGGTACTTGGGGAAAATACTTTGCACATGGGAGCCACCCAAAACAACCATTTAATCGTATGCTATGAAACTAAATAAAACCCATAAAGCTGAAAACAAATTCCCATCTTTTTCGGATCAAAAAAAGAAAATTTCCATCTTTTCTTCCTTCAAATTTGTTTCTTTACTAACAAAGAAAGTTCACGTGTATATCCTATGGAACTTTTGCATTTACTCGCTACAAGACGACACCCCTTCAGCTTCCAACAAATAAGTGCATGCAGGAGTGAATGTGATCCGGAGAAATTTTTTGTTTTAGACGCAATCGTTATAGGACTATAGATACGTCAAGTCAACTAAAACAATGTTAAAATTGATTGGTTCAACAGCCTAACATGAGTTTATAGGACTAACGATCTATTTTCCAATGAAAACTTTGACATAGCATCAAATGTATACAAAATTGAAGTTTCATTTTTTTTTCCTTTAAACTGCTTGTATTTATCTTCTTTGATCTCCCTGAGAGCATTAACGTTTAGGAGTTACATAAAGTTAAACAGTTAAAGAAGAAGATGATACAATTACATAAGACGATAATAGTGAAGCTTATATAGAAGTTAAACCGCGTGTTGTGAAGAGTAGTTGAAAGCTGCTACAAAGACCACTTAATAGAATTGGAACCAAGTCGAGAAAAGGGACAGGCAAGTCGAGAGAAGGGACTGGCCAATTGCCGAATTGGAGGTTGGCTGAGCTGTTATTGCCGAGCGAACCAACCCTATAGTAACTTGCTGCGTATCGTTATGGATATTTGTTTCACAATAGAGGAGGCGGCTGAGAGTTAGCGAGCTGGAGTTTCACGTTCACTCTCTTTCCAAAGCTCATATGCAACAGCTTGGAAAACCAGCTTACAAATTATGTTGAGGTTGCAAGAAATGGAAGGAGACTTAATCCAGTTAACAATGCCCATCAGATCAATTGGAGGAGAAAGATCTTGATGAGCAAAATGTACGAGGCAACAGTTAAAGTTTCATTTTGTTTCTCCACGAAAACAAAGTTCCAAATCTAACTACCTCCGAATCAAAATCTTGAAACTTAAAACGTACATAATTATATTTCGAAATCTCTTAAACATGTAGATCTAGTTCAAATCCATATTAACATTTCATACATGATACATTCTAAGGTTTGACACTGTAGTTGAACTAATATTGAAACATTTTGTCGGGGCAGAAATCGATAACCTATTAGAAAATTTAAAATAATGGATGTACGTATGACTTGTGATGATTGAGCGCACGCGTGGATATTGCTATTGGTGTCCATATTCACTGAAGTTGCCTTCTTTTTCTCCTCACATTCTTTATTTGTCATCTCTTTTCTTTTCGTACTCTCATCTCTTGCAAGTTTTGTTTTGTTTTGGGTTAGAGATTTAAAATTACTACATTTAATGCAACTCAATTCTAATATCACATGGTATCAATCACAATTCACAAGTACTCTGACACAGTTTGCATGTCATTCTCAAATTATTAATGCATAGATTGGAACCGTTGATATCATGAACGTGATAGGATATAGATCAATCATTTTCAACATTTCTCATAATTTCGCGTAATTAAAATCATTTTTTAAGTATTAAATAAATTAACATATTTTTATTTATGTTTAACTATTAGTAATAATATTCAATCTGGGTTTCAATTCAGTTGAGACTCAGAAATTTTACTTTTAAAATTTATGATTTACAAATATATATATATATATATATATATATATTTTGAAGTATAAATTGTAGCTGTTCGGGTTTAAAAAAAAAAAGAAAAGTTTTGCATATATTTAAAATTTTATGGGTTTTTGTTTTTTCATACAATATCTAACCGGATAACTAACCCACTATAAAACCTGGTTAAGGCTGGTAAGGGGTTTTAACCGGGGTAGTTTTTGTATATTACTAAACTATGTTTGCAATCAGCATGACCTATGTAGCTTTTATTGAGTTTAGTTGCGGAGACAAATCTAATATATTTTTTTTGTGAACAATAAAGGAGTGATCACTCGTTTTGAAGTTGGAAAAATAAAAGGAAATAATTTCTCTGTACAAACGGATTGGTCACCGGGTATCTCAACTAATATAAGAAAATTCAAGCTAATATGGAAACAATGATTTCAATGATGATTCAATTAATCGCACAAGGTTTTGCGTTGATGTTCATATGTTTGATCAAATACGGAAAGCAAACGTTATAGGATATATAGTTTTGCCCGTCTTTTCTATCTCTTATTTTGGAGCTAAAGAAAAACAGTACTTTTTCAAGGGATGATGATTTTTATATTTAAAAAAAAAAATCAATTTTGAGTCATGACTCTCCTAATTTTACTAAATCTACTATGGTTTTTTTTTTTTGAATATTATGTTAAATTATATTTAAGAAAAACAACTTTTTACAACAAGTTTGACAGTTTGTTGAACATGAATAACAGAGCTCTATAATTGAAACATTGGTGATGGTTGCCTCGTTAAAACCCAAATCCGAAAAACCCATTTGGGACAAAACCGGATTTGGGAAAAAGAGTACAAGCCATCATCAATAGAGTAGAGAGTGTGAAAGAAGATTCCAAAGAAAAAGTGCTGAAGAAGCAGATGGCTGAAGTTGGTGAGAATCCATTGCATACGACATTAACTCCTAGAAGTAAACCAAAGCTGTAGACTTTCACTTGATTCTGTTGAAAATAGTGCCCGGAGTGAGGATAGACGATTGCGAACAATGCGGTCTATTGTCTTTCGTAGACTGCTTACCTGAGTATGCATTTCCCCATGCCTTCTTCGGTTGCGTTCTCGCCAAATGGTATGGATAGAGACTTGGAATACATACCTCATGAGAAACCGTGATGTACTTTTCAGAATGGAGCTAGAGAGGATTAAGAGAATATCTGTAAATCTGCATGTGTATCGGCTGTCAAGGAGTCTTCTAGTTAACCATTCCCAAATCTGTGATGAAAAAGGACAACTAAAAAAAATATGATCATGCGTTTCCGTTGGAGTATGGCAAAACACACATTTTGGGTCAGCTCCCACATTCCAAGCCAACATCCTATCTCCTGTTGTAAGTCGATCATGTGCCGCCAAAATCTACTATGGTTTTCGCTACAAATGTCATCTATTTGTGTGTATAATATATAGGGAAGAAGTTTTTCAGGTAGGATTTTGTATGGTCTACGTTGCCTCTTATCCATGAGAATGAGATGAGATGATTACCGTTGAAAAATATAATAACAGTTTCGTGAAATGATGACAAATAGTTAACACTTTTTGAGAAAGATAGTTACATGTGTTCTAAATTTGATACTAATCTCTGAGTTTTCGAAATACTCCAGAATCAGAAAATATGTTATAACTTGACATTTGGCAAAGATAGTTTAACTATTGTTGATACTTCGTTGACTTAGACTATACTATGAATTATTTGTTAATTAATTGACTCTATTGTGTGCAGCCCATTTATCTCGGTTATTTACAATAACTAACTAACAATTTGACAAAATAAAAAATTATTGACTTTAATAGATAGCCATCTACGTCAGAGTGACCAAAGAGAAAATTGTCAAAGCATCTTACCTTCCGGAAAGACTCCAGTAAGAGAACCCAACCCAACAATAATGACGTTCACTTATGACGAGTAATTCAATAGTTCGGTGAATCTCGATGCCATGCTGCAAAATTTGATTGGTTCAAGAAAAAATGATGCAGTTATATAGTACACCAAAGGTATCATGTCTCATGAGATGTTACAGTATGTTCATTGATCTATAGCTAAGATGGTTGGTAATATACATATTGTGGCATTGCGCATATATATTTATATAGGTGATAAATATAATATAATAAAATATATTATTGTATTGTTTTAATATGAGATCCTAACATACATATATATATAGTGTTAACATTAACATAATGATAACATCCACATAATGTAATTTTTTTTTAAATACAAAGTAAATATGTTAAGAATATATTGAGATCGACTTCCTCTTCAAGTCTTTCTATTTAGTCTTCACGGTTTTATGGGTTTCTAGGGCTTCACAATCTTGGTCCGCAAGATACACATCTTTGCGGCCCATTTATCTTCAATACTCCCCCGCACGATAAACGTAGGATGCAAAACGCAAAATCTGCAACCACAAAGCAGACCACATATGTTGTGGACAGTATGTCAAGGACAGACAAACAAGTCAACTGACTCCGCCGGATAGAAACTTCAATCTTGAACAATAGGAGTGGAACTTCAGCTTGTCTTTGGTCTTGATAAAGGAAATAACAAATCCCGTGGGTGCAAATCATGCAATACCACAAATAATTGTCCTTGTCTCGGACAGTGCACTAACCGGACTAAAAATATGACCTTAAAAAAAAACTTGAGCTTTCCAAACAACTCTTCCGTAATGGTAAAACTATTACTAAATTATAATGTAATGGTTAAACTATAATCAAACTCTCCCATTGTTCATAGTATCAGAGCATTTGATCCAATCCTAGTGGGTCGGTGTTGAAAATTTAAGAGAATTCATGGAATTGGTGACCACCGGAGAAGACGGTGATGATGATAAAGATCACGTGAAGTGTTTCATAATTTTGTTCTAGTCTTTAAATTCAATAAGTATCCAATTTGGTTTTGGGTACGTAGTTTTAGTTTAAGTTAAATTATATGGTTTTAAAATAAAGTTATTACTTATAGTTTGGGTTTATGTTTTTGAAGTCTAAGAATTTATTGAAGGGTTTCTTAAGATGTTTTCTTTCAAGGGTTTATGATTTTTCACGGGTTAGTAATTTCTAAGTTTTGGGATTTGTTTATAAACTCAAAATTTCTTAGAGTTTTAATATAATGATAGCATCCACATAATGTAAACTTTTCTTAAATACAAAGTAAATATGCTAAGAAAATATTGAGATCGACTTCCTCTTCAAGTCTTTCCATTTAGTCTTCATGGTTTTACGAGTTTCTAGGGCTTCACAATTTTGGTCCGCAAAATACACATCTTTGCGGCTCATTTATCTTCAATAATAGACCATGTTCAGCGTACAGTCGCCTGCGACTGTTTTAAGCAAACAAATTTAACTAAAACCCCTAGCCGTAACTCCGAAGGCAAGTACAAATTTCTCTTATGCGATCGCAGCGACTCTTTAAGTTTTATAAGAAGACAACGTTGTGAGTCGCTCAAGTTTTTAGCAATCACGACAACTTCTTTTAATTGTCGTGGCGACTACTTTTTTCCCTCACCAACGTATTCAATCATGTTTTTCAGCGTCTTTTCTTGTTATAAAAATTAGTCGCTGGCGACCATGTCCCGAACCGCTATAGTAATCATTATACGCTGCCTAAACATATGTTAGAATTTTCGTAATAGTTTCCAAAGTTTTATCTTAGAACTCTCAATTTGCTTCCGTGTGTTAAACATTTTTACCAAAACTCCATGTTAGATTGGGTCTTTATGTTACCAAAACAGGTTGATCGGATGTGCTAGATCTTCGAATTTCAATGTCTTTTTTCATCTTTTTCGTGTTTTATATTGGGTCTTGTTCGGTTTGAGTTGTTGTTGGTTTGCTTTAGATTTTCGATTTTTCTGATCTCTTTGTTGAATCTTTGTAATTCTGTCACAAACTTAAAATGGTATAAATACTTAACATTGTTACCAAAAAAAAAAAAAAACTCCATGTTATATGTTTTTCTGACGGGAATAATTTTCGCCAGGAGAACTCATTTAGTTATTGAACTTAATTATTATTGTTTTAATATGTTTGATGCCATGTGAAGTCCAGTTGCGACCCAGTCAAAACTGACTTTTAACAGGCCGGTTCAGCAAAATTTCACGAAGTCATTTATAATGGGCCTTCAATTTAAGACCCTGATTTTAATCGTCCATTAGGCCAACTTATTTCATCATAATGTTGTACTATCGCAAAACATGTGGGATCCCCAAAACATGCAGTAGTTGGATATAGTTGACGGCCTCTAGTGATACTTCCACTAACTTTAACATCACGAGTAGTCGTAGGAATGGGACTTTTTATTTTATTACACGGACCTAATGTCTGATAAAAATATCAGAAACTAAAGGAGACTAAACTTTCGATTAATCCGAGTAATAAATATAATATATAAATAATAAATATAAGATATTAAATATAACATTATTTCACAACAATATTATGATAATACAAATTTAACTTTAAAATTTATCATGAAACAAATATATTTTAGAGAAAATTTGGAAAAATTCTTTGTTTCAGTTTTTTTATTTGAAAAATACATTCTGTTTATTTAGTCTAATTTTTTTAAAATATTGTTTTACTAAAATACCCTTTTAAAAGTGAATATAATTTCTAGAAAAAAATCAATTAAAAAAATAAAATCGAGTATATCTTTTATTTTACAGAAAAATAAAGATTATATTTGGGAAAACATAAAGAAAATCTCTTAAATATGTCTTATTAATCGGCTAAAAAAATTCTGAAAAATTATAACATATTCATCTTCGACGAAACAATTATATTGACCATTTTTTTCTAAACTCAATAAGCTTCTAAACAATTTTCTTTTCAAGTGAGATATATATATATTTATCAAATGGAATTCAAACGAATGTTTTATTCTCTGTCGTTGAAGAATCCATATTTGATTCACGTTGCTTATGAGAACTATTGCTCTGTTTTTGCTTTATGATTTTGTTATACAAGTTAGAGTAATCATGAAAAAACTTATATTTTATTTTTTCTATGCTTCAAATGGTTATCTAAGTGGATTTTATTATATAAAATTAATAAAACATTTTATCTCAAAAGACAAATTAAAATAATAATAATAATTGTTATTATTTTAAAAATTCGTTTTGTACAGAGGTATAAAGCAAATAATCGGTGGCAAATTATTTGGTAAACAACAAAACAGACGCAAGAGAGAGAAACAAGTTTAAAAACAGTCCGTCAACCAAAAAAAGAAGTTGGCTGGCGTTCATCGAATGAGTGATTCAATTTTTTATTTTTTTAATTAATACTTTGAAACTAACATTTCGTTATATTTATGTAACAAACCAATGTATAATAGCATATCTTATTTTACCAATATAATTCATAATTTTATTATATAAAGTTTGTTTGCTCGATACGTGTCAAAATTATAATTAACGAGATTATGACATGTGTCGCTTGATGGATGTGATTTTGACACGTGTAAAAATGATTATGTTATTTTTCTTTTCCTTAATAAAAAAAAAATCAGCCAAAACAATTAAATAAGAAAATAGATAATTTTTTACTTTCTATTTTTCTAATATAGATTAAATTATATTATCTCAATAAATTTAAACTTTCTTTTTCAAATTTAGATTTTTAGATTTTTATATTGTTTAAGCTCTAATTTTTTTTATCAACATTTATATTCTTTGAACTAAAAAATGATTATAAAGATCACATAATAAACTAGATATTTAGATTAAAGCCAACGAAAAAAATTAAATAGTAAAATAGATATTTAGACTTTAAACTTTAAATTTTAAAATTTAAACTTTAAAATTTAATAAAATTTTCATTTTCCTTCTCATATTTAGAGTTTTTATATTATTTAAGCTCCCATAAAAAAATCTAACATGCTTCTAATTATTTGATCACGACAATTGTTGGTTAATTGATAAAATTCTGACACGTATAAGAAATTGTATTATTTTATTTTTTTTGAATCGAAAAGAAAAATTAACGAAAACAATTAAATAATAAAATGTATATACTTTTTAATTTCTATTTTTCTAAAAAATTTTAAGTCTTATTACTTCAATAAAATAAAATTTTTATTTTTAATATTTAGATTTTTAGATTAATTAAACCCCAATAACATTTTTTACATGCTTCTAATTATTTGAACGAACAAAATTGATTTTTTTATAATCCAACCTAATTTACTATTCTAATTGGTTAGGTGTTAAATAAATTTTAGTGTAAATTTTAGTGTAATTTTTAGTGTAATTTTTCAACAAAGATTACGTATAATTGGCACAAAATAACAAATTGGTTGGAAATTCATAATATTCTCGTTTTAAGAAATGAAAAAACAACATCTCTATTGAACATGAAATATGAAGGGAATATCTATGGAAATATGAAGGGTATATCCTCCATAGAGAAGAAAAAATGTGAATAAGTAAAAAAAAAAAGTCTGAAATACACTCAGAGAGTAGCTTATGCAGAGTCAAGTCGCATAGACTAATCTGGATCCACAGGAAGCAGAAAGGTGGTCGACTTCCGTTAGAGATTAAAAATGATGGTTGATGAGAATTCGATGACGGAAAAGAAAAGAAACCGCGAAAACCAAATATCTACATGTTATAAAAGGGTGCAATATAAAAACTTCAAAGGGGTGCAAATTAAAAAAATTCCCATTATGAGAAAACTACCAAAATTATATCCTTTTGAAATTTTATTTTTAAACGTACCCCCTACTGTTTCAAAAAATCTTCAAAGGAAACTCTGTTTGAAAATAAATTTTCAAAGAAGTGCAAAATAAAAAAAATTTATATATTATTGATATAAAAAAAATTTATATAAATCATTGCATTAAATTGGTTCAGCAAAACCAGAATGTTTAAATAAAGCTATGTGATAATATATTGTAGCCGTATAAATGAGCTATAGCATAAAATACAACAGCAATTTAAACGAACTATAACATACAATTTTAAAACAATTTCCTTGAGCTATAAAAATATATATCATAACATTTAACTAACGCTATGATAGAAAAACATATAATAGCACCTAAAAAAATGTTATCGTATAAGGCGACCCTACCAACGCTATTATACCCCTTCGATAGCATTATCCGTGTGCTATCAATACCGTTTTTCTTGTAGTGACACATTGTAGCCAATGGAAGTTGATGATTAGAGTGTATTGTAAAGTGTTTAAGCTAGATTAAGCTACTAATCATCTTTAATTGCATGATGAATCATAGCTAGTTAGAGAAATTAGTGAAATAGATTAACGTCAAGCACTACAAGAAAACATGTCTATTTCCGACTAATAGTATTGGTCGGATATTTCCGACTATTTTCCGACCATTTTCCGACAAATTTGAGCGTCGTCGGAAAATAGTCGGAATTAGACAGAAAAAAAATAATAAAAAATTAGTCGGAAATTAGTCAGAAATTTTTGACCAATTTCTGACTACTTCTCGGGTTGGTAAGAAATTAAATTTAATTTAATTGGAAATTAGTCAAAAATTGTTTGACTAATTTTCGACTAAATTACCGACTAATTTCTGACTATATATACATATATATTTAATAAATTAAATTAAATTATAATATTTAGTATTTTTAAAAAATATATACTTAATTTCCTACTATTTTGCGACTAATATTTCAAATTTATTCATTAATTAATTAATTAATGTTTTCTTATAAATTGATATATATAGTCGGAAATTGGTCAAAAAATTTCTGACCGACATTTTTTTCTATAGAACCCACACAAATTTTTCTTCCAAAATCACTTCTAATTTTCAAACATCTATCTCTCTAAAATCTCCTTTTTTTTAATTAAATCTCCAAAACTTTATAAAATCTTACCAAACTTTATAATTGGCACAATATAACAAATTGGCTAGAAAGTTGGATAATATTCTAGGTTTACAAATAGAAAAAATAACGCATCTATTAGACATAAAAAGTGAAGTAAATATTTTTTTCATAGAGCAGACAAAGTGTGTAAATGATAAATTTTCAAAGAGATGAAGTCAGGTTTGTTTTCTCCAAAAGGGAAAAGTCAAAACAAGAGGCGGATATCCACTCAGAGAGAGTTACCTCAGTCGGACCCAACTCTTATACACAAATCTGGATTCAGAGGAGAGAAAAAGTCGGTGGGGCTTCTACTCAAGGTTGAAGATGAATGAGAATCCGAAGATAGAAAATAAAGAAAGTCGCAAAAACCATATATATTTAGAAATATAGCACGAGATAGGTATTAAATCTAGATCTGGTTTCGAAAGGGCTAAGCTATAGGATGTTGTCGAAAAATGCCAAGAGATAAAGAATGACAAAGGATTTCAGCGAATGAAACTGCAAAAGGGAAAAGATATTCGATTAGCAATCGACATAAGATGTGAAGCATAGGAGAAATATAGATCCGGAGACGAGAGAAAGGCGGTGAGGCTTCTGCTAGAGATTGAAAATTAGGGTGGATGGAAAACCAAGACGAAAAAGGGAAGCAACAAAAAGCAAACATCTTCTACAGAAATAGAATTCGAGATAGAAATAAAAAACTAAGAGATGATGATGAAACGAATGAGTTAGAGGATGTTGTCGGAAAACATTAGGAGACAAGGAATGACGAAAGACTTCGGCGAGTGAAAGTTTGAGAGGGAAAACATATTCGGTTAGAAATCGATATAACTTATTAACCAGAGGAAACTAGAGGGACAGTGAAGATCTTGCCGAAAGAATGTCTCTCCCAGATTTAAGCAAAAACATAGTTACCAGTCACCGGATCCGTTTCAATATCTCACACGGTGATAAAAAAACAAACGACAATATAAAACCAAAATCTATTAGATGTGATCTAAATTTTAATTTTTTTTGGTAGGGATCTAAATTTTAATATGTTAATAATGAAGTGTAAGATAGAAATTTAAATTAATTTACTGATGTAGAAGAAAATATATATATATATATATATATAACTCTTTTTTAAACAACATATATATAACTTTTTTTTCTAACGAAATATGTTTTTCTTCTTCTTTTCTTATAAAAATTTCAAGATATATCATTAACAATAAAATTTTAATTCAATATTTCGTTTTAAATACAATTTATTTTATAATTTAGAAACCCGTCCGATGGACGGGTCTTAACCTAGTTCTATATAAAAATTGAACACATTCACGAGAGTTCGACACATGTAAAAATTATAATTCACATGATTATAAATAATTGATTTAAAATAATATCATTTTATTAAATTATACAGTTTAAGTGATTTAAAATGATATTTTTTTGTTGTGAACACATGTCACTTGATCTAGGTATGGCCAAAACCTAAATGTAACCGTATTTCGGATCGTAACCAGACCGTTTTTAACCGTAACCAGATGGTAACCATATCAAATGGTTAAAAACCGTAACCGTTAACCGTAAAAATATATTAGTTATGGTTAACCGCAAATTATTAACCATAACCGTTAATTAACTGTAACTATATAAAACCATTGATTAACCGTAACCATTTTGAAAGTAGAAAAATGTATACATAATTAATCATAACCATAATTTTTTGTGTAAACTAAAAACGCTACTAATATTAATCATCAAATAATTGAATCGCATTTAACTGTATATAACCGTAATTGTGTATAACCGTAACTGTTTTAACTGTAACTGGTTTAATCATAACCGTGTATAACCGTAATCGGTTTAACCGTATATTAAATGGTTAAGGTTAAAGTTAAAGAAAAATTATAACCGTAACCGTAGTCATGCCTAACTTGATCGATTAGATTCTAACACATATAAAAGAAATTGTGTTATTTTTGTTTTCCTTACAAAAAAAACTAACAATACTCTGATTTATCAATAAATAGAATTCAAATGCATATATATATATATATATATTTACAAATATTTCACTTTCAATTTTTTTGAATTTTATGTTTAATTATATATATATATTTAAATTAATTATAAGGGCCTACAAATATTTGTTTGCCCTGAAACCCCTAACATCGTGTCAGCCTTGGATTTACCCTGAATTACCCTTGAATTACCCTTGTGTTATGCTCATCGCAACATCAAACCGAGTATATTGGCGCATAATATGAATAAATATATCCCATATGGGGAGTCTGGATCTTCATGAAGAAGACCCTTGAAGCTTTGAAATACCGAAGATACATCTCATAAATCATAATGGTACTACAAGGTTCGGGAGGTTAGTCTAAACTTCAATTTGGGATTCTTCGGTTAACATAAATGGTCACAGTCGAAACCTAGTTTTTTTTTTTTCCCTGCGTCCCACTATCCCGTTAAAGACGAAACACGAGGAAGTTAGACGTAAATAAGACGACATACGTACTCAATTATTGACATCGACGACGTCCCCACCACACCGAAGAAAGTTCGTCGAAACCTTCTTCGTTCGCTTGACCTGAAAAGTCAATGGTTGACCCAAAGACTCTCCCTCACCAGTCACCACCCATGGATTAAATATACACTTATCTCTTCTTTTCTTCTCCATATTTCTCAATCATTCAGTTCTCCTTTTGTTATTTCAATTCAATTCTGATGATCCATATCTACAAGAGGGATAACGTTACTGATCCACCATTGTCGTGGAAACGGAGGCTAGAGATTTGCCTTGGAGCGGCACGAGGACTACAATATCTCCATACAGGCGTGAAGCACCCGATTATACATCGTGACATCAAAACCACAAACATACTTCTCGATGAGAACTTCATCCCTAAATTGTCTGACTTTGGGTTATCAAGAGAGGGTCCTACTAGTGCTTCTCAAACACACGTCTCGACCGTCGTTAAAGGAACGTTCGGTTACTTGGATCCTGAGTACTGTCTCCGTCAAGTCTTAACGGAAAAATCTGACGTGTACTCATTTGGAGTTGTTTTGGTCGAGGTTCTATGTTGTAGACCGATCAGAATGCAAACTGTTCCACCAGAGCAAACAGATTTGATCCGATGGGTGAAGTCAAATTACAAAGAAGGAACCATTGATCAGATCATTGACCAAGATCTAACGGGTGATATCACTTCGACATCATTAGAGAAGTTTTGTGAGATAGCCGTGAAATGTGTTGAGAGCCGTGGTGTAACGGCCATCAATGAACGACGTCGTTTGGGCGCTTGACTTTGCGCTTCAGCTTCACGAGACTGCTAAGAAGAAGAATGACAACGTGGAATCCCTTGATCTACGTGGTCAGGTAGGTACGACGACGGACGGAGAAAATGCATTCTTTAGTAGGACTACAGGACACGTGGCGATATCTACGACGAGCGATGACACTGTTCCTCTTGTTGGCGATGAGAGAAGTGAATCGAGTTGGGGAGTATTTTCGGAGATCTAATTAAGACCATCTCCGGTTCATTGTCTCTATTTATTTTTTCTTAGATCTTAAAAAAAAAAATAGAGGAATGGTTTATTTCCATGGTTGCCAATATTTTTAAATGTATAACATTTTTATTTTATTAATCAATAGTATATTTTTTTTAAAATAGAAGATTGAATAAAGTTTCACATTCCTCTATTTTTAGATAAAGTTATAGAGCAAAATAATTTTATTTTAAAAGTAGAGAAATCTCTAAATATAAAGTAAATTATTTTACATGCAGATAATGAAGATGAAAATATTGAACAAGGACAGTATAAAATATAAACTTAATTATGAATTATAAGTACTATTTTACATAAAGATAATAACAAAAACAAAGCGATAATAACTGGTTTAATTATTATTTTCTTAAATAATGGTATTGATAAATGATAACAATCTATCCATCTCATAAATATCCTTCTACAACATATTGAAAGTAATATTAATGGAAAACTGACAAAGAAATATGTCAAAAACAAAAAACAAAGAAATCTAATAGTCTTCTTAAAAAATTAAAAGGAAATCCAAAAGAAAAAAAAAACTAATAGCAGTTAAAAGAGAGAGAGAAAACAAAAGAGTACACACCACAAAAAACCCCCAGCAAAAGAAGGGAGCGAAAATGTATCCTCACCATTACCAATGGTCATGCGGAGGAAAGGTAATGCTTTAGGCATTAGCTTCAGTAGACAGCAAAAAGACCATGAGATGAGAGCACTATTTTTAGGACCAGAAACAGTGACGATTTAAGTACTTCGTTCTTACCCATGTGACCCAAATGGAGCATCCATATCAGCTTAAGACCACAAATTTCATTCCAGCTCAGATGCGAACTTATTAGTCCGCCCTCTAATTTTGGAGAAGATAAAGCTGACCATGAAACCTTGGCTTCAGTGGGCGTATCAATGGTACCATGCCAAAGAAAGGAACTTGACATGTTTATCTTCTATATAACTTTTTTCGGCAGAAAGAAGGCTGAACTCCAGAAGCCTACTACAATTCCAGAACTCCATCCATTTGATGCGCGATCTTTGGCGAAAGAAACTCTCCTCGGCCAATCTAAGTGACTGCCATAAAACACGAGCATCATGCTCTTGTACTAAGTGTTGAGGTGTATGATCACTAAGCGTCAACACCTGCACACACTGAAGTAGTTTATTAGCATCAAACACTCTCTTTTCGATATCACTAAAATTCTTACGATAAAAAGACGTTAGTGGCCTCTTTAGACTTTTTTTAATTTGAAACACAAATATCTGAGAGTAGAAATCCTATCCCCAGCCGTCTCCCAGAGAAAATAGCATTTCGAATTGGAAAAATAGAATTTTAAAATTGGGAAAATTGTATTTCAAATTGGGTCTCAGTACACACGGCATCTCCCAGAGATTTGGTCATAAATTTTGGTCACAGTTGTATTTTAAATTAGGAAAATATATTTTTAACTTTGAAAGTTTCATAGCTAGCTAGCACTTTAAACTTCTAAGGTATTACACTCACTTTAAACCTTCAAACTATTTTTAACACTTAAAATTATCTCATGTGTTTTTTCGCCATAAAATTCATTATAAAATATTTACCGAAAATCTAATGAAATTTATGACGGCAATCCGGCAAAACATTTTGACGGTAATCCGACAGATTTTCGACAAAATAGTTGCGTCGGGATTTTAAACATTCAAACGGCTATATAAATATACATATTTTCCAACGCATTTCCAACGGTTACTCGAAAATCCGTCGGAAATTGTCCGACGGATTACTTACATAACTATTTTGTCAAAATTTTGTCGGATTAAGATCCCGTCGAAATTCTGTCACTACAAGAAAAATATAACGGAAAAATGATGGAATTTCTGAGGGGATCTTAATCCGACAGATTTTTGACATAATAGTTTTGTCGGTAATCCATCAAATAATTTCTGACGGATTTTTATGTAACCGTCAGAAATCCGTTGGAAAATATATACATTGATATAGCCGTTTGAATTTTGAAAATTCCGATGGAACTATTTTGTTAGAAATCCGTCAGGAAGTCAGTTTTAATATATCCACAAAACATAACTATGTTCAATTCATACCTTCATTAAAAAGTAGGCTAAAAATACCCTCACTAATTAATAATTTGAATATCAGCCCTTAAATTATAGTTTTGTGCAAAATCATGCATACCATTAGTGTGCCGTTAAATGATGCTGATGTGGATTCCACATGTGATACAACGTGGATGACATGTCAGATTTTTGCTGACGTGGATGCCACATGTACATTTTTTTATAAGAATTTTCTATATTTTTATTAGTTTTAAAATTTTATCAAGTTTTTTATATTTTTATATATATATATACAAATAATATAAATCTTCAATAAATTCTTTGAAACTCTCATACTCTCTCTATATGAAATTCTCTGAAAAGTTCTTGTAATTGTATCCTCATAAAAAAATTTACCGTCTCCAAAAAATCTGCTAAATCATACATTTATCATCACAGTTTTAAAATTCGTAAAATCATGATGATATGAATACAACATATGAAATTACATCATTTAGTTTGATGTATGATCCTATTTTTTTAACATGGTTTATGATCCTCTTACCTACAAATGTATGATATATATTTTATTTTTAATAGCTATCAAGATATATACAATTGTATAGCTTCTCGACGTGAGTACAAACAAAAAAAATTAAATACAAGTAGACTAATGCCGCCGAATCCAGAACGAGTCAAAATAAAATAAAATGATAGTTTTGTTAAAAAATAAAATTATAGTTTTTTTTCAATTTTGAAAAAAAATAAAATAAAATCTTTTTTTTCCTTCAAACTTGTTTCTTTTCTAACAAAGAAAGTTCACTTTTAGTTAATACTTTTAGTTTCACATTTTTACCAAATTGGTACAAATGAATCAAATTAATAAAATAAAAACCATCAAAAGTAAGGTGATGTTTTAGGTAATACTTTTAGTTTCATATTAAGTGAAAATAAAATTCTATGCAGGAATTATTATTTTACTCGTCAGCTATATGATAAATTTATAAATTATTTTAACCTTTTGATTATAAAATAGAGTTAATTAGTCATTTATTTTACATTATTCCAAAACATTATTTACTTGTAAAAATAAAAAGTAAAAACAGAGAGAAAGATAAAAACACATACATGTTTGGTCTTATCTTGGATATCAATAATATTCTCAAGCTCATTCCACTGACCAAGATAGCTTCTCATGAAGTGATCAACTTTAGGCAAGATGTGATCTCTCATCATGTTCGAGCTTATAAGAGAAAGAAGCGAGCCTCTCATAAGCCGGTGGCTCGAACCATGAACCGCAGCCATGTTACAAGTCCCGAGAATGTCAAGCATCGATTGTGGGTAACCAGGAACCAAACCTTTCGATTCATTCTTTAAAATGTATCTGTTGACTTCTGAGTCCATTGAGACTAACGTTGGACAACCTAGAAGATGAGATTTGAAGAAACTTCCATATCTGTTGATCTCCAAATTAGTATTTTTGTAAGGAAAAAACAAAATCTTGATTTGGTAATTTAAGTATTGTTTTTACCGGAGTCTTTGGTTTCTCATGAAGTTGGGGCCTTGTTTGAGGAACTCAGTGGTTTCGCCAAAGATTGGCCAGCCCATGGTTCCAGGAGGAAGACTATTCTTGGTATATCGCATTTGATTCCATCGAAGAAGAGCGGAACAGAGTGACACGAGAATAATGAGAAGACCCATCATCACCATCATTGTTCCCATCTCACTCTGTTTTCTTCTTTCTTTCTCTGTTCTGTTTCTTCTCTTTTTTCCTCTGTTCTATGCTCTGTTTTGATACAGAGCCAGAGACAAAGAGAGGGATGGTAATTGAATGTGGTTGAGAGTAAAAGGGTGTGTTTATATAGAAAGCTAAGTTAAGTGAAGCATGCTCGGAGAGTTAGAGAGAAGATTGATGATGGACTTACCATTGAAAAAATAATAAATAAATAAGATGTAGAATTTCACCAACTCTGTATATTTCTTATTCTAGAGTTCTGATAGTAAATGGGAAAAAACTGACTTATCTTTCACTTTGAATGTCTCCTAGAATGAAAATATGCATGATGGTAACCAAAGAATTATTTCAAAAACATGTTATATTTTCAATTTTTGAACAAGGAAAAGCTAAAATATTGTATGTTCGTATTTCTTTTGTAATTTTTACATTAAACAATGTAACAATAGCTTTTCTACAATATATTATAAGCAATATACAACAATATATATCATGCTAGGAAACAAATTACCATTTAAAATAGGGAAAATCCCATAAAAAACCTCAAACTATTAACATTTTTCCAACTAAAACCTTCAACTTTTTCTGTTTCCATATTAAACCTCCAAGTCAATAATTTTGCTAGAATAAACCTTCAAGTCAATAAAACTGAGCACAAATGGAGAGTTGACTAAAAGTCAACGAAAATATTATTTAACACCGTTAACTTCTGTTAATTATTTGCTAACTCTATTTATTTTTTATAATTTTTATTTACCATTTTTAATTTATATATAATAAAATAGATTTTACCTTTCAAAAAAAGTATTTTATCTTTAAAAACTGGTAAATAAAAATAAAAATAAAAAGTATTTTATTCTTAAAAAAGTATTTTATTTACCATTTTTATTTACATATAAGAAAATACTTTTATTTACCATTTTTTATTTACATATAAGAATATACTTTTTATCCTTTAAAAAAAGTATTTTATCCTTAAAAAGTATTTTATTTACCATTTTTATTTACATATAAGAAAATACTTTTTATTTTTATTTTTATTTACCAGTTTTTAAAGATATTGTTAGAATTGATTGGTTCAACCGCCTAACAGCAGTTTATAAGACTAAACAATCTATTTTCCAATCAAAACATTTATATAGCATGCATCAAATGTATACAAATGAAAGTTTCATTTTTTTTCCTTTCAACTACTTGTATTTATCTTCTTTGATATCCCTTAGAACAATAACGTTTAGGAGTTACATAAAGTTAAACAGTTAAAGAAGAAGATGATACAATTACATAAGAGAATAAGAGTTAAGCATATATAGAAGTTAAACCGCGTGTTGTGAAGAGTAGTTGAAAGCTGCGACGAAGACCACTTAGTAGAATTGGAAAAATTGGAACCAAGTCAAGAAAAGGGACAAGCAAGTCGAGAGAAGGGAATGGCCAATTGCCGAATTGGAGGTTGGCTGAGCTGTTCTTTCCGAGCGAACCAACCCTATATATAGTAACTTGCTGCATATCGTTATGGATATTTGTTTCAAAATAGAGGAAGCAGTTGGATATTTAAGTTAATCAGCGGTTATTTATTAACAGTCACAACTGTTGAAGTGGCGGTTATTATATTAAAAGTACGGCTGCAAACGTACGCCATAACCGTTGGATACTATAAAATCTGTTTCTCTGCATCAAACAAGAAAAAATAAAAAAAGACAGAGAAAAAAGAGGTTCAAGAGACCAAAATCCAGACTGAATTTTGGTAACAAACACATAAACAAAACACATAAACTTTTTTTGCATCTCTTGTATCTTAGCCTAGAACAAGAGGAAACTTTGTTTGTCTTATCCTACAAGGGATTTCGTGTAATCCAAGGCTTAATAAGGGTCGAAATACTCTTTAAGGAAAATGCTTCCGTCCACGATTCAATCATTATCCAAGTACGATCCCGGTTTTTACAATAATCTTAAAGAGTATTTTATGTGATCAATGGTGAATGTATATGTGTGAGAGATGACTACAAAGTTTGGAAAGTTAGATAAGTTTGAAGGAGTTGATTTTCGAAGATGGCAAAAGAAGATGCACTTTCTCCTCACAACGCTCAATGTGGTGTATGATATATCATGGTTTTTATGGTTAAAAACCATTTCTTTGCATGTGGCTAACATTTCTTTGCATGCACGGACCCTCTTTGCATTTAGCTGCAACCACCACAAAGCCTATCCGGTGGAACCTGCTTGAATTCAAGTATCTCTTCTACTGTAATCAACTAATCAAGTAAGTCTTCGCCCCTAACGCTACCCTAGAACTCTGGTATGTCTACTTTCAAACCGTTTTCCCAACGCCGATCAACGCCTTGGTGATAGTTTGCTTGGACGACTTGATTGTTGGCCGCCGCGGCACGAGGATTCACCACAACTTGATCGTCGGCCGCTTCGGGACGAGGATTTTAAACAGCTCCGATACGGTTGTTCGCTTGTAAGGCTGTGATTATGGCTTGTTGATTCTGACCTAACATCTCACCTAAGGAATGAATTGTTTCCTGAAGTGTTTGCTGATGTTTTTGCTGCATCGTTTGTTGAAAAATTTCTTGCATCTGAAGGATGGTTGTTGTTTTGGTGGCATCGTGATATCGTGTGATGATTCAGAACCAGAAAACACCTGTAATCTGATACCAACTAGTGGAGTAGCGGAAGCTATGAACGATTAAAGATGATAAAGTATGAACGTAACTGATAACGAGAGTACTCCTCTCCTTGCTCAGCGACGCAAAGCTCTTATGGGAAACTAGAGTTTCCTCTTTTTGGTTTTTATTAATTTCCTAAATTAATTTCTTAAAACATGAATGAATGAAAACAAAGCCATGAATTCCTTTATATATATATCTTCTAACAAATCCTAAAGCTAATAGGAATCCAAATAAAAGGAAAACTTAAATCCAACTGAAAATAGGAAATTCAAATAAAGGAAAAGAACTAAACCGCCTAACTTGTCGAACATGCAAAACACTAACACACTAATGGCGGTTTCGACTTAAGATAGAAGTTGATGCTCTGCATCACCATGAAACCTTGGCTCCAGTGGGCGTATACATGGTACAATGCCAGAGAAAGGAACTTGACATGTTTAGCTTCACCATGATTAGTTTTCTGATTTTTGAGCGCAATACACTTTTCCTTGATCGTAGCTATTATCTTGCGCTTAACTGTGAGGTATGGAAGAGATAGTCCATTATGATAGAGCCTATTTCGTTCCTTCCAGATTGCATAGAGAGAGAGACATACCATCCTTGAAGAAGAGCAAGCGAGGTATCCGTACTTGAGGAAGCATTTGGTAGCCATTGAAGGATGTTGTCCCAGTTAGAGGGGGGCATTAGAGAAACCGAGCTTTAGAATTAATAACCTCCAGATTGAAGAGGAATACTGACAGTTAAAATAGAGAGGTTCCTCGACTCAAGATAGACTCAACAAAGAAGCATAGTGGCTGAACATCCAGACCACCATTACCAATGGTTATGCGGAGGAAATGTAATGTTTTAGGCCTTAGCTTCAGTAGACATCAAAAAGACCATGAGATGAGAGCACTATCTTTGCTTAAGACCAGAAACAGTGACGGTTTAAGTACTTCCTTCTTACCCACATGACCCAAATGGAGCCTGCTCTAAAGAAAACCATCCATATCAGCTTAAGACCACAAATTTCATTCCAGCTCAGATGCGACCTTAATCCTAGTCCGCCCTCTAATTTTGGAGAAGATAAAGCTGACCATAAAACCTTGGCTCCAGTGGGCGTATACATGGTACCATGCCAGAGAAAGGAACTTTACATGTTTATTTATAAATTTTTAGGCAGAAAGAAGGCCGAAATCCATAAGCCTAGAATTTCAGAACTCCATCCATTTGATGTGTTATCTTTGGCGTAAGAAACTCTCCTCGGATAATCTAAGTGACTGCCATAAAACACGAGCATCATGCACTTGCACTAAGTGCTGAGGTGTATGATCATTAAGCGTCAATACATGCACAAACTGAAGTAGTTCATTAGCATCGAACACTCTCTTTTCGATATATATCACTAAGATTCTCACGGAAAAAAAATTTAGTGACCTCTGTAGGCTTTTTAATTGAAACAAAAATCTCTGAGAGTAGAAACCATATCCCCAGCCGTCTCCCAAGCGCACTGAATAGTGGAAAGGAATAAATGATGATTTGTGATAGCCAAAAGAAAGAGGGGAGGTAAAAAGAGATATCTGACAACACTACAACAGAAAAGGAGTTTAACATCAGTTTATACATACGTTAACATAGCTTATAAAATGATGCTAAAAATAAGGCGTCATTTATCAAAGTGACTTAACATGTGGTGACGTTAAGGCAAACGTCACTTTTTTTTTGTTAGTCAAATATTAGGTCTGTTTAATTAACTGACGTTAATTCGCTTCCTTTTTCTTATTTTCACGTTAGTTTGTATATATTGACCTTAAAAAACTGACGCAACATAACAAATATCTTGTAGTGCAAGGGGATTGATCAAAGAACAAAGGTGGCTGAAAAGAGCAATGTGAATAAGGGAATTGAAGAATGCAAAGATTATTATAAGGTACCAAAGAGATGGTGGCCTAGTGGTAGTACAATGGGGTTGGTTCTCTTGTGTCCCAGGTTCAACTCCTTCTTGGTACGTAGAGTTATTCTTTAAATCAGAATATCTAAAGTCTGACTCCAAGGACTAGGAGGGGGGATTAAGGGCCGAATGTCTAGAACTCTCACAGTATATATAAAAAACAAATTGTTATAAGGCATCTGTTCAACTTCTTCGCTATCGGGTCTGAAGGCCTATTGTTTGATCAACTTCTACTTCACATTTTATGACATTGATGAACAAATCTTAGTTACGTTAACCAATGATTTATTAAAATTCATTCATACAACAATATTCCCAGCTTAAGAACACCACACATATAACCTCAAAGTGTTTTTCAAAATCAAAGATCTCAACAAAAATACTTCAAAAAGATTAGATGTAAAAGTGCTAATCGGAGATCTAGAAAGTTCTCAAACATCAGCTGTAGAAGAAGAAGAAAAAGATGATTGATCGATACATTTAAAAAATTTAAAAGGGCCAAAGAACATTAATGCATTACTTTGCAACCATAAATTTTGATCATGGTTGTATTTCAAATTGGTTACACTACAAAATAAGTTTTTCTTATCATAGAAGAGAATTATTTTGATATTTAAATCAACTTCGTTTAAATCACCACCTCATGAACATAAAGAGCATCAGCCTCTTGTGTCTCATTTAAGTTCGTCTCTTGATGTTTTATTATTGGTTTCTCAGGACAAGTCGATGCAAAGTGTCCCGGCTTATCACATCTCCAACAGATCACCATGGATCGATCTTTCTTCTGATTGTCCTTATTTTCTACGGTTTCTGTTCCTAGGTTTTGGCCACTAGATCCCCCTTGACCTCTGCCTCTACTTGTTCCTCGGAAACTTCCACGACCTCTAGTTGTTCCTCGGAAACCTCCATAGCCTCCACATTTATACTGAGTATTGTTCATGAACATAAGTTTTCCCTGGTCTTCTCTTGGGGTTTCTTCTCCTACACGTTCTTCATATGCCTTTATCCTCCCAACTATGTCCTCAAACCCAGTTTCGTTTAGGTTTAGGATTTGCTCAAGAGAAGCTACAATATGAATATACTTGCTTCTAGGAAGTTCCTTCAAGAATTTCTTCACCAGCTTTGGTTCTTCGATAGTTTGTCCCAAAGATGCTTATTTAGATGCTATGCCGGACATCTTTCCTGCAAAGTCATCCACCGAGTCAGTATCCTCCATCTTTAACCTATCAAATTCCACCATCAATGTCTGAAGTCTTGCATCTCTCACATGGTCAGCTCCAAGGTGACGTGATTTGATGGCCTCCCATATATCTTTTACTGCAGTTTGCTCTCCTACTTGAAGAATTAACGCCTCTGGAATAGATTGAAACAAAAGTGCTGTTGCCACATTGTTCTTCTTTGGGTCAGCAGATCCTGGGTCAATGGTTTCCCAGACTTCGTATAATCGCAGCACAACTTTCATCCTCATTGTCCAAACTGTGTAGTTTGTCGATGTTAACATCGGACAATGAATCGATGAAGATCCAAAGTCTTTTGTTCGCGTCTGAGTATTATTCTCATCCCCCATCCTTGGTTACGTGAATCTTCAAACGTCGGTGTTGATCGAGTCTTCTCCTAAGGCTATGATACCAATTCAAATCGTATCAACTTAGAATTTAGATTATAAAGAACAAATTTTCTTTATTAGATTTAGAAACTCTCTCAAAACTAAATCTCTTTCTCTAAACTCTTTTATGGAACATCCCTCTATTAGAGTCTTATTTATAATAGAAACAAGCACCTCCTTAATCTATTAAAAAAAGGAAAACTTACAAATATTATCTAAATCTACTTATTTAGATCTTAGTTGTATTTCCTTTTTTCTATCTATTCTAGCTTCTTCTAGAAGGAGATTCTTCTTCAAGTAAAGGAATTATCCAACATTTTCTAGAAAGAGCCACGGCAAATCCATCTATGGCTGGTAATATAAATAATGGACATTTATTGTAATCTTTATATGCCTAATACGTATTAAAGTTCTTCATAATAATATCCAAGTAATTTATTTCATCAGACAGGAAAAATGAAGTACATGAAAGCAGTTACGGTCGATTCTTACACCAGTTTTTTTGGGTTTTTATTAATAAAACTCCTCAACTAAAGAGTTTTAGTGAAAAACCCCTTAACTATAGATTTAATAGAAAAAACCCTTCAACTTTAACTCTGTTAATGAAAAAACTCCTCCATCTACATTACTGTTAAATTTTGAAACGCAGTGTTTTAAAAGTTACAAAACGACATGACGTTCTAAAATGAAAAAAAGTTTTTAGTAATAAAATCCCTCAACTAAATATTAATCTTAATAAAACCCCTCAATTATAAACTTAATGAAAAACACCCCTCAACTTTATATCCATTAATGAAAAGATCCCTCAATCTAATGTCCATTAATTAATCTCAATTGTTTTAAAAATATTTTGTCAAAAATAAAATGAAAATGAAAATGAGATGTTGTAAAATAAAAACGATATTCTAAAATGAAAACAACATGTTATAAAAGGTCAACGACATGTTGTAAAATAAAAACAACATTCTAAAATGAAAAAGACATGTTGTAAAATGTAAACGACATGTTGTAAAATGGAAACAACATTCATTGGGTGGTCTTTTGTTTCTTTGATGGCCTTCCTGGCGGCAGTTTGGGTGGCTTAGACACTGGTTCGAGTTTACATTTGCGTTTGTTGTGTCCGGTTTGATGACAATTGCTACATGTCGCAAAAACAAATGCATGAATCAAAAGACTGTTTCCAAGCAATCTTTGGCATACACCAATACTGAGAATTGTAATTTTACCACAATAACTTTCGCATGATAAGAAAGAAATTCTAGAGGCAGATTAGGTGGCTTAGGCACTGGCTCTATTTGGCATGTGCGTTTGTTATGCCCCGTTTGTTCACAGTTGCTACATGTATGCATAATAAAATGAGTATTGGTCAAGAACTACCACTATATAAGAAAAAGAGATGCATAATAAACAGTCGAATTACCACTATAGCTTTTTGAGAATTCTAAGAAGAAGCTTCTTCGCTTGGATCTTTGATTCGGTCATTGTTTTTTGGTCTTCCTGGCATTATCCTGTCTGGAGGAGGCATAACAACAACATCACTATGTGTTTCCCATAGTTCCATCCCATTCACAGGAAACAAAAGCGAGCTGTAACAAAGCTTCCACTTCTCGACTGAATAACATTCTAAAATTACAGTTTCTGGCAGCTTTGTCTCCTTATATTCAGCCCACATCGCCGACATAATATGACAACAAGGAATCCCACGCACATCATACTCCCTGCAAGTGCAATAAGTCTTATCTCGAACATGAACAACATACTTATTCTTTCCATGATCCACTTCATAAATGCCTCTTCCATTTGTAAATGGACGACACCACTTTAAATTTTTTTCCTCTTTTCCATAATAGCAATCGCCTTGGGTGTGATCAGGCCTGTAACATTTTGCATCTCCTTGATCTTAACCAGGTTACTAGCCATAATATGCCGCCTTATGTCCTCTAGGAATGCAATCACTGGTTTTTTTTAGCATCTTTCAAAACAGCATTGTATGATTCACTGATATTGTTTTCTACTGCAGCTGACTTTGTAATATCACTGAAAAATGCCCTATAATAAGACAAACAAATAAATCCATTAGATCAACCAAAATCAGAGACAAACAAGTGACAATTACAGAGACAAAAACTGAGTCAAACCAACCAAAAACCAAAGACAAATAGGAAGATAAAACAAGAGACAAATAAGAGACGAGAATGTTTCATACCTAGACCAATTAGAACCGACACTTTTCTTCACTTCCTCATAAGCTTCAGGTTTTATATTTTTCATCTTCTCAAGCTGTTTCCAAAAGACTGTTTTATTGTATGCACGTGCACACTTCCAGAACACCTTATGCAAAGGTCCCATTTGCTTGTATCTTTTCTTCAAGTTAGCAAAAATGTGTCTAGCACACATTCTATGCTCTGCGTAAGGTAGGACAGTATTTATAACATATATTAATCCCTTCTGCTGATCTGAAGATAATGCAAGACCATTGCAAAGGTCCAAGTCTAAGTCTTCTCCCAATAATTCCATAAACCACTGCCAGTAAACCTTGTTCTCCGCTGGTACAATAGCCCATGTGATTATATACATTGCATCATTAGGATCTCTTCCCACAGCAGTCAACAATATCCCTTTCATGCATCCTTTTAGAAATGTTCCATCCAAATGAATTACTCGTCGACATGCACTCTTCCAACCCGTTTTCTGAGCTTCGGAGCAAGTGTAGAACTTCTCAAAAACTCTATCTTTCGTACCTAAAATAACCGTTGAATGAGGATTAGTATTCCTCAGCTCCTCCACATAATCATACATTCTTGTAAACTGCTCAGCATATTCATCACTGATGATGTGTTTCATAATCTGCCTTGCACTCTGGCATTTAGTTTTGGTAACCCGAAGACCATTTAGGTACAGCCTTTGCATTATTTGGTCAGCACACAGTTTGGGATTAGTCCTAAACTCATTCAAAAAGTCAGCAGCTATCTTTGGTGCGCTGTATAGATCCACAACACCTATAGGATAACAACTGTGGGTTCCTTAGTAAGATCTGATAACTATTTTGTCTGAACGACTGTTTATTGATGCATATATATTCTCCACTTGCAAAAATCCTGAACAAACACTGCATCTATTTTCTTCTTTTCGGATTTCTTAAAATGTATATTCACCTTCTCTTTCACAGCATACTTCTCTATTGTATCCTTACACTTCTCTTTCGACACAAAATCTTGCCCTACATAAAACACTACTCCAGCACCATCATCATCTGAGTCATCACTCACAACATAATCATCACGGTAAAAATCATGCTGCTCACTCTCAGGTTCTTCTTCTTCCCCATCTCCAATAAGAACATCATCTAGATAAGGATCATCTGCCCTAACGACATATAAATTCATGCTTTCCAACTCATGTGTACACATAATCATTTCAACAACATCACTATCACCACACTAATCCTTACGATTCTGACCTGCTACTCCAGATGGGAAGTAAGAAAACTTGCTCAAAACTATATCTTTCAACATTGCTAAACTCGGGTCTTCAAAATCAACTGTTAAACATCTTGTCACACCACCATTGTATGAACCATCTGTTGCCCAATATCCTCTGACACGCAATCGAAAGAAAAACATCATGTACAATTACAATTGGTTAAGAGACTAATCCAACAAACTCAACACAGTTATTAATGATCAAATCAAAACAGAAAATGTAAAAAGATAGAGAAGAAAGTGTTGGGCCACAAATTTAATAAGACAAATGGGTCTATAAATTGT
Source organism: Cardamine occulta (assembly GCA_028015245.1). NCBI lineage: Eukaryota > Viridiplantae > Streptophyta > Magnoliopsida > Brassicales > Brassicaceae > Cardamine > Cardamine occulta. Next base: position 22,863,909 of record CM051386.1, read on the forward strand.
GTGAGAATTGAATTGAAATGAGCATGGGCCAAAAGTGGCAAAGCCTCATTTGTAAGTGGAATGTGGAAAATGTCCCAGATTGCTTGGAAGTTATGTTTTAAAGGGATATAAATATAGTCATTGGCATACAATGGTTTAAATGACTATGGAGAGGGAAAAGGAGACCACACACGCGCGCGCCGCCGCCGGCGGCGGCTTGGCTCGGCACGGGCTCGGGCTCGGGCTCGGGCTCGTGGTTTGTGGCAATGGGTCTCCAAAGGCCCCCGCGCACGTACCTTTCTTTTTGGGGAAAATTCGTAAGGAATTTTTGAGGCCCATTAAGGAATTCGGAAAAAGGAATATTCGAATATTTGAAAGAATATTCCTTTCGGGTACGCGTTCGCTACGAGAATTCGAAAAAAGGAATATTCGAATATTCCTTAGAATATTCTCCGCGAATTTCTCCACTGGAAACCGCCCTCTTAACCCTATATATACTTCGAGACAATTCAATCATTCGATCTGAAAACCAACAAAAACCCTCTCACCTCTTTACTAAAATCGTAAGTCTTTGATCGAGAGTATCGTAGAGTTTATAGTTCGCTGGGTTCTTATTTCGAGTGTTGCGAAAAAGAACGGTTTGCAATTGTATCCTGAGATTCAAAAGTCGAATCGAACGGTCACACTACCGGCGATTTATTGAGTTAAGGACAGAGACCAAGTCTCGCCTTTGCATCTAGGGTTACGCGTTTATAAGATTCGTGCCGCAATTTCATATCTGGAAATTCGAGCGCCTACAGAAAGTTCCTTTTATTTATTTTTTTTTCTTCCCTTTCAGGCAAGAGAAATATTTGATTTTACCAAATCACAAGACAAATACATAATGATAAAGCAATCATCTGTAATCCATCAAATACATTATATATTCTCGTAGCTAGTGAAATCAATTTAGTGTTAACCACAAAAAATGAAAAATATTGACTTATGGAGAGAAAAAAAAACTAATGCTATTACGTTAATAAAAGCAAGGCTAAAAACAATCCTGAAGCTATTAGTGATTTAGCACTCAAAGGGGAAGACTGGTTACTGGGTTTTATTAATTCTGATTGACACCTTCTACTAAAATACATCATTGACACACGAAGAAGAACAAAAAGAAGGAAGATGATTTGAATAAACCTTACCTTAACATCTTGCAAGCTCCAGCCAAAGGGTTCATCAATTTAGGTTTTCACTTTGGTAATTTTAGAGTTTAAGTGAATTTGGGGATTTTTAATCGGGTATAAGAACATCATGTTGTTTTTGTTTACAATTCGTGTTGTTTAAATCTATATATGTCATTTTTTTAACTATTTAAAAAGCTATGTTTCAAAATTTAACGATATTGTAGACGGAGGGGTTTTTTTATTAACGGAGTTAAAGTTGAGGGGTTTTTTCATTAAATCTATAGTTGATGAGTTGTTTTCACTAAAACTCTTTAGTTGAAGGGTTTTATTACTAAAAACTAATTTTTTATTTTCTTATCGTTGTAAATTTCATATGAAAAACTTATAAAGTCAGTGTAGAATCAGTAGATGAATCCCCCATTAAAAGTTTGAGTTAATTTGCCGAATGAGACATATTTTTAAAATTAATTGTGAGAATGGGTCATTTACTATTTATAATTAGCAATAGAGCGAAATAAACACTATTCATGAATTTTCTCAAATTTTTCTATCCTCCATTAAATCTCTTAATTACAATGTATGCCACTTCTTCCCCTTTTATTTTATTTCTTATGATTATTTGTTTCTCTGTCTCACTTTTGTTTTTTAATTCTTTTTTCTCTTTCATTAATTTTCTTTATTTTGATGACTATCACACAAATAATTTACTAATTAAATTTTAAAATAAAATTTTATTGTTTGAAAATTTTCCATAGCAAAATATATTAAAGTATTACATTTAATTCTAATATCATGTCTTTCAAAAAGAAAATTATATTTCTTAGTATATGTTATTTTAGGCAAAACATCTAATAAAATGAAACACGAGAGTAGTAATAGTAATAATAATAATAATAATAATAATAATATAGATACTTAATAAAATTATATATTATTTTTTAACATTTGGTATAATCATCATATTAATTTTAAAATAGTGCAAATATTTAACATCAATTCTAATAACCATAACAAATATTAACATTATTATTTTGTAATTGATACATATTAACATCGATTACAACACATAATGCAATTATTTTGTATAACTGCATTGGCTATTAACAAAATGATGTAAATTATTTGTATCACCAGTTTCAGAGTCATTTATTTAAGTGATGTAAATTTGTTTTGTAATAACTATAAGTAATAAAAAATATAAAATAAATTATACATTTTTTTTGTAGTGATATATATTAGTAGTTCTTCTTCATCAGACAGGAAAAATGATGTACATGAAGGCAATTAGAGGTCGAGTCTTACACCATTTTTCTTATCGTTATAAATTTCATATGAATAGCTTATAAAGTATATAATCTTGAGATTTTTTTAGAAATACAACTATTTGAATACTATTTTCACAAGTACAACCATTTTTCTAGTTTCATAAATACCACTTTGGATGACTCTTTTGACCAAAATATATTTAATGACATAAACAATATCTCTCATATCTAGTCACAACTTCATCAAATTAATTTTGGCAGGAAAACTACTTATATTTTTTTTTGCGAGAAAATTACATATTTCTATTTTTGACAGAAAATTATGAATTTATATTTTGGTGGAAAAATACGAAATCAAGTTTTTACCAAAAAAATTATAGATCCATTTTTGGCGAAAAGATAACGGATTTCTGATTTTGATGAAAATTTACATAATCAATTTCTTTTTCGGAAATTATGGAATAATTTTTTTGGCAAGAAAATTATTGATCCGTATTTGATGGGATAATTACAAATTTCAGATTTTGATGAAAAATTAAAGAATCAAGTTTTTAGTGGGAAAATTACGGAATCAAACTTTTGGCGAGAAAATTATGGATCCATTTTTGGCGGGAAATTGAAAATTTTTTATTTTGGCAAAACGGATCCTTTTCCCTCAATTTTTTAATATTTTAATATTTTTAATACTTTTGATGTCATGTGAATATGCATGACCATGGTTACGGTTATAGTTAATTAACCATCGGTTATAGTTATAATTTTTGTTTAACCTTAACCTTAACCTTAACCATTTAATATATGCGTAATACGGTTACGGTTAAAAAGATTACGATTAAAAATGGTTATGGTTATATATGGTTATGGTTATATACAATTAAATACAATTTGATTATTTAATAATAATTATAAAATTTATATTAGTGATGTTTTTATTTTAAAAAATAAATTAAGAACTAGATGATGATATATCAACTAATACTTGTTACTAATTTATTATACGTACATTTTGTTTTATTTTTAAAATGGATACGATTATAATTTGATGGTTACATTATACGGTTAACCAACGGTTTTTAATGGTTACGGTTAACTAAGAGTTACGGTTAATATTTTCTTTTAACCTTAACTACTACTCCCTCTGTCATATTTTAATAGATGTTTGAAGATTGTTTTCTTGTTCTATTTTATTAGATGTTTTGCATAAAACTTAAATTTTGATTGGTTGAATAAATTTAAAATAAAACATTAAATGATATTTTTGTAAAGAAAAGTAAATGTCTTAATATATGTGCTTTTAACCAAAACATCTATTAAATTGGAACAGAGAGAATATATTTTTACTGTTAACAGTTACGGTTATTAACCATTTAATACGACTATGGTTTAGTTACGGTTGAAAATAAAATGATTACGATCCAAAACATCGGTTACAATTTAAAATACGGTTACGGTTAGATTTTGGCCATGCCTACATGTGAAGTCCAGTACCAAACTTCCAACCCAATCGAGATCAATTATAACCGGCCCTTCAATATTAGGCCCATATTATAATCCTCCGTTAGGCTCGCTTATTTCAACATAGCTTTTTAATGTCGCAGTAGTATTAGGAATTTTTATTAGATGGCCTCTACTCGTAGCCTTTATTCCCACCTACTTCAACATCAACTTCAACTACATCAAAGTCAACTAAATTAGGCTTATCAACATCGTCACTACAAGCCGAAGGTAACACTTTTGTTAGCACTGCAATGTATTTGGAGCAAGGGTTATACAAGAGTAAACTTTAAAAATGATTGTCAAGTTTTGGTAAAGATCCTTTAAAGATATTACAATTTCGAATATTTGTAAAAGACATCAAGTTATAGGGTTCCAAGTTCCATTATATATATATTTTTAAGTAATATCTCAAAGAATTTGAATGAACCTCATCTCTTGACTAGATAAGGTCTTCAAATAACATTTTCTTTTCAAATTGTATGTATTCTCCAAGTTGGCTAACTCATGACTATAATTATTTTCGTCAATATAACATTTATTTTTTGGAAAAACTCAACTGAAAAACTAAAATTCCAGTTAATATTAACCGTCTTTTGCTATACATAACAATTTATTTAATGATAAAAAAATTGTTTCAAAAAAATACAATTTTAAGGTTTTTATGTAGTTTTTATTATTCATTGATGATAGATTGTAAAGTTCAAAAAAATTAACTGAATACTATTGGTTTTAGAGTTATTAAAAATTATTAATCAAACAAAATAATGCATTTATAACTAGTTTTTAATGTATTTTTTTAATATGTGTAAAAATACTAAAAATATAATCAACTAGAAACTAAGAAATATTAAACTAAAGTGTCTAAGATTAACGCTAGGACAAAAGATGTAACACGAAGTTGTACAGAAGTATATGTCAGCATGTAATAAAGCCAATATTCGGTGGAGAGTTATTGGTAAACAACAAAAACAAAAAGCAAAAGACAGAGTAATCCTCTAAATACTGTTTAAAATTTAAGGCCATCTCCATCAAGCGGTTATAAAATTTTTTAACTATTCACCAATCACATTTTTACATTTATCTCTCTCCACCAATCACATTCTTTCATTTAAAACATTTTTCTCTTTCTTCCACTTCCATCCATCATTTCATCTCTTTCCACCAATCATATTTTTTCATTTTAAAATACCCTTTCTCATGGGGTTCTTATTTAAGAATTTTTAGAACTCCATTTCCACTCAATTTCCTCTTTTTATTCAAATTTTAATAATTTTATATTTAAAAACACTTCATCTCTCTCCCTTCCACCAGTCACATTCTTTCATTTATCTCTCTCATCTTAGAACCCCATTAGAACTCCAATGGAGATGCTAGAGAAAGAAGTTTAAAAAATTTACGAACAAAAAAAAAGTTGGGTGGCGTTTTCATCGAAAAAGCGATTTGAAATAGATTTTTCCAAACTAACCTTTGAAATTAAAATTTAGTCAGAAAATATTTACATTTTTGTCATTAAAACAATATCTAATATATCATTTCTTATATTATATATATATATATATATCATTTCAGTTACTAATCTTATATATTATTATAATCGTTTTCTAATAATTGCTTACACTCGGGGATCAATGATTTAGTTGATATTTAACATGGACCAACCAAAGTAATCCGCCTACCACTACTTCTTTCTTCCTATCCATTGCCGACAAAAAGCAAATCACTCCTCACCACAGAAAGAAAAAAATAGAGTTGGAGAAATGAAGTCAATAGTCTTCTTCCTCCTCCTGCTCCTTGCCGTTGCAACCTCTGAAAACGTGATAAATGGTTTGTATAATCTCACTGGCGTTTATGAAAATGAAGTGTTTTGGAGTTCTCTTCAAGTGAAGAAGCAGTCAATAAGCTATAATGCCGTGAAGAATCGTGACGGGTGTGCTGTCAACGGTCGTTGTACAGGAACTGCTCGTCCTTCATACGGTGGGTGTGTTCTCTATAACAGATGCCCTCGCGCTCAGTATAGCTAGCATATAACATATTACAGCCCAGATACATGTTCTCTATGTTTCATCTGTTTGTGTGTTGTGTCGCTCTAAGTGTTTGGGAAATGAGTGTTTGTTTGTTGTTGAATTACCAATTCCTTGTAATTTTATTTAACGTTGGTGAAGTAAGTATACTATGAAATAAACGGTTACTGTGTATCAGTGTATCTAGATTGTGGACTACTTTATTTTACTAAAGCGATGAATGAATGGGTAAACTACCGTTCCTTTTCCCATATATTTATCGGTTCATGTAATTTTTTAGATTGCAAGTATTTTCCTTTTGTAGTAATGTAATATTTATTGAAACAACAAAAAATTTTATTATCTTTAGGGAAAGTTCCATAAAAATACACCAACTATTTATTGATTTTCATAAAAATAAATGAACTTTGTGAGTACCCAAAAAAATACAAGAATTAATATTTTCTTCCATACACAAGCTTTTAAATTTTATCCATTTAACATAAATCTGTTTATTTTTTAAAGTTTTTGATAAAAACAATATTTAAATAATATATAACTCGAAAAATAAATCTTAAAATTATTTTCAAATCTTAAACAATTATGTAAAATTACATAAATTAAAATACTAAATTATAAATTCAGAAAATGAAAATATTTCTTTAAATTATTAAATCTTTAAATAAGTCTAAAATTTACCATTTATATTATAGATACAAAATATTTGTATATAATATACCTTTTACGAAAATTTTAATTCATTAAATATTCAAATAATTTAAAAACTTTATTACCATATATAAGGTACACAACATATATCAACTACTTCAAAATCATATATATATATATATATTATTTACATAAGAAATTACCTAAATCACAAATAAGTACAACCTATATTATTATATTCACACATAATTTTACGATGTTAATTTCAAAAAATAATGGTAACTTTATTACTAAATTTTATGAATTTAAATATTTATATTTTAACTTTTAATTTTCTTAAAAAGTATTAGGATTTTTATCTATTTTGGATTTTTTTATTAATGAATTGAAATTTTTTAAAGTTTAATATTTATTTAAAGACTTATTTTAGGTATTTTAATATATTGTTTTGAATTTTATTTGGTTTTTTCGGATTTTATAAAATATTTTTTAATCAGAATATTTTTTTGTTTTAATAAAAAATAAATAGTTTTTACTTTTTGTAAAACCCTAGATGTTAAATGGATAAAATATTAAAGTTTGTGTATTATAAAAGAAGAAGAAAATAGTTCATGTATTTTTTTGGGTATCTAAAAAGTTTGTGTATTTTAATGGAAATAGATAAATAATTGGTGTATTTTTATGGAATTAAGAAAAATGTAGCAGCATAATTTTTTGTTTATAAAAACACACAAATTGTCCCACATATATGTTCGGTCGAAATGAAGATGCGGTGACTATAATAAATGTTCAACTCTATTATATTTTTTGGCAGCGGGGTGTAAGGTAGTTTCAACTTTCAAATCATTGATTTTTTTTTTTTTTTGTCGTCAATTATTGAATATTTTAAAAGCTTTGAAATTCTTAAATCTTATTATAAGCTGTCACAATCTTATATACTTCAATATAACCAAAAAAAACATAATAAGATTTCCAAAATAATTTAAATATAACCAATAATTAAAAGTTCAAACCTAATAATTGTTCAGAGATTAAAACAACCAAACTTAAAAAAAAAACATATTAATACAGACAAAAGTTAATGTTCTACATTACAAACCAAACAAAAATATATTACAAATTGGTTGTGCTCGCGCTAGCTTGCTCGGTCATGAGTTTGTCTTTTCGTACAACTTCTCCTTCACATTTGTCTTCATCTCCTTCGCTATTCTTTTTATTGCTGGTAGCTTGTTCGTTATATCTCATTTACCCATGCTCTCATTTAAGTCTCTCCACCTTCACATACACAGATAGTCGGACAGATCATTATCATTCTTTTAATTTTTCTTCTTATAATCTTTTTTTTATATGAATGTAAAATTTATTCAACACAAAAATGCTTTGTACAATGAATGCAACCTTTGGCAGAGTTTGTTTGAGAGAGAGTTAAAAAAATTGAATAAGGAACAAATTTCTATGGATTTCTTGACTCAAACCAAATGGTTAGGCGTATTTGAGCTTTGTTGATCGTGGTGATAGTAGAGATAAGATTCTGTTTCGGACCGCATGATCAATTAATGCAATTAGCTGGGCTGAAGGTCGAGGTGGTTCACCGTGTCTGCGGTTGTTACGCTCAAGCCATATCGTGTGAATGGCTGCATGGAAAACATAACGAATTAGGAACCTTGTTGTTGCAGAAAAAGTGGGACCTGAAACAAGCAAGAGTAGGTGAGTGAAAGATGTAGTGTATCGTTGGCGAAGCAGACCCATCGCTAAAGCCGCCCATACACTCGACGAGAAGCTGCATCTAAAGAATAGGTGGTCTCGTGTTTCGGGGTTATGATTGCAGAAAATACAAGAAGGATTTATTTGAGCATTCCAAGTCAGCATTCGATCACCCGTTGAAAGCCTATTTAGCGTCGTAAGCCATAGTAGACATGAGTACTTTGGAGTGGAACCCGTGAACCATATCCCTCTATACTCGTCTCTAGTCTGTCCAACTTGCCTGATTTGTTGCCATGTTTCTTTAGTTGAAAATCTTGGCTTAAACCGTCCATCTGAGGTTCTCCAAAGTGCAATATCCGGCTCTGTTTTTAATCCCCTGTTTCGCAGCGATTCCAACTCATTTTCTATCAAATTTAAAGCATCTAGCTGATGCCTTCTCCTGTGATGATGTATGACAGCTGCAGCCACAGTTGCAGTTTTTTGAATATCAAAGTCTATAAATCCTCTATCTCCCGTAATGTCGTGTAATCGACCCAGCGGACTCCAACTATCAAACCAAAAGGAGGTCGTTGTTCCGCTGTTTACCTCCATCGTAAGAAAAGATTGTGCAGCCACTCGATATTTTAATAACTTCTTCCACATCCAAGATCCCTTAGCCGTATTTTCCTTAATAGACCAAAAGCATGCAGAACGAATAATGCCCCATTTACCACATAATGCCCCCATTTACCACATATTCCACAACGGGACGGAAGCCATGGATAGTCAAAAGTAACACAAACCTCCACACCCTTAATTTGAAAGTAGTACGTCTTTGGTAACTCTTTCGTCATATCAACCTCCACAAAGATTTTCGCCTCATCGAAGCTAACTACCTGTTCTGTTTCCGGATGCAACCTTTTCGGAATATCAACCGGACTAGCAAGATAGCTCAGCCCATTCCACGTGAACATAGAATGAGGTACGTTCTGAATCATCACCCACATCGGCATTGTCTTGATCTCGGGTTGAGCATCTTCTGCGATTGGCGTCCACTTTGACACCACCATTGGAAGATCACAAATATTCCACATGCCCCTACGCAAAACACGTAGCCTTGCTGAAGCATGACAGATCCTGAATTTGATAGTCCGTTCATTGACTTTGAATACATCGATTCTGATTGACTTATCACCCAAGTTCCATATCTTATTCACTATTACATGAATCTTAGCAACATGAGATGCCTCCGATGGGAACCGACCCACCAAGAAATCATCCCACAGCGGTTGAATCCGCCAAAATCTCGTCGGGAACTGCCACCATGGCCTTACCCTCCACCACTGAAACATCGATATCAAACTTTGAAAGACTGGACTTGTGCTGAACCACCACGTTAGCCCATGATTTTGTCGCCGGTAAATCAGAGGTCTGACTCAAACTCGGAACAGAAGACTCACCGGCTCTTCCCTCCGTCGCAAATCCCAGTGGCGTGCCGCCTGAAGACATTGCGGCTGCGCAAAGAGTGGAGAAACCTAATCACCTTTGCAATTGCCTTTTTCGCACTTTCCTTAAATATTATCGTTGTTGCGTCCGTCAAATGTTACTGGTTGATTTCGAACTCATGACCTCTGCATTATAGTGGGTGCACACTAGACCATTTTTCCATTTTAGTTAATTAACCTTCTTGTCACACTTTCCATATATCGCTAATGTCTTCATTATCTCAGAACAAAATTTTCCTTAAGCGTCTCTCTCTTTGCCACTATAAAGAAATGATTATTTCCCAAACAGTCCAAATTCACATATTTGTAGAATAGAAAATCATAGACCTTGTTAACTAAAGACATGCTTAATCGTAAAACCACTTCAAATTACCTTATCCACCACCTTTTGTTTTACTTAAATGCATATTACTTCTCTATTGTGAAGTTCCCACATGTTTGTATTGGATGTCCACCAAACTTTTTAAAAAAACATATTACAACATATTACAAACCAAACAAATATATTACAAATCGGTTGGGCCCGTGCAAGCTTGCACAATCATGAGTTAGTTTCAATCCATTGTATAATAAGCCCTCTCGGATGTCCTCACTGCCTTTCCGTACAGCTTCTCCTTCACATTATCCATCATCTCCTTCGCCATCCTTTTGGTTTCCGCTAGCTTGTTTATCTCGTCTCCTTTACATGTACTTTCAAGTCTCTCCGCCTTCTGATACGCCCAAATTATCCTTTTAAGCTACTCTCTCAAATTAAGAGATCACTGTAGTACTTAGGGATCGAATCCACAAAGACTCAAAGCAGTGGCGGACTCAGAAATTATTTTTACAGGGGTCAAACAAAAATTGCAAAAAATATATTATAATATTTATCGCATTGTAATATTACACAAAATATTAGACAAATGGAAAATAAATTAAAATATGAAACTATTTATATTTCTTCTTATCAAATTCTTACAAAAGACGTATACATCCTTAAAATGTTATAATTTTTAAAAGAATAAAAATTAAAATAATTAAATATAACCAAAAAACCAAGAAAAATGGGGTCAAAAGAAAGATTGAACCCTAGTTTAGGGTTTCATAAGCTATAAAAAACCATATATGCTGCTGAATCTTTAAATATATACATGAATCAAAATATATTTATATATATTAGGGGTGTCAGCTGACTCCACACCTTTATGTGTGGGTCCGCCCTTGACTCAAAGGCTTCACGATAGATCTTTTTGTTTCAAATTCAGCTAAGCAAGATGAGAAATAAATAAATAACAATGCAAAACAGTATTAAAAATTGGTTGGTAATTCAGATGGGGAAATCATTAGGTTCAAAAAATTTCTCAGGAAATCAAGTACTGATGTTCAATAAATTATAATAGGATCAAATTAATACCAGGTTCTAGAACTCAATCACGAAAATTAAATAAACCAGCTATCGCTGCGAGAATTTACTATGATTAAAACTTAAGAAACCAAATCTCTTTGCGAATCTTAAAGTTTAAAAAAGCATTAAGCATAAGTTGAATTGTTCATAAATTATCTAATCCAAATATCTTTGCAATTATCTAATTTGCTCACTCTAGTTTTATCCAGTTTCAAACCACACTCTCGTGTCGATTTGTCAACCTTAGAACAAGTTTCTAGGTGATCAATCTAGAACAAGTTTTAAACATACCCTAGGTGAAGAACTATCAAATTTGAATCATAGTAAATTGATTAACACATCATTCCATGAAATCTCTTATGAGAATTCCCAAACCTAATTAGAAATCTACTCAGACATATCAATTGAAAACAAATACATGAATAGAATAGATATCATAAAATAACAAAGTAAATAAGAATAGTGATTCAAAATCTTCTCTCAATGTAGAACAAAGTAAGATCAGCCCCAAGCTCTCTACAAAACTCTCCTCTCTTCTTAAGATCCAAGATAAAATAAAACAAAGTCTAAAAACCCTAATTATAAGCCTAAACACGAACTGTGGTTGTCTTGTAAATATATGAAACTTTTTGGCAAAGTAGCAAATCTCCTTAAGTTGTTGTCTCCACGTGAGGAAATAAAATCGGATTGTATTTTGGTCAACATAGAAATCGTATTGCCCAACACAGTTGAACTTCAGAGACATCAAATTTGATTGCTCAGCTACAATGCTCCATAATTGCTCCAAAACGTCCAAGTGATCCCCAAACATGTGCAAACCTGTAAAAGACTCGATAGAGAATCGAAAGACATATAAAAGACTCGATGATATACATATATCATGGCTTAAAAACCGATAAAAACAATGATATATCAACTCCCCCGGATTAGCTTTTGATTGCCCTCAAGCAAACAGAAAATTGCATTCAAGGAAGAAGTTTGAAAACGTCGAAACTCACAACGTCATCAGAGTACCACACTCGCATTCACCACAGTAAAGCCACTAGAAATTTTTACCTGACAAGATATAGACCACCATGTAATTCATCGCTAGCACTCACAATTTTCCTGATAATACCCACAACTTCACAACATAATCTCCTGTAAGTCCTTCATCGTTGCATCTCATTGATATATTAGTATTTTTAGAGTTTTAGTCCTAGAGTTTGGAGTCTTTTTATGTCTTTTTGTATAGTTTTAAGTCAGTTTCAGGTCAATAAGCATCCAGATTTAGCTACAAGCGTACGAGAAGCAAGCTGGAGCAAAAGCATGAAGAATCGGATTTTCTGCATGAGAGAGGAAGATCGATCGAGCGCGAAGACTGGCGCCCCGATCGACCGTGCGAAGCAAACCGATCGACCGAGTGCGAAGACTGGCGACCCGATCGACCGTTCGAAGCAAGCCGAACCGACCGACCATGCGGAGAAGGACGAACGACCATTCCCTAAATGGTGATCGATCGATCGCACCAGGGGATCGATCAATCGCTCAACATTAATGCACCCAAAAATTATTCAGAAAATTGGGAAAATCATGTTTTAAAGACTTTTTAGGGTTTTGATACAGAATCATCTTTTATTCATTAGACTTTTATCGTTCTCTCAGCCTCCTTTTCTGTCTAGCTTGGATTCATTTGTATTTGGAGAAGATTTCTATCTCTTTACTCTTTTCAATTATATTCAGTTTCATTATGCAATTCCTTTACCTGATTTGTTTATTTGCTTTGAACATGTGTGAGTAATTAATCACCTAGTTAGGTGCTAGGGTTCATAGGGTTTTCAGATTGGGAATTGGATTCAAATAGGTTAAACCATCTCTTATCATCTTCATCTAGGTTGTTAATAATGCTTAGATTAATTTGGCCAATTGATCTATGAACTAGGGTTAGATTCTAGATTCTGAAAGTCTCTAGATCACCGGATTAGATCTAGGTGAGCGGATTTCCTAGAACAAGCGAAAGTTTAGTCGCTAGGATTCATGAACATATCAATCCATCTTGTTAATGCTTGTTTAGGATAGCCGTTATCAAGCGGAAGCTTAGATGCTCGGATCTCTAGACATTAGTGGTCGATGCCACGGAAGTGGATCGATCAGTCGTTTCTGATTGAATTTAAGATTCATGTTTATTAGTTCCTGAATAGAAATCCGATTCCCGAGTATTAAATTCCCGAAAGTCCCTAGTGCCTAGCGCTTTTAATTCATTAGTTTACATCGATTTTAATTTGCGGCTTAGTAATTTAGAAACCATAAAAACAAACAATAATTATTCATCGTCTTAGCTTAATTACATTCTTTGTGTTTCAAAACGTAGCACTTGGTCCTTGTGGATTCGATTTCATTTATACTACTGTGATTGTCTGTGCACTTGCAGACTTATATTGGGTTTAAAACTCTGTGTATCAAGTTTTTGGTGCCGTTGCCGGGGACCAATAGCGTTACTTTTGATTATAAGTCTGAAATTTAGTCTAAGATAGTTACTAATCCTTTTTCTTTTCCTTTTGTTTGGTGTTTTTTAGGTGTATGCAACGGAGAAGCAATCGAGCTGAACCGCTAGTGCAACTGACAAACGACGAGTTAAGGGGGATAAAAGGAACAAACCGAGCTAACAGAGTAAGAAGGAGACTTGAAGTTATGGAAGAAGATCTCCAACACAACCCAGCGGGGGTTAACGGTCAAGCTGAAGAAGCTGCACAAGCTGCTCTAGTTCAGCAAATGCGAGAGGAGTTACAACAGTTGAGAGCTCAACAGCAGCAACAGCAGTAGCAAGCCCAACAACGCACGACAGCTCCAGCGCAAGCGCCAGAGCGTACTATTGGGGACACTGACACACCCCATCAGTTCTACCAGAACAGGGCAGCTATATGTCCACCTGAGATTCAGAGGAATGACTACGAGATCAAACCTCAGATGATAGCTCTAATCAAGCAGCATGCTTTCCATGGACTGCCAGCAGAGAACCCTATGAACCACATAGAGAACTTTAAGAAGATTTGTGGCACATCGAAGTCTAACGGAGTACCTGCAGACTACGTCAAGTGCAAGTTATTCCCATTTTCACTTGCAGTTAAAGCTCACAGGTGGCTTAAGTCTTTACCACCAGCTTCTTTTAGGTCCTGGACCGAGTGTAGAGAAGGTTTCCTTGACCACTTCTACACCAACTCAAAGACAACTGCTCTAAGGAACAAGATAATCACTTTCCAGCAGCTTATGTGAGAGACTTTCAGTGAGGCATGAGAATGCTTCAAGGAGTACCGTCGGGAGTGTCCTCACCATGGAAAATCCGATGAGCAGATGTTGAGCATCTTTTATGATGGAATAGACTGGGAGTACAAGCATTCTTTAAATGATGCGAGTAACGGGAACTTCATGACTCAGAGCATAACAGGAGCATATCAGTTGATTGAGAACTTGGCTGCAAGTTCGAATATAAAAAGTTTAGAGTATGATAGATCGAAGAAAGTCAACAACATCAAATCCCAGAGGATATATGAGTTGAATGCTAAGGTTAGTCTGCTGATGAAGACTAATCAGAGGGGAGTTCAGTTGGTTGAGGATGACATAGAACCCATACAATTTTAGGATGTCGAGCAAGAGGATAGCCAGGACTTCTAGGAAGTCAACTATATAGGAGGACAAGGCTTTGGACAGAACATGGGGTTCGACCCAAACTATAAAAATCACCCTAATCTCTCCTATAGAAGCACCAATGTTGAGAATCCGCATGATCAGATTTACCCACAGCAGGTAGCCGCAACGGTCCACAGTACCAGCAGAAACCGTTCAACAAAATCAGGGATTTTAGAAGCCGTTTTCTGGGGGCTATCAGCAGAAACAACAGTTCAACAACAACTATCAAGCCCCTGGACCTCAGGATGAGTTAAAGGCAATGATGCAGCAGCTGTTGGTCCAACAACAGAAAACAGTATCCGAACTGAATGTGAAGATAGACAGCATGTAATCTGATCTAAATGGGAAGATTGATGCTGTTAACACGCACTTGAAGGTGATGGATACTCAGGTAGCTCAAACCGCTGAAGCAATAAAGAGACAACAAGGTATTCTTCCAGCCAAAAGCGAGCAGAACCCTAAGTCTGGGAATGGTGCTGGTTGTTCACGAGCTCACGTGAACTATGTTGGGGATAAGACACTGCCCCTGAGAACATGCTTGAAATTATGATACAGAAGGTTCTAGATGGACAAAGTAAGAATTCTCAGGAGATCGCTGACCTTGCTTGGAGATTCGAATGTCTAAACCAAGGGATCTAGAAAGTAAAGACCAAAGAAACCACTTTGTGATCTGCTCATTCCACCTTTTCCAGAGGAGATCAATCAACCAAGGAGAAGAAGTCTTGAGAGGAATCAGATTCGTTGACTCCTTCTCCAGTGTCAGGTGTCATCACACCTCCTCCGTTAAAGCATCTGCCCAAACTTCAAGATCCCGGAAAGTTTGTGATTTCATGCTCCATATCTGGAGTTAGTTTTGAAGACTCCTTGTGTGATTCCGGTTTGACGTTGAACCTCATTTCCATAGAGGTGGTCAAGCGTCTGGGAATAACCAACATTAGGCATTCAGATATGACTCTTGAGCTCGCAGATGCATCAATAACAACTTCAAAGGGGTGCATCATAAATCTCTAGGTACGGGTTGAGAAGTCTCTAATGCCTGTCGATTTTCAAGTTGTTGAGATTGTTGCAGGCTCAAACATGCCATTGATCCTGGAGAGACCATTCCTTGCCACTGCGGGAGTGCTCTTTGACTTGCCAAAAAAGAAGATATGTCTTTCAAAAGTCAACAAAGATGTCTTCTATGATGCAGTCACATCAGACGATAGTAAATAATGCAGATCCTATGTTACTGTAAAAGGGAAAAGGCTAAGCATGACGACACAAGATAAGCCTGGGAAAGTACCAATGGGATCTCAGATCACCTTAATACCACACAAACGCGTTGGTGATACCATTGAGTGCAGAGTGTAGAGAAGAGGTTTGCCTATGCCGTTCGACAAGGTAAAATAACTCATTACCCCAGAACTTAAAGCCAAAGGTGAGGATACAATAGGAGAAATGATGAGCAGCATTCTAAAGCTTTGATCCTAAACCAGCACCGCCACACCCACCAGATCCTCCTACGGATCACTCTTTTCACGCCTAAAAAGGCGAATGCGTCGGACTAACGGCGTTAAACAAAGCGTTTGGTGGGAGGCAACCCACTGGTAAGTGTTTTTCTATTATTTTAGTTTTGATTTTTGTGTCGCAAACAAACAGAGCATCGACATTCCTCTAGATGAACCTATCGATAAGGCCATGGTAAGTCTTTCTTCGGTTCTTTTCGGTTCACTCTATCTCTTTCTGTTATGCGTACTTTTCTCCTTCTTATTTTCACACCGAGACGGTGCGAATTAAGTCTGGGGGAGAGTACTTTGTGTGATTAATGTTGTTTCTCTGTTTTGTTTTGCAATTTTTTGAGTCATTTTTTCGTTTTATTGAGTCAAAACTTTGTTGGAGACTATGATCCTTATCCGAAATTTATTATTCTAACCTCGCTACAAAGTGACCACTGTTACAGAATCAGCTCTAGATCGGACTAATGAAAAATCCAAAGGCTGATCAGTTAACTAGAGGACACTGATACACAATGTTTTAACCCAAAATAATTTTGCAAGTGCACAGACAATCGCAGTAGTATGTAGGGTATCGAATCCACAGAGACCAAGGTTACACTATGAAATTATAGATTTTATATTAAAGCTAAGACAAAATAAGAGGGTTGTAAATTTTCGGA
The DNA here is from genome assembly GCA_028015245.1 of Cardamine occulta. Lineage (NCBI taxonomy): Eukaryota > Viridiplantae > Streptophyta > Magnoliopsida > Brassicales > Brassicaceae > Cardamine > Cardamine occulta. Next base: position 22,880,878 of record CM051386.1, read on the forward strand.
ACAAGAACGAGTAAATAAAAACGACGTAAATTCAATGAAATAAAGGCACTAGACTAGGGTATTTCGTCGGTAATCCAGAGATGAAACTTGAGCAACTATTCAGGATATAATTCAGCACAGGTCCAGAACTCAAACATAAATATAAGACCGACCCACTGTCGTGGTGTCGACAACTTTATCTAGCAACCTAAATACCTAAACTGTCGTTTGGACCTAGAGATGCAGACAAGCATTATCGAATGGGTTCAATATGTTCACACTCAGCCGTAGCATCAACTGTCGTTGGCTAAGGACTGATTGCTCACCAATATTTCTTCTAGCAACCTAAAGCACTTTTGATGAATAGGTTAACTTAAAATCATAGAATAAGTGATCAGTTTAATCTATGCAATAAGCTTAACAATTGGCGAAGACAACATGTATATGGATCCTATCTGTGCTCAACTTATCAACTCATGAATACCATTGAAAACCCTAATCTAGTTAAAGGAACTACTCAGCCATAGAAACAAAAATCACAGCAATAAGAGATGAAGAACTCATGGAATAAATCTGTAAAAATAAAAGGTTTAGAGTTCTTCTCCAATGTTGTCGAGATCTCTTCTCCAAGTCTTACAAAGGAAATAAAAGTCTCTATGTGTTCTTCTTCGCAAAAACGTAAGTAAAAGCGTGGTGTCCTCGAAAATAAAATGAAAAACGATCATATACAGGTCTGGAGGCGGCTCCATGAAGATTAGGGCGTCCTTGGCTAAAAATTAGGAAAGTTAGGATTCTCCTTTATTTTCTCTGTCAGGTCGACGTGAGCAGTCGCTCAGGGGCTGAGCGGGTGCTCAGCGGGTGAAAACTCGGCTTTTCTCCAATTTCTGCTAAGTTCTTCTCAGAAGCTCCACCCTTCATCTTTAGCCACCTTTTGACCTGTAATGACTCAAATTAAAACTAAAAGACTCGATAAAGACTCGAAAATGACTGTTAGAATGTGCCAAAAATGCAACATATCAATTCCCCCAGACTTAGATCCTTGTTTGTCCTCAAACAAAACTCAGAACTAAGCATAAGAGAAAGGTTTGAAAAATACGGAGACTCACCTGTTCTTGAAACACTGTAATGACCCTTTTGAATTAGTACTCCACATATCACATAGCCAGCTCCAAATCTAACCACCATGTACTTCTCCGTAGACCTTCGCAGCTCACTATACTCCACGCATGAATTCACAACCTTATCCATCAAAGCCTTCATCGCCAGTTTCATCTCTGCAATCAATTACCAAGGACCTTCTAGACTCTTTCACATACAATATCTTGACAAGAACCACTTAAATTCCACACACTTTTTGGTATTTTTCCTCTCTCCCCCAGACTTATTTCTAAGCTAGCTCATTCATTTTTTTTTTTTTTTTTTTTTTACTAAGGTCCGAGACGCGAGTACCGATGGTGTTCGCCACCGAGTCCCCGGTTCATTCCTTACTGCATATATCAAGTTCCGAGACGCGATTACTGATGGTGTTTACCACCGAGTCCCCGGTTCATCCCTATCAATATAAAGCATGTACATATCAAGGTTCCAAGACGCGAGTATTGATGGTGTTTGCCATCGAATCCCCGGTTCATCCCCTCTCTATGCAACTCACATACACAACTCTATTGCTAGCTAAACTTCGAATAAGGGGGAGGAGTACATTACTTTCTACTAGGGGTTCATATGTCAGATACGAATGATGAGTCAAGCCCTATGGAAATCAACCACATCGACGAAGTGCAAAAATTTGGCTTAGGCTCGGATGAACTTCGCTGGAAACATGGTGTCCTCTAGTTAACTGGTCAGCATTTGGATTTTTCATTAGTCTGATCTAGAGCTGGTTCTGTAATAATGGTCACTTTGAAGCAAGGTTAGAACAACACTTTCAAGAAGTAGATCATAATCTCCAACAAGTTTTGACTCAATAAAACAAACTGACTCAATGAAAACATGAAAATGACTCAAAGAAAACAAAAGAAAGAAAAATGGATTAGTAGCAACACCCTCCCCCAGACTTAGATCGCACCGTCTCGGTGTGAAAATAAATTTAGAGGTGGGTGAGAAAAATAAAACAACAGAGAAAAAGATAGTATGGATTATACAATGATGGGGAGAGTAAAAGAAATGTGTTACTCTCAGTCGCTGTCGGAGGAGGTGGTAGTATCGGGGAGGCCCTCTTCATCGTCACTTGGTACCGGTGTCTTCTCTCTTCTTGGTCGCCTGCTCGACCGCGGTGTAAAACATCCCCGGGAAACCAATGCTAGTATCCGGTGCATTAGCTTGTTGTTCTTCCTTTGTGACTCCACTATCCACTGCAACTTCTGGTCCTGATCCGCATCTTCAACTAGATGAGGCAATGTGAAATCGCTCTGGTCATAGCGCGGGGTGGCTGGTGGTGGAGTCTGGAAGTCAGGCATCTCCTCGTCCTCCAGGTGAGGCTGAGAGGCTCTTGAAGAGCTTCCTCGTCTTAGATTAGGGGTATCTGACTTGCCCGGAGAAATCTCAGCGGCTTCGTACCGGTCGGTGTGTGACCGCTGCATCCAACCGCTACGCCCCATTTTTTTTTTTTTTTTTTTTTTTTTGAATCAAACAGTTAGTAACAAAAGAAATTTAATAGAGAAGATATATACACTTACCGGTGGGTTGCCTCCCACCAAGCGCTTGGTTTAAGTCACTAGCTTGACTTGGTTAGCCATTTAGGCTTGAGGAGCATCGCCTAAAGGGATAAATTCTCCTTTTGCGATGGCTGAGTCAACGAGATACGGCTTTAGGCGCTGACCATTAACAACAAACTCAGTTTCAGTAGCGTCCAACAACATGATATATTTGTATTTTGTCCTATTTTAACTAGTCTTTTTATCTTGTTTTCGAGTCTTTTCTAGTTTCTTTTGTGTTTTTTCAGGTATTTTGAGGCTCTGGAGCATGTATTGAAGATATTTGAGCACATTGGAGCAAAAGAAGCAATTTGGAGCAAAAAGATGATTTTCACGCCAAGCAGGTGCTCGCCAGGGTGCTCGCGTGCTCGCCAGGGTGCTCGCCCGGGGTGCTCGACCTATTTTACCTAGACACGTTTTTTATTTTATTTTTAGAATAAATAGAGGCCAGCCGCCTCAGACTTAGATCACGTTCTTTTCCAGACCTCAGTTCTTCGTTCTAGATTATTTTGGTTCCAAGACACCACCACTTTGTTCCTTTTTCGATTTGGATTTGTATTACTCAGCTTTGGATCTCTATTCTCCTATCATCGATCATTCCACAACTCTGTTTGAGAAGTTTTCCTGAACCTTATTCTTTTTAATAAATCATGAATTCATCTCCTTGCTTTGTTGTGTTTTATTTTGCTATGTGTGAGTAGATCCTTAGCTAGGTTAAGGTTTTCAATGGTGATTTAGGTTGTTAATGGCTGAGTACAAATAGGATTGGAATTTATATTGTCTTCGCCAATAGGGGTTCTTAAAGCTTAGATTAAACTGGCCACTTAATCTATGATTTTAGGTTAAACTTATTCACGAGAGTGCTCTAGGTTTGCTAGATAAATCATTGGTGAGCAATTGATGCGCAACCAGCGAGAGTTGATTGTTGCGATTGATTGTGAATATATTGAACCCGCTTGTTAATGCTTATCGTCTTCGCTAGGTCCAGACGAGAGTTTTGGTATCTAGGTTGTTAGATAAAGGTGTCGATACATCACGAGAGTGGGGCGACATTTATTTGTGTTTGAGTTCTAGACCGGTAGTTAATTATCCCTGATTAGTTGCTCAGCCTTGTCTCCGAATCACCGGCGAAACGCCTTAACCTAGTGTTTTTATTAATTGTTTTTACATCGATTTATTTTATTTATTTGTTGTTCCGAAAAATCAACAAAACCCATATTGTCTTAGCTTTAAATTAAAATCTATAATTTCATAGTGTAACCTTGGTCTCTGTGGATTCGATACCCCATATGCTACTGCGTGTGTCTGTGCACTTGCAGAAAATATTTAATTGGGTTAAAACTCGACACATCAAGTTTTTGGCGCCGTTGCCGGGGACCAATTGCGTTACCTTTAATTTTTGATTTTGTTCATAGTCTAAGAAACTATTGATCTTTATTTTTATTTGTTTCTGCTATGTGTCAGGTGCATGACCAGTAGAAGAACAAGAAGAAATTGCACCGAAGATCTAGCCATCCTCACCAACGAAGAGTTAGCTCGCATCGAACGTCAAAACCGTCAAAAGAGACTTACAGCTGCTCCGATCATCATGGCTGAACAAGAAAATGGTATGGCTGCTCAGTTACAGTTTCTAAGGGATCAGATTGCTCAGTTGAGAAAATCCACGAAGTTCAGCCGGGTATAGGGGATTCTGATAATCCCCAAAAATTTTATAAAAACCGGTCAGCTATTGTTTCTCCGACAATTCAGAGGCAAGACTATGAGATCAAGCCTCAGATGATCACATTGGTGAAACAGCACCTTTTTCACGGACTGCCAGCTGAGATACCGATGGACCACATTGAAAATTTTGAAGAAATTTGTAGCACCACCGGTTCTAATGGGGTACCGTCGGAATTTCTAAAATGCAAGCTCTTTCCGTTTTCTCTTGCTGACAAGGCTCAGAGGTGGTTGAAGTCATTGCCAGCTGGTTCTTTGGGGACGTGGGATGAAGTTAGAGCTGCCTTTTTGGACCACTTCTACACTAAGTCCAAGACAGCCGCTCTACGAAACAAGATTTCATCTTTCCATCAACATTCTGGTGAAGCTTTTTGTGAAGCTTGGGAAAGACTGAAGGAATACCGTAGGGAGTGTCCTCATCATGGTTTTAAGGATGAACAGATTCTAGGGATATTTTATGATGGAGTTGAATGGGATTACCGCAATGCCCTAAATGCTGCGAGTAATGGGAATTTTATGACCAAGACAAGAGATGGTGCTTTTGAGCTGATAGAGAACCTTGCTTCAAGCTCTAGCAACAGGTCTCCTGAGTATGATAGGTCCAAGAAAGTTAACAGTGTTGACACTCAGAAGATAGATGAGCTGACGGCAAAGGTAAATTTACTCCTACGCGAAAGTCAAAGACCGGTCAAGTTTGTGGAAGAGAATGGAGCTGCGCCCGTTTCTCAAGAGTTTGAGGAAGATGACGATGCTTAAGTACATAAGGTTAACTATGTGAGTGGTCAGGGATATGTCCAGAACCGTGGGTTTAATCAAAATTATCGGAGCCACCCCAACCTCTCCTACCGAAGCACCAATGTCGAGAACCCACAAGACTAAGTTTATCCGCAACAAGGAGGTATCACTCAGTTGCCACAAGCTCAGGGACTCCAGACTTTTTACTCCAGCAACACTCAGAGGAAACACTATGTCCCAAATCAGAATCAGAATCAGTTCCAAGGGGGAAACCAACAGCAAAACGCCCAATTCGCTACACCACCACAAGCTGTCTCCGCGCCTACATCTCAGGATGAGCTGAAGAGTCTTATGCAGCAACTCTTAGTCAATCAGCAAAAGGCCGCAACAGAGATCAATGCCAAGGTAGATCACATGTATAATGATCTGAATGCGAAGTATGAAGCTGTTACCGCTCACGTGAAGAAGCTTGACATGCAAGTTGCCCAAACCGCCGAAACTGTCAAACGACAGCAAGTAGTTCTCTCAGCAAGGGGTGAGCATGGCCCCAGGAATGGAAGTGGTTCTAGTGGCTCAAGTGCTCAAGTGAACTACATTGGGGACGAAGAGAATGAGCTTAAACGGATGATGAAAGTGATCCTTGATGGACAAATCAAGAATGTTCAGCAGATGAACGAACGGATTGCTACATTGGATTGGAAGGTTCAGTGCCTAAGTATTGACTTACAGCGCGAAGTCATGAAAAACTTCACCACAGTGGAGCTGAGAAGTGGGAAAGCGTTGGCACCTCCAACTAGCCCTAAAGTCATGGGAAAGGGTAAAGAGCAAGCTACGGAACACAAGACCCAAGGAAAATCTCTTGCCACAGATGAATATATGCTGGAACATGGTTCACACTCAGAAACACAGGTTGAGACTGCTCCAGCAAAATCTCAGACCAAATCTACCGAGCATCCAAAACCTCCTCAGGAGCACCTGCTTCGACAGGGTGCTCTGGTCAGTTCTGCAGAAACTCCTCCAACGAGAATTTATTCTCCCAAGGTTCATTTTCCAGGCCCAGCTCCAGCGGTTAAACTAAGGCATCTCCCCAAGATCGGAGATCCCAGAAGGTTTGTAGTTACATGCTCCATACTCGGAGTTGCTTTTGAGGATTCTGTTTGTGATTTCGGTTCTACGGTAAACGTAATGTCAAAGGATCTTGCTAAGTCCTTAGGAATAGAAAACATACAGCCCTCGGACATGACCCTCAAATTTGCAGATGGAGCAACATCAACTTCACAAGGATTTGTCAAAGACCTCGAGGTAAGCATTAATGATTTTCAGGTGGTTGAGATGAGGAATAATGCTTACATGCCATTGATCCTGGGAAGGCCGTTCCTCGCTACTGCAGGAGCAATTGTTAACTTACCTCAAAAAAGGGTCTCTCTCTCTAAAGTCAACAAGGGTGAATTCTATGTAAAGATTTTTGATGGCAAGCAAAATGGCTCCTATGTTGTCATAGAGGAGAAGGCTAAGTTTAAGTCTGGGGGAGCTCAAAAACCACCATCATACCCCAATCCTCCTGCGGATCCACACTCTCGCGCTTTGGCGCTGCTGCAGTCGAGCTAATGACGTTAAACAAGCGCTTGATGGGAGGCAACCCACCGGTAAGGTTTCTTGTACATAATTCGTTTTAAATTTCTTTTGATACTAACTTTTTTTTTCAGTTCTTAATCAGGTCCAGCTGCTTGCAGCTAAGTGTCAGTTTTTATTTTTATTTTTATTGAGTCAAGCTTGTTTGGGAATTATGACCTTGATCTATTGGATTATTTAGACTATGAATTACTTGTAATGACTCACAGATGGGCGAAGGTTTTGTTTCAGAAGATCATGGGCGGATTAATCACTCCCCAAAGCTCCTTTTCATTGGGAAATAGGCTGAACCAAAGTTATCTCTAAATCTTATCGAACCCTAACCTGATATTCAATTTCTTTCTCAGGGGTTTGATGTTCATTAGGGAAGACCTATTCGAGCCAAACAAGACCACGCAACTCTCCACAAAGTTTGATACTCCTCTCTCACTCCCCTTCATTACACCGAGAAAAAGAAAGAAAAGAAGTGAAAAAGAAAATAAAAAGGAGAAGTTCAAAGCAACAAGCCGAAGTGAACCAAGGGATGATGCGTAGACCCGTGTATCCTTTGTGACCTCATGGAAAGCTTGTTGTAAGGGAAACTAAAAATCGAAGTGAACCAAGGGATGATGCGTAGACCCGTGTATCCTTTGTGACCTCATGGAGATTCGTCCCACAAAATAAAGAAGAAGCATCAGAAAAGTGATGGCTGTGATAAAGGGTGAAGCATCGGCAAATGAAAACCGATGGCTGTAAAGAATAAACAAAAAGATGGTGGCGTGGAAAGAGGGAAAGAGGAGAGAGGAAAGTTATATGGGAGAGGGTATTTGGTTAGAAGAAGTTGGCACCTTTTGGATCTATTACTCCTGGTAAGACCACTGCACTTTCATTTCACTAATCTATGTAAAGAGATAACAGAGGGGATTCCGAAAATTCTTTTGGTCTGTGAGCAACTAAGGGGTGGTGATGATGTTCATGGTTGAACGGAGCAAATTCCAACGCCCAATGACAAGCGGTATGAAGTTCGAAATTTTTCCAACAAGCAAGTGAGTTCCCGTGATTTTCAAACCTCTTCTCAGTTCTTGATCTTGTTTTGTTTGAGGACAAACAAAGGTCTAAGTCCGGGGGAGTTGATATATTAGTATTTTGTCCCATTTTAACTAGTCTTTTTATCTTGTTTTCGAGTCTTTTCTAGTTTCTTTTGTGTCTTTTCAGGTATTTTGAGGCTCTGGAGCATGTATTGAAGATATTTGAGCACATTGGAGCAAAAGAAGCAATTTGGAGCAAAAAGACAATTTTCACGCCGAGCAGGTGCTCGCGTGCTCGCCAGGGTGCTCGCCCGGGGTGCTCGACCTATTTTACCTAGACACATTTTTTATTTTATTTTTAGAATAAATAGAGGCCAGCCGCCTCAAACTTAGATCACGCTCTTTTCCAGACCTCAGTTCTTCGTTCTAGATTATTTTGGTTCCAAGACACCACCACTTTGTTCCTTTTTCGATTTGGATTTGTATTACTCAGCTTTGGATCTCTATTCTCCTATCATCGATCATTCCACAACTCTGTTTGAGAAGTTTTCCTGAACCTTATTCTTTTTAATAAATCATGAATTCATCTCCTTGCTTTGTTGTGTTTGATTTTGCTATGTGTGAGTAGATCCTTAGCTAGGTTAAGGTTTTCAATGGTGATTTAGGTTGTTAATGGCTGAGTACAAATAGGATTGGAATTTATATTGTCTTCGCCAATAGGGGTTCTTAAAGCTTAGATTAAACTGGCCACTTAATCTATGATTTTAGGTTAAACTTATTCACGAGAGTGCTCTAGGTTTTCTAGATAAATCATTGGTGAGCAATTGATGCGCAACCAGCGAGAGTTGATTGTTGCGATTGATTGTGAACATATTGAACCCGCTTGTTAATGCTTATCGTCTTCGCTAGGTCCAGACGAGAGTTTTGGTATCTAGGTTGTTAGATAAAGGTGTCGATACATCACGAGAGTGGGGCGACATTTATTTGTGTTTGAGTTCTAGACCGGTAGTTAATTAGCCCTGAATAGTTGCTCAGCATTGTCTCCGAATCACCGGCGAAACGCCTTAACCTAGTGTTTTTATTAATTGTTTTTACATCAATTTATTTTATTTATTTGCTGTTCCGAAAAATCAACAAAACCCATATTGTCTTAGCTTTAAATTAAAATCTATAATTTCATAGTGTAACCTTGGTCTCTGTGGATTCGATACCCCATATGCTACTGCGTGTGTCTGTGCACTTGCAGAAAATATTTAATTGGGTTAAAACTCGACACATCACAACACTACCACTCCGTAGGGGCAAACTTCCTTTATTACAAAGGGGACGGACCACCTTGATCTTAGCTTACCGGGAAACAGGTTCAACCGGGAGTTGTACAGCAGCACTTAATCATTCGGTGCAAAATTTCTGGTGATGATCCTTTTGTCGTGATATGCTTTTGTCCGCTCTTTGTAGATTTTTGAGTTCTCATAGGCCATGTGCCTAATTTCTTCCAACTCGTGAAGTTGCATGGTCCGTCTATCAAAAGCCGATTTGACATCAAAGTTCAGTTGCTTCACAACCCAGGCGGCCTTGTACTCTAGCTCCACAGGTAGGTGGCATGCTTTTCCATACACCAAGTGAAATGGTGTTGTTCCCAAAGGCGTTTTGTATGCTGTTCTATACGCCCAAAGAGCGTCATCTAACCTTGCGGCCCAATCTTTCCTCGTAATGCTCACGGTCTTTTGTAAAATACTCTTGATCTCTCTATTCGAAATCTCGACCTGCCCACTTGTTTGGGGATGATAGGGCGTCGCGACCTTATGCTTAACACCATTCTTTTTCAAGAGATTTTCAAATACCTTGTTTATAAAGTGGGAACCTCCATCACTTATCACCACACGAGGTACACCGAATCTGGGGAATATCACAGATTTGAACATCTTTACCACGACCCTAGCATCATTTGTAGGCGCAGCCAGCGCTTCAACCCACTTAGACACGTAGTCAACTGCCACCAAGATATATTGGTTTCCGTAAGACGACGGAAATGGACCCATAAAGTCGATCCCCCATACATCAAAAACTTTCACTTCTAATATGTAGTTCTGTGGCATTTCGTGCCGTCTTGAGATGTTTCCTTGTCTCTGACATGTGTCACACTTAGAGATAAAACTGTGTGCATCTTTGAACATTGTGGGCCACCAAAGGCCCGCTTGTAGAACTTTAGACACGGTTTTAAAAGTGGCGAAGTGGCCAGCGTAACTTGATCCATGACAATGGAACAAAACCCCAGGGATTTCTTCATTAGAAACACACTGCCGGAAAAGTCCATCTGAGCAATGCTTGTAAAGAAACGGCTCATCCCAAACATATCGCCTTATCTCGCGCAAAAACTTCCCCCGCTTATTTCTGGAGAAATGCTCAGGTTGTATCTCAGCAGCCAGGTAGTTGGCTATCTCTGCAAACCACGGTAAAGTCGTGTTCCCCCCAGTGGAGACCAAACCACAAAATCGACCTGGAGTGGGTGCTTCGGTGTCGAGCAGGAGCTCCATGCTGAGCAGTTGCTTTGACGTGAACGGGTGCTCCAACATTTCATACGAATCAATGGAGTGAACATGTTCATCTGGAAGGCTATCATCTAGAGGTACCTCATCATCAACCTTCATTCTGGATAAATGATCTGCAACTCCGTTTTCGATCCCTTTCTTGTCTTTAATCTCCAAATCAAACTCTTGTAGCAATAGTATCCATCTTTCTTCATGAGCAAGTACTTTAGTGCAGCGTGATCTGTGTGAACAATTACCTTTGATCCAACGAGGTATGATCTGAACTTCTCAAAAGCGAAAACGATTGCTAAAACTCTCTTTCTCGGTAGTGGCGTATCGACACTGAGCATCGTCCATCGTCCGACTAGCATAGTATATCACATGGAGCTTCCTGTCTCTCCTTTGACCCAGAATAGCTCCCACAGCAAAATCACTCGCATCCATCATAATCTCAAAAGGTAGCTCCCAATCTGGTGGTTGTACTATCGGTGCACTAACTAAGGCTCCCTTAATGGTGTGAAAAGCCGCCAAACAGTCACTATCAAACTCAAACTTCACCTCCTTACACAGCAATCTTGTAAGAGGCCTAGCAATCTTAGAAAAATCCTTGATGAAGCGACGGTAGAATCCCGCGTGTCCCAGAAAACTATGGATTTTCTTAACCGAATTAGGCGGTTGCAAACTCATCATGACTTCTATCTTTGCCTTGTCAACATCAATACCCTTCTCTGAGATCTTGTGCCCAAGCACTATCCCATCTCGGACCATGAAGTGACACTTCTCCCAGTTGAGAACTAGGTTCCTCTCTTCGCACCTTTGCAGTACCCTGCACAAATTAGACAAACAAGAAGAAAACGAACTCCCATACACAGAAAATTCGTCCATAAATACTTCCATAATATCCTCAATAAGGTCAGTAAATATAGACATTATACAACGTTGCAACGTTTCTGGAGCATTACACAAACCAAAGGGCATGCAGCGGTACGCGTAAGTGCCATAAGGACATGTGAATGTCGTCTTCTCCTGATCGTCCGGGTGGATAGGGATCTAGAAAAATCCTGAAAAACCATCTAAGAAACAGTAATATGGATGGTTAGCTAGACGCTCTAGCATCTAGTCAATAAATGGTAAAGGAAAATGATCCTTGCGAGTAGCAGCATTCAATTTCTGATAATCTATACACATCATATGTCCGGTTACTGTCCTAGTTGGTATCAGTTCGCTCCTATCATTTCTAATCACTGTAATACCTCCTTTCTTAGGAACTATATGCACAGGGCTGACCCACTTACTGTCAGAAATCGCATAAATCACACCAGCCTCAAGAAGTTTCATTATCTCTTTCTTGACGACATCTTTGAGATTCGGGTTTAACCGTCTCTGATGTTCAACAGAAGTCATAGATTCATCCTCTAGGTGTATTCTGTGCATGCATAAGTCAGGAGATATACCAGTGATATCATCTAGTGAATATCCTAGAGCCTTCCTATACTTTCTTAATTCACACAAAAGCAAGGTAATCTCTACATTATTCAAATTCGCATTCACGATAACGGGATATGTGGAGTTTGGACCAAGAAAAACGTACCTGAGCCCTGATGGGAGGGTTTTCAGCTCAAGCTTTGGAGCTTTCAGCTCGCTCCAAGAACCTCTGAATGTTGAACTTTCCGGACCAGGTGCTTTTCCCGGAGCAGGTGCTCCCTGGACCTCATTTTCTGTTTCTTCTCCCAGACTCAGAAAATTGTCTTCTTCCTCCACTTTGATTTTAGAATGCAGAAACTTAGCAAATCGATAGGTGTCTTCACTCAGAAAACCGTGTTCACCCTCAGGTTTAGTCAAAGCGACTTCTAAGGGATCGCTTGTTAAAATCTCTTCAACCACATCCGCGGATATATCCGACCCATCATGGATCACAAAGGTCTGTCCATCAATCATCGGTTTCTCGAGAAGCTTGCTCATCTCAAACTGGACTAACATATTCCCAAGACGGAGATCCACTATTCCTTCTTCGACATCAATAATAGTACGAGCCGTGCATAAGAAAGCTCTGCCCAATATCAGTGGGTCCTTGGGTTCTTCATCAAGTTCCAGAACCACAAAATCAGTTGGGATAAGTGTATCCCCAATCCGGACGTGCAAATCTTTGATAACACCAACCGGAAGCTTTGTAGATCTATCCACAAAAACCAATGAAATCTTGGTAGGCTTGAATTTTGTGAAGCCCAGACGCTTGGCCACTGAATATGGCATAAGATTCACACTGGAACCTAAATCACACAAAGAACAAGCAAATGTGCAAGGCCCTATCTTCACCGAGATAACAAACCTTCCCGGATCACCTTTCTTTGTCAACACCTTACTCTGAAGTATGGCGATGCATTCCTTAGAAACAATCATCACCTTTTCTTCCTCAAATACCTTTCCAGCTACTAACTCTTTCATGTACCTCTTAAGTGAAGGTATCATTTGCACGGCTTCAACCAAAGGAAGTTTCACCGTCAAGTCTTTTAACATCTCCTTGCACTTAGCATCCTCTAAATCCTTGCGAGATTTCTTAGGTGGCATTGGGTAAGGTACCCTGGGTACATAAACCCGTTATGGCAAAATTTCTAGAGTTTTGAGGATTTTCTCGGGGGTACCCTGCCGGAACGGGTGCTCGCTGGATTTTTCTTCACCCCTGTTTGGAACAGTTCCCAAAGGTGTCCCTGAGCTTGATTCAGTGTCTACATGTCCATCTTTCATGGCAAAATCGCTTCCCTGAGCTTGGTGCACGGAAAATTTCTTCTTAGCCTTTTCGTGGAAGCTTGTCATCGTGGGTGGTGCCAGCAACTTTCCACTCCTCAGCATTACAGCATTCACGTGATATTCATTCCTAGGTGGTTCACCTTTACCTGGCAGAGTTCCAGCTGGTCTCTTGATAGCTTCGGCGGTTTGAGCCACTTGTACATCTAGCTTTTTCACATGCGCAGCGACAGCCTCATACTTCGCATTTAGGTCAGTGTACATGTGATCTACCTTGGCATTAATCTCAGTAGATGCATAAGACTTTTCAGCTCATCTTGAGATGTAGGCGCGGAGACATCTTGTGGTGGTGTGGTGAACTGGGTGTTTTGCTGTTGGTTTCCTCCTTGGAATCGGTTCTGATTCTGATTAGGGACATACTGCTTCCCTTGAGTGTTGCCGGTGTAAAATTTCTGGAAACCCTGAGCTTATGGCAACTGATTTATACCTCCTTGTTGCGGATAAACTTGGTCTTGTGGGTTCTCGACATTGGTGCTTCGGTAGGAGAGGTTGGGGTGGTTCCGATAATTCTGATTGAAACCATGGTTCTGGATGTATCCCTGACCACTCACATAGTTAACCTCCTGCATACCAGCATCATCGTCTTCTTCAAAATCTTAGGAGATTGGCACTCCCCCATTTTCATCCACAAAGTGAACTGATTTTTGGTTTCCCCTAAGGAGTAGGTTAACCTTCGCCGTCAGCTCATCAATCTTCTGCGTATCCACATTATTAACTTTCCTAGACCTGTCATATTCTGGAGATTTGTTACTTGAGCTCGACGCCAAGTTCTCTATTAGCTCAAAAGCGCCTTCCTTAGTCTTGGTCATGAAGTCACCGTTACTCGTAGCATTCAAAGCGTTGCGGTAATCCCATTCAACATCATAGAAAATTCCCAGAATCTGTTCATCCTTAAAACCGTGATGAGGACATTCCCTACGGTACTCCTTTAATCTATCCCAAGCTTCACAAAAAGCTTCACCAGAATGTTGTTGGAAAGAGGAGATCTTGTTTCGTAGAGCGGCTGTTTTGGACTTAGTGTAGAAGTGGTCCAAGAAAGCGGCTCTAACTTCATCCCACGTCCTCAAAGAACCAGCTGGCAATGACTTCAACCATCTCTGAGCCTTATCAGCAAGCGAAAAAGGGAAAAGCTTGCACTTCAGAAACTCACTCGGAACCCCATTCGAACCGATAGTGCTGCAGATCTCTTCGAAGTTTTTGATGTGATCCATCGGTATCTCAGCTGGCAGTCCGTGAAAGAGGTGTTGTTTTACCAACGTGATCATCTGAGGCTTGAACTCGTAGTCTTGCCTCTGAATTGTTGGAGAAACAATAGCTGACCGGTTTTGATAAAATGCATGGGGATTATCCGAATCCCCTATACCAGGCTGAACTCGTGGAGCTGGCGGTTGATCTCTTCTCAACTGAGCAATCTGATCCCTTAGCAACTGTAACTGAGCAGCCATGCCATTGTCTTGTTCAGCCATAATTACCGGAGGAGCTGTAAGTCTCTTTTGACGGTTTTGACGTTCGATGCGAGCTAACTCTTCGTTGGTGTGGATGACTAAATCTTCAGTGCAAATTCTTCTCGTTTTTCTACTGGTCATGCACCTGACACATAGCAGAAACAAATAAAAATAAAGATCAGTAGTTTCTTAGGCTAAAAACAAAATCAAAAATCAAAGGTAACGCAATTGGTCCCCGGCAACGGCGCCAAAAACTTGATACACAATGTTTTAACCCAAAATAATTCTGCAAGTGCACAGAAAATCGTAGTAGTATGTAGGGTATCGAATCCACAGAGACCAAGGTTACACTATGAAATTATAGATTTTATATTAAAGCTAAGACAAAATAAGAGGGTTGTAAATTTTCGGAACAAGAACGAGTAAATAAAAACGACGTAAATTCAATGAAATATAGGCACTAGACTAGGTATTTCATCGGTAATCCAGAGATGAAACTTGAGCAACTATTCAGGATATAATTCAGCACAGGTCCAGAACTCAAACATAAATATAAGACCGACCCACTGTCGTGATGTCGATAACTTTATCTAGCAACCTAAATACCTAAACTGTCGTTTGGACCTAGAGATGCAGACAAGCATTATCGAATGGGTTCAATATGTTCACACTCAGCCGTAGCATCAACTGTCGTTGGCTAAGGACTGATTGCTCACCAATGTTTCTTCTAGCAACCTAAAGCACTTTTGATGAATAGGTTAACCTAAAATCATAGAATAAGTGATCAGTTTAATCTATGCATTAAGCTTAACAATTGGCGAAGACAACATGTATATGGATCCTATCTGTGCTCAACTTATCAACTCATGAATACCATTGAAAACCCTAATCTAGTTAAAGGAACTACTCAGCCATAGAAACAAAAATCACAGCAATAAGAGATGAAGAACTCATGGAATAAATCTGTAAAAATAAAGGGTTTAGAGTTCTTCTCCAATGTTGTCGAGATCTCTTCTCCAAGTCTTACAAAGGAAATAAAAGTCTCTATGTGTTCTTCTTCGCAAAAACGTAAGTAAAAGCGTGGTGTCCTCGAAAATAAAATGAAAAACGATCATATACAGTGCAGGCGGCTCCATGAAGATTAGGGCGTCCTTGGCTAAAAATTAGGAAAGTTAGGATTCTCCTTTATTTTCTCTGTCAGTCGACGTGAGCGATCGCTCGAGGGGCTGAGGGTGCTCAGCGGTGAAAACTCGGCTTTTCTCCAATTTCTGCTAAGTTCTTCTCAGAAGTTCCACCCTTCATCTTTAGCCACCTTTTGACCTGTAATGACTCAAATTAAAACTAAAAGACTCGATAAAGACTCGATAATGACTGTTAGAATGTGCCAAAAATGCAACATATCAATTCCCCCAGACTTAGATCCTTGTTTGTCCTCAAACAAAACTCAGAACTAAGCATAAGAGAAAGGTTTGAAAAATACGGAGACTCACCTGTTCTTGAAACACTGTAATGACCCTTTTGAATTAGTACTCCACATATCACATAGCCAGCTCCAAATCTAACCACCATGTACTTCTCCGTAGACCTTCGCAGCTCACTATACTCCACGCATGAATTCACAACCTTATCCATCAAAGCCTTCATCGCCAGTTTCATCTCTGCAATCAATTACCAAGGACCTTCTAGACTCTTTCACATACAATATCTTGACAAGAACCACTTAAATTCCACACACTTTTTGGTATTTTTCCTCTCTCCCCCAGACTTATTTCTAAGCTAGCTCATTCATTTTTTTTTTTTTTTTTTTTACTAAGGTCCGAGACGCGAGTACCGATGGTGTTCGCCACCGAGTCCCCGGTTCATTCCTTACTGCATATATCAAGTTCCGAGACGCGATTACTGATGGTGTTTGCCACCGAGTCCCCGGTTCATCCCTATCAATATAAAGCATATACATATCAAGGTTTCAAGCCGCGTGTATTGATGGTATTTGCCATCGAATCCCCGGTTCATCCCCTCTCTATGCAACTCACATACACAACTCTATTGCTAGCTAAACTTCGAATAAGGGGGAGGAGTACCATTACTTTCTACTAGGGGTTCATATGTCAGATACGAATGATGAGTCAAGCCCTATGGAAATCAACCACATCGACGAAGTGCAAAAATTTGGCTTAGGCTCGGATGAACTTCGCTGGAAACATGGTGTCCTCTAGTTAACTGGTCAGCATTTGGATTTTTCATTAGTCTGATCTAGAGCTGGTTCTGTAACAATGGTCACTTTGAAGCAAGGTTAGAACAACACTTTCAAGAAGTAGATCATAATCTCCAACAAGTTTTGACTCAATAAAACAAACTGACTCAATGAAAACATGAAAATGACTCAAAGAAAACAAAAGAAATAAAACAAAAGAAAGAAAAATGGATTAGTAGCAACACCCTCCCCCAGACTTAGATCGCACCGTCTCAGTGTGAAAATAAATTTAGAGGTGGGTGAGAAAAATAAAACAACAGAGAAAAAGATAGTATGGATTATACAATGATGGGGAGAGTAAAAGAAATGTGTTACTCTCAGTCGCTGTCGGAGGAGGTGGTAGTATCGGGGAGGCCCTCTTCATCGTCACTTGGTACCGGTGTCTTCTCTCTTCTTGGTCGCCTGCTTCGATCGATGTAAAACATCCCCGGGAAACCAATGCTAGTATCCGGTGCATTAGCTTGTTGTTCTTCCTTTGTGACTCCACTATCCACTGCAACTTCTGGTCCTGATCCGCATCTTCAACTAGATGAGGCAATGTGAAATCGCTCTGGTCATAGAGCGGGGTGGCTGGTGGTGGAGTCTGGAAGTCAGGCATCTCCTCGTCCTCCAGGTGAGGCTGAGAGGCTCTTGAAGAGCTTCCTCGTCTTAGATTAGGGGTATCTGACTTGCCCGGTCGGTGTGTGACCGCTGCATCCAACCGCTACGCCCCATTTTTTTTTTTTTTTTTTTTTTGAATCAAACAGTTAGTAACAAAAGATATTTAATAGAGAAGATATATACACTTACCGGTGGGTTGCCTCCCACCAAGCGCTTGGTTTAAGTCACTAGCTTGACTTGGTTAGCCATTTAGGCTTGAGGAGCATCGCCTAAAGGGATAAATTCTCCTTTTGCGATGGCTGAGTCAACGAGATACGGCTTTAGGCGCTGACCATTAACAACAAACTCAGTTTCAGTAGCATCCAGCAACATGATATATTTGTATTTTGTCCCATTTTAACTAGTCTTTTTATCTTGTTTTCGAGTCTTTTCTAGTTTCTTTTGTGTTTTTTTCAGGTATTTTGAGGCTCTGGAGCATGTATTGAAGATATTTGAGCACATTGGAGCAAAAGAAGCAATTTGGAACAAAAAGATGATTTTCACGCCGAGCAGGTGCTCGCGTGCTCGCCAGGGTGCTCGCCCGGGGTGCTCGACCTATTTTACCTAGACACGTTTTTTATTTTATTTTTAGAATAAATAGAGGCCAGCCGCCTCAGACTTAGATCACGTTCTTTTCCAGACCTCAGTTCTTCGTTCTAGATTATTTTGGTTCCAAGACACCACCACTTTGTTCCTTTTTCGATTTGGATTTGTATTACTCAGCTTTGGATCTCTATTCTCCTATCATCGATCATTCCACAACTCTATTTGAGAAGTTTTCCTGAACCTTATTCTTTTTAATAAATCATGAATTCATCTCCTTGCTTTGTTGTGTTTGATTTTGCTATGTGTGAGTAGATCCTTAGCTAGGTTAAGGTTTTCAATGGTGATTTAGGTTGTTAATGGCTGAGTACAAATAGGATTGGAATTTATATTGTCTTCGCCAATAGGGGTTCTTAAAGCTTAGATTAAACTGGCCACTTAATCTATGATTTTAGGTTAAACTTATTCACGAGAGTGCTCTAGGTTTGCTAGATAAATCATTGGTGAGCAATTGATGTGCAACCAGCGAGAGTTGATTGTTGCGATTGATTGTGAATATATTGAACCCGCTTGTTAATGCTTATCGTCTTCGCTAGGTCCAGACGAGAGTTTTGGTATCTAGGTTGTTAGATAAAGGTGTCGATACATCACGAGAGTGGGGCGACATTTATTTGTGTTTGAGTTCTAGACCGGTAGTTAATTAGCCCTGATTAGTTGCTCAGCCTTGTCTCCGAATCACCGGCGAAACGTCTTAACCTAGTGTTTTTATTAATTGTTTTTACATCGATTTATTTTATTTATTTGTTGTTCCGAAAAATCAACAAAACCCATATTGTCTTAGCTTTAAATTAAAATATATAATTTCATAGTGTAACCTTGGTCTCTGTGGATTCGATACCCCATATGCTACTGCGTGTGTCTGTGCACTTGCAGAAAATATTTAATTGGGTTAAAACTCGACACATCAAGTTTTTGGCGCCGTTGCCGGGGACCAATTGCGTTACCTTTGATTTTTGATTTTGTTCATAGTCTAAGAAACTATTGATCTTTATTTTTATTTGTTTCTGCTATGTGTCAGGTGCATGACCAGTAGAAGAACAAGAAGAAATTGCACCGAAGATCTAGCCATCCTCACCAACGAAGAGTTAGCTCGCATCGAACGTCAAAACCGTCAAAAGAGACTTACAGCTGCTCCGATCATCATGGCTGAACAAGAAAATGGTATGGCTGCTCAGTTACAGTTTCTAAGGGATCAGATTGCTCAGTTGAGAAGAGATCAACCGCCAGCTCCACGAGTTCAGCCGGGTATAGGGGATTCTGATAATCCCCATGCATTTTATCAAAACCGGTCAGCTATTGTTTCTCCGACAATTCAGAGGCAAGACTATGAGATCAAGCCTCAGATGATCACATTGGTGAAACAGCACCTTTTTCACGGACTGCCAGCTGAGATACCGATGGACCACATCGAAAATTTTGAAGAAATTTGTAGCACCACCGGTTCTAATGGGGTACCGTCGGAATTTCTAAAATGCAAGCTGTTTCCGTTTTCTCTTGCTGACAAGGCTCAGAGGTGGTTGAAGTCATTGCCAGCTGGTTCTTTGGGGATGTGGGATGAAGTTAGAGCTGCCTTTTTGGACCACTTCTACACTAAGTCCAAGACAGCCGCTCTACGAAACAAGATTTCATCTTTCCAACAACATTCTGGTGAAGCTTTTTGTGAAGCTTGGGAAAGACTGAAGGAATACCGTAGGGAGTGTCCTCATCATGGTTTTAAGGATGAACAGATTCTGGGATATTTTATGATGGAGTTGAATGGGATTACCGCAACGCCCTAAATGCTGCGAGTAATGGGAATTTTATAACCAAGACAAGAGATGGTGCTTTTGAGCTGATAGAGAACCTTGCTTCAAGCTCTAGCAACAGGTCTCCTGAGTATGATAGGTCCAAGAAAGTTAACAGTGTGGACACTCAGAAGATAGATGAGCTGACGGCAAAGGTAAATTTACTCCTACGCGAAAGTCAAAGACCGGTCAAGTTTGTGGAAGAGAATGGAGCTGCGCCCGTTTCTCAAGAGTTTGAGGAAGATGACGATGCTTAAGTACATAAGGTTAACTATGTGAGTGGTCAGGGATATGTCCAGAACCGTGGGTTTAATCAAAATTATCGGAGCCACCCCAACCTCTCCTACCGAAGCACCAATGTCGAGAACCCACAAGACCAAGTTTATCCGCAACAAGGAGGTATCACTCAGTTGCCACAAGCTCAGGGTTTCCAGAATTTTTACTCCAGCAACACTCAGGGGAAACACTATGTCCCAAATCAGAATCAGAATCAGTTCCAAGGGGGAAACCAACAGCAAAACGCCCAATTCGCTACACCACCACAAGCTGTCTCCGCGCCTATATCTCAGGATGAGCTGAAGAGTCTTATGCAGCAACTCTTAGTCAATCAGCAAAAGGCCGCAACAGAGATCAATGCCAAGGTAGATCACATGTATAATGATCTGAATGCGAAGTATGAAGCTGTTACCGCTCACGTGAAGAAGCTTGACATGCAAGTTGCCCAAACCACCGAAACTGTCAAACGACAACAAGTAGTTCTCTCAGCAAGGGGTGAGCATGGCCCCAGGAATGGAAGTGGTTCTAGTGGCTCAAGTGCTCAAGTGAACTACATTGGGGACGAAGAGAATGAGCTTAAACGGATGATGAAAGTGATCCTTGATGGACAAATCAAGAATGTTCAGCAGATGAACGAACGGATTGCTACATTGGATTGGAAGGTTCAGTGCCTAAGTATTGACTTACAGCGTGAAGTCATGAAAAACTTCACCACAGTGGAGCTGAGAAGTGGGAAAGCGTTGGCACCTCCAACTAGCCCTAAAGTCATGGGAAAGGGTAAAGAGCAAGCTACGAAACACAAGACCCAAGGAAAATCTCTTGCCACAGATGAATATATGCTTGAACATGGTTCACACTCAGAAACACAGGTTGAGACTGCTCCAGCAAAATCTCAGACCAAATCTACCGAGCACCCAAAACCTCCTCGGGAGCACCTGCTTCGACAGGGTGCTCTGGCCAGTTCTGCAGAAACTCCTCCAACGAGAATTTATTCTCCCAAGGTTCATTTTCCAGGCCCAGCTCCAGCGGTTAAACTAAGGCATCTCCCCAAGATCGGAGATCCCAGAAGGTTTGTAGTTACATGCTCCATACTCGGAGTTGCTTTTGAGGATTCTGTTTGTGATTTCGGTTCTACGGTAAACGTAATGTCAAAGGATCTTGCTAAGTCCTTAGGAATAGAAAACATACAGCCCTCGGACATGACCCTCAAATTTGCAGATGGAGCAACATCAACTTCACAAGGATTTGTCAAAGACCTCGAGGTAAGCATTAATGATTGCTTAATGCCTTGTGATTTTCAGGTGGTCGAGATGAGGAATAATGCTTACATGCCATTGATCCTGGGAAGGCCGTTCCTCGCTACTGCAGGAGCAATTGTTGACTTACCTCAAAAAAGGGTCTCTCTCTCTAAAGTCAACAAGGGTGTATTCTATGTAGCGATTTTTTATGGCAAGCAAAATGGCTCCTATGTTGTCATAGAGGAGAAGGCTAAGTTTAAGTCTGGGGGAGCTCAAAAACCACCATCATACCCCAATCCTCCTGCGGATCCACACTCTCGTGCTTTGGCGCTGCTGCAGTCGAGCTAATGACGTTAAACAAGCGCTTGATGGGAGGCAACCCACCGGTAAGGTTTCTTGT
The DNA here is from genome assembly GCA_028015245.1 of Cardamine occulta. Lineage (NCBI taxonomy): Eukaryota > Viridiplantae > Streptophyta > Magnoliopsida > Brassicales > Brassicaceae > Cardamine > Cardamine occulta. Next base: position 22,902,618 of record CM051386.1, read on the forward strand.
ACATAATTCGTTTTAAATTTCTTTTGATACTTACTTTTTTTTTCAGTTCTTAATCAGGTCCAGCTGCTTGCAGCTAAGTGTCAGTTTTTATTTTTATTTTTATTGAGTCAAGCTTGTTTGGGAATTATGACCTTGATCTATTGGATTATTTAGACTATGAATTACTTGTAATGACTCACAGATGGGCGGAGGTTTTGTTTCGGAAGATCATGGGCGGATTAATCACTCCCCAAAGCTCCTTTCCATTGGGAAATAGGCTGAACCAAAGTTATCTCTAAATCTTATCGAACCCTAACCTGATCTTCAATTTCTTTCTCAGGAGTTTGATGTTCATTAGGGAAGACCTATTCGAGCCAAACAAGACCACGCAACTCTCCACAAAGTATGATACTCCTCTCTCACTCCCCTTCATTACACCGAGAAAAAGAAAGAAAAGAAGTGAAAAAGAAAATAAAAAGGAGAAGTTCAAAGCAACAAGCCGAAGTGAACCAAGGGATGATGCATAGACCCGTGTATCCTTTGTGACCTCATGGAAAGCTTGTTGTAAGGGAAACTAAAAATCGAAGTGAACCAAGGGATGATGCGTAGACCCGTGTATCCTTTGTGACCTCATGGAGATTCGTCCCACAAAATAAAGAAGAAGCATCAGAAAAGTGATGGCTGTGATAAAGGGTGAAGCATCGGCAAATGAAAACCGATGGCTGTAAAGAATAAACAAAAAGATGGTGGCGTGGAAAGAGGGAAAGAGGAGAGAGGAAAGTTATATGGGAGAGGGTATTTGGTTAGAAGAAGTTGGCACTTTTTGGATCTATTACTCCTTGTAAGACCACTGCACTTTCATTTCACTAATCTATGTAAAGAGATAACAGAGGGGATTCCGAAAATTCTTTTGGTCTGTGAGCAACTAAGGGGTGGTGATGATGTTCATGGTTGAACGGAGAAAATTCCAACGCCCAATGACAAGCGGTATGAAGTTCAAAATTTTTCCAACAAGCAAGTGAGTTCCCGTGATTTTCAAACCTCTTCTCAGTTTTTGATCTTGTTTTGTTTGAGGACAAACAAAGGTCTAAGTCCGGGGGAGTTGATATATTAGTATTTTGTCCCATTTTAACTAGTCTTTTTATCTTGTTTTCGAGTCTTTTCTAGTTTCTTTTGTGTCTTTTCAGGTATTTTGAGGCTCTGGAGCATGTATTGAAGATATTTGAGCACATTGGAGCAAAAGAAGTAATTTGGAGCAAAAAGACAATTTTCACGCTGAGCAGGTGCTCGCGTGCTCGCCAGGGTGCTCACCCGGGGTGCTCGACCTATTTTACCTAGACACATTTTTTATTTTATTTTTAGAATAAATAGAGGCCAGCCGCCTCAAACTTAGATCACGTTCTTTTCCAGACCTCAGTTCTTCGTTCTAGATTATTTTGGTTCCAAGACACCACCACTTTGTTCCTTTTTCGATTTGGATTTGTATTACTCAGCTTTGGATCTCTATTCTCCTATCATCGATCATTCCACAACTCTGTTTGAGAAGTTTTCCTGAACCTTATTCTTTTTAATAAATCATGAATTCATCTCCTTGCTTTGTTGTGTTTGATTTTGCTATGTGTGAGTAGATCCTTAGCTAGGTTAAGGTTTTCAATGGTAATTTAGGTTGTTAATGGCTGAGTACAAATAGGATTGGAATTTATATTGATGAAACTGGCGATGAAGGCTTTGATGAATAAGGTTGCGAATTCTTGTGTGGAGTATAGCGAGCTGCGAAGGTCTACGGAGAAGTACATGGTGGTTAGATTTGGAGCTGGCTATGTGATATGTGGATTACTAAGAAAAAGGTTTTATCGCAGTCATTCAAGATCAGGTGAGTTTCCGTGTTTTTCAAACCTCCTTCTCTTATTTGATTTTTCTGTTTGCTTGAGGGCAAACAAGGATTCAAGTCTGAGGGAGTTGATATATTAGTATTTTTAGAGTTTTAGTCCTAGAGTTTGGAGTCTTTTTATGTCTTTTTGTATATTTTTGAGTCAGTTTCAGGTCAATAAGCATCCAAGTTTAGCTACATACGTACAAGAAGCAAGTTAGAGCAAAAGCATGAAGAATTGGCCTTTCTGCACGAGATCGATTGATCAAGAGAGGCAGATTGATCAAGCGCAAAGGCTGGCAACCCGATCGACCGTGCGAAGCAAGCCGATCGACCGAGCGCGAAGACTGGTGACCCGATCGACCGTGTGAAGCAAGCCAATCGACCGATCACGAACACTGGTGAACCGACCGACCGTGCGGAGAAGGATGAACGACCGTTCCCTAAATGGTGATCGATCGATCGCTCGACATTAAATCACCCGAAAATTATTCAAAAAATTGGGAAAATCATGTTTTAAAGACTTTTTAGGGTTTTGATACAGAATCATCTTTTATTCATCAGACTTTTATCGTTCTCTCAGCCTCCTTTTCTCTCTTGCTTGGATTCATTTGTATTTGGAGAAGATTTCTATCTCTTTACTCTTTTCAATTCAATTCAGTTTCATTATGCAATTCCTTTACCTGATTTGCTTATTTGCTTTGAACATGTGTGAGTAATTAATCACCTAGTTAGGTGCTAGGGTTCATAGGGTTTTCAGATTGGGAATTGGATTCAAATAGGTTAAACCATCTCTTATCATCTTCATCTAGGTTGTTAATAATGCTTAGATTAATTTGGCCAATTGATATATGAACTAGGGTTATATTCTAGATTCCGAAAGTCTCTAGATCACCGGATTAGATCTAGGTGAGCGGATTTCCTAGAACAAGCGAAAGTTTAGTCGCTAGGATTCGTGAACATATCAATCCATCTTGTTAATGCTTGTTTAGGATAGTCGTGATCAAGCGGAAGCTTAGACACTCGGATCTCTAGACATTAGTGATCGATGCCACGGAAGTGGATTGATCAGTCGTTTCTGATTGAGTTTAAGATTCATGTTTATTAGTTCCTAAATAGAAATCCGATTCCCGAGTATTAAATTTCCGAAAGTCCCTAGTGCCTAGCGCTTTTAGTTCATTAGTTTACATCGATTTTAATTTGCTACTTAGTAATTTAGAAACCATAAAAACAAATAATCCTTATTCAAAACGTAGCACTTGGTCCTTGTGGATTTGATCTCATCTATACTACTATGATTGTCTGTGCACTTGCAGTCTTATATTGGGTTTAAAACTCTGTGTATCTCTCATCCCTGATTTCAATGTCAAGAACTTTCTAGACTAATTGTCATTCAATACAAAAACAAGACAACTATACAACAGTTGACACTTTTTCTCTCCCCAGACTTATTATTTTCTTTATTCTCTTTTTATTGAACTTTCTTTTTCAAAGGGGTAAGCGAATAATGGTATCACGGGAAAATCTTAACCTCGTTGCGGCCTTTGCGTGATCATCCCTTATATCCATGTAAAATAATGAGGTCATGGAAATTTTCATACTCCTTTACACGGAAGAGAATCATTTCATCTTTTAAATATTAATTGATTTGATCGAGGGAGAGGAGTACCATTTATATTCCAAAGAAGTTGTATCATGTCTGGTGAATAAAAAGTCAAGCCCAAAGAACATAGAAATTGTGGATGAGGTTAATAGCTCGGGCCATAGAATGAGGATTTATGTTGAAAGTATGGGAGTCTCAAGTCAACCAGTCAGCCTTTGATTTTTCCATTAGTTTCGGATTCAAGTCAGTGTAGAATCAATGGTCACTTAAGCTATTGTAATTGTGGTGGTTTCCTCGGTAAAATCATAGTTTCTGAACTAGGTTTGACTCAGTAAAACAATTTTTTGATAACAAATTTCGACTCTAAGAAAATAAAAGATAATGTTAGCAACTACCTCCCCCAGACTTGAACAACACTATCCGCAGTGTTATAGAAGTAGGGGTTTGGTGAAAAACAAAAAGAAATTGAAAAGAAAAGGAAAACAGGAAAACTTACCTCATGATGATCTGTGTTGACCGACATGCGCGTGTAGCGACCAACGCATCTGAAAATTTTAGTCTATTCAGCCCATTTGTATTGACCAAGACAGAGTGGTATTGCTCAACACATACAAGAACGATCGATCCCCAACAAGAACGATCGATCTGAAAATTTTCGCAATTTTTTCATGAAATGGGATCAATCTGATATATATATTTTTTTGAATAAATAAAAAAATAATAGAATAAAACTTAGAGTATGTACAGACTTACCGGTGGGTTGCCTCCCACCAAGCGCTTGTTTTAAAAGTCATTAGCTTAACTTGGCTGAAGCTCGGACATGTGGTGGACGGGAGAGTGACAATGAATGATGCACAGAAAGTTTTCGCCTCATCCATGGTAGAGTATAAGCCGTCGGTGCATGTGAACGACCAAAGAAGTGAGGAACATCAGCTGGGCGGGGTGCTAGTCTAGTGGGACCTTTCTTTTCCCTGCAAAAACATCAAAAGAAGAAACAAGCACTCTACGATAATCTCGTGGCTTGGTTAACCATAAAACAATTTTTGTACCTTTAAAAGTCTTATTGATGATATCGGGTGGTTTGGGTCTAGAAAGTACGTACCTTTGCTTTTCCTGAGGTGGGTAGAGTGTGGGATCGGATGTGGAGCTTTATGTTTGACAACAGCTTTCAGACTTGCAGTATTCAAACCATCTCGAAAACCAGCTGTTTCAAACAAATCTGGACCAACTCGCGGAGGGTGTCGAGCAATACAAGGCTTTATTGGTCGACACATGTCCTTCTCATCAAGTATGTATCAACCAACACCCTGGTGGTGTCGACCGACATTGAGCATGCAGCTCAGATATCTGCACTTTTTCTACAATTCAGCTCTGCAATCCTTGTCTTCATCACAAAAACGTCTTCCTCTAACAACATGTCAGTAACTAGAACCTCTTCATGGACCCTAGTCTGGAAGATATGATCACCACTCCAATCCTCAAGTTTATAAGCTTGCTTATTCACTTGCTCACTAGGACCCAACTCCTTGACATACCCAGCAGTAATGTCTATGGAGATTTCTACAGAGAAAGCTTGGCCATTAACGGTAGATGTTTTTCTCAGCTTATCCATCTCAAAGTTCATAACCTGATCTCCCACATTCAAAGCGATTTTTCCTTCTCTCACATCAACTAGCGCACCAGCTGTGGCTAAGAATGGTCTACCAAGGATAAGAAGATCCTTAGGTTTAACATTATACTTCAGAACTATGAAATCCGTGGGGATCATAACTCTCCAATTCGTACTGGTACATCTTTGAGAAGTCCCTCAGGAATTCTTACACTCCTATCCTCGAGAATGAGGGAAATTCATGTAGGGATGAAGTCGGTCATTCCAAGTCCAACAACAACTAAGTAAGGCATCAAACTAACACTCGAACCCAAGTCACACAATGATCCTTTGAACTTATCCTTAAAAATAGAGCAATCCAACACAAAACTTCCCGAATCCTTTAATTTCTCAGGGATTCTATTCTGAATGACAGCACTACAAACCTCAGAAATCATCATAACACTCTCCTCTTGGCTCATGTCGGATGTGAACTTCTTTTTCAAACATCTCTTAACCATCGGAGTAGTCTTGATAGCATTAATCAAAGGAATCTCTATAGTGAGTTTCTCCATCATAGCCTTACACTTAGCTTCGTATAGCTCTTGTTTAGACTTATTGGGATTCCTTGGAAATGGGATCTTAGGCTTGTAAACTCGTTCCACTGAAATTTTCTGTTTCTCTGAATTTTGCTTTGTAACTAGGTCAATGTCACAATCAATACGAATTTCTTTGTTGCCCAACACGGATTTCTCATTCTCAAAATCCACTTCAATCTCTACTAACTCCACGATTTTATCAACATTTGGACTCTTTTTCAGCTCAGGGTTTAGTTCTTTACCACTTCTCACCATGATGACATTGCATTGATACTTCAGATTAGTATCTGTCTTTCCCGGAAGAGTTCCATCTTGTCTTTTCATTGCCCCCGCTGTTTGTGCAACTTGAGTGTCAAGTTTCTTGACATGAGTGTTCAAGGCTTCAAGCTTACCATTCAGATTGGTGTACATTGCAACCATCTTCCCATTAAAGTCCACGGTAATCTTCTGTTGCCCCTCCAAAATCTGCTCAAGCATAGCTTTCATCTCACTTTGTTCGGTTTGTGCGGGAGGTGCTTGATAGGATGATGACCCATAATTTTGGCTGAAACTGTTGTTATTTTGGTACGGGTTCTGATACCAAGGCTTGGTAACGTATCTAGACGAGTTCGGATTATTTGTTAACGCACTCCTATGTCCGTAACCGCTATAACCACCTTGGCTTTGTTGGCTCTCAAATCTCGGATTCTGAAAACCAGTCCCACCTATGTAGTTGACATCTTCTTCTTCTGCAGCAAACTGAACTGACTTCTTGCTCACCAAGATGTTATGAACTTAATCTAACTTGTTTTTCAACTCAATAATCTGTTTTCCATCGATGTTCCCAACTTGTTTTTGTCTCTCAAAATCTGCGTTCTTAGTGCTGTTACTGGATGTGAAATTCTCAATAAGCGCTTATGCTTCCTCGAGAGATTTCGTGTTAAAATTTCCATTACTCACTGAATCTAGAGCCATCTGGTACCTCCAATCTACACCTCTGAAAAAGATACCAAGCAACTGAACCTTAGAGAAACCATGGTGCAGACAGTCACGTTGATAAGCTCTGAACCGAACCCATGCAGCTTTGAAGGCCTATGTCGGCCCTTGAGTGAAATGTGAGATGTTGTTCCTCAGATCCTCTGACCTCGCGTCATCATAGAAGTTGCATAGAAAAGATTTCTTAGCTTCTTCCCAAGTTGTAAGAGACCCTGTCGGCAACTGTTTCAACCAATATGCAGCTTTTCCCCCAAGAGAGTATGGGAAAAGTTTGTAGAACAAGTACTCATTGGATACTCCATTAGCCTTAATGCTAGTAACCAGATCTTCGAACCTCTCAATATAGTCCATATGATGCTCATGTCTCAGCCCGTGAAAAGGATGCTGTCCAACCAAAGTGTAATACGACTGCTTCAACTCGAAATCATTCCTATCAAAAGTGGGAAGTCTGATCGCAGATCTGTTCGTATAGAACTCGTCAGGTCTATTGTAGTCAGCAAGTGTCCTTGCTCTATCAGCTTGGCCATGTAAATGCGCACCTCCTTGTAACTCATTTGCGCCTACAACAGAACCTGACACAATGGGATTTCCAGCCTCATCTAATCTCTGACCCTGCACATTACACACATGACCCTCTTGGTCTCTCAACACACCAGCTTCATCTTGACGTAAAATCACAGTATTAACCATCTCAGCTAGTTTCTTTGCTTTTCTGTTTTTTCGTTTGATTCTTCCAAGCTCCTTGTTCGTAAAACCCTAGGAAAGAAACATTGGATGTCAGTAAAAAAGATCCTCATATACTTGAAGGGAACAATGGACTATTCTTTGTGTCAAAGCGATTTACACTTAATGAGATATTCAAACGTCGATTGGGCTGGTGATCTGGATGAACATAAATCAACTTCAGGATATGCTTTCTTGCTAAGTGATGGTGTTGTTACTTGTAGTAGCAAAAAGAAATCTTGTACAGATTTATCGACGATGATGACAGAGTTCATTGCATGTTAATTTAACATCAGTTCAAGAGGTTGTATGGCTGAGGAGGTTCTTAGAGAGCTTAAGGGTCACACCCGAGGCTTCATGTTTTTCTTACTATTAATTGCGATAGCCAAGTTTTTATTGCTTATGTGAAAGATCCCAAGTATCATGAAAGGACAAACACACATTGAAATCAAAAGTAAATTTGTGAGAGACATTGTGACAAAGAAGAAGGTAGATCTTTAAGTACATATCTACGCATATGATGGTGGCTGATCCATTTACTAATCCCATCCTAAGGGATACTTATCTTGCTCATGTCCGAGAACTATTTTTGCATAGAATTTAATGTATGTGCTAAACAAATCTTAGCCACTTGACATTATTTTTGATATATCTAATCATATTTTAGATATCATGTACAATATCAATTTTGTTTTGATTTGCATACTAAGACATAAATATTAAGAAGTTTCACCAAGTAGAAGATTGGTTCGCTCATATGAACAATCCCCTCATATTTATTTGTGAATGAATGAGATGAGACAAGATAAGCACAGCGCTACTGGGAGCTTGCCTTGTAAAGCTTTTTAATGTGGCCTTCATAAGAAGTCAAGATGAGATATTCATATTGAGATATCGATCATGATTGACCTATAATCATGAATACTTGGAAGAGCTGGATAAGTACATAATCAGACGCTAGATAGCGAACTGATAGTAGTTTGATTTACATAATGGCATTTGGTTTATCCAATTGACATATGCTCTTGAAGAAATAGTTAACCACTATGATATGTGATTTATGACAAATGTGCTATCACGACCATATAGGAAGCGAGTGATATTTTATTTATAACCTCTATCCCTCGCAATGTGAGTTCTTGTAAACCAACCTATGGTTTTAACTTTTAAGAGTTACCCTTGAACCTTCATCTATGCTCTTGAAGGTATGAGCTACCCGTTTATGATGCTCTTGTTATAATTCTCGAGCTATTCCTAAGACTTCTCTAGCAGTTATGCTTTTGATCATGTGAGAGTGAGAGATGTTGGTTAAATAGTCACTTTGCATCCATGATATGGTAGCATACCAAACCGGTTAAGGTAACAAGTAGTTTTTGGAAGTTAATTCTCAAGAGACACAACACAACATTTGTGTCACTTCACTTATGTCTCTGCACTTGTGTCTCTAGCTTTTGTCTATAAAAGAGACATTGCAGAGAGAAGTGATACATATGTAAATGTGATTAAAAAGAAAGAATTCAAGAAGATAAAATCCTATAGAGAGAAAACATTTTTTTAGAGAGAAATTTTTTTGAGGAATCAACTGGAAAGATACTTGAACGATGAATACTGGTTGATTTTCATATGTGATTTCAACCCAATATATGATTTTATTATTGAACCAGAATCAAAACATCTAACGCTACACTAAAAAACTTGGGATAATTACGATTATACATTTTAACTAATTGAAGCTTAAGAAAATGGTCCATTTCAACGTGAACAATTTCCATGGTGACTTTTCATACATGAACTAAGATGTAATTCATTTTTTAACTTTAACTTTATAAACTTTCAAAAAATCTACATGAACTTTAATATATATGTCGAAATCAACTTTGACTGAAACTGTTTTAGTCAAACCGATAAGTCAGATGCCACATGACATATTTCTACTGAGTCATATATACGTGGCATATTTTTTGCTGAGTCAAATGCCACGTAGATTTTTTTTAAAAAAAAAATTTTCTTTTGAAGTTCTATGCAATGTTCTAGGTTTCTAGACTATTTTTGACACTTAAAATGGAGCAATGGAAACATCATTGTCAATTGAGCCACTTAATGAGTTTATAATTATTTTTGTAGGTTCCGACCATTAGAATGTACATTCTTAAACAATTATAAATTTTTAACTTACCACTTTTGAATTTAGAGTTCAGATTTTTAATTATTCAAAAATGTATTGTTTAATGGTCAAAGACCTATGATTGTTGCGGCTACAAAAATGATAAAAACCGATAAAGTGGCTTAGCTGATAATGGTATTTTCATTTATCCTTTTTAAGTGTGAACAAAATTTTAGACTCAAAACATTGCATAAAATATGCCACATGGCATATGACTTAGCAAAAATATGATATGTGGCATCTGATTCATCGGTTTGACTAACACAATTTTGGTCAAAGTTGATTTCGACACATATATTAAAGTTTATGTAGATTTTTTCAAAATTTACTAAGTTGTAGTTGAAAAAGGTACTGCATCTTAGTTCGTGTATAAATTGACACCGTGAAAATTATTCTTGTTGAAATTGGTCATTTTACCGGCCTCATGCTAGCTAAGATATTGAGAAATAACAAAATAAATGAATCAAATTTGTTTTCTTTTCAGATTAATACTTCATCTGATTTTGAGAAAGTGTAAATTGAACACTTAACTTTTGTTTTACAAAGAATGTCGTTTTATTTTTTTTTAATTTTTGTTTTTGTCAAAGTCATTTTATGTTTTTGATATAGTTTTTAAAGTAAATATCAGTTTTGCCCATATTATTTCAGTTTATTAATTAGAGAGAAAAAAAAACTTATTTATTGTATTAATAAATGGTAGAAAATAAGTTTACATATTTTTCTTAATTTGTGTGAAAAATGTTAGAAACATAAGGAATACCTAACATATGGGTGGTCGAGTTCTTAAAACTGAAGATAGTAGGTAGCATTGACTATTTCCAACACATGAGTAAATCATTTGGGTAGAGTTTCTGTAAACCTACCACAAATTAAACATTAGCCAAAGCTCAAAAGTCAAAAGTGAATCAATATATTATTGACATCGACGACCCCACCGTAGAAATTTCATCGAAACCGGAAAAGTCAGTCAATGGTTGAGCCGAAGACTCACTCACCACCCATGGCTTAGAATTATACACTCAATCTCTTATCTTCTTCTCCGTCTTTCGCAATCCTTGAATAATTCTTATCTTTTTTTAATTCCGATGAATTGTCACGCTTTGATAGTTTTATCTATCCTCGCTTTCTCCACCGGCGCCGTAGCAGGACAAGGAGCAACGGCGGCGTACGAGCCCAAAGATGTTTTTCTCTTCAACTGCGGCAATACCTCTAACAACGTCGACGATAATGGCCGGAGTTGGACGGCGGAGAATCGGAAAGTTATGCCGTCGAATTCAGTAAGCGTGTCGTTAACTTCAGATGCCACGCACCAAGAATCAGGGGTTCGTCAGGTTCCGTTCATGAATGCTCGAATTTTCCAATCTAATTTCACTTACAGTTTTCCAGTTTCTCCAGGCTGGAAATTCATCCGGTTATACTTTTACCCGACCCAATACAAATCCGGTTTTAACGCCGTTTCTTCCTTCTTCGACGTCACTGTTAACGGTTTCACTCTCTTGCAAAACTTTAGCGCGGATTTAACGGTAAAAGCTACCCAACCTGGGTCTTATTCGCTAATCAAAGAGTTTATTGTTCCCGTTGACGAGACTCTGAATCTCACCTTCAAGCCATCTTTAAGTTCGTTAGCTTTCGTTAATGGAATCGAGATTGTCTCCATGCCTGACCAGTTTTACTCGAAGGGAGGATTTGACAACGTGATAACACCCGTCGGTAGCACCTTTGACTTCAAGATAGATAATTCAACGGCTTTCGAGACTGTTTACCGGTTAAACGTAGGCGGGCAAATGGTCGACGACATGGAAGATTCAGGAATGTTCCGGCGGTGGCTTTCCGATGGAGATTATGATATTAGATTCGGTAATAATATGGGAATCGTGCCGAACGTACCGAAGAGAAAGATCAACTACACGGAGAAAACCCCGAGATTTGTTGGGCCGGAAAATATGTACGCCACGTGTCGCACGATGGGGAACGTCGCCGATCCGGAGCAAAACCTGAAGTTCAATCTTACGTGGCTATTCACAGTCGACGCTGGGTTTACGTACCTGGTTAGACTTCACTTCTGTGAGATTGTAGCGGACGTGGACAGATGGAACCAACGCGTCTTCACAATCTTCATTGGAAATCAGACGGCTAAGCTTAACATGGACGTGTTTCGGTTGAGCGGTGGTAGTTGGCTTCCGATGTATCTAGATTTCAGTATATATGTTGTTGACGATGGAACTAGCAAGAGACCTGATCTTCGACTTGACTTGCATCCTTACAAGGAAGATCTTCCAAAATATAATGACGCTATTTTGAATGGTGTAGAGATTCTCAAACTCAACAACTCAAACAGCAATCTCGCTGGACCTAATCCAGATCCTCTAGTATCACCGGACGTACCACCAAGCGCGTCTACTAGAAAGGGTAAAAAGAAGTCACATCTTTTGCCGATCACACTTGCAGTTGTTGGTTCCGCAATTGTGCTTGCCATGTTTGTTATTGTTGTCATCATGTTGGTAATGAATAGGAGGAAGAAGAACAAACACGAGTTTAGTGTTAAGAGCAAGCCTACTACGGATTCTTCATGGGCTCCTCTTCCGCAAGGGACAGGTTCCACACATACTAGATCAACCAGATCTCTCCCATCAGATCTCTGCCGTCGATTCTCCATATCCGAAATCAAATCCGCAACAAACAATTTTGAAGAAAGCCTAATCGTTGGAAAAGGCGGCTTTGGTCCTGTCTACAAAGGACGAATCGACGATGGAACTACCCTTGTCGCGGTTAAAAGGCTAGGAACTTCATCAAACCAAGGCGTTCACGAGTTCGACTCAGAGCTTAAGATGCTCTCAGTTCTCCGCCATGTACATCTCGTGTCTCTAATCGGATACTGCGACGATGAGAACGAGCTGATACTTATCTACGAATATATGCCACGTGGGACTCTTAAAGATCATATCTACAAGAGGGATAAGGCTTCTGATCCTCCATTGTCGTGGAAACGGAGGCTAGAGATTTGCCTTGGAGCGGCACGAGGACTACAATATCTCCATACAGGCGCGAAGCACCCGATTATACATCGTGACATCAAATCCACAAACATACTTCTCGATGAGAACTTCATAGCTAAAGTGTCTGATTTTGGATTATCAAGAGAAGGCCCTACTAGTGCTTCTCAAACGCATGTCTCAACCGTCGTTAAAGGAACGTTTGGTTACTTGGATCCTGAGTACTATCGCCGTCAAGTCTTAACGGATAAATCTGACGTGTACTCATTTGGAGTTGTTTTGTTAGAGGTTCTTTGCTGTAGACCGATCAACATGCAAACTGCTCCACCGGAGCAAACAGATTTGATCCGATGGGTGAAGTCAAATTACAAGAAAGGAACCGTTGACAAGATCGTTGGCCAAGATCTAACGGGCGATATTACTTTGACATCATTGGAGAAGTTTTGTGAGATAGCCGTGAGATGTGTTGAGAAGCGTGGTGTCGAACGGCCATCAATGAACGACGTCGTTTGGGCTCTTGACTTTGCGCTTCAGCTTCATGAGACTGCTAAGAAGAAGAATGACAATGTGGAATCTATTGAACTAATGCCACGTGGTGAGGAGGTAGGTACGACAACGGACGGTGAAGATGCTTTGTTTAGTAGGACTACAGGACACGTGGCGATATCTACCTCGACCGATGACTCTGCTCCTCTTGTTGGTGATGAGAGAAGTGGATCGAGTTGGGGAGTATTTTCGGAGATCAAAGATCCTAAAGCACGGTAGATTTGTTGGTTTGATAATCGAATATGAAATAATACGTTCTTGTTCTGTTTATATATTTTTGTACGTATAATTGTTGAACGTTTTTGTATTTAAATATATTATTATGAATTATATTTAGCAGTTTAAACTTTAAATGAAAATAGTAGTAGCTTTTAATTTTGAGAAATTACCTGAAATATCACTAAAATAAGTTTTTGTGACAAATTTAGCACATTTTTATTTAGGACAAAAATAGTATTTTTATAAAGGATAATTATTTAATTTTTTTTAATAGTTTTTGTTTGGGTTAAGTATTTTAGAATTTATAGTATCATTTTTAGGGGTATAAGGTATGGTTTATGATTTAGGCCTTAGGGTTTAGGGTTTAGAAAATCTTAAATTCTAAATCATAAAGCCTAAAATTATGAGATTAAGAGATTTGTACTTTATAAGATAATTAACCTGATATGGAATAGGATCATCATAAATATAATTACTAGAATAGGATCATCATAAATATAGATTATATTTTATTGATATGGATATTTAGATTATGATTGGTATAATCTGTATATTTTAGTTTTAGTTCTAATTGGTAAGTGGTGGTCACGTTTCTAAAAAGTTCGATTTTAATCCCACTCTGCAGAAAAGTTTAATTACCTCTTCCATTATGGAGATTCCATCATACGAAAATCGGATATTAGTGCATGCACTCCATCTGATCACTAAAACCCAACATTTTCATAACAAAATAATATTTGCATCATAAAAAAAACCTATGTACACACATATATATATATACGGAGATAAAAAAAAATATAGAGTATATATAGTAAAACAAATAGTTAACAAATAATTTTTAAAGAAATAATAAAATAAAAAATTAACAAAACGTAATTAGTAAATAAATAAAGCTGATTAAAAACATAATTGCCAGTTTTTTGTTAACTAGCAATATTTTTTTAATTATTTTTTGACATAATGTTTAATCTCATGGGAGCATGTTAGTGGTGGAATCTCTCACTAACAAAAATTTTTTAAAAAATATTAAAAATTAAGAAATAGAATAAAATGAATCTCTCTTTTGAAAGACATTGAGAACTTTTGTACTCATTTGATTTGACACATGGTTTAACATGATTGTTTTGAGATTTTCTTTACAATTTAAATTTTAAATAAAAAATTAAATTATATGAAAAGTATTAAAATAATATATTTGAGAGACTAAGACTCTAAGAGAGGTTGTCCTCATTGCACATGCTATGAGTAATAATATTGTCTCATATAATGTTAATATTTAACCTGTCCAACATTATATTAAATTTTTGAAATAAAATTATATTATTTTACATGAAGATAATGAAGATGAAAATATTGAATAAGAACAGTATAAAATATAAACTTAATTTTGAATTATAACGTAATATTTGACATGAAGATTAGAAGATAATAACAAAGACAACGAGATAATAACTGCTTTAATTAAAATATGGCATCGATAACAATCTCATAAAAAAAAATTTTAACTTAATTTTTTTTTTTGGAAAAAAAACAATCTCATAAATCATAAATATCCTTCTAAAATATTAAAACATATTGAAAGAATAATATAGTATTTATGGACAATTAACAAAGAAATCTAATAGCTTAAAAAGAAAAAAATAGTTAAAATAATAGTTTCCTTCAAATTTGTGGTAATCCTATATATATATGGAAAAATAAAACGCGTTTTTTTTTTTTTAATTCTCCCCATTAGATAGAATCTTAAACTTTTAAACCCTAATACACCAAATCCAAAATTACTTTTTCTCAATGATTAACTTGGAACAGGGAGCAGAAGAGCAAGAAGTTGAAAAGAAACAGATCTCGATTCGTGAAGGAAAAAGAAAAATTGATCGTAACGTAAATACAGAGTTAATCGTGAAGATCTTTCGAGCACTCATAATCGATGATAGAGATCTTTTGGAACCTTACTATGGCCCTAGCTACTATAGAGTTATGGCAAGGGCACACGAGACAGAAGAATATGGAACAATTGTGGTAAAGGGTTTCATAGGCCGTTATATTGTGTTTAACAAAGAACTGGTGATTCCTTTAGAGTATCATGCACAGTATCTTTACATAGAATTGGTTAAAGGAGCATCGTGGAGAGATCCTGGAACATATAACGGAACTGTTGTGATGGGTCGGGCAAAGATTCGGTTGCCTTCTCCGACTAGCCTTCGCGCGATCTTTGGTGTTGTCGAGCTTGTTGGTTTGAATAGCGATCGATGTGTTGTGAAAAAGGGAGTTCTCGAATATTCTATGAAACTTCATAGGTATGTGCAGGTAGTATGAAAATTACATTACTTTTGCTTCGGATAGGAATTGGATTTTGTTTTAATTTTTCAATCTTTTGGGTATTAATGTTAAAGAGCTTTTAGAATTTCTGGTTGTTTTGATATGAGTTGTCTTTCTATACCATGATCCATCTATTCGTTATATATATTCTTTTTGGTCAGATCTATTCGTTATATGTAGAGCAGCAGAGATGTTTATGAAGCCATACATTATAGCTAATTGAATTTGTATACTCTTTGGTACAGAGAGTCTAATTATAGAGAGTCTAAAAGTATTATACTAAAGATTTTAGACTTACCAAAATTGTTAGAAAAACGAAACGAGTATGATTGGTTGGAGCTGCAGTCGACTTTTCTATA
This sequence comes from Cardamine occulta, assembly GCA_028015245.1. Taxonomy (NCBI): domain Eukaryota; kingdom Viridiplantae; phylum Streptophyta; class Magnoliopsida; order Brassicales; family Brassicaceae; genus Cardamine; species Cardamine occulta. The sequence goes on from CM051386.1 coordinate 22,918,555, forward strand.
TTCAAACTTTTAGCATTATGCCAAAAAGAGAAAAATACTTAATTGTTCCATTCCATCACATGAGCTCAAAGTTTGTCGAGCAGTTTCAATCACTTACAAGTCACGGCGGCTATACTATTAAAAATCAACAATTATTGCATCAGACAAGAATGAATAAGTCTATTCTAACTCTAAGTTAAGATACCAAATATATGGCCACGCCAGGCTTAACAAAAAAAGTGAATAATGGTCCCCTATTGAACTAGTTAATCAATTTGCTGGTGCTGATTTGACTGAGTCTTTTCGTTAGCGCGTGAGTTTGTTTCTTTGTCAGAAATATCTTCGAGAAACATTATTTCTTTTGCTTTGTCAGTCAAGCAGTTTAGCTTCTTAGTGGCCCGAACTGAGCTAGGAGTACATACGCCAACAAGGTTATATATTATGGGCTGGAAGTTTAGAACAAAATCAATCCAGGAACTTGCTAGAGGATTCATAGCCCAAGCTGACCAATTAATGGTTGAGGAAATGAATCCCAAAATTTAACATTCAAAAGCTCAAAAACATGTAGCACACTGTTATAAAAATGTATTTCCGAGTTGAATAAATTTAACATTTAATTCAAAAAGAAAAAATGAATCCCAAAATTCTGAGATCGATATTCTCTAAAAGTCTGCAAGTTCATTCAGCGATAAAAGAAATTCTGTCGCTACTATTTAAAGTCTTTTCGTTACTGAGAGTGAAAGATGTTCTGTTACGTTTTGATTGTTTTCTCTATTCTTGTTTCCGTCACTGGAAGAGGAGTAGGAGCAACGTTAGTATACAAGCCCACCAATGTCTTTCTCCTCAACTGCGGCGCAACCTCCGACAGTGTCGACTATAATGACCGGAATTGGACGGCGGAGAATCAGAAAATTCTTCCGCCGAATTCAGACAGCACGTCGTTTTCTTTAGATGCGTTATACCAAGAATCAGGGGTTCCTCAAGTTCCGTACATGAAAGCTCGGATTTTTCGATCCGAGTTCATGTACAGTTTTCTAGTCTCTCCCGGCTGGAAATTCCTCCGGTTATACTTTTACCCGACCCAATACAATTCCAGTTTTGACGCTGTTAATTCCTTCTTCTCCGTCAATGTCAACGGTTTCACTCTCTTGCAAAACTTCAACGCCAATTTAACGGCAAAGGGTTCCATACCGGAGTCAAATTCTCTAATCAAAGAGTTTATCGTTCGAACAGAGCGGGCTCTATATCTCACCTTCACGCCATCTCCGAATTCGTTAGCTTTCGTTAACGGAATCGAAATTGAACAAACATAGATGTCACTTATGCGATAGACAATTCGACATCTTTTGAGAATGCTCACCGGTTAAACGTAAGCGGACACATGGTCAGCGAAGTAGGTGATTCAGGAATGTTCCGAAGGTGGCTTCCCGATGATGAGTTTCTACTGAGTGAAAATTTGGGAGTCGAAAGGAACGCACAAGATGTGAAGATTAACTACACGGAGAAAACTCGGGCGTACGTTGCACCCGAAGATGTGTACACCACGTCTCGCTCAATGGGAAACAGTGCTGAGCTAAACCTGAATTTCAACCTGACATGGTTGTTTACCGTCGACGCTGGGTTTAACTACCTTGTGAGGCTTCATTTCTGTGAGACTCTTCCGGAAGTGAACAAAATAAACCAACTAGTCTTCTCAATCTTCCTCGGACATCAGATGGCTAAGAAAGAGATAGACGTGATTTATTTGAGTGGTGGTTCTATTAGAGTTCAACGAGCGGAAACTTCTATACCGAAAGCGTACCTTTCGACGGTATATATCAATGGATATAACTTGGATGTAATCTGGAATTGGAAGAAGTCAGGGAAGATATCACAAAGTGGATATCAACCACTTATCACCGATCAAGTGCCTCTCCGAGTTGTCCTCACTATTTTCCTAAAGTCTTTTTTTTTGTTATTTTTCTCTGTTTTTCTCTTGAGTTCTTATGAACTCAAATCTGTGTTTTTCTTTGTCTGAAATGTCTGTTTTATATAAAGCACATGCGACATGTTCAAGAGACACAAAGATCAAACAACACATCTGTTCGTTTAATAGAAGTAACTTCTATAACTGTCGGTTAATGAAACCGACAAGTTCTCGGTTAATTCAATTCCTTAAACATTGTTTCTCTACCTCTCATGTAAACATTGTTTCTCTACTTGGTTTCTGCAATGAAGGGTCTAGGAAACATATATCCCTAATCAATTCTGATGTTTGTGGACAAAGAATCTCTATCCTCGAATTCTAAGGAATATTTGTAGAAATCGAAGGACTCAGTTTCATCAAGGAGGTTGAGCTGTTCAACATAAATGAATATGACAAAGATTTTTAGATTTATCAAAATTTCTAAAAGCAAAGCAATGGAGGGTGATTGGTGAGAACTGTAGATTCTTGTACATATATATTTTATTTTATTTGCATTGTGCCATAAGAGAAAGACACTAATTGCTCCATCACATAAGCTTAAAGTTTGTCCAGCAATTTTCAACCATTTAGGCTTCATGGCTATACTATTTGAAAATCACCAATCATTACACTAGACATGAATGGAGTAGTCATTGTAGGCTTCATGGCTATACTATTTGAAAATCACCAATCATTACACTAGACATGAATGGAGTAGTCATTGTCATGGCCTATGCAGGCTTAAAAAAACATGAATAATGGCCACAATGATATATAGTTTGATATTTTTGCTGATTTTCTTATTGGTTTCAGATTTGACTCTCTTTTTGTTAGTGAGTGAAACATGTTTGCTAATTTGTCAAAAATTTCTTCGAAACATTCTTTATTTTGTTTTGTCAGTCACCACTCACAAATCACAACACATTGCTTACACTCCAAATGACACAATCAACTTTTATTTTCTTCTTCCACTAACGTTTTTCAAAAATCCGATGAACTGTTACATTTTGTTTGTTTTTTCTATTCTGGTTTCTGTCACCAGTGGAGAAGGAGGAGCAACGTCCGCATACGATCCCACCAATGTCTTTCTCTTGAACTGTGGTGCTAAATCCGATAGCATCGACAACAATGGTCTGACATGGACGGCAGAGAATCGGAAAATTCTAGCGTTGAACTCAGTCCACGCATTGTTACCTTCATATGCGTCACAACAAGAATCACGGATTCCTCAAGTACCATACATGACAACTCGAATTTTCCGATCTAATTTCATCTACAGTTTTCAAGTCTCCTCCGGCTGGAAATTCCTCCGGTTATATTTTTACTCTACCCGTTACAGACCCGATTTCGATGCCGTTAATTCATTATTTGCTGTCACTGTCAATGGTTTCACTCTCTTGCGAAACTTGAGTGCCGATTTATCGGTAAGGGCTTTCAAAACAGAGTCAAAATCTCTAATCAAAGAGTTTACTGTTCGGGTTAACCAGACTTTGAATCTTACCTTCACACCATCTCCCAAGTCATTCGCTTTTGTTAACGGCGTTGAGATTGTCTCCATGCCTGATTGGTTTTACTCAAAGGGAGGATTTAACGATTACGTAAGAGAAGTTGGTAGCACCAATGACTTACAGATACACGATACAACAGCTTTCGAGACTGTTTACCGGTTAAACGTAGGCGGACAAATGGTCAGCGAGGTCGACGATTCAGGAATGTTCCGGCGGTGGCTCCCCGATGATAGTTTTGGTAATGGGGAAACATCACTGGGAGCATTCCATGTGCAAAGATCAACTACATGAAGAAAACTTCGACATATGTTGCGCCTGAAGATGTGTACGCCACAAGTCGCACAATGGGGACCTTGAATAATGATCCTAGACTCAACCTTAATTTTAACCTGACATGGTTTTTTACAGTTGATGTTGGATGTACCTACCTAGTGAGGCTACATTTCTGTGAGACTCAGCCGGAAGTAACCAAACCCGGCCAACGCATCTTCTCGATCTTCATCGGAAATCTGATTGCCAATCTTTCGACCGATGTGATTCAGTTGAGTAGTGGCTCTCGAAATCCGGTGTATCTAGATTTCAGTATAAATGTGGGTCTTCAAAGTGGGCTGAGGTCTGATCTACGACTTGACTTGCGTCCTTACAAGGAAGACAATCCAAAGTATTGCGACGCTATTCTTAATGGTGTAGAGATTCTTAAGTTGAATGACATTGGCGGTAGTTTTGGCGGTAGTTTTGCCGGACGTATTCCAAATCCTCTAATATCACCGGCTCCTCTAATATCACAGGACTTAACACCAAACCGTGTAACACTGTCAATTGGAAAAGGCAAGTTACATGTTCAGGTGATAATCCTCATAACCAGTTGTTCTGCAATTGGGCTGGCCACATTCATTGTTATCCTCAGGTTTTCAATGCGTCAAATGAAAAGGAAAAATAGGGAAGAAAATGGCGTTGTCATGTTCAAGGTACTACTTAAACAATACACTTATGCAGAATTGAAGAAAATTACAAAGTCATTTTCATACACTGTCGGGAAAGGAGGATTTGGAATTGTTTATGAAGGAAACCTTTATAATGGTCGTAAGGTTGCAGTTAAGGTTTTGAAGGATACAAATGAAAATGGTGAAGATTTCATCAACGAAGTCACCAGCATGAGTCAGACCTCTCATGTAAACATTGTTTCCCTCCTTGGTTTCTGCTATGAAGGGTCTAAAAGAGCTATTATATATGAGTTTTTGGAGAATGGATCTCTTGATCAGTTCATGTCTAGAAATAAGTCATCAACTCAAGATGTTACAACACTATACGGAATCGCGTTAGGGATTGCTCGGGGATTGGAATACTTGCATTATAGTTGTAAAACAAGAATTGTGCATTTCGACATTAAACCTCAGAATATTATTTTAGATGAAAATCTATGTCCTAAAGTCTCCGACTTTGAGCTTGCTAAGCTCTGTGAAAAAAAGAGAAAGCATTGTATCATTGATGGACACAAGAGGAACTATAGGTTACATTGCACCTGAGGTGGTTTCAAGAATGTACGGCCAAATCTCCCATAAATCAGATGTGTATAGCTATGGAATGTTGGTCCTCGAGATGATTGGAGCAAGGAACAAAGAAATAGTAGAACCCACTACTTCCAATGCCAGTTCAAGTTATTTTCCTGATTGGATCTATAAGGATTTTGAAAATGGAGAGCAAACATGGATATTTGGTGATGAAATAACCGATGAGGAAAATGAAATTGGGAAGAAGATGGTTTTGGTGGGTCTATGGTGTATTCAACCATGCCCATCAGATCCACTACAAGAAAACACATGTGTAACAACGGAAGAATCAGTTGTTAATTCGACGTAAAGATGGTATTACAACGACTTTACGACGAACAACGTTTCGTCGTAAACAGGTCGTCGTAATGGCACATTCGATGTAACTTCGTCGTAAAATATAACGAGGAACAACATTCGTTGGTAATTCGTCGTAAAAAAGTTCGTCGTAATTGCGACGGTAATTTTACGACGACATACCAACGATTCTATAATATAAATGTCGTTAATTCGACGTAACGTTACAACGATTTCCCAACGATTATTAAATATAAACGTCGTTAATGCATCATAATTTTTATTAGAAATTAATAAAATTTAATTAATATATAATTAATTTTTGATTGTTTTTTTAAAAAAATATAGATTTTAATTTTTAAAATATTGAATTAAAAATTAATAAAAAAATTATTTTATTAATAAAATTATTTTATAAATAATAAAAAGTTCTAATACTAATATTAAATTAAAAATTTATACAAAACATAAAATTCTAAATGTCCAAATTTATATCAGAAAAATAATGATCATCGTCCGCATCTGTAGAATTGCCCCTACCGTCGGCTTGCCCACTCGGCTGGGGTGGTTGCTGTGCATGTAGGTCCCGAAGCTGTTGTTGCCGCTCAGCTTCTCGAGAAAGGTCGGGATTAGTGGCAAAAAAAATTCGAACAAGGCGTTAAGACCCTGAACTTGGTTCCTCATGGTATCTTGTTCGCCCTCAAAGAACTAATCTCGGCGTTTGCAGCTGCTAATTCAGAACGAAGCTGGACCGGATCATCTGCGATTGGAACCGAACCCATACCTAAAGAGCGACCTTTCTTCTTCGGAACAACATGGAAAAAAATTGTCAATAAACAAAATATAAAAAAAAATTAAAATTTTAATTTGAAAATTAATCTTACCGATTTGAAGATCTGATCAGCTTCTACCGTACTTATCTCAACGGGAGTCCCATCTTCGGATTGCTGAGAAAGTTGTGTCTCGCGCTCAGTGATCCTTGTGGTGAGCTCGGTGTGGATCCTCTCGGATCTGACATCCAAAAAAGCTCCATTCTTTTTCTTGTGGATGTGCTCGAACAATCTTGGAAGAGAAGGAAGCGGTCCTCCCTTAGCCTAGAAATGAAATTATAAAAATAAAATATATTAATTTAAATAATACTAAATTTTAAAAAATATACGAATAAATTTCAAAAACTTTTTACCAGCTTGATGCGGGCACCCGCAAAAGGTGTTTGGCCGGATGTATGGGGAGTCGGTAAAAGTCCATCCGGACCAAGGGTAAGACGGGACTTTGAACACTTCCCGGATTTGATAACAGAATCCGGGGCATTCCAAAACTGTACAAGTCCCTCCCATACAGCATCGGTGATGTAGATGGGTTTCGGATCTCCTAGTTGCCATTTCTCCTTCCAGTCGGAGACCGTGTTAGCAAGTCGCTTCATCGCCTTTATGTTGAACTCTTTCTTCACTCTCTCGTTTATGGAAACTTCCCAATTCCATTTTTGCTACAAAAAGATTAATTAAAAAAGTTAGTAAAAACATATAAAATAAAATTCTAGATTAAAAATTTAATTTATTTTTAATAAACATACAGCAAAACATTTGAACCATGTTTTCCTGATGTGATCAGGTACGAGAGTCCAGTTGGGACGAGGCTCAATGAAGTATCCCTTGATGATATCAGAAACGCTGCGTCCGACCTTATTATCCACACCAAACCTAAAGAAATGTAAAATTAAATATGTATGAGTAATTAAATATTTATTATTAATGGCTAAAATTTAATAATTATATAAATAAAGAATTATAATTTACATACCAGAATGTGTTCGGTGGCCGGTTAGGATCCAACTTGTCCAATCCTTCTCGTCCTGGTTGGACAAGAAGATCCTCGACGGTATACCGTGCATATGGAGCTGTAGGAGGAACTAATAAATCTGGATGTAGTGGGTCCTGACCCTGCTAAGTCTCAGGTACAACAGGAGGTGGTGGGTCCTGACCCTGCTGAGTCTCTGGTACCGTCTCTGTAGAAGGGGCGGCTGAAGTAGATGGTACGTCAACAGATGCGGTAGCAGAAGATGATACTTCTGCTCTAGTAGTGGTCGGGTCGGAACCTAAAAACGTCTCACTGTAATGTGGACGGTCGGCCCGTCGTCTAGCTAATGCGGAACTCCGAACCATATCTACACATACATTTGAAATAAATAATATTAATTTAGTTAATAATTTAAATTAAAATATAATCATTCTAATTAACTTATCACAACATCTACTTAACAATTCTAATTAAATTCCTTCTATCTAACTTAAACCATTCAACTTAACAAATCTACAATTAAAAAAAAAAAAAAAAATTTACCTCAATTTCGGATGTAGAGAGAGAAAATCTAAAGAGATAGTGAGTTTGGATTGAAAAAACGTCGGAAAGAGGGGGCCGCGTCCTCATATATATAGATTTTGTGTTCCTCGTAAATTCATCGTAACGTTACGACGGATTAACGAGGCCGCCTCGTTAATTCGTCGTAATATGATTTAATACGAGTAAATTTAAAATTCGTCGTAACGCCCTCGTTATGTTACGTCGAGTTTATGAGGCCGCCTCGTTAATACGTCGTAATTGTTATGACGTTTTAACGAGGCGGCCTCGTAAATTTGTCGTAATATTATTTAATACGAGTAAATTAAAAATCCGTTACTAAGTCCCATATTCCCTAACCTTTATAGAAATGTAGAAAAACTGTAAAATTCATAAATTGAAATTGAAAATATATAGAAACTTTAAATTTTATATTGGATAGGATATTAAACATACATATATAGTTATTAATACTAAACGATAGTTTAACATAAAATAAACATACAAATTAATTGGAAGCATTTTAAACATAAACATAAATATTTGTTTCCTTCCATTTATCATGACGTAATAAACTACTCAATTTCTTCAGTATCTTCCGACCCAACCTCATCTTCATCGTTTAACCAATTGTTTCGATTTCGATTAACACCACTGAGACCACTTTCTTGTATGAATGCTGTAGCAACGTTTTCTATAGATATTACCTTCCAAATTAACAAGTTAATGTTAATACTTATAAATAAATAACTTTTAACAATAAAATTGTAACTTACATTGGTTATGTTATTCAGAGTAATGTTAAGATATGTTGTCGCCCGTTCAAACTTAACAACTACAACCTCCTTTAGAAGCAACACTGAACCCTCCTTTATGTGCGGCCCATATTTGTTATCAGATAAAGCGGACCTATGAATGCTCGCTTGTACAGTCCCAGTCGGATCCTACAAGAACAAAAAAAAGTACAATTAACATTTACTAAATATCAAATTGATTAATTAAGAACATCTAAAGACTAAAACTTATAATACAGTTTACCTTCATTATAACCATCGCATCCCCCAATCCATTATGAACCATTTTATGAATCACAGCTACCACAAAAGGAACGTGATACCATTGTGCTACACAAATCTTATGCAGCTCTTTTACAAGTGTCCACCTACATGTATGTCCACCTATATTCAAAATAAAATAAATCAAATATATATATATATATATATAATTGTTTATTGAGCAATCTAAAAAAAACATTATATACTAATAATTAATGCATGACATTGCAATTTACCTTGTTGTGTTAGGTATTCAATTGTAGTCTTCCAAGGGACACCCATGAAAGAAGGATCTTCTGGCTCAACAACACAATTAACCAACCGTACATGTCTCTCATAAGAATTAAACATAGACTCGCTTATACCAGCACATTCTTGAAGCATTGATCGTTCAAGTTTTCTCCTTGCTCGTTCATCAGCTTGTCTCACACCTGCTGGACCAGGAACAAAAGATCTTTCATCATCCATAATTAATTAGTGTTTTTCGAATAATTTTTTTGCTTAGAAACGTTTATTGTATTGATATTGAAAATGAGAGGATGTGGTATTTATAGAAATATTCGAACTTGTTAGTGTTTTATTACGAGGAAATGACGAGGCAGCCTCGTTAATTCGTCGTAATAGTTTAATTTTTTACAACATTTTTACGACGAATCTGTTGTAACTCCATCGTTAAATACTCTACACCACAAAAATAAACCACAAACATCTTTTTTAATAATTAATAAAATTAAGAAATGTTTTTTGAAACTTAGAACCAACCATAAGCATAAACCACTTAGTTGATAAAATGGAATTGAATAATATTTTTTATTGGAAATGTTAACTATTACAAAACACATATTATAAACATTTAATTATTCTCATCAACTAAGTTGTCTGATGCCTCACTCGAATCTGTGCTTAGATTGTCACTTTCATCAAACTCTTCATTACCGTTGTCTTCTTCTGCATCATCATATGGGATGTCTTCAAATACTTGATTGTTGCGATATATAAGTAAGATCTCATTTGTAGTTTGATTCGGTGTCGAAATATCACTACATAAATCTTGTTGCAATGCTTCTTCTCCTATGATTCGACCTCTAGGCTTCACCTTAATAGTTGATAACCAAGTGACTTCCGTGGTCCTAACTCTGGGATACGAAATGAAGCTTACTTGGTCTGCTTGAGATGCTAAGATGAAAGGTTCAAACTTGTTGTACCATCTTGCCGCGTTAACATCCACAACTCCAAGTTTATTGGAATGAACACCTATGCCAATTGTTGGATCGAACCAATCACATTTGAAGAGTACACATTTCATCCCCACTAACCCAGCAAATTCAACTTCAATTATCTCTTGTATGATCCCATAAAAATCGATCTCTCCTTTCACACATACTCCATAGTTAACGGATGTACGATGTCTACCGTAGTCATAAGCATGAAACGCATATCCTCGAGTAAAATACATTGGAGCAGTGGTTATCTTACTGATTGGACCTTGAAGCAAGTCATGAAACCATGGTGGATAATATGGATCATCATAATCAACCTGATTATGTCAAAGTAAAAATTTATTATCTTTATCATTAATTAGTCTATAAGGACTAATTAAATAATCAAATTTAAGATCGTACTTGAGTTTTCAACCACGGAATAAAGTGTTGATCTTTCCACTTGTTGATTTCATCATTTGATATTCCCGCAATGGATTCTCGTACTTGATCCACGAATAAGCTGCAATTATTAAATTATAAGATAAATATGTGTGCACAAAACTCGTACGTTACTATCTAAAACATTTTATATGTTATATATATACCTTTCAAATGACCGCATTTCCTCACAATTTATGAGAATATATGTGTGTGCGCAATGATGATCTTCAGGAGATGTCCACCAAACTTTTTTTAATTGTCCTGATAGGCGTCCAATTTGCAAAAATATGTTTGGAACACCTTCTACTGCATAAGTTTGTGCCACACCTCCATCGTCATATCGTCGAGGAGCTCTTTTCCATGTCCGAACATTCGGGGAAAAATAGTATGACGAAAAGTGAGATGTTTCTTGAGTTAAACTCCCTGCAATAATTGACCCTTCTACTCTGGTAAAGTTTTTTGCTTTCTCTTTTAAATGTTTCATGAAACGCTCAAACGGGTACATCCATCGATACTGAACAGGTCCACCTAGTGCCGCTTCATGAGGTAGGTGGACTGGAAGATGCTCCATAATATCAAAAAATTCTGGGGGAAAAATCTTCTCCAAATTGCACAATAATATGGGAATGTTAGCTTCAAGTTGTTGAATGTCTTGTTCCATCAAGGTACGTATACTAAGATCCCGGAAAAATACACCAATACCTGTTAAACGTAATATTATTTAAGTTTATTAGAAATATATATAATTATAAGCACGTATATATATATATGTATATACCTGCAAGTGTTTTATTAACATCTTCATCGATTATCTCTTTAAGTGCAAATGGAAGTAGTCGTTGCATAAACACATGACAATCATGACTCTTCATCCCTGAAAATTTTGTTCCTTCTTCAACACATCTAGAGAGATTAGAAACATAACCATCAGGAAACTTCACATCTTCTTTCACCCATTTGAATAACGCTGTTTTTGCATTTCCCTTCAACCTAAATATTGGAAATGGCACTTCATCCTCGTCTGTAATCTCCAACTCACTCCTAGAACAAATAGCAGGTAAGTCCATCCTTGAGTTTTTGCTATCTTTTGTCTTCTTTGCCACGTTTAATATTGTGTACATGATATTATCGAAAATTTTTTTCTCAATATGCATGACATCAAGATTGTGTCGTAGGAGATGATCCTTCCAATATGGAAGATCCCAAAATATGCTTTTCTTGTGCCAGTGGTGATGTTCTCCGTATCCGTCTGGCATATTACGTGGAGTATGCCAATTACCTCCATGCCTTACAGTTTCTTGAGCACCATAGTGATCAATTTCCGCTTCAATTTGTTCTCCTGTTAAATACACTGGTGGAAGAGCACGTACAATAACATTTTTCCGAAACAACTTCTTGTTCCTTCTATAAGGATGGTGCATTGGGAGGAACCGACGATGACAATCAAACCAACTTGTTTTCCTTCCATACTTCACCTGAAATGCATCAGTTCTCCCAAGACAATACGGACAAGATAATCTTCCATGTGTTGTCCAACCTGACAACATCCCATAAGCAGGAAAGTCACTTATCGTCCACATAAGCACAACATTCATAGTAAAATTTCTTTTTACTGAACAATCATAGGTTCGAACTCCACAATGCCATAACTCCTTCAATTCGTGTATTAGAGGTTGGAGAAATACATCTAGTGACCGCTTTGGATGTTTAGGACCAGGAACTAGGATACTAAGGAATAAAAATTCCTTTTCCATGCACATCCCTGGCGGAAGGTTGTAAGGCGTGACGATTACCGGCCACAAAGAATAATTTCTACCAGATATCCCAAATGGACTGAAACCATCAGTGCATAATCCAAGATAGACATTTCTGACGTTTCTAGCAAAATTAGGATATACCGTTTTAAAATGTTTCCACGTCTTTGCATCTGATGGATGTGTGATCTCCCCTTCTGTTTATGAATGTTCTCATCGATGCAGCTGTCCTTTCAGACTGATACAATCTTTTCAACCTTTCTGTTATTGGTAGGTACCACATCCGTTGGTACGGTACCTTATTCCTTCCGGCGCCTTGAGGTTTAAATCTTGGCTTCTTACAGAATCGACATTCCTGTAACTGAGCATCATCTTTCCAATAGATCATGCAATTATCAATGCAAACATCTATCATCACAGAAGGCAACCCAAGACTATAAACCAGCTTTTGAATCTCATAGTATAATTCAGCAGACAAATTGTCTTCTGGCAAATACTCTTTGAATAATTCGGCCCATGCATCCATACAAACCTCCCCTAGATTATGATCAGTTTTAATGTTCATCATCCTAGATGCCAATGATAATTTTGACAAACCTTCTCTACATCCTTCGTAGATTGGCTGATTTGCAGCATCCAACATTTCATAAAACCGTTTCGCATCTAAATTAGGTTCCTCAATTGTATTATCAGCAAATGATGAAGTGGTTTGATTAAATGCATCTGTAACCATCTCATGAACCCTATCATGTTGTACATCACCCTGATCTACATGATAAGGATGAGCATAGTTATGCAAATTACTAGGTTCATCTCTACCCCCACCTTCAAAATTACTATTATTACTACTTTCTGCTTCATTCTGACCATAATCTTCCCCGTGTTGAAACCAAATATAATATTGGGGCATAAATCCTCTATTCAACAAATGCTTCCAAACATTTTCAATAAGCGCAAATCTTGTATTTTTACACTTTCGACAAGGACAAAATATTTTACCAGTTTTTATGGTGAGTGGAGTCTGTCCGGCCTTATACATGAATAGCTCCAACCCATTCATAAACTCTTCGGTTACGTTTCCCTTGGAATCTCTATGCTTATACATCCATCTTCGTTGCTTTCGTATATCATCTGCAGAAGACATTTTTTCGTGTTTAGTTTCAAGGTTATTGTTGTTTGTGATGTGTGATGTTGAGATAATGAAGGTGTGTTATTTATAGGAATTTTTCGTGTTTGGTAGGTAGAAATATTACAACGATTTTACAACAACTCATGTTAACGAGGAGATACCATCGACTTTACGACTGATTTACGAGGTAAACTTTCGTCGTACCAATCATATATAGTTTGACACATTTTTATTTATCTAATATATACCTTGCAAATTCCTCGTTAAATTCATTCGTCGTAAATACGTTGCAAAGTTTACAACGTATTTACGATGAATACAAAGTTTATCTCGCAAATTCCTCGTAAAATAAATTCGTCCTAAAAACATTGTAAAGTTTACAACGTTTTTACGATGAATACAGTATTCGTCGTAATTGCGTCGCTAATTAGTCGTTTATTTACATAAATTTTACGACGAATAGAATACACGTAATTTTACGACTAAATTACGACGAATCTGAAATCCGTTGTAACCTCCTCGTTAATCCGTTGCTAAATTACGACGGAAACTATTCGATGTAAATTTCCGTCACAACTCCTATGTTTTCTTGTAGTGATCGTCCACCGATGAACAGAGTCGTGGAGATGTTGGAAGGAAGTTTGGATGCTCTTGAAGTTCCCCCTAAGCCTTCTATGAACATTTCTACAGGGCTTATTCCCTAATCGTCTACGCTTTCTGATGGTGGTGAGAAAGATGAATAAAAACTTGAAAGTTTTTCTTGTTGATTGGATAGAAAGAACTGTGAAAAAAATAAAGAACAGTTTGTAAAGTCTTATCTGATTCTTAATTTACTCTAAACCCTTAAGATAAATGATAAATATTATAGAATGAAATATATTATTGAGTTGTGTTGAATATAAGATCCTAAAGATACATACAATATATACTATTAACATAATGCTAACACTAAACTTTCCTAAACGCATAAATATGCTAAGAATATATCAAGATTTATCTTGCTCTTCAAGTCTTTCCATCTAGATTCACGTATTTCATAGACTTCACTATACTTAATCCGCAATATACACATCTTGTTTTCCATGTTATCTCTAATATTAAACCTGATTGCATGTGTCCCTTCAATGGCACATAAATTCAGCTTCTCAACCCCAAAATCCTGAACAAACATACAAATTAGATTGGAGAGCAATAGTTCGTCCTAAACACGTCATATACATCCTTTAATGTTTAGTCTTCATGAAGCATACAATAACCAATTATGAAGTTTTTTACTAAGAATTATACGTTCTTTAATTCTAAAGAATATTTTGGCTGATAGACCATCTCCCCTAGGAACATTGCATATTTTCAAACTTTTCAAGCAATTTTTTGGAAATAATTTAGGAACACTGCATATTTTGCGGACCAAATATTATGGTCCATCAAATACCAAATAAGAAGTGGTGCATGTGAAACTTAAGATTTTCACATGTGTGTTAACGGAGAAATATTCCCAACATCTCTATTAGTTATTTAACAAGCTAGCATATTTCCATGATATTTGTTTATTTGATGTTTTATAAATTTGGATTAAAAAGTTTTATATTATATGGATGTGAACATGATGATAATATATATTCCATCGATCTTAATGGCTCGGTATTAAGAGTTTTTGTATTAGGAATCTTGTGATTCTTCCTTTCAATATAGATAATGAGGGCTCTACTCATTGAAGGAGACGAGGAAGAAGAACCATAATACAATGATGATGTAATATCTCTATCTGAGATAGCGTAGTTAACATGGATTGACTTTGTAACGCAACAATGAGGCTGCAGACTATAAAAAGAAAAAGGAAAAAAAAACAAGCAATGGAGCAATTTAGTATAGAGGTTCTCACATAAGTCTCTTAAAAATATTTTATTATTATATTTTTATGATTTAACTAAATTTTAAATAATAATGAGAAATGAACCTTTCACATCATGACAAATGATATGAGAGTTTTTCAATAAGTGAGAAATTGTTTCACTTATTATAAGATCGTCTCTCTCTCTTTCATCTTTCTTTTTTTTTTTTTTTTGATAGATATTTTTTGAGAAACCCCTGATATAGTTGTTCTTAATATCTCTCGCTGCTTAATAATCCAATGTTGTCAATTGAACAAACAAACAACATTTTATTCTCCAAAAACAAAAATTTATTTCAATTGAGCTCCCATTTCAATCTTTCTTTAATTTTCTTCTCCTTGCCTTAAAAAAAATAAAATAGCTGCTTTCGATCTTTTAGAAAGACTAATTTTCCAAATTCTTCATTAGTTGATTAATTGATTTTTTTAATTTGTAGTTTTCAAAAAAAAAAAAAACACTCATTTGCATTCAAGATTTATGTTTTCAATATAACATACAATATGTGGTCTGAAATCCATGTGGTGACGTAACAATGACACTAAAATAAATCACTAGGCTCACATCCTGGTCACTAGTATTTAAAGTCTTAATTGTTGCGCCATAATGATCAAAGATATTCTAAAACAATTTGGTTGCAGAAGTCCATCCAATAGTACAAAGATTCAACCTCTAAGTTTGAACATTAATCTATGCTTCTCCCTAAACACCAAGGAAACATGTATCCCTAATCCATTATCAAGTTTGTGGACAAAGGAGCTCTACGTGAGACATTCTAAACCAAATGGAGGGTTTAAGTGAAGCACGCGATAGGCACGTGATGGGTAGTTACAAGGAATGTTAAGTATAGGGAGAAAATCGTAATTGGCTCTGTAAATCGGTTAGTTCTGGTTCGAGTATAAAACCTTAGCTCCACAGCAAATTTCAGATTTGACAGAATCTTTTCGTTAGTGAGAGTGAAAGATGTTTGTTTCTTTGTCAGAAATTTCTTCGAAACATTATTATTTCGTTTGCTTTGTCAGTCAACAGTTGACTCATAGACTTACTCACCACTCATAACTTGAACTTGAATTATACACTCATCTCTTATCTTCTTCTCCCTCTTAAGTTTTTTTAAAAATTTCGATGATCTGTTACGTTTTGTTTGTTTTCTCTATTCTTTTTTCCGTCACCGGCGGAGGAGAAGGAGCAACGGTGGCATACAATCCCACCGATCTCTTTCTCTTCAACTGCGGCTCTACCTCCGACAACGTCGACGATAATGGCCGGAACTGGACGGTGGAGAATCGGAAATTCATGCTGTCGAATTTAGACAACGCGTCGTTCTCTTCTGATGCGTTATACCAAAAAACAGGGGTTCCTCAGGTTCCTTACATGAAAGCTCGGATTTTCCGATCCGATTTCACTTACAGTTTTCCAGTCTCTTCCGGTTGGAAATTCATCCGGTTATACTTTTACCCGACCCAATACAATTTCGGTTTTGACGCCGTTAATACCTTCTTCTCCATCACCGTCAACGGTTTCACTCTCTTGCAAAACTTCAGCGCCGATGTAAAGGTAAAAGCTTCCAAAACGGAGTCAATAATCAAAGAGTTCATCGTACCGGTTCACCAGACTCTGAATCTCACCTTCAAGCCATCTTTAAGTTCGTTAGCATTTGTTAACGGAATCGAGATTGTCTCCATGCCTGACCGGTTTTACTCAAAGGGAGGATTTGACAACGTGATAACAACTGTTGGTAGCGACGTTGACTTCGAAATAAACAATTCAACGTCTTTCGAGACGGTTTACCGGTTAAACGTAGGCGGACAAATGGTTGACGAGATCGGCGATTCAGGAATGTTCCGGAGGTGGCTTCCCGATGGCGATTATGATATTAGATTCGGTAATAATATGGGAATCGTGCCAGACGTACCAAACGGAAAGATCAACTACACGGAGAAAACCCCGACATATGTTGCGTCGGAAAATGTGTACGCCACGTGTCGCACGATGGGGAACGTCGCCGATCCGGAGCAAAATCTGAAGTTTAATCTTACGTGGCTATTCACAGTCGACGCTGGGTTTACCTACCTGGTTAGACTTCACTTCTGTGAGATTGTAGCGGACGTGGACAGTTGGAACCAACGCGTCTTCACTATCTTCATTGGAAATCAGACGGCTAAGCTTGGCATGGACGTGTTTCAGTTGGGCGGTGGTAGTTGGCTTCCGATGTATCTAGATTTCATTATATATGTTGTTGACGATGGAACTAGCAAGAGACCTGATCTTCGACTTGACTTGCATCCTTACAAGGAAGGTCTTCCAAAATATAATGACGCTATTTTGAATGGTGTAGAGATTCTCAAACTCAACAACTCAAACAGCAATCTCGCTGGACCTAATCCAGATCCTCTAGTATCACCGGACGTACCAACAAAACGTGTCCCGCTGCCCATTGGGAAAGGTAAATCCTCACATGTTCTGGTGATAATCCTCATAGCCATTGGTTCCACAATTGGTCTAGCAACTTTCGTTACTGTCATCATGTTGTTGAGTTGTCAGATAAAGAGTAAGAATAAAAGGAAGGAAAAGATTGAAGTCTTGTTCAAGGTACAACAAAAACAATATACTTACGCAGAAATGAAGAAAATTACAAAGTCATTTTCTTACACACTTGGGAAAGGAGGATTTGGAACTGTTTATGGGGGAATCCTTTCTGATGGCCGTAAGGTTGCAGTAAAGGTCTTGAAGGATTCAAATGCAAATGGTGAAGATTTCATCAACGAAGTCGCTAGCATGAGCCAAACCTCTCATGTAAACATTGTTTCTATACTTGGTTTCTGGTATGAAGGGTCTAAAAGAGCAATTGTATAAGAGTTTTTGGAGAATGGGTCTCTTGATCAGTTTGCCTCTAGAAATAAGTCATTGATTCAAGATGTTATAACATTATATGGAATTGCGCTAGGCATTGCTCGGGGATTGGAATACTTGCATTATGGCTGCAAAACAAGAATTGTGCATTTCGACATTAAACCTCAGAATATACTGTTAGATGGAAATCTTTGGAAAGCATAGTGTCATTGATAGACACTAGAGAAACTATAGGTTACATTGCACCTGAGCTGTTCTCAAGAATGTACGGTAGAATCTCCCACAAATCAGATGTGTATAGCTATGGAATGTTGGTCCTCCAGATGATTGGAGCAAAAGACAAAGAACTAGTAGAAGCCACTGTTTCTAATGCTAGTTCATCTTACTTTCCAGATTGAATCTATAAGAATCTTGAAAATGGAGAAGAAACATGGATATTTGGTGATGAAGTAACCAAAGCGGGAAAAGCAACTGCAAAGAAGATGGTTGTGGTAGGTCTTTGGTGTATTCAACCATGCCCATCAAATCGTCCAACGATGAACAGAGTTGTCGAAATGATGGAAGGAAGTTTAGATGCTCTTGAAGTTCCCCCTAAGCCTTCTATGTACATTTCCACAAGGCTTTCCCGAAACTTCTTCGCTTTCTGATAGCGAAGAAGCTGAATAAAACCTTGACTACTATTGATTATGTGAATTTTTAGCATGAACTTTTTGTTGTTTTTGTTGATTGGATATAAAGAATTGTAAAAAGTAAATGAACATTGTGGAAAGTCTTTTTAATTTATTAATTTGATAAATTTTAAAACTCTAAAACCTTAAATCTTAATCCTGAAGACAGGAAACCCTTCAATGACACAAAAATTCAACTTGTCAACATCAAAATTCTGAACGACATACAAATTAGAATTAAAAGCAATGTTTCACCCTAAACACATCATATGTACCAAAGAAATATGTATCCTTCAATGTTACACGACCAATGATGTCTTTCAAAGATCTACGAGTGTTCCAAATTATATTAGTGCTTTAAATGGGATTTACATAATCTTCAGAGATTTCAGGAAATAGCCGGTTATTTTTTTATTTTTTATTTTTTCCCGCAAATATTCTCATTAATCAAAGTCTCCAAGATAAAATAGTACATATGTTTGAAACAAGCTACCAATAGACGATAACACTAGGTATCTAAAGAGAAAAGCTCAAAATTATGAAGTTCCAAATTATGAAGTAGATGTAGGGTATTATGTTGTATCCACACTTGACTTGATAGTGATGAGCTCATTTAGCCATGAAATTTCTTTAGAAGGAAACATATCCACGCACACCAGTAGGGGATATGTTAATGAATCAATCAACCAAAAGAAGAGCAAACCATACATCTAGATCGAAAAAATTTGTACCCAGAGCAAAGCATGTTGTACCAACGAACCAATAAACGAGGGATATAAACAAAAATAACCAGATCTTGTGAGAAGGGATGGAAGAGTCGGAAAGAACAAGTGGTTTAAGCAACAAAACCACTATGTCACTCACCCAAGCCAGGACCACCATAGCTATGTCGTCTCTCCTTAACCACCATCGAGTTTTAACCTTAACTAGTCAAAGATCCAAACCAATGACGACAAACCCTTTACCTCGACGACTCGGGGACCACAATCAGCAATGTCAAAATCGAAGAAATATTACAAATCTACCGGAGACAAAAAAAAAACATAAAGATCTATAGCCCTCCCATGACTCTTGCGTGAAGCCAGGCAGCTGGGAAGGCTAAAACAAAAATCCCCAAATGTTTCTCTCTAGACGGCTAGGGTTTTGATTCTTGATATTATAGCTGGTTATTTTACATTATGAATTTTATAAATTCATAGTCTAGTAAATTTTAACAAATGTTTATTATAACTTTGTATAGGTTAGAAAAGCTGTGAAAAATATTTGAAATTAAGAACACATGAAAAATATGATTATTGTTGAGATGGATATATATAAATAATATCTTAGTCTATATCATAAAGATTTAAGAGATATTATCGGTTTGTGATAAGGTCGAAAAGGTTAGAGATAGACTCGAAAACAGAGTATGAATATGTATAAATACAGATAAAATAATGTGAATAAGATTAACACATGACAACAAAAAGCTTTTTTTAAAAACTAACATTGTATCAAAGCCATTCTCCCTTTAAACACAAAGGTCCTAAAATGTTTTCGGAAAGATGAGTGAGAAAGCTATTGTCAAAATAGTGTCCTAAAATCTGGGGATTCAAAGACAAAGAATCTGTATTATCTGCACCATTCAGATAATCTGGGAACATCAATTACACCGGTTCAATTGAACAATGAGAATTACGCCGAGTGGGAGAGGGAATTGGAGAATTCTCTAAAAGCAAAGTGGAAGTTCAATTTTTTCAATGTCAAAATTTTAAAACCGGAAGGTGATTCTGATGAGTTGGAACAATGGATGCCGGTGAACTCCATAATCATAGACTAGATTAGAGCATCAATGATTCCAAAAGTTCGATCAAGTGTGACCTTCACATCGGATGCTTGTAAACTCTGAGCGATTTACAGAGACGTTTCTCGCTTGGGAACAATGTACGTTTGTATCAGCTCAGGGGGGAGCTCGCGTCGTGTCATCAAGATGGAATGAGTGTATTGGATTATTTTGGGAAAATGTCAGCCAAGTGGGAGGAGCTTCTCAACTACAAACCCCTTCCCAAGTGTCCGTGTGAAGCTAATGCACAGATCATATAAAGGATTATGAAGAAGAGTGAGTCCATCTATTTTTTAGTGGACTAGATGAATCCTGATTTGGATTTTTATGTACCAATATCATATGTATTGAACCATTACCTGACATTGATAGTTATTGTTCAAAGTGACTTAAAAATATTAGTATTGTCTTAGAGCCCGAATAAGAATAAGTAAGGGATTCTTATTGGGCCAACACTATACTAATGGGTCAAAGGCGGCTAGGGTATGTTTTTTGGGAGGGGGGAGGGGTATGGTACAACAGATTTTAGACGATTTCCTTTTTCTATTAGGATTTGTATCCGGTTTTTTAGGCATGTATAGGAGTTTAAGGGTTTGTAATTGAATCATCAGATTAATAATAAGAACCCTATACTAAAGGGTATTTGTTTCAAAGAATTCTCGTTCTTAATTCTCTTTTGCTTTCTTAAGGTTTTGATCATATCTTGCGATAATCACAACAACTGGTATCAGAGCAGCCAGGTTTTCTCGATGACTAGTTCCGTAAAGTTTGAGGTTTCGAGATTTAATGGTATAGGAAACTTTAGTCTCTGGCAAACGCGGGTGAAGGATATGCTGAATCAAAACGGGATGAAAAAGGCGCTGTTGGATAAGAAGCCGGATTCAATCATGCAAGATAATTGGGAAGAGCTGCATGAGAAGGCGGGTTCGACAATTCGTACCTGTCTTGGAGATGAAGTTATGCATCAGGTGATCGATCTTGTTGTTGGGAGACAAACCAATGTCGCACATCGGAAAATTAGAAAATAAGTTTATAATATATAAGACAAGTCAATCTCTAATTAGTCTGAGGCCTTTTGGGAAGGAGCCTAGAAACAAATCCATGCAGACTTGGCCAGTTGGCCCAAAGTGGAAAATATCATACTAATAGGGAGTTGACTTGGGCTTGTAGAAGCTCGTTCAGAAGAAATTTGGACTGGAGTAGATATTGATCTATCAAACTTGAAGATCTTTGGATGTCCAGCTTATGTGTTAATTCCCAGTGACGAAAGATCAAAGTTGGACTCTAAGTCCAAGAAGTGTATTTTTCTGGGATTTGAGAAATGCGTCAAAGGTTTCAAGTTATGGGATCCTGACGTTAGGAAAAGAGTTATCAGTCGAGATGTGGTGTTTGATGAGAAGTACATGCTACAAAATGCAATGCTAGATCGAGTGCCTGTAACCATTGAGGTTGATACTAGTTCTGAGTTAGCAGAAGAGGATCATGAAGAAGGGTCTAATGATACCACTACACCTGAAGCAGAAGACTATGAGCTTTCTCCTAAGGTGGAGAAGTCTTCCAAGGTAAAGCAAAAGAGTGGTCAGAAGAACAGTCAGAAGAGCGGTTAAAGAAAGCAAATGAGAGCTTGGTAGCTAATAGGGAACATCATATTATCAAGGCACCAGTTAGGTACGATTTTGAAGAGATGGCAAATTATGCACTCTCAATTGGTACAGGTGATCCTTATAATTTTCATGAGGCTATCAATAGCCCAGAAAGTGATGAATGGATGGGTGCGGTGCGGTGATAGAGGAAGCGGAAAGCCTAAGTAAAAATCAGACTTGGGATCTTACCACACTTCCAAAAGGGAAGAAAGCTATTGGATGCAAGTGGGTCTTCAAGAAAAAGGAAGGAGTCTCCAACAAGGAACCATTAAAGTTCAAAGCGAGACTTGTAGCAAAAGGGTAATCACAGAAGAAAGGGGTTGACTACAACGAGATTTTCTCTCCTGTTGTGCGACACACCTCGATTCGAGCTGTGTTAGGACTGGTAGCTTGCTGGAATTTACACCTTGAACAAATGGATGTAAAGACAGCATTTCTTTATGAAAATTTGGAGGAAGAAATTTATATGGTTCAACCTAAAGGATTAGTCAAACCAGGAGAGGAAAATCTTGTGTGCAAATTAAAGAAGTCTTTGTACGGATTGAAGCAAGCTCCATGACAATGGTTCAAACGTTTTGACACATACATGTTGCATATAAATTACTAGAGATATGAGTATGATTGCTGCGTCTATGTGAAAAACCCAGGTAACCATTCTCCCATATTCTTACTGTTGTATGTTGATGACATGCTCATTGTCGGAACCAATATGGAATATATTGTTGAGCTTAAAAGGTTACTGGGAGAAGATTTTGAGATGAAGGATCTTGGCACTGCTAAGAAAATTATAGGAATGGAAATTTGCAGGGATAAAAGTACTAGAAATTTTTGGGTATCGCAAAGGAACTATATTGAGAAGATTCTAGACACGTTTGCCATGTCAAAAGCAAAGCATGTTTCTACTCGATTGGTGAATCACTTCAAACTCACAGAGAATCAGTGTCCGAAGACTGATAAAGATATCAAGGATATGACACAAGTTCCTTATGCTAGTGCAGTGGGTTGTCTTATGTACGCTATGGTGTGTACGAGACCAGATTTAGCTCAAGCAGTTAGTCAAGCCGGCAAATACATGTCTAACCCTGGGAGACAACATTGGGAAGTAGTTAAATAGATTCTCAGGTATTTGAGGGGTACAACTAACTATGGTCTCATGTTCGTTGGTGAAGATTGCAAAGACAAAGCCATAGGTTTTGTTGATTCAGATTATGGAAGAGATCTTGATAACAGGAAGTCCACTACATCGTATGTCTTTACTCTTGCAGGAGGACCAATATGTTGGAGATCTATTCTATAATCTATTGTTGCAATGTCCACCACAGGATCGGTGTACATAGCAATGAGAGAGGCAGCTAAGGAATCATTATGGATTCAAAGACTTCTAGCAGAATTTGGTGTTGAGCAAGGTGGAGTTCAGCTACACTGTGATAGTCAAAATGATGTATATTTGGCAAAGAATCAGGTGTATCATGCAAGGACAAAGCACATTCAAATCAGATTTCATAAGATCAGGGAGTTAGTAGATTCAGGTGAGATCAGTTCGGAGAAAGTGCACACGTAGGAGAATGCAGCTGACATGTTAACCAAGGCACTCACCACAGAGAAGTTCAGACATTGTTTGGATCTGCTCCATGTCTTCAAGTGCTAGAAGGAGATGAAGGATACCCCTATAAACAAGCAAAGAGTCGCATAAAAAGATTTTTTCGTCAAGGTGGAGTTTGTTGTTCAAAGTGACTTAAAAATATTAGTATTGTCTTAGGGCCCGAATAAGAATAAGTAAGGGATTCCACGGGCCGAAGGCGGCTAGGGAATGTTTTGGGGGGGGATGTGGGGCGCAGTCCCGCGGACGGTACAACAGATTTTAGAAGATTTCCTTTTTTATTAGGGTTTATAGTTTTGAGGCATATATATAAGAGTCTAAGGGTCTGTAATTGAATTATCAGATTAATAATAAAAACCCTAGACTAAAGGGTATTCGCTTTATTCTCGTTCTTAATTCTCTTTTGCTTTCTTAAGGTTTTGATCATCTCTTGCGATAATCACAATAGTAAAGTTATTCCTGACGCCGTAATCTAGCTAATTCTGCAAGCCGTTTATCATTCGGAGTTTTGGTTAGAGAGATATGAATATATTTCCAGTCTTAATTTGTGCAAATTTGCAACCAGACCGAGGAGAAATCGAATTACGGGTTTCACAGTGATCTGTTGGATCTGATTTTTGGCAAGAAAATTTATAATCCATAGTTCTATGTCTCTATAAAATATCTCAGCGTTTGATTGTAAAGCTTGAGATTTATAACTTTTTTACGGACTATTCTGCACAGCGCACATCTGAAAGCAGTCTGTCCACTTACGTCTTTTTTTTTTGGATAAGAAGGTTATGTTTGTTGGAACTTATTTTATGAAAAAGTAGCTTTAGTTATCTTCCGGTGGATTTTCCGTTGAAGACGTTCACCGGAATGACCGGTTCTTGGGCACGATAGAATCGTAACCGCGAACACTACATGGTGGTGTATTGGAATGTCAAAAACTGAGTTCGTTTGAGTGTGAAATGGAGCTTCAAAGTAACTAGCTTGATTAAGGGTCAAATGTTGCACTTCGAAATTTGTAGGATTAACTCAAACTGCATGTGTGTCCATGTTGGATGTAAATCTTGGAATTTGAATTCGCACTTCAAAATTTGGAATTTGAATAATGGGCTTACAACCCAAATAATTATTCTTATTTGTTCAAATTCATTCAAGTTATATTGTTGACTAAATCAACAAATATCTCCTTTAAGTGAATCTTGTAACAACACAATTAAAGTGAGAATTAATTCTCAATTAAGTTGTTATTCTCCTCTTTATTGCCATGGAAGTTACATGAGCTCTTTAGACTATTAACTCATGGTCGTTGTCTTCTCATTAGAGAGAGACCAATCGCATTCATTCACATACACAACAAGAAATAATCCTCCTCATGTCTCTTCTCTCTATTTCTTTTTAGTTTTGAGAGTACACACATCACTAGCGTTCGTTAGGCTTTTGATTTTGAGTGATGCAAATTAAAAAAAAATATGTGGTTGTATCTTGGGATTCTAGTTGCGTAAAACTGTCACACTATGGGCAAGTAAAGAATTAAAGAAAGAGATATTCATCTCGACTCCGCATAAACAGCTTTGGTATTATTTGGTGTATCTTAATTTTGTTTTATAGCTTAATCTATTGAAATTATTCAGTTTGCCATATCGTAGAAATCAAGATTCTACATTGTTTTCGTTTAACCTTTCCAGATGCTCTCATAACATATGGAGTTAGCTTAATGTTAAAGAATAACCGATTTTAATAGGAGGAGTTCATTGAAACTTGATGTCAAAGTAAGAACAACAAATCTGTCCAAGAAGAGAAATGAGTTGTATTTTATCTGCTTCCATCGGCAAGAACTCTGCTAGAACTCTACTACAATTCTGCAGTAAGATTGCATGAATTTGTTTAGGATTTATGATTTATGGTTTAGGGTTATACAATTCTGCAGTAAGATGAATGAATCTGTAGTAAAGCATTTTCTACACATAATATACCTACATACATACGTATATAAAATAACAATTTAATTCATGTAAAATCGAATACTGATATATATATATATATATAAAACTATATATATATAGCAATATGGATCTCAAAAGATATAAAATTGAACATTAACATGAATAAAAAAATTAATTCTTTTTTGATAAAAGATCATTACAAATAGGAGAAGAAAATGTAAAATGGATACAGTGTTTGATAAATTATATTTAATAAAATAAATTTAATAAATTCAACCAACCACTTAGACCATTCACAATGGTTATAAAATTCTACTACCTCTTTTATCATTTTTAACACTCCACATCATCTTCTCTCTCTTCCACCTGATAATTCAACTACCTATTCAATTTTTATAACTACAAAAGTTTTGCTTAATAAAATTCAACTCCCTACCCCACTATTTTTTATTTTAATATTTTTCTTGTATTTATGTTTTGTGATTACATAATAGTAGCAATTATCAATTAAAAATAAACGAAAATTATGTTTTTATATTTTATTTATAATTTGAATTAACTTTTAACAAATAATAAAAATTAAAAAAAAATATTATAAAAGAAATAAAATCACAAAAATTTTGGTATTGAATACATGACACAAATAAACACACGATACAACCAATAAAACACACAAAACTAATAAACACACACATTAAATAATTAGTACAATAAACCCAACTCACAAACAATAAAATTTTAAATCACACACAACAAAAACTTAAAAATCTCTTTAATCATGAAATTTTGCCCATATGTGTTTGATTAGATCTGCTTGCAATGCGTGATGCACATTGGAATCACGCAATTCTGATCTAGCACGCATATGACTTGCAAATGCAGGTAGCACCTCGGTTGAGAATGGTTGCGGTGTAGTAGACCCACTTGCCTCAGATTGATCATAATCGGTCCAGTTTTGAGCATATGTATCTCTTTCATCCTCAACAATCATATTATGCAATATGATACATGACCTCATAATGATAGCCAAATCAGCTATGTCCCACATGCGAGCTGGTTCACGAATGATTTTAAATCGAGCTTGCAACACTCCAAATGCACGTTCGATGTCCTTCCGGCACCCCTCTTGATGTTTTGCAAATAACTTGTCTGGTTCACTTTGAGGAAGTCTAATTGATTTGACGAAAGTCAGATAAGAAGGATAAATACCGTCAGCTAGATAGTACGCCATATTATATGGACGTTGATTCACGAAGAAGTTCACTCTTGGAGTATTTCCTTGTTCCACATCATCGAACACGGGTGAACGATCTAGAACATTGATGTCGTTCAATGTGCCCAGAAACCCAAAAAATGCATGCCAGATCCATAGATCATGAGATGCGACTGCTTCATGAATAACAGTGGTTGTTCCCTTATCTCCCCGAGTGAATTGACCTTCCCACGCCGTAGAACAATTTTTCCATTCCCAGTGCATGCAATCAATACTGCCAATCATCCCCGGGAACCCTCGAATTTCACTAACATGGAGTATTCTTTGTAAGTCATCTTGATTTGGAGCTCTAAAATACACTTGCTCATACAATTGTATGATTCCTTTACAGAATCTACGCAAGCACTTCATTGCTGTTGTACCTCCTATTTTGATGTATTCATTAACCGCGTCGGCCGCCACACCATATGCTAACATTCGCATTGTCGTGGTACATTTTGCTAGTGGAGATATACCTTTTTTTTTTGCTGCATCAAATCTTTGAGTGAAGTAGTTGTCACTGCTTGATAGGTCAGCAACGACCCGAAGAAAAACATGTTTTCCCATCCGAAATCGCCGACGAAACATTGCATCGTCATATGTAGGTTGATTGGAAAAGTAATCATCAATTAGCCTCTGGTTTGCTGCTACATGATCTCTGTTGAAGTATCTTTTCTTGCTACTAGATGCCCGTCCTTCCTCTATTTTCTGTCGACGCTCCCTAAACTGGTTAAGGATATACTTCTCTTCAATTTGAGACTGCCTTTTGTAAGCTTCGATATCAAAAGGAAATTGTGATGGATTCATTGATATTTTCAGTAAGATGATATTATTTGTATTGATACTTGAATGAAAGAAAAAGTCTCCATTTATAGGAAGTTAAGTGGCTGAAATCGACGGATTCCAAACATATTATGGAATACAATTAATTAATAGATAAGAATTGAATATGTAGGTTGAGTGGTTCATACAGACGAATTCAAAAAATAATGGAATTTAGTGAACTAGTAGATAAAGATTGGATTCTTCATTTAAAAGCCAAAAGTCACAGATTTCTTTGACGAAAACTGACAGAAAACATTATTAAAGGAGAAAAAGACAAACAAACATTATTATAGTATAAAGCAATAAACACACATTATGAAAGCATAAAGCAACAAACACACATTATGAAAGCAGAAAGCAACAAACACACATTATGAAAGCAGAAAACGACAACAAATAAACAGACACTTAATAATAATTAATTTCCAAATAGATCGTTGCTTAACTCGTTAAACAGCTTTTTGCTCTGGTCATCGAGATTATCCTTTTCACTTAGCTTAATCCACATCTTCATCTTCTTGGCACGAGTTTTTTCTTTCATCAAATTTTTTGTCTCCTCTTGCGTCTTGGCTATTTTGTCTAATCGTTCAATCTCTTGATTCTTCAAGTCTTTGTATTCAAACCAGTCTTCGTTGACTACCTCCAAAGCTGCTTCCTTATTTTTTTTTTTACCTTTCTTTTTTGCTGCTTCCCTCCCCATTGGACGAACACTAGATCCTACAGAGTTGGAGTCGCTTGCTTCACCCTCGTGAGCTCTCTTAGATCCACTGCTTCCAGATCCAGTATTTGCTCTTACCTGACTTTCATAACGTGGTTGATCACGGAGAGCGGCCCATTCAGACATTAAATTAAAATGTCCATTTCTCCCACTTTCATATAGCTCATGCGCTTTCACCAGTACATGATAATTAGAAGAATTTTGGGTGTTAAAAGGGTTATTGTTGGGATCCATTTCCCTAACAAAAAAAAATTAGAAATATAACTGGATTTGTAACAAAAAAAAAAGATATCTGGATAAAATTGTGTTTTTTTTTGTGTCTGAATCATATGAAATTACACTCTATTTATAGAGTATAAAAATGATGAATTTTGATATATATTTTTTATTAAAAAAATTATTGGATCTTCAAATAATTGTGTTCGAATTATTTGGATGAGATAATAATTATTTTACATACGTATGTCGCTTGTACTTTTGTTTGGTCAAATTAAAATCAGCCATATATATCTTGTGGCCCCCATTTTTTTAATTTCAACTAACTTAATTTTTTCAACTAAAATCAATACACGTCATTGCATTTTTTTTAGACAAAATTCAGTCATCCCATTGTGAATGGGTGTAGTGAATGGTCTTACACCCAGTCTTCTATTATCTTCACGTTATGTCGTAACACATACTCTCATTCTTCCATTCTCTTCACTCGCCCAAGTTGCCAAGACAGAATGGCAAAATGGTCATTTATATAGTACGAAAATGTGATAGAAGCACAAACAAAACCAAAAAATATCAAAATACCAAAAAATATCAAAATACCAGAAAATATCAAAAACCCAAACAAAACCAAAAAAGAGCTTTTTTTTTTTTTTTTTTTTTAAAAAAAAACAATCTGTCTCCACAAAGTTATTTTGAAAAAATGTTATTTTTTTTTTTGCAAAACTCTCAAAATCTGGTAACAACTTAAATACGTTAGAGAATTAGGCAGATTATTATACAAGACGAATCAACAATATGTTTTACCACGTAGTTTCAATTGAGACAAACTCACCATTGATATTTAATTAGTTAGTATATAAATTAAGGTAGTTACTCGGTCAAGAGTCACAACTCTTCAGTTGGTGATATTTGAAACTTATTTAAGTTGTTGTTGTTGTATGAAAAAAAATAAGTTCATATATTAATTAAAAAAAAAATCAATCTTTCGTTTATTGAGTTCTTTAAAACTCTGTTTCTCCATTCTCTAATTTTGTTGTGAAAATCAAATTCTAACAATTGATATGCTCAACAAACTGAATATTGGAACCTTCATGTGTAATTGTTAATTTTATTCACATAAAGAAAATATTAAACATGTACATTTTTCGTGATAGCATTAGCATATATCGTATCAAAGTAAGACAAATAGAACAAAAGAAAGATAACATTATACAATGATTGTTAGCGTGTAAGGTTTATCTCGGAAGGAAGCAGCATTCAATTTTGTTTTTTCTAATATTTTGTCATCAGTTTATGACACATATGTAATAATTTGTAATTCGATGTTTTGTATTCGACTTTACAATATTCTTTGTACTTTGATATTTTAATGGAATGTTTTCTCGTAAAAAAAATAAAAACTCCATATTTATATATTTTCTAGAAAAAAATTGGTATATCTGATAAGTTAACCATTAAATCATCTCACTTGCTTCTTCACATTCCTCTGATCAACATCAAAACATGGTCGTTATCAGACAGACCATTTTTTTCTCGAAAATATTGAAGGAACAAAACAGAACACTTGTGTGTGAAGATTTTAAACTTGTGAATATCTTCAGTGGGAATGAGAGGGACTTGTTGGGTAACCTTTACCATAATTTCTCCTAAATATGTTTGTCTTCATCCTTTTAACATATCGACCATAGATGATTTAGAAGACTTGAAAAGTCAAGCAGTTTTGGAGTTTACAGTAACAGTTAAACTGAATTTTCCACACAAAAAGTTTTAGAGTGAGGAAAGGTGACGTTACCAAATGAATTCCCAGCTAGGTGATCCGACAATGCTATTATTACGATCTTCGAAGCTTTTATTCTGTGGTATTGTTCTGATTCAGCTGTTTGCTGCTGAAATCGATGCTCAAAGTTCCAGAAGTCTGTGGCAGACGCTTAGTGGTGAGAGTCTTCTCATTTTCTCTTCTTTTTTTTTTTTAGAAAACTATATATAGAAAGTTATTCGGAGTAATTTGGGACTAATCATAGATACTAACTTCACTTTGATTTCCCCATTTGTAGAAGAACATTTCTAGCTGTTGTATTAAAATAACTTTGGGATTACATTTAAAACCAGGTGAAGCTCCACGTGTGATTGCCCGTGGTGGGTTTTCTGGATTGTTTCCAGATTCGAGTCTCGCTGCTTATCGGTTCGCAAACTCGACAAGTGTAGCCGGTGTTGTTCTATGGCGTGATGTTCGGCTAACCAAAGATGGAATTGGGATTTGCTTCCCTGATTTAAATATGGCCAATGCTTCAAATATTCAAGATGTTTACTTAAATAGCCAAAAATCTTACGCGGTTAATGGAGTCCCTACAAAGGGTTGGTTCACCATTGATTTCTCTTTGAGAGATCTCAATAATGTTTCGTGTAAGTATTTATGATTCAGTTACTGCTTTTATAACGTGTTATATAGAAAATAATTTGGGTTGTTTCTTGTAACTTCTCACATATGTTTTTACTATATCTCAGTGATTCGAGGAATATTATCGCGATCAGAAAAATTTGATGGAAATGGATACGATATTTTAACGATTCAGAATGTAGCCACACAGATTAAACCAGAAGGTCTTTGGATAAATGTTCAGCATGATGTGTTTTACGCACAGCATAATCTGAGCATGAGCAGTTTTTTGTTATCAGCTTCAAGAACTGTTTCCATTGACTTTATCTCTTCTCCTGAAGTGAATTTCTTTAGGAAAATTGCTGGCCGTTTTGAGCGTAGTGGAACAGTTTTTGTGTTCCAGTTTCTTAGGAAAGAAGATTTCGAGCCGACGGCCCGACAACAAACCAAACCTACGGTTCTATGAGTAACCTAACTTTTGTCAAGACGTTTGCTTCAGGGATTCTTGTTCCAAAGTCTTACATATTGCCACTCGATGACAAGCAGTACTTGCTTCCTCATACATCCTTAGTTCAAGATGCTCACAAAGCTGGATTAGAAGTATATGTGTCAGGTTTTTCAAATGATGTTGATATTGCGTATAACTACAGTTTCGATCCGGTGTCTGAGTATCTATCGTTTGTGGACAATGGTGAATTTTCTGTCGATGGTGTGCTCTCTGATTTTCCCTTAACTGCATCTGCATCCGTTGGTAAGCAATATCTCTTCGATAGACATAACTAGAAATACTCAAAATCAAACATTTCCTTTTCATATTTTCCTCAGACTGCTTCTCCCACATTGGCAGAAATGCTAAAAAACAAGGTAATGACAGTTATTACTTAAACAATTTTTTTATGTTCATAATAAAAGAAAGTTACTTTAACATCAACCGAATGGTTCATGCCTTAGTGGAGTTTCTTGTTATATCAAAAAATGGTGCGAGTGGGGATTATCCTGGATGTACAAACTTGGCATATGAGAAGGCTATCAAAGATGGTGCTGATTTTATTGATTGCTCGGTCCAAATGTCTAGTGACGGTATACCCTTTTGCTCAAGTTCGATAGATCTCGGGAGAACCACAACGGTTGCCCAAACTCCTTTTAGTAACCGTTCAACAACTATTCCTGAGATTAGTTCAGTTGCTGCAATTTACACTTTTAATCTCACATGGCCTCAAATCCAGAGTTTAACTCGTAAGTTTCCCTTCTAATTTTCCAAACACTTTTGTTCCTTCTATTTATAGTAACAGATCAGGGTGCTTTGCTTCTTCTAGTTATACTAAACTACAAAAGGTTACATTATAATTTATAGCTGTGGTTAAAATAACGGTCCACTTTAGAGATTACATAACTTTGAGTTACAATACTATTCTCCCATCTTTTTGTGCAGCTGCTATTTCAAACCCCTTCAGGATTTACAATATGTTTAGGAATCCGAATGAGAGAAACTCTGGGAAGCTTATGTCTCTTTCTGAATTCCTAAACTTGGCAAAGAACTCCACTTCGCTCTCCGGTGTTTTGATCAGTGTAGAGGTGAGTTCTCGTGTACCTCTTACTCTTGAGAATTTGTCAACCGGACCATGATATCTTCTTAGTCTAAATTTTTTTAAGTCCTTCAGAATGCAGTATACCTCAGAGAGAAGCAAGGGCTTGACGTGGTTAAAGCGCTTCTTGATACACTCTCGGAAACTGGTTACAACAATGGAACAAGCACAACAAAGGTCATGATTCAGTCTACGAACAGCTCAGTTCTAGTTGACTTCAAGAAACAGAGCCAATATGAGACTGTCTACAAGATTGAAGAAACAATTGGTGGAATTAGTGATTCTGCTATTGAAGACATAAAGATATTCGCTAACACTGTCATCATTCGAAAATCATCAGTCTTTCCTTACAATGCTGGGTTCGTCGCTGGGCAAACCGATGTTGTGGAGAGGCTGCAGAAGTCTTGGCTCCCGGTTTATGTGGAACTGTTTCGGAATGAGTTTGTCTCTCAAGGATATGACTTCCTCTCAGATGCCACTGTTGAGATAAACTCATTTATCAGTGGAGTCGGTATCAATGGAATCATCACCGAGTTCCCTTTCACAGCTGCAAGATATAAAAGTAAGTGGTTCAAAATTTGCACCAAAAAGGTCTCACAACACAAAATTATTAACATTTTCCAACTTTGTTTCTCTTCTTCAGGGAATCGATGTTTGGGATTCAAAGAAACTCCACAATACATGTCCCCTATCCAACCCGGCTATCTCTTAACCCTTGTGAGTCCTCAATCCATGCCTCCAGCCGAAGCTCCAAGCATGGTTTTCACAGATGATGATATCACTGAGCCACCACAACCACCGGTTATAGCAAAAGCTCCACCAGTTATAACAAAAGCTCCAAACTCAAACTTTGTAACCCCATCAACCAGAAAAAATAAGTTACTATCACATTTTCTCATAGGTGAGTTTTGCTGGCCAGAGAAATTTCCAACTGTTCTGGTTTCCATGATTAAAAAAGAAATTACTAACTCAAAATTTTCACTGTTTTCTAGTTATGGTTTCAGTAGCAGGAGTTGTTTCGTTGCTGGTCTTATTAACATTGTTTATCCATTTTCACTGGAAGAAAGAATCACGACTGAAACAACAGAACATGAAGGCCCTTATTCCACTCAAACGTTTGCAGAAGTGGTTGGGAGAGGCGGATTTGGAATTGTTTATCGAGGAATACTTGGTGATGGACGAATGGTTGCAGTGAAGGTCTTGAAAGACTCTAAAAGTAATGGTGAAGACTTCATCAATGAAGTTGCAAGCTTGAGCAAAACTTCTCATCTCAACATTGTTTCTTTGCTTGGTTTCTGCTCTGAAGGTTCCAAAAGGGCAATTATATCTGAGTTTTTGGGGAATGGGTCACTTGATAAGTTCATCTCTGGCAATAGCCCAGAGAATATGAATTTGAATGCACTATATAGAATTTCACTAGGAGTTGCTCGTGGTCTAGAATATCTGCACCACGGCTGCGAAACAAGGATTGTACATTTCGACATTAAGCCACAAAATGTACTCTTAGATGACAATTTTGTTCCGAAAGTTGTGGACTTTGGCCTTGCTAAGCTTTGTGAGAAGAAAGAGAGCATCTTGTCATTGCTGGACACAAGAGGTACAGTAGGGTATATTGCACCTGAAGTGTTTTCAAGCATGTACGGTAGAGTCTCTCACAAGTCAGATGTGTATAGCTATGGAATGTTGGTTCTTGAGATGATTGGTGCTACGAACAAAGAGAGAGGTAATCAAGCCTCTGCTTCTAGCACAAGTTCAATGTACTTCCCTGAATGGGTATATAGGGATCTTGAATTAGGCAAGTCCAGAAGGCATATTGAGAAAGGAATCAACAGTGAAGAAGATGAGCTAGCAAAGAAGATGGCATTGGTAGGTTTGTGGTGTATTCAGCCATCCCCACCATATCGCCCAACGATGAACAGAGTTGTAGAGATGATGGAAGGAAGCCTTGATTTTCTTGAAGTACCTCCTAGGCCTGCTTTTCAAATTCCTGCGGTGTTTCTACAAGAATCTTCAACATTTTTAGAGGACATCTCTATTTGCACAGAAGGATGATCTTAGAAACCTCCATGGAACCTATCAAATCAATAAAGTAGCTATATTTTTATTCCAATATGTTATATATTGTCTACAAACTAGCTTTTTGGGTATGTTAAACTTGTTAAAACAGATTTCTATCGGGATAAAGTGGTTGTGACATTACACCCAAACATGAGATCAAGACTTTGAGTTTCATCTACAAAATACAAATAACCCAAGCTGTCATCAGAGTAGACCTTTTTCTTCCTTTAAAATCATCAGAATAAACTACTACGTCATCTTTGTTGTTATTTTCCCAAAACTTACTGTCCTAGTTCTCTGGAGACAATAATAAAAAACATCGTCTGTCACAGACTCACAGTTGTTAATTAACAAATTAAACCCTTTTAACGGATTTGAGCAGTAGAAGCATAAACACAAACGGTCATCCGAGTCTTCTCTGAGTCATTATTGCTAAACCTTAATGGTTGCTCTTGTTCAAACATCTATATTTCTAAGAACTTAGACGGTATATATATGAGTGGAAGTTTCAACCGAAGCCTTTGACTTTTTATAAATTTTCATGATTGATCAAAAGTTTCGTACTTTGATCAGAAATCGCTTAATTTGTTATTGGTTATTAGAAGAATCGTGGTGATGGATTGACTTATAATTACTGTTCAATATTTGGAGAGTTTGGTTAGTTTTTGAAGTTTAGGGTACTCACAATTGATAAGTGATTATTCAATTGAATTGTTGATCCGTCCGTCAGGGAGAGTTTGCGTCGTGGAATTGTTGTTCGAGGAAGTTATTCATTCTAATCGCAGATGATGTAGGTAGTCGATATCATCATAATAAGATTTGATCAAATATATCTATAATGATGTAACATACGATTAAAAAAAATGAATTGTTACAAGAAATGAAATATCCTTCCAAGTTTGATTCTTGATTCTGTCAAATTATGAGTTTTCATGTTTATATGGTTTGAAACTAAGAAATCATATAAACATGAAAACTCATAATTTGAACGTGAAGAAAAAAAGTTATAAATCAGTGAACAAGTTGATGTATTTGGCATTAATTTTTTTTGCTTTGTCAGTCAACGGTCGACCCATAGACTTCCCCACCACATATAACTTAGAATTATACGCTCATCTCTTATCCTCTTCTCCCTCCATTAACTTTTAAAAAAATCCGATGATCTGTTACGTTTTGTTTGTTTTCTCTATTCTTGTTTCCATCACCGGCAGAGGAGAAGGAAAAACAGCGGTATACAATCCCACCGAAGTCTTTCTCATCAACGCCGGTGCTACCTCTGACACCGTCGACGCCGGCGGCCGAACTTGGACGCGGGAGCAGCCGAAAACTCTTCCGTTAAATCCAGTCAACGCGTCGTTCTCTTCATATGCGTCATATGAATCACGAAAACCTTCGGTGCCGTACATGAAAGCTCGGATTTTCCATTCTGATTTCACGTACAGTTTTCCAGTCACTCCCGGCTGGAAATTCCTCCGGTTATACTTTTACCCGACCCGATATGGAACCGAATTCGACGCCGTCAATTCCGTCTTCTCTGTCAACGTCAACGGTTTCCCTCTTTTGAAGAACTTCAACGCCTATTTAATGACAAAGGCTTCCAGACCAGAGTTAAAATTTCTAAGCAAAGAGTTTATCGTTCCGGTTAACCAGACACTGACTCTTACGTTTTCCCCATCTCCTGAGTCGTTAGCTTTCGTTAACGGCATTGAGATTGTCTCCATGCCTGACCGTTTTTACTCAAAGAGAAGTTGGTAGCACCACTGACTTGCAGATACCCGATACAACGGCCTTCGAAACCCTTTACCGGTTAAACGTAGGCGGAAAAATGATAACTGAGGTTGGTGATTCAGGAATGTACCGGCGGTGGCTTTCCGATGATGAGTTCATACTCAGTGAAAATTTGGGAACCATTATAACCGTACCAGATATAAAGATCAACTACACGGAGAAAACTCTAGCATACGTTGCGCCGGAAGATGTGTACGCCACATCTCGTATCATGGGGAACCCTAGCGCTAATAATACCAACTTGAATTTCAACCTGACGTGGCTCTTGACAGTTGACGCTGGGTTTAACTATCTTGTCAGGCTTCATTTCTGTGAGACTATGCCGGAAGTAACCGAACAAGGCCAACGCGTCTTCTCGATCTTCATTGGAAACCAGATTGCCAATCTTATGACCGATGTGATTCGCTTGAGTGGTGGCTCTCGGACTCCGGTGTATCTAGATTTCAGTGTTTATGTGGATTACCAAAGTGGGTTGAACTACTTGACTTGCATCCTTACCAAAACACTACTCCGAAGAATTACAATGCTATTCTGAATGGTGTAAAAATTCTTAAGTTGAATTATGACTTTCTAACACCACAGGACTTGGTTCCTCTAATAACACCGGACTTAAAAGGTAAGCCATATGTTCTTGTGATAATCCTCATTGTCGTTGGGTCAGCAATTGGGCTGGCCACTTTCATTGTTGTACTCATGTTGTCAAGGCGTGAGATGAAGAGGAAGAAGAAAAGGAAAGAAAACACTGTTGTCATGTTCAAGGTACTACTGAAACAATAAACTTATGCAGAATTAAAAAAAATTACAGTCATTTTCACATATAATTGGAAAAGGAGGATTTGGAACTGTTTATGGAGGAAACCTTTATAACGGTTGTAAGGTTGCAGTTAAGGTTTTGAAGGATTCAAATGGAAATGGTGAAGATTTCACCAACGAAGTCGCAGCATGAGCCAGACCTCTCATGTAAACATTGTTTCTCTGCTTGGTTTCTGCCATGAAGGCTCTAAAAGAGCGATAATGTATGAGTTTTTGGAGAATGGGTCTCTCGATCAGTTCATGTCTAGAAAGAAGTAATTGACTCAAGATGTTACAACACTATATGGAATCGCGTTAGGAATTGCTCGGGGATTGGAATACTTGCATTATGGCTGTAAAACAAAAATTGTGCATTTCGACATTAAACCTCAGAATATTCTGTTAGATGAAAATCTTTGTCCTAAAGTCTCAGACTTTGGGCTTGCTAAGCTCTGTGAAAAAAAGAGAAAGCATTGTATCATTGATGGACACAAGAGGAACTATAGGTTACATTGCACCTGAGGTGGTTTCAAGAATGTACGGCCGGATCTCCCATAAATCAGATGTGTATAGCTATGGAATTTTGGTCCTCGAGATGATTGAAGCAAAGAACAAAGAAATAGTAGAACCCAGTACTACTTCCAACGCCAGTTCGAGTTACTTTCCGGGTTGGATCTATAAGGGTTTTGAAAATGAAGAGCAAACATGGAGATTTGGTGATGAAATAACCGATGTGGAAAATGAAATTGGGAAGAAGATGATTTTGGTGGGTCTGTGGTGTATTCAACCATGTCCATCAGACCGTCCTCCGATGAATAGAGTCGTCGAGATGATGGAAGGAAGTTTAGATGCTCTTGAAGTTCTCCCTAAGCCTTCTATGCCCATTTCCACTGGGCTTATTGCCGAATCTTCTTCGCTTTCTGTTGGTTGGGAAGCCGAGTAAACACTTGAACTATTGATTCTGCTAATTTTTAGTATGTGATTTTCTTTTTGTTGTTTTTGTTGATTGGATAGAAAGAGTTGTAAAAAAAATAAAGAACACTTTGGAAAGTCTTCTCTGATTCTTAATTTGTTTAAAAACTTAACAAACTCTAGGACCTGAAACCTTCAACCTTAAACCTGATTGCATGAGTCCCTTCAATGGCATAAAAATTTCAACGTGTCAACCTCAAAATCTTGAACAACATACAAATTAGATTGAAAAGCAATGATTCACCCTAAACACGTCATAGCACCAAAGAAACATGTATCCTTCAATGTTACACGACAAATGATGTCTTTCAAAGATATACGAGTGTTCCATGTTATATTAGTGCTTTAAATGGGATTTACATGAATTTCAGATATTTAGGGAAATAGCCGGTTTTTTTACATTATGAATTTTATAAATTCATAGACAGTCTAGTAAATTTTGAAAATTGTATTGTTACAATGTATAGGGCTAGAAAGGGTCACCCTTAATTAGGGATGTTAATAGTGGGTGAGAGTCCAATGGCTACCCAAACCCACAACACATGGACCAACTTTTTTGCCCAGAAAAAATGATGTGGGTTTTAACTGGATGGGTTTTATTGCGTGTGGGTATAATATGAGTTTACTTAGTGAGTAATGGGATACCCATTAGATTTATTTTTTCTGAAACTTTTGAAAACGATGTCATTTTCAATAAAGAATAAACAACCTTCAGAAACTAAAATCGACGATTGAACACTTAGAAATCAAAATCGAAGAACCCTAATTTTCTCTAATATCCTTCTTCTCACTTGAATCAGTCACAAATTCGCCAAAAGAAATCTTAATCTTCGAATTATCACAATTTTCTCTCTGCTCTTTCTTTGTTTCGGCGAGAATTATCACAATCTTAAAGTCTAATGTTTGGAAAGAGTTTATATCGATAGGTGTTGAGGATGAAAAAGGGTCGTTGCATTCATTGTAGTAAGAAACTAACAATAGAAGTTAGTCAAGGAGCATCGGCTTTGAAGCGTCATTTATCAGTTTGCCCAATGAAATCTGAAAGTGGCAATGATAGAGAAGATAGGCAGTATGATCACAAGGTGGATCGTTGCATGGTTAGTGAAATCATCATTTTCATGATCTGCCTTTCCGTTATGTTGAATTTTCGAAAGTTTATTGTCTTTACTTCTGATTAGTTGGAGAATATTTGAGACAGTGTTAAATTTGTGAAAGCATCTTGATTAAGGAAAGAAGCATTTGCAGCATGTGTTGAGAGTGTAGGGATTAAAAGTGGAGCTGGTTTATCTTTAGATGTGTCTACTCGATGGAACTCTACTTATGAAATGCTTGCTAGGGCTCTGAAATTTCGCAAGGCATTTGCTAGTTTTGCAATGTGTGATAGGCATTCAAGTCTTTGCCTTCTGAGGATGAGTGGGATCGTGGAGAGAAAATATGTGATCTTTTGAAACCGTGTAGTACCATCACCACATACATTCCAGGCATAAAATATCCCACAGCCAATGTATATTTCATTCAAGTGTGGAAAATTGAGTTGCTGTTGAGGAAGTATGCTAGTTGTGGTGATACTGATGTGGAATTAATGGCTATGAGTATGCAATCTAAATTTGCAAAGTATTGGGATGAGTACAATATCATTTTAGCTATGAGAGCTGTCTTGGATCCGAGGTTGAAGTTACAGATACTCAAAGTAGCTTATGACAAAGTGGATTCCAATACTTCTGAGGAAAAGATTGCAATTGTGGAGAAGAATTTTAAGTTGTTTTATGCTGAATATAAGACCAACTCTTAGACTTCTTCTTTAAGTATTTCTACATCACCAACTCCAGATAATCTCCTTAATGAATCACCACTCGAAAATGATTTGAATTATGTAAGTATTTTTTTCATTCTTGCTGAATAAATTAATAATCAATTCTCATATCTTATTAATTTAGTGTTTATACGTATAATACATGATCTCTTTGAGTTGGAGAGGAGCATTCAACCTAACTCAAACAATTCAAAGTCAAATTTGGAGATCTATTTGAAAGAACCTCGACTTGA
This sequence comes from Cardamine occulta, assembly GCA_028015245.1. NCBI lineage: Eukaryota > Viridiplantae > Streptophyta > Magnoliopsida > Brassicales > Brassicaceae > Cardamine > Cardamine occulta. The sequence continues at coordinate 22,958,788 of CM051386.1, forward strand.
GATGAAGTCTTTCACAGATATGGAGGTTTTAAGCTACTGGAAAAACAACAAACAACACCACGGGGATTTAGCTTCTTTGGCATGTGATTTGCTCAACATTCCAATCACTACAGTAGCATCAGAATCGGCTTTTAGTATTGGAGGTCGGGTACTGAATCCATACCGAAATCGTCTTCTTCCAAAAAACGTTCAAGCATTGCTTTGTACTCGCAATTGGTTGCGTGGATTTGAAGAATTTGAAGGTAAATATCAAAATTATTTCTTATCATTCATTTTTATTTGACTAATTCATATCTTTGAATTTTAGGTGACATCGAAGATAATTTCGATGATGGAGATGATGCTACAAAGATTGTAAGTAGCTCGGAAGTATGAGATCAAACATATTATATGATGAGGTGAATCAAATCACATGAATGTGGTGATGTGATTTTGTTGCTGTTATGATCTCTTGTTATATGTTTCATATACGATACTGAAATTTTTAGACTGTTAGTTACATCTTTTTGTGGCATCATAATATATTTTTTTTGAATCTTTTCTGAAATATTTATTATCAGTCTAAATTTTTTGTGGCATCGTTATGTGTTTCATATTTAAATATTTCTGAATTAAGGGCCTTAATGTTTAATCCCTGACCAACGAAAGTCTCTCAACCTACTAAAATATAATTTTCAGTAACACCGGTCCAGTACACCACCAAAATTAAATTTCATTTGATATTATTTTTTTCTCTCAAGAAATTATTCTGTCTCCTCAATTTACCACGACGAGAGAAAAAAAAAGTTGTTGGAGAGAACAAAAAAAAAACACCAATTCGATTTTTCCATGGCTAGAAAATAAGAATCCTTTTCGACACAAATTTTATCGAAGCCTTAACATTCTTACAGAAAATAAAGAAAACCCAAAACAAAAGTTTAGATTTTTCTTAATCTTTGAGATGGGTAACAAGAAACTGTTGACTGGTGGGTCAAGCAAAGCTTATGGTAGTGGAAGATACAGAGATCCTTTATTGCAGCAGAATCAGGTCTCTGTTTTCTATTTTTCAGTTCCATTTCTTGTTTCTCATTCTCATGCTTTTATAAAGTTTCATGATTGATTGAAAGTTTCTTACTTTGATCAGAAATCGCTTAATTTGTTATTGGTTATTAGAAGGTGATGGATTGACTTTTATTACTGTTCAATTTTTGAAGAGTCTAGTTAGTTTTTGAAGTATAGGATTCTCACTTGGTAATTGATCATCCGATTGGAAGAGTTAGATTGTTACAACAGATGAAGTATCCTTCCAAGTTTGATTCTTGAAATTTGATTTTGCCAAATTATGAGTTTTCATGTTTATATGGTTTGAAAACTAGGAAATGTGTTTCAAACTCCGAAATTTCTAAGTGTTAGTTTTGTTTACTTATTCTTATTTAATGTATACAGGATAGACCGAAAGAGAATGGAAGCGAAAATGGTCCAAATGATCTCGAGCATGGTGTTGTTGAGGTACTTGTTAATGCTGTTTTACAGAAATGTTTCATATATAGAAGTGATATTATCATCTTATTTGGTTTTTTTACAGGCAGCAAATGTTGGATTTGGAAGAGTCTTTGCGTTGGTGAGTGATTCTTGATTAGAAAAAAACGATTAGCATTCTTATATAAAGATATGATACTCAAATATTATGATTTCAGGCAAAGGCCGATGCAGGAAAGCTAGTGATTGGTACCATTGCTTTGTTGATAGCTTCGACAACTAATCTCCTTGTTGTATGTCTCATCTCTCGATCTTTGACTTTCTATTTATTTTATTATATTAGAATCAAGAAAGCTGAACTTTTTCTACTATGCAGCCAAAATTTGGTGGTATGATTATAGACATTGTATCCAGAGATGTCAAGACACCTGAGCAGCAAACAGAATCCATAATAGCTGTTAGAAACGCAGTAGTAATCATTTTGATTATTGTTGTAATCGGGTAATTACATCTTTAAATTTTCTTCCTTAGTCCTCCTTTGATCTTTAGAGTTTTGGTTTTGTCTTACTTATACTTTTTTCTATTTTGGGTTTCTTTAGATCGATTTGCACGGCTTTGCGAGCGTGGCTATTTAATTCTGCTAGCGAAAGAGTCGTGGCTCGACTGAGAAAGGATTTGTTCAAACACTTAATGCATCAGGTAAAACATTTCTCAAGGTTCTTATGATTTGTTTTATCTGTTACTTTTTTTTTCTATTGGTTAGTCTTTTCATGCATTGTTCATGATTTTTTATGTCTAATGAACTAACACTACAAGTTATTGAAAAAATATGTTTTTGTTGTTCTGTGTTAACAGGAAATAGCATTTTATGATGTTACAAAAACTGGAGAACTCTTAAGTAGACTATCAGAAGACACTCAAATCATTAAAAACGCTGCTACGACAAATCTTTCTGAAGCTCTTCGTAATGTAACAACAGCGTTTATTGGAGTTGGTTTCATGTTTACATCATCTTGGAAACTAACATGTAAGAAGCTTCTCTTTTCATTCTTTCGGATTTTGTAGAGATAGATTGTATAATAAACAAACTGACTCATCTTCTTGTTCATCTTTCGTGCTTTTAGTATTGGCACTAGTAGTAGTTCCGGTAATTTCAGTTGCTGTGAAACAATTCGGGCGATATCTCCGTGAACTTTCACACAAAACTCAAGCAGCAGCTGCTGTTGCTGCTTCAATTGCTGAGGTTTTAATTCTTTTAATTCTTTTCATACAGTGTTTTTTCTTTCAGTTCATTATGATTGTATCAACATTTACTATGTAGGAATCATTTGGCGCAATCCGAACTGTTAGATCTTTCGCGAAAGAAATTTATATGGTATCACAATACTCTATGAAAGTTGATGAGACTCTGAAGCTAGGACTCAAACAAGCTGTGAGTTTTTTGTGGCATGAACCATTTCATAAAATTAAACGTTTTGATGTGTCTTTGAGAGGGTATATCTGTGTTTTGGGTGGTGATTTAGGTACTTGTCGGGCTGTTCTTTGGAGGACTAAACGCAGCTTTCACGTTATCTGTTATTACGGTTGTCAGTTATGGAGCATACTTAACAATAACTGGTTCCTTGACCGTTGGAGCACTCACTTCCTTCATTCTTTATAGCCTCACAGGTTTCATTTGCATTCTTGATCTTGAATCTTTGAAAGAAATTGTTGTATTAAACTTAAGATATTGTTTTGCTAGTTGGTTCATCGGTATCTTCTTTATCGAGTTTGTACACAACTGCAATGAAAGCTGCGGGAGCTAGTAGACGGGTATTTCAGATCTTGGACCGTGTTTCTAGCATGCCAGATTCAGGAGATAGGTGTCCTGTTGGGTGAGATTTCCTAATGTATTCTTAAAATTAGTTTTCTATATCATAAGAACAGTTTCGGTTTATATCTTGGGAGTATTATGGTTTCAGTAATCCTGATGGAGATGTGGAAATACATGATGTCTGGTTTGCTTATCCTTCTCGCCCTAGTCACATGATACTCAAGGTAATGCGAAATCTTCTTTTGTACTTTGTATGTATATTAAAGTTTAGATCATAATAGTATATGATTAAGAATTTGTTAGAACAAATAAAGGTTTGGTGTCTTTGTAAAAACTCTTGACTCTAGTGTTACAAAAATAGAGTAGATTTTTTAACAATAAATTTCTGAGGATGATAACCGAATTTGTGAGGCTGCTACAAGTTAAGCATTGCTTAATCACCCGAAATTTGCAGGGAATAACGTTGAGGTTGACACCAGGTTCAAAAGTGGCACTTGTAGGACCAAGTGGTGGAGGAAAAGTAAGTTCAGACCATACGGTTTTCGATTTAGATTTTTCTGTATATAAAGTATAGAAACTATGGAAACCGAGTACCATTTGGTTTGGTTCAACAATACCGTTTCAGTTTTGGTTTTGGTTTTCTTAGAATGAATATACATTGAATGTTTGCATTTGCCATATGCAGACGACCATAGCCAATTTGATTGAGAGATTCTATGATCCTCTCAAAGGAAAGATTTTGCTCAATGGAGTTTCTTTGATGGAAATATCCCATCAATACCTTCACAAACAGGTAAATATTATGTTTCTTGAATCATTCATTGTTTATGAATATTAGTTAGAATCTGAATCTTGAATTTCTCCAATCTCGTTTCAGATCAGTATTGTAAGCCAGGAACCGATTCTTTTCAACTGTTCAGTGGAAGAGAACATCGCTTATGGATTTGACGGTGAAGCTAGTGTTTCCGATATAGAAAATGCAGCTGTGAGCACATCTCAAATTTCTTTCTTCTCCATTTTTGGTGTGCTCATTGACGGTTTGTGTATGCTGATTGATATCAAAATGAAAAATGTTGTGGCAGAAAATGGCGAATGCACACGAGTTCATAGAAGCATTCCCGGACAAGTATAAAACCGTTGTTGGAGAACGCGGATTACGTCTCTCAGGAGGACAGAAACAAAGGATTGCAATCGCGAGAGCACTTCTTACAAACCCGAGTGTTTTGCTCCTTGATGAAGCCACTAGTGCACTCGACGCTGAAAGCGAATATCTTGTTCAGGTAATAAAACAGAACTTTGGTATCAAAACTCAAAAACAACTTACTCATAGCCGAATGTTCTAAATCTGTTTGCAGGATGCTATGGACTCATTGATGGCGGGAAGAACAGTTTTGGTGATAGCTCATAGGTTATCGACGGTTAAGACTGCAGACTGTGTGGCGGTTATATCAGATGGTCAGGTGGCTGAGAAAGGCACTCATGATGAGCTTCTCAGCCTTAATGGAATCTACACTAATCTTGTCAAGAGGCAGCTTCAGAGTTCTTCCACTGTTACCAACTTGTGAGATAATATTATTCTTCTGACAACAGAAAGAAGAAATTATAGATTCGATTCTAAGACTCCATTTGTATAATTTGACTCTGACTACAGCTTCAGAGTTCTTTGTCTTTGAAAACATGAAAACCTTCTATGTGAGCTGGAGGGTTCTCTAACATGGAATAGTGGTAGTGAGACATTCCAATTATCAAATAAGAAATAAAAATGAGACATGGGATAATAATGTTATGCGTCTAGTTTTGTAATTTTTTTCGTTTCAACCACATTAACCAAAAAAAATCACTGCCCAATTAAGAGGAACATAGTTTAGAAATGAATTTTTGGAAATTAAAACTCTAGAAATCCGAGATAAAAATTCGGTCTGAATATTGGACGAAACTTTGCTTTTTTGAAGTTGAGAATTTTAAGTTTTTTTTTTTCTGATCCAATATGGACTTTCTTATTTTTTTGAGAATTTTGTGACTACTTAGTTACTTTTTAATGTCTGCAATCACACTTTTTCTTAACTTTTGTGCTTATAACATCTATAGCACATCTCTAAATCGATCTCGTGATGATCGACCACTGGTTTAGTAGTTGGATGTTCATAGTGCATTGTATTATCTCTTTAATATTCTCTTGACTTATTTTGGAAGTTATCTACATGTAACATAAAATAATCAAGTTAAGTTTACAAACTTAGGCATATTAAAGCAAAAATAAAATAAAAAAACATAGCAAATCCAAGATGATGAGTTTATGACTTTAGACAAACTCAATCTAAGCCCAAGTAATTAGGTTATCTACACAAGTAGGATCATATATATATAACAACAACAATGTTGTTAACCGAGATAGTTGTTCCAAATGGCAGCTCTCTTTCTTCATCTTTTACAATATTATAAGAATCAATTTGATTTTGGTGTCTTTCTAAATTAAGTTTGCTTTCTATATTTTTCTTCACTTGAATAAAACTCCAATGAGATATTTTAATTTCGAAGTTATTAAGCTCATTTGAGGTTTTTGTCTAAAAATCTACATGTAACATAAAATAATCAAGTTAATCTCTACAAGTCCACTAGCTTTTTTCTCTCAACCCCACCGAACCAAAATCACGAAAGACACCTTTACTTATGTCTTGTCGATAATCCCTTTTCAAGTGGACAAATCCCATAAAACGCCTATCTTAATTGAATAAATTTCCATCTACTTGACTACTTCATTTCAACGGAAATGGAAATGCGTACATTTTATACAACTGTGCCAAACACTCTACATAAATGTTAGATCTATAAACGCAAATTCCTAGTTCAACAACTTTTCTTTTCTTTTTTTGGTCAAAAGATTACATACATAGATGCATATTCGGAGAAAAGGTCAAAACCTGAAAAGCAAAATAATCGGCTAATTTGAAAATATAAGCACAAGCGAAATAAATTAATAGATCATCAAAATTTTCAAAGTCTGGAAATACGTTGAAAAAGATTTTAAAGTTGTCACACACAAACAAAGTTGCGGTGGAATTGCATCAAACTTTAAAATCTTCGCACTTAAGAATAGTAGTCACTTTGAATTGTGACGTTGACAAACACTCTAACATTTCCAAAAACCCTCTCTTTTTCGTAAGTAAAAACAAGGCTTTAATTTTCTGTTAAGGAAAAAGACTATTTTCATCCTACAAAAATGAATCTTTTTTATGATGGAATAAACCATCTTTTTTTTTTTGAATTGATACAAAATCGAATCATCACCAAATTGAAGATGGAATAAACCATCATTTCCAATCCAAACGTTACTCTTACATTTATTTTTAATTTGTTTTATCATTTTCTGTTATATTTTTTTTGTTGAAGTGTTTACGAATACATTGTTTTTAAACCTTTTATTTTCAAACTTTTTGAAAAAAAATATTTGATTAAAACACGAAAAAATATTAATGACAAATTTTAGTTCCTGAAATTTTATTATTTAAGTTTTTTAACAAAACAAACAAATTTTTATATAATTTAGAAATCATTTAAAAATAATAGAAAAGCCTAAATAATATCTTCTCGGAGAAAAAGAAATACTAGTAGATATTTCCTCAGACTTAACGTCAGATTCAATACGATTCCACATTCCAAGATCTGACAATAATGGCAAAATCCATAATAGAATCCAAATTTGTTACGAACTCTACTTTCGTGGATGACCCTCTACCCAAGATGTGTCAATCGCACAGGTCTATCTTACGTCCGAAACAAAATAGAAGAACTCCCATATACATTCTAACACATTATTATCTATTTATCTTAACATTCCACATACTATACACATATATATATATATTCTCCCTCCGTTTCTAATTTATCATATTTCTAAAATTTTTATACATATTAAAAAAATACATTAAAAGTTGATTATAAATGCATCATTTTTAGTGATTAACAACTTTCAATTATTTTTTTGAAATTTAAAATTTATCATCAATAACTAATTAAACATGCATAGAAAACCTAAAAATATAATTTTTTAAATAATTTTTTTCCTATAAATATGATCAATAAGAAATGGATGGAATTCTATTTTTCTACAGCCAGAGCTGATCCATATGAGTTGGAACGAAATTTATGTAAATTTGAAAAGAAAGGAGAAAAAAAAACAGTAATTTCGTTGAAAGTTAACTTATGTCCTCCAAATTTTTAAGCGTGCATATTTATTAGTTCACCATCAATAGAACTATAGAAAATGTGAAATCTTCCAATGATCCAACTCATAAAACGAATTCACAAAATGCAAATAGGATCTTAACTAAAATAATAGGCATACTTGTATAATTGGTATCGATTTATTGAACACCTTTATTAATAAAATAAAAAAAATCGTGGCACATGTTTATGACGCATCTATATGGGTATTTTGATTGATGATGTTTGTACTATGCACTATTTCATTTCATTGCGGTTACGGCGGACAAAATTATATACGGATTAAATCATTTTTTTACCATTCATAAGTTATAAACTGTAGTAGTGCGGAAATAAAAAAATAAAGACAAACTGTTATGGACCAACCGCGGTCTACTTTTCAAAGAAATAAATTGTGACCACATCGGACTGAAAACCGCCCAAAAAAAGAGATGGTTTGGTTCGCCGATGGTTTTGTCCGCCCTAATCACTGCATCTAATCAAACCCAAAAGCTTCGAATGGTGGCTGCGGATACAGTGAACAGAACCATCAGCGAACCAAACCATCTCTTTTTTAGGACGGTTTATAGTCCACTGCGATTTTAGTTTATTTCTTGACCACAGTTGGTCTGCAGCATTTTCTTTTATTTTTTTCTGTCCGTACCACCGTGAACTATAACTTATGGGTTCGAATGATAGCTGCGGATCAAGTGGACAAAACCATCAGAGGACCAAACCATTTCTTTTTTGGGGCGGTCTACGGTCCATTGCGGTCTCAGTTTATTTTTTTGAAAAAATAGACCGCGTTTGGTCCGCAGCAATTTTCCTTTTTTTTTTATCCGCACTATTGCAGACTATAAATTATGAATGGTAAAAATTAGCAGTTTAATCCGCAGATGGTTTTGTCTACCTCAACTGCTTTATTCATTTAAAGCCTAAAGTTTAATCTGTAGATAGTTTTGTCCACCCCATCTACTACATCAATTCAAAGCCTTATACACGATTAACAAAAAAAAATATACATATACCCCACTTTGATATGTCATGTTATTGAACATCCCTCTTTTCAAGGTACGAAATTTAATGAAACTTTGATAAGTCAATATCAAAAACTTTGATAAGTCGGCATGTGATAGTTTTTTCCTTTTCGCTGAGTCGACATGACTGGTTATTGCAGTTACGATTAATTAACCATACATATTTATGTAAATATTAATAATAGAGTTAATAAATAATTAAAAACAGAAATCTATGGATCATAAATAAAGGTCTCGGATGGACAGTTGAAAAAAAATTACGGTTACCTAACTTTTACCCCCCGAATGATCAAGTTATGATACATTTTACTCCATCTCAAAGTTATGGACTATGGAGGATCGAAGATATGGAATTATGGATAGCAGCGTTCTAACCTTTTATAACACGCTAAATATGCACATGCCAATGAAGTTTTTGAGTTAGGCCGTGTGACTTGTCATCACCTATTTATGTACAAAATGACATGGTTATGCACTTAATTAGTTGTTTGCTTCCTCCTAATGCTAGAAACTGAGTACTTTTCAACATCAATGCAGGAGACTACTTTTAAAAATAAGTATTGTGCAAACGAGAAACATAGTTTTTTTCATAACAAAAATAAGTCATGCCATGTAAACACAATTTTGAAAAAATAAAAAATATTTTTATTTGAGATAAAAATAAAAACAAAGGTTTTTAATTGAAATAAATTCAATAAAATAAATTTAATACTAATATTACAGTTTTGACGTTAAATAAATAATAATAATAATAATAATACAGAAATATAACATAGTTTTTTTCATAACAAAAATATAACATAGTTTTTTCATAACAAAAATATAACATGCCATGTAATTATATAAACACAATTTTCTTTCAAAAACATTTTATTTTAGATAAAATAAATATGAAAAGTAATTAATTGAAATAAAATTAAATCAGTCCAATATATATATAAATAAAAAGGATCCATCCCAAATAAAACTATATTTTACAATAATTGAAAATAATTTATTACTTGTATATCTAAAAACCGAATTGAAAATTGAACCTCTGTAAAATGAATCAAATTTAAAAATTAAGTCTATTTAAAAATTTAGAATAGATTTGACTAAGAAGAAAATAAATAAATTTAATACTCATTTTGAAAATCCTTTACCATTGACCATTATTATTTGACCAGCTGGAATTCATACATCTTTTTTTGGTCCACAAAATATTTTTCTATATAATAAATTCCTCTTTTTGTTATCCTTTCTATATATGTTTTTAAAATATCCTTATTTTGTTTTGTTAAAAGATTTTTAAACAAAATTGAATTATTTTTATCGGATGTACCCGAAGGGACAAACAAACAAACAAAATTGAATTCCTCTCCATCTTCTTTTTAACACCAATTAAATTTCACATATATATATTTAGTACCATCATCACATCAGTATCTCACAACAAATCATGGTTACCAAAGAAATGAATTCATCACTTAACATAATCGACGTGGCACGAGTCACACCTTCAAACTCTGACTCGTCCGAGTCACTCACTATCCCACTCACATTCTTCGATCTTCTCTGGTTCAAACTCCACGCCGTCGAACGCGTCATCTTCTACAAACTCACCGACGCAACTCGCCCTTTCTTCGACTCAGTCATCGTCCCAAATCTCAAATCCTCTCTATCCTCAATCCTCTCTCACTATTTCCCACTCGCCGGCAAACTCGTCTGGAACCAACTTGATTCAAAACCAAGCATCGTCTATTCCCCAAACGACGCCGTTTCATTCACCGTCGCCGAATCAAACGCCGATTTCTCACGTTTATCCGGGAACGAACCATTCCCCTCCTCCGAGTTATACCCGTTAGTCCCTGAGTTACAAATCTCCGACGAATCAGCCGACATCGTGTCGTTTCAAGTCACGCTTTTCCCAAATCAAGGGTTTTGCATCGCCGTTAACGCACATCATGGCGTTTTAGATGGAAAAACGACAACCATGTTTCTCAAATCCTGGGCCTACATTTGTAAACAACCGTCAAACACTTCTCTAGCGCAGGATCTAATCCCATTTTACGATCGTACGGTTATAAAAGATTCTACGAATTTGGATACAAGAGTCGTAAACGCTTGGAACTCAATAGCCAAAATGTTTTCAGGCGGTGAAGAACTAGAAAACCCTAAAAGTTTGAAGATTTTATGGTCGCCGGAGGTAAGTCCCGATGTCGTCCGATACACTCTCAATCTAACTCGAGAAGATATCCAAAAACTTCGAGAAAGACTCAACAGAGAATCCTCTGTTTCTTCATCACCAAAGGAGCTTCGTTTGTCAACGTTCGTTGTTGTTTACTCCTACGCTTTAACATGTTTATTCAGAGCCCGAGGCGGTGACCCGAATAGACCAGTCGGGTACGGATTCGCCGTGGATTGTCGAAGCCTCATGAACCCACCAATCCCATCGAGTTATTTTGGTAATTGTGTCTCTGCTTCGTTTAGTTTATCGTTAAAGGCAGAGACTTTTATGGGTGAAGAAGGGTTCTTATGTGCTGCAAGATTGGTTAGTGATTCAGTTGAGGCATTGGATGAGAATGTTGCGTGGAAGATTCCAGAGTTTTTGGAAGCATTTGGGACTGTTGCACCAGGATCACAAATCCCGTCTGTAGCCGGGTCGACCCGGTTTGGAGTATACGGGTTGGATTTCGGGTGGGGAAGACCGGAGAAAGTTGTGGTTGTGTCGATTGATCAAGGTGAAGCTGTTTCTATGGCGGAGTGTAGAGATGGAAATGGTGGTGTGGAGATTGGCTTCTCCCTCAAGAAACATGAAATGGATGCTTTGATTGATTTGCTTCATACCGGATTAAAAGCTTAATGAGATTTTATTTTCTGTTTATGCATGAAATAATTGTTTGTTGGCCTAGGAGAAACCTTAATTTTATATTATAGGTTTTTTTTTTTGAACGTCTGATTTATTAATTTAGAAAAACGTTTATATAATCGTTAAAAAGAAGCTTTCATATATATTTTGAAGGATAAAAAAAATATACAAGAGACCTAACATTTTTTAGCAGTGCTACTTTTGTCAATTTATCAGTTATTTGGTTACACTCGGCTAATACCAATATAAATGCAATATTGGTAAAATGATTCGTCCATAAAAAATTGTTTAAATAATTATTAAACAAATATCAAACTCAATTTTTTTTCTTATTAATTATGGACAAAAATTAAATTAAAATTTTTAAAAATAATTTCTTAATCAATCAAAATTGAAAAACTAAGATTTGATATAAGGAACGTCATAAGTTAAAACAAACAAAATAAACATAAATCTATGGACCTCAAATAAAAATTAGGTTAAAAGTTAAAACAAACATTAACATAGAATAAAACATAAATCTATGGACCTAGAATAACATTCATGTTAGGTGGTAATTGCCTCATTCATCATCCCTCTCATTCTAGGTCCATAGATTTATGTTTATTTTTTGTATTTTCTCATGATGTTATTTCTCATGAAAATGATGCAAGATCAAAGTTATTTGTTGATCATGCCGTTGAAAGAGGTAGTTTTTAAAAAGTTTTGCAGGGACACGTCATCGTTTTTTATCATCAATTCCTCACTCTGGCGGCGGTGACATATGTTTGCCGTCAACTTATTTGCATTATTTATTATCTCTCACTCCTTTCTCTAATTGTTATTATTCAATGAATCTCAAGAACATTAACGTCGAAGCCTATGTTGTTGCTTAAGAACAGTTGGAAATTTTTAATGTTTGACAAAGGCTTTTTTAATATGTTACTTAATCTTGTTGTAGATTTGCACTTCAATCTTTAGTTAGTTTCTAGATTTGGAAAAAGGGTTCATACTTTCCATAGAATTACAAACATTTATTTATATTTTCTACAATACAAATGGCCCAAACATGCTGCTAAAAACAATAAATAGGCATTAATTTTTCTTTTAAAAATCAGGCGGTATGCAATTCTAGATTATCAATATAAACATGTCACTGTCCTTACTTCATCTTTGGTAGTTTTCTAGAAAACATAAATATAAGAAATACTTTATATAAATACATTTTATGATTTTAAATACTTACAATTCCGGTGATGAATAGTCTTATAACTCCTTTAAGCTTCTTGGCAAAGTCCATTGTTTCTTCAAATATACAACATCTTCAAAGATTCTTCAAATATACACCATCTTCAAAGATACATAAATTTAATTTTGCATCATTGTCATGAGAAATGAACATCCTGATAAGATACACGCGGTGCTGCATGAAATATCACCAAATGTTGGAATCTCGTTGGAGTTGTACAACATATTTAATTTATTTTCATCTAACTTAGAACTTCGACAAATGCAAAACTTTACATTCTAAGGCTGATTGCTCTTAAGACTTTAAGAATTGTAAAAGGTTTTATTTATTTTCAAAATCTTATTATTTATTTTTTGAAGATCTTTGATGCATTAATTTTAAATAAGCAATAATGCACACCTTATTGTAAGCCAACTATAGAAGACTTGTCCAATAATAAAAACAAACAACCCAACATAAACTAGTTAAATAAAATAAGCAATAGTGCACATTTTATTGTTCATGGAACGCCTAGATGCTGACTGAGTGTCAGATGATGTCTTCGCAACACAGCACAAATCTCCGTTGATACGTCTCCCGCAAGCAAAGAGACCTCTCTACTGGTCCACTAGGGCCATCGTACAACGTAGACCTGCCTTCGTCTAAACGTCGTCCAGGCAGAACAGTTTGTTTGAGAATAAGAAGTTCAGCACACCCACCGCCTTGACTACCTGAAATCGCATAGGTCTCGTTTTAGGTCCTCTGTCATTTATTAAATTTATGGTTTACCTCCAAATATTTAGTTATAAACATTCATATATTGTTTGATATGAATTAAATAAATGTTTTTTTTGTCTAACTTTTGTTTATAATCTAATATTTTTATTTTCTAATATATAGTTTTATCTATAATATTATATTTATAATGTTTTTATGTTTTGAATACCAAATCCGCTTAAAATTAATTAAACCCTATTTAGCGCTTAACACTTTCTTAAAAATTGGCCGACATAGTCGTTAGATATTAAATGGTTGGTTGGTCTTTGCTTGGATTGAAATTGCAGTGCGGCAAGTTGCCAACCCTCTCAAAGCGTCCAGAGCGGGACCATTCTTTGCTCGCTTCAAAAGTTGTATATTGATCAAATGCATGTACTAACTACTAATGGTATCGGATAAACAATACGGGCTAATAATAGCTTAAAGAAACAATAAATACAACACAACTATTATGTTGCTCTATTTTGTTATCCTTTCAATTTCCTAATACTTTTTTATTCTTTCTTTACGTTTTTATACTACAAAATTAAATACCTCTACCCCTCCCGTATAGTCGTATTATATATATGTATAGTACCATCACCTCACCGGATAAGTTCCTCTCTGTCTCACCGGAGAAATGGTTTCATCATTTAACATCATTGAGGTGGCACAAATCCCCCCTTCAATCGAGAATAATCTCTGTCCTTGTATGAACCGAGAAAATAGAATTGAGAAAAAATGAATTAAGAACAACGGAGTCGAGAATAATCTCTGTCCTTAATTCTGAAAATCGCCCGTAGTGTGACGGTTTGATGCGATTCCGAATCCCAGGATAAAACCGCGACTATCAACGATTCGCAACACTCGAAATCGAAGTCTAACGAACGAAAGATCTATGTATCCTCTCGAGACACTAACTTTGTGGGTGATCAAATTGGTGGTTGGAGAAAAACGTATCTTCGAAGAGGATGGTGGGAGTCGGTTTTATAAAGCCCAAGCCCAAGCCCAGCCGAGCGAGCGGCGGCGGCGCGCGTGTGTGGTTCCCATTTCTCATATGCCATATGCACTATGCTACTCATTTGTAAACATGATAAGGGAGGGTAATTTATATACCACTCAAATATTTTCTCTCCAAGCAATGTGGGACATTAGTAAATAAGATTACTTTAATTGTAAACATCACACTTTGACCTCACATTTCTCTATCACTAATACTTCAATTTTAACTTATGAGCATTCCAAGTTGTAGTCTAAACTGCAAGCTTTCCAATGAACTCATAATCCGGTAATTCCGGGCAATGACCTTGCCGGAAAAGCTACCGGAAAAGTGACAAAATTCACTTGTTAAAATTTAGTTCCAACACTACTCTCTAAACGACGCCGTTTCATTCACCATCGTCGAGTCAAACGCCGACTTCTCTCGTTTCACCGGCAACAAACCATTCTCCTCCACAGAGTTGCACCCGTTAGTCCCCAAGTTACAAAACTCCGACGACTCGGCCTCAGTCTTATCCTTCCAAGTCACGCAATTTCCAAACCAAGGGTTTTGCATTGGCATATCTGCACACCATGCCGTTTTGGATGGAAAAATGACAACCATGTTTCTCAAATCTTGGGCCCATACATGTAAACAACAACAAGAACAACAAACGTCAAACACTTCCCTACCGCAAGATCTAATCCCAACTTACGATCGTACGGTCATAAAAAGTCCAACAGATAACGAAACAAAAGTTTTGAATGAATGGTACTCTGTAGCCAAAATGTTCTCCGGCGGTAAAGAACCACAAAACCCTAAGAGTTTAAAGCTTAGCCCGTCGCCGGAGATTAATCCCGACGTCTTCCGATACACTTTTAAGCTCACTCGTGAAAATATCCAAATGCTTCGCGAAAGACTCATAAGAGAGTCTTCTTCTTCTTTTTCATCTTCAAAGGAGCTTCGCTTATCAACATTCGTTATTGTTTTCTCGTACGTTTTTGTGTGCTTAATAAAAGCTCGAGCCGGCGAACCGAATAGACCGGTTGGATATGGTTTTTCGGTAGATTGTCGAAGCTTTATGAATCCGCCGATCCCAAAATATTTTGGAAATTGCATCTCCGGTTGCCATAAAATGATGTTGAAGGCAGAGATGTTTATGGGTCAAGAAAGGTTTTTAGTTGCTGCGAGAATGATCAGTGATTCGATCGAGGAATGGGACGAGAATGATGCTTGGAAGATTCCGGATTTAGTAGCATATTCATCTCTTCCACCAGAGACACAATTTATTGTAGCTTCTGGATCGACCCGGTTTGGAGTATACGGGTTGGATTTCGGGTGGGGAAGACCTGATAAAGTTGTGATTGTGACTATCGGTCAAGGCAATGGGATTTCAATGGCTGATAGTAGAGATGGAAATGGCGGTGTGGAGGTTGGCTTCTCACTCAAGAAACATGAAATGGACGCATTGATTGATTTGCTCCATCATGGACTAAAAATTTAATTCACTTTTCCTCTCCAACAATAAAATAATACTTGGGTCTTTGTTCACCTCCTCTTTCTGTAACCAATCAAAATATGCCATGTAACATTATCATTAATTACTCTTTCTAAATCTAATCAATAAATCATTAATCACTCTTTCATAATAAAATAATTAGATTAAATTATTAATCGCTTTTTCTAAATCTAATCAATAAAAATATGTTAACTAAAATTATATTTAAACAAATATAATAAATTAAAATTACAATTAAACAAATAAAATAAATTTAGAAAAATAAAACAAATTAAGAAATTTAAATTTACTACGAAATAACCTGGACCATTTTATGTTATGTTCCGGCCACTCGTTTTGCTGTTTTCCTTGGATTCACCGAGTTGTATCCCTTAGAGTATATTTTTATATGTCTTTCATATTTATTTTCGTAATTTATTTTTAATAAAAATATACCCTAATGATACAACTCAACGAACCCAAGAAAAAAATTACAAAAATAAATACGATTGATATATAAAAATATACTCTAAGAGATACAACTCGGCGAACCCAAAAAAAAAAAAATTACGAAAATAAATATAAAAGACATATAAAAATATATCCTAAGGGATACAACTCGAGGAACCCAAGAGAAACAGCGAAACGAGTGGCTGAAACATAACATAAAATGGTTTAGGTTATTTCGTGATTTCAAGATATTAATAAATTTAATTTCTTAATTTATTTTGTTTTTCTAAATTTATTTTATTTGTTTAATTGTAATTTTAATTTATTATATCTGTTTAAATATAATTTTAGTTGACATATTTTTATTGATTAGATTTATAAAGAGTAATTAATGATTTAATCTAATTGTTTTATTATGAAAGAGTGATTAATGATTTATTGATTAGATTTAGAAAAAGTGATTAATGATAATATTACATGGTATATTTTGATTGACTACAGAAAGAGGAGCTGAACAAAGGGGTTCACCCCTAGAGGTGAAATAAATAAATAATCATATGATTATTAATACAAATTATATTTGTTTTACAAGTTATCATTTGTGGTGATTTTGCCGGTTTTGTTCTGTTGGTTTGTTAAAGTCTAGACGAAAGAAAATTTTATACAGAGACAACCATTGGATGTGGAGATTGGAGTCTTCATGCATTGGATGTGGAGATTGGAGTCTTTATGCATTGGTGTTTTGAGATTTGCGATGTTAATATGATGCTTCATAGTCGGGTGATAACCAACAATCGCAATAGCTTGAGTTCGAGTACGGAGAAGGAAAATAACAGATTTGTTTATCTGTTAGCGAGTAAGAAACTTCTGAAGAAGAAGCATCGTCAAAATTTGCTTCTTATGTTTTATCGTTCTTTAGCCTCTTTGTTTAGGTATATGTATATGGATCATATCTCTGTAATTTTGTAAACTCTTGATCACAGTGATAATAATAATAAATAGACGTTAAAAAATTAGAATTTTTTCAAAATTAAATATTTCATTAAATCACAACCCTAATCGGTTTAGAGCATCTACATTGGTAGATGATCATATAAGTCTCTCCAATTTTAAAATAATGTTTTAATAAAAAATTTTTTGATAAGAATTGGCCAATAGAAAAAAATACATATAAGAGATGAGTATCTTGCACTATTGAGAAAGTTTCTTCTCATGTGTCTTTTTCTATTGGTTATTTCTTTTCTTTTTATTAAAACATTATTTTTAAAATTTGGAAAGACTCACATGAGTCTCTACTATTAGAGATGCTCTTATGGCCATTAGCGTATAAACGTATCCTCAAATTACAAAATGGAGAAAGTAAAACAATGAATTAGCTCGGATCTCGATGTAGTTGGTCGGAAGCTGGGAACTCACTTGCTAACTCCGGCATTACAAGGATGACTGCTTTGCTGTTTCGTGGCCAAGTTTGAGCTTAATGGCTAGAGTAAACAGATCCATACGCAAAATGGATTTCGGTGAAAAGCTGAACCTGCAATATTCCTTCCAAAACAGTGAACAGATCGACCAACAGACTACCACGAACAGACGAGCTTTGATTTGAACATAATAAAAATATAAAACGGCAGTATTCTTTGAGAAATGATATCAAGATCTGAACAAAGATGGACATGATGTAATGAAGAAAATGTGTTACTTACTTAAACGTTTGATCAAGAAGATCTACATATAGGGTTCGACATGTATAAGAAATGATTAATAACATGACAAGAAAAATGGAACTACTTTAGTTGGAGAAGATAGATAACAATATTAGTAATGGGTCTAACTCACACCCAAAATCTAGCTCAAGAGTGGAGGGTTACCACACACTTATATATTGTCCAAAGAATTAGCCAACTTCGTCGATGTGGGAGAATTCTAATATGCCCCCTCACGCTCAAGATCGATATCTGAAGCGTGAAGTTTGGGGGACTAATTTCCACGGGTGTACCTGTAATGGCCAGCCCGCCACCGTTAGTGAGCACCTCACATCCTCTCTTGGCCCGTGAGCCCCACGCCTTCTCCAGGTCTGTGAGCGCTCCACGTCCCCTCTAGGCCTGTGGGCCCCACCTTCGTCCGACGGCTGGTGCATTAATTTCTCGAGGCCCTAGAGACTTGTTACTATCCCTACAAATCACCACATGATTTTTCCCCGTGTTTTGGCCTCACTCACACGGTACCGACAATCATTTCCCGGTAGGTCACCCATCTTAGTGCTACTCCAGTCCAAGCACGCTTAACTCTGGAGTTCTCTCAGGACAAGTGACGGAAAAGATAAGTGCACTTTGGTGATATAGGTAGCCAAATCAAATCTCTTAACCTCTTCTCAGAAACCGGGATGTTACAGTACCCCCATCAAAAACTGGACCTAGTTCTGATATCATATTAGTAATAGGCATAACTCACACCCAAAAGCTAACTCTAGAGTGGAGGGTTGCCACAGAATTATATATTGCCCAAAGAATTAGCCAACTTTTTCAATGTGGGAGAATTCTAATAAACAACGTAGTTCCTTCACATCTATTGAGTTTGTTTGATCAATCCGTTTGTTTTTCTCAATAGACGTATTTTTTGGTTTGATGAAGAGTGATTTTACTCTTTTAAATACAAAATTTTAAGCTTTCAATGGTAGTAGTTTTTAGATGATTTTTGGTTTTTGATTTTTCAAAAACCATTTAATTGGTCAATCAAGATTATTGTTAAATGGTTTCCGTAGAAAATAGGAAATATAGATTTTGGTGATTGTTTTTGTAAATTTCTAAACAAAATCCAAAAACCTACTTTGATGAGATTTTGAGTTTGTGTTGAACTATTTTTTTTAAAAATTTTCAATTTCTTGTTTTTTGTTTTTTTTTGTGCAAAATATAAAAACCAAAAACCAAAACCATAATCTAGGATCTAAAAACTAAAATCTATAATCTAAAAACCACTTTAAAACTTAGTGAAGAAACCAACTATATATTTTCTCAAAATCTATTAATAATACGAATCTCAATTTTTTTTTTTAAGTTTTTAACATCTCATTTTATTAAATTGTGAAAGATAATACATGCAGTTATAAGGCCATTTAGGCGGCATAGTAAAACATAAAACCACATAATCTAACTTGAAAGTTTTCTTAATGAGGATTACATCTCTTTATCTTAACTCTTCGTACGTAAAAGTATATTTTATATAATATAAAAATATTGATCTAAAATTGATACAACAAGTTTTAAATATTATATGATATTTTCCCGCGATATCGTGGGGGTTCTGAGTCATAGTTCAATAACAAACATGTTTCTCACTAGTTCGGTAAATCCAAGTTCAAATGCAGTCATAGACCTGTCAATATATAAATAAGTTCTAGCCAAATCACAAGTTCCTAAGGGACAAAAATTTAGCCTTGCTTGACAGTCATTATAACGAGCAGCATCACAGTTGAGCTGTCAAGACGGAGTGTTTTGAGTGAAAGCACATGCATATAAGCACAAACAACAACACATAGTAGAAATTCCAAACCTGCTCTACATAAGCTAAGATGAGTTAAGGGAGTAAAACAGACTGAGCCCTTTGAAGACAAACAATCAGAATCTTATTCTTCAAAGCTATTTGAACCAATGTTTCCCGGAAATGTTTTATTTTACCAACAATTAAACTGATAGCCTCACGACACCAATACATATAATCTGTAGCAACTTGGTCATTTACGATGTGTGCTCTATGAAGTTTCTAAGCAGGTTTACCCATTAAAAGGAGTAAAATTATTACTTACACTTCCAATGTTTCGAAAGGAATAAAAATTTGGCATAGCAACATCCATAATAGGCTAACGAAGGTAGCGAAATTGTTTGTTATGCCACTTCTCAACGTTAACATAATATGTATGTTTATTGACAATCAAATAACTATTTTTGAATCGTGTCGCATCCACCGTCTCGTCTATCTAATTAACCAATTAAAAAAAAACAAGTATGAGTTATATTAAAAAAAACCACAAAAACAAATAAAGCAAAAGTATTACCGTAATTTACCTCAACAACTTGATTTGGAAGATCATAGGTTAGAGGACATAGATGGTACACAAACAATGGTCCCTTGATCAGCCAAAAGAGATATGATATTAAACGGATATGACTCCAGTTCTATAGAGATGTTTCATGTTGACTTCATTTATTAGATATTGGATAGAGAACGACTCATTGTGGTCAAGTAATTCGGTAATTTTACCGACTGTCGTGAGTTGCCTAATGAAATTTGCATTATATGCTTTTTATTTTCAAAATAATGCCGGTTAACCATTTCAAATAAGATCCTCACAAAATAGTGTTTTACAAGCACTCTGTTGAGAGACAAACCAATGTCCCACATCGAAAGATTAGAAAATAAATTTCTAATATATAAGACAAATCAATCACCAATTAGTATGAGATCTTTTGGGAAGGAGTCCAAAAACAAATTCATGCGGGCTTTGCCAATTGGCCCGAAGTGGATAATATCATACTAATAGGGAGTTGACTTGGGTTTGCAGAAAGTCCAACAATTGGTATCAGAGCCTAGGTAAAAAAATATAGACCTAGGGAAGTGGGTGTAAACTGCATGCTCGGTGTGGGAGGAGCCCTCAATGTGACACGATAAGAAGAATGCCTCAAGAGAATCTTATGAATAAAAGGGGTGTCGGTGTCTAGGTGCCAAGGTTTCGCTAGATGGGAGGCTAAGGTTCGTGGTCCATGGTTTGAGGGGAGAATTGTTGGGGAGATAAACCAATGTCCCACATTGGAAGATTAGAAAATAAATTTCTAATATATAAGGCAAGTCAATCACCAATTAGTATGAAGCTTTCTAGGAAGGAAGCTAAAAACAAATCCATGTGAGCTTTGCTAGTTGGCCAAAAGTGGACAGTCTCATAATAATAGAGAGTTAACTTGGTTTTGCAGAAAACTCAACACACTCGAATAAGATTATCGCAATTAGTTGATCCCACAAAGATTAGGAAACATTGCACCATTTTCAGCAACATAATCAAATTAAATATCTTAATAATGTTATATGTGCAGCTTTTGTTCATGCATATGAAATTGATAAGAGGATGAGTGCCGAATTTGGATGTAAAACAATGATAAAACTTCTATGGATCACAACAACTATTAATTTCATAACAGATGTTGAGTATATTTCACCATATGTTGAGTATCTTTCACCATTATGATATCTACATATTTCACAATTAATTGTAGTATTTATTTCTTGAATACAACATTTGATAATTTATAGTATGATATACATTCATGTTATATGTTACATCACCAGTATCCGCCTTGTGCTTAAGCCTAAATCAATGAAACAAGGATTTTAGATATCATAAATTTATTAACTATTTAAGGGACATCAATTTGAAGAAAAGTGTTGTATTGCAGTGGTTATGTTCATCAGTTGCTCTTTCAAATGGGTGAGTTTGACACTTGTCAATATTAATTTTTGTGATTTGTTTTTCAACTTTTTGTAACTGGGCTAAACTAATTTATTTTACTTTAGACATGAAATTTTTTTGGGTTGGGCCTATACATCACCTCGTAATCGGTACTAAGAAGGGCTGACTGATAGATTTATCTATGGATTGATAGACAAAATTCATTCTTCTTATTAAAAGATCTATTTGGACTCTAAAATCTATCATTATCTCAAATACCAAATATCAAATCCTGCAATTAAAAGTAGGATATCATTGTTTACTTTAGTTTTATTCTTTATATATAGTGCCTTTGTTCAGCATCAAAGATGTTTCAGAGATTTATTTTTTTGTTGTAATTTATTTGATTTTCTCACATTTCTATACAAAATTTTAAATATATTTAATTTTATGATCATTTATATTTTTCATTGTATTTTATCAATGGCTGAATCATATTTAATTTCTTATTTTTAGTGTAGAAATATTAAGATGTATAATCTATAAAGTTTCCTAAATCCCACATTTTTAAAACATCATTAAACTCTTTTTTCAATCCAAACTCAAAACTAACAAAATAAATGTCTCTCCATTTCTTAAATATAAAAATTTCACTGACATAAGTGAAATCTATATTGACAATATTGAGGCTAAGAGTGTCAAAATGGATCATGAGTCATATATACGATACGGCCCAACCCAACCTATGAACACTAATGGGTTGATGAATCAAATGAATTAATGGTTAAATAGGTTTATATGTTAAATGACGGCGTGAAATGACTTGAATTTTAATAGGTTGATGGTTAACCATTTGACCCATCAATTTCTTAAAATTAAATCGAACAACTTAACCAATTTTTACAATATCTCAATTTCCATATTGGAATGCACATTTTTTTATGCTATTCAATAGGAGTCTCAATTGCATGAGTTTGAAGGTGCCGGACCGTTTTGGTCAACGGTGCTTTTTCAATCGCCTCTCTCTCTTTCGGTTGACCGATCTATTATCGCAATTAGATTTGAGATTTTTGAACAATTGCGTCGGTTCGTTGGTCTGCAAAGTATGTGTTTGGCCTCTGGCTTTAATCTTCTTGGGTTGTGGTTGTCCCTATTCGGTCAATCGTTTAGGTCTGGATGTCATGGGTTTGTGCTCTCACATGTTTCTCTTCTTCTGCTAGATTTTGCCTTGATATCTCTCTGGATCGATATCTTGCCAAGCTTGTTGAAGTTTGGTGTGAACCGGTTGGATTTGTGATCGCTCCTTGTCTCTACTCCAAATATCTGATCGAGATCTACTTAGTTCAAAGGTTTCTTTCGAGACATTTAAAAGTCGAGGTTCTTTCGATAACGCCGCTTCTAGAGAAATATGATGATTTAGACATGTTTGTCTTGGATCCGTCTTACCGGATTGAAGCCTAGGAACCCTTAAATTGTGAGGTAGTTTTTATTCGCTATAGGAGGATTCTTTTGTCGTTATTTGTTCTTTTCGACTTGCAGGGTGTTTTAGGCTTTCTAGGAGTTTGAATGTTTCAGTTGATGGTGAGGATATGCTTATTTTCCGGGCTTAATCGATTGCCTTTGCTAAGTGTCACAAGAGTGCAACAATGGCCATTATCTTGACTTCATCTTATTGTCCGAGGTTTGTTGCTCTGTTTTTCTTCAATTTGGTTGTGGGCATTTGTTTTGGGATAATTTTTTCCGTTTGCTTTGCTATTATTAATAAAATTATTTTAGCAAAAAAACAAAATTCAACAAACAAACCAAGCAAATCAATGGCAAATGTAGTACCATCGTGTCTATTGGCTATAAGAGGCAATAAATTCAACACATTAACTATCATTGGTACAATAATTCAATTGTCAAGGGCCCGACTATATAATAAGAACTGTGAGGCTTTGAATGAAACTAAATAAAGCCTGTGAGTGAAAAAGTTTGTGAGTGAATAAAGATGATAGATTCGAGGTAATGAACGGAAAAAGAGAAGCAAAATTCAAATGAGGTAAAAAAGAAAAAAAAAGTTCTACCACTTTTAAGTGGAGGAAAAATATCCACGTTTATCATTATAAAGTAAAGGAAAGTGGAATCGTTATTTTCATAATAACTACTTTGACTGGCATATAGCCATGTTCTAAAAATCTCCGCCTGACTCCGATTATTTTCTGTTTAGTTTCTAGGCTCATCCTCGCCGTCCGACTAGTGCCTAATCGTTAGGTCTATTTTCACCGCCAGTTAATTTTTTTTTTTGTTATTCAGACATTTAGATTGAGATTTTGTGATATTTTACAATAACTTATGTTCAAAATTTTAATGAAAATCATAATTTTTTTTTAAAAAAATATGTTTTATGTGTTTACTGCAATTTTAAAAACAATATTATAGAAAAATTTAATTATAATAGATTAATATATTTTAAAAACATTAAAATAGTCTTAAAACTATAAAACTAATCCCCGATTAATCCTCGTTTAATCTCTGATTTATTGGTTAGGCGCTAGGCCCACCCTTGCCGCCCGACTAGCGCCTAACGATTTTTGGAACATTGGGTAGAAGTCACAGTAATTATCCAATCACTCTCCGATCATAACTCAATAAATTAATATTTTGATAAATTAATATTTTGATAAATTAATAATTTTTTCATGTCTTAAAATAATATTTTGATCCGAATATCACATTTATGAATAATTAAATATGATAAATTAATAAAATATCATAAAATGTCATATACCAATGTAATAAATTTATAGAAATTTTACTGTACTTTTTGTAATCATATCCCAAATGTGCTTCCAAAAAATGTGTAATTTTATTTTCCATTAAATATACATACATTTTATCAAAACATACAATTCGAGATACTGAAGAAAGAAGATTTTCTACGGAATATCAAAATATATATTTTGAAACCTATCAATGTTTGATATGATGAATTTGTATTTAATTTGTTGTCATCAATTTTGTAAAAAAAGTAGAGAAAATATTGACTACTAGTTTTGGAAATTGTAAACAATTGACCAGCTTGATTTCATACTTGAATATTTTCAACATAATCTGTGGTTCTATTTTGTAAGCATATCCTAAATGTCCTGCCGAATAATGTGTAATTTTAACACAATCTGTGGTTCCCTATTTTTGCTATCCTTTCTAGTTTCTAGTAATATTTTATTGTTTTTTCTTATTTATACAAAATTGAGTATCTCTAGTTCTCTACAATCTACATCTCTCCTATAAACGATCTATTATTTCTCAAGACTCTCACCCAAAGATTTACCAAACACAAAAAATGGTTTCATCACTTGACATCATCGAAGTGGCACAAGTCACCCCTTCAAACTCTGACTCGTCCGAGTCACTCACTCTCCCACTCACCTTCTTCGACCTTTACTTTTTCAAATTCCACGCCGTCGAACGAGTCATCTTCTACAGACTCACAGACGCAACTCGCTCTTTCTTCGACTCAGTCATCGTCCCCAACCTCAAATCCTCTCTATCCTCATCCCTTTCTCACTATCTCCCACTCGCCGGCCGACTCGTGTGGGACCCACTTGATCCAAAACCAAGCATCGTTTACTCACCAAACGACGCCGTTTCATTCACCGTGGCCGAGTCCAACGCCGACTTCTCCCGTTTAACCAGCAAAGAACCATTCTCATCCACAGAGTGGCACCCGTTAGTCCCCAAGTTACAAAACTCCGACGACTCGGCCTCAGTCATATCCTTCCAAGTCACGTTATTTCCAAACCAAGGGTTTTGCATCGGCGTAACCGCACACCATGCCGTTTCAGATGGAAAAACAACAACCACTTTTCTCAAATCCTGGGCCCACATCTGTAAACATCAAGATTCTTCTCTACCGCAAGATCTAATCCCGTTCTACGATCGTACGGTCATAAAATGTCCAAAAGATAGCGATATAAAAGTTTTGAACGGGTGGAACTCTTTAGCCAAAACGTTCACCGGCGGGAAAGAACTAGAAAACCCCAAGAGTTTAAAGCTTCTTCCTCCACCGGTGATTGATTCTGACATTGTCAGATACACTCTTGAGCTCACTCGCGAAGATATACAAACTCTTCGCGAGAGACTCAAGATAGAGTCTTCCTCATCCTCAAAGGAGCTTCGTTTATCCACGTTTGTGATTATTTACTCGTACGCAGTAACGTGTTTAATCAGAGCACGAGGTGGAGCTCCGAATAGACCAGTCGGGTTCGTATTTGTTGTAGATTGTCGAAGACTCATCAATCCACCAATCCCATCGAGTTATTTTGGCAATTGCGTCATTGGTTCTTTCAAAGCGCCGTTAAAGGCAGAGATGTTTATGGGTGAAGAAGGGTTCTTGGCTGCTACAAGAATGGTCAGTGATTTGATTGAGGAATTGGACGAGAGTTTGGTGTGGAAGATCCCAGATTTTGTAGGGGCTGCGACTCTTCCGCCTGGTATACAGATTGTTTCTGTTGCCGGGTCGACCCGGTTTGGAGAATACGGGTTGGATTTTGGGTGGGGCAGACCGGAAAAAGTGGTGGTTGTATCGATCGATCAAGGTGAAGCGTTTTCTTTGGTGGAGAGTAAAGATGGAAATGGTGGTGTGGAAGTTGGCTTCTCGCTCAAGAAATATGAAATGGACGTTCTTATTCAGTTGCTCTTTAATGGATTTAAAAAGTGATCATTTTTTTCCTTCTCGTCCTGATTAAGATAATAGAAGAAGTTAAATTGATTCTGTGTTGTTGTTGGATTAAGCTCGAAGATAACTTAAGATGGAAGCTATCCTAATCCTAACCGAGTCATGGTTATCAAAGGGATAAAGATATTTAGGAGTTATCTAAATATAAGTAATTCCTAATAGGATTAGGATTGATGTTTTCATATAAATAGAGATGTCGAGTTATGACATTGAGTGTGTGTTCTAAGAGAGATTGAGAGCTTTAGGTTTTGAGTTATTTTCCTAAAGTAATAAAGAGAGTTATTCTTTATTTTGTGTTCTTAAATCTTTCTTGAGTTCTATATTTGGTATCAGAGCCAAAATAAAAATTGGTTACAAAGCCTTTATAAGTTACGATAGAGGATCAAAACAAACATCATTGCGACCCCTCTACGAACTTACAGCCGACGTAGTCGTAATCAAGGCATGGGAGATATTGTGGCTGTGACAGAGAAAACAAAAGCAGGTGGAGGACCATCTTCAATCCAATGTCCTATGCTCAACTCAACTAATTATACGGTATGGGCCATGAGGATGAAGATTTGCCTCAAGGTTCATAAAGTCTGGGAAATCATAGAGACTGGGACAACCGATGGAGCAACTGATGGTGAGAAGAACAACATGGCTGTAGCACTCTTGTTTCAATCAATACCCGAGGCACTTATCTTGCAGGTTGGAGAGCTAGACACGGCAAAGAAAGTGTGGGAAGCGATTAAAGCAAGGCATGTGGGAGCAGAAAGAGTTAAAGAAGCTAGGTTACAAACATTAATGGCTCAGTTTGATCGTTTGAAGATGAAAGACACCGAGACAATTGATGACTTCGCAGGCAAGCTATCTGAAATTTCCTCTAAATCTGCGGCACTAGGAGAGGACATCAAGGAATCTAAACTTGTTCAGAAATTTCTTAAGAGTCTCCCTCGAAAGAAATACATACACATTGTTGCTTCACTTGAACAAGTTCTAGATCTCAAAAATACAAGCTTTGAAGATATTATAGGACGTCTAAAGGCCTATGAAGACCGTGTCGCCGAGGAAGAAGAGGTTCAAGAGGATCAGAGCAAGTTAATGTATGCAAATATGGAATCTCAATTAAATCAAACAGGTCGTGAATATAATGGAGAATATAAAGGCCGAGGACGTGGAGGACGTTTCTATAATAGAGGACGAGGTCGAGGACGTTTCAATGGTGGAAGAGATACTTCAAAGGTAGTTTGTTATCGGTGTGATAAAACGGGTCATTATGCTTCAAATTGTCCAGACCGACTACTTAAACTACAAGAGGTACAAGAGAATGACAACAAAAGTACAGAAGAAGCAGATGAACTCATGATGCATGAGGTGGTATACCTAAATGAAGAAAAGGTCGTACCAAGTAAATACGAAACAAACACCGGAGAAAACGATGTCTGGTACCTAGACAACGGAGCAAGCAACCATATGACTGGAGACCGACGCTATTTCACAAGAATAGATGAGTCTATCACCGGAAAAGTGAGATTTGGTGATGATTCTCGAATAGATATCAAAGGAAAGGGTTTGATCGAATTTATTGATAGGGACGGAGAGCCAAGAACAATGACCGATGTTTACTACATTCCTGATCTAAAAAGTAACATTATCAGTCTCGGCCAAGCTACGGAATCAGGATGTGATGTGAGAATGAAAGGAGAAAATTTAACAATGCATGATCAACATGGAAAATTACTTGTTAAAATGATCAGATCAAGAAATCGACTTTACAAGGTGAATATGGGGATAAATGATATGAGGTGTCTCTACTCAAATTCTACAAGCGACTCAAGTAGGTGGCATGCTCGTTTGGGTCACATAAATCTTGAAACAATGAAGTCAATGATACAAAGAGAACTTGTCATAGGAGTCCCACAGTTTAACTTCGAGAAAAAAATATGCGGCTCATGTTTACTTGGAAAGCAAACAAGGCAAGTGTTCCCACAAGCTACTACTTACCGAGCAACCAAAGTACTTGAGCTCGTACACGGTGACATTTGTGGCCCCATAACACCAAACACGATGGCTGGAAATAAATACGTATTTGTCCTCATCGATGATTATACTAGATACATGTGGACCGTGTTATTAAAGGAGAAGAGTGATGCTTTCAATAAATTCAAAAAATTCAAGAGTTTAGTGGAACAAGAAACAGGGAAGAGCATACAAATGTTTAGAACGGATAGAGGAGGTGAATTTTTGTCACAAGAATTTAATGATTTTTGTGTCACCTCCGGCATAAGACGACATCTTACAGCCCCATATACGCCTCAGCAAAACGGAGTTGTTGAGAGACGAAATAGGACTCTAATGGAGATGACTCGAAGTATTCTAAAGCATATGAGTGTTCCAAATTTTATGTGGGGAGAAGCAATAAGACATTCTACGTATCTCTTGAACCGAATCGCTACAAGAACACTCAAGGACAAGACTCCATATGAAATGTTGCGCTCTAGAAGACCAAATATCAACCACCTCCGAGTTTTTGGCTGTATCGGATATGCAAAAACAGAGAATTCACACCTGAAGAAGTTGGATGATAGATCACGAATATTAATTCATCTAGGCACTGAACCGGGATCTAAGGCATATCGATTGTATAATCCACATTCTCGGAAAATAGTGGTGAGTCGAGATGTTATCTTTGATGAAGCAAAGGGGTGGAGCTGGAATCAAAACAAGATAGAACAACATACAACTAGAGACTTTAAAATTAGTTTTGGAATTTTCGGAAATCATGGCATCCAAGGAACTGAACAAATCAGTGAAGAAACAGGAACTAGGGAGCTTGTTCCATCAAATACTAACGTCTTAGAGTCAGGAAATATGGCTGCAGAAAATAATGAGAGCAACAGAGAGGATAATACCGAGAGTACGAATGATGAAAGCGAGGATGAGGATCAAAGAGAACCCGAGTTAAGAAAATCGGGAAGACAAACACGTAGACCTCACTATCTAAATGACTATCTCTTGCTGGCTGAAGAAGAAGGAGAACACCTGCTATTATCTCTAAACAATGAACCTAAAGATTTCCGTGAAGCACAAGAATCAGAAAAATGGATGTTTGCTTGTGAAGATGAGATTTATTCGATCACAAAAAATCATACATGGGATCTTGTTGAGCTTCCACAAGATGTGAAACCAATAGGCTTAAAGTGGGTTTTTAAGCTGAAAAAAAATTCTGATGGTAGCATAAATAAAAACAAGGCTAGACTTGTTGCTAAGGGATATGTACAAAGGTATGGAATTGATTATGAGGAAGTGTTTGCTCCGGTAGCACGGATTGAAACAATTCGACTTCTCATAAATCTTTCAGCATCTAATGGTTGGGAAATACACCATCTCGATGTCAAGACAGCATTCCTTCATGGAGAGTTGAAAGAGACAGTTTATGTAACGCAGCCGGAGGGTTTCGTAGTAAAAGGAAGTGAAGACAAAGTATACAAGCTTAACAAAGCCTTATATGGACTAAAACAAGCCCCGAGAGCGTGGAACGAAAAACTGAATCAAGTTCTTAAAGCACTTCAGTTCACAAAATGCTCTAAAGAACCATCGGTCTATCGAAAAAGAGAAAATCAAGAAATTCTCCTAGTTGCGGTATATGTTGATGATCTATTTGTCTCAGGAACTAATATTGAAATAATAGAAGGCTTCAAAAGGGAGATGGCGTATAAGTTCGAGATGAGTGACCTTGGTAAGTTAACCTATTATCTTGGGATCGAAGTATGTCAACACGAAAACGGAATTACACTAAGCCAAAAACGATATGCTTCTAAAATTTTGGAAGAGGCTGGGATGTCAAAGTGTAATTTGGTTCATACACCAATGGAGGCTGGTTTAAAGTTGTCAAAAGCATTGAAAGAAAAGGACATTGATGCCACGAGTTATAGGAAAAATGTGGGATGTCTTCGTTATTTGCTTCACACACGACCAGACTTATCTTTTTGTGTTGGAGTACTAAGTCGATATATGCATAGTCCCAAGGAGTCTCATGGAGCAGCAATGAAGCAGTGTTTAAGGTATTTGCGAGGTACCACGACACTTGGACTAATATTCACAAGATCGACTTCGAAAATTTCAAAACTGATTGGTTATAGTGACAGTAGCCATAATG
The DNA here is from genome assembly GCA_028015245.1 of Cardamine occulta. Classification (NCBI taxonomy): domain Eukaryota; kingdom Viridiplantae; phylum Streptophyta; class Magnoliopsida; order Brassicales; family Brassicaceae; genus Cardamine; species Cardamine occulta. The sequence continues at coordinate 22,989,332 of CM051386.1, forward strand.
TAGATCCAAATGATGGTAAAAGCACAACCGGTCATGTGTTCTATCTCGGTGGAGGTCTAATCTCTTGGTGTTCTCAGAAACAAGAAACAGTTGCGTTATCATCATGTGAGGCTGAGTTCATGGCAGCCACCGAAGCAGCGAAACAGGCGATTTGGCTTCAAGAGTTGTTAAGTGAAATCGCTGGAACGTCGTGCGAGAAGGTTACCATACGTCTTGATAACCAGTCAGCGATTGCACTCACAAAGAACCCGGTATTCCATGGCCGAAGCAAACATATACATAGGCGATACCATTTTATAAGAGAGTGTGTTGAGAATGGGCAAATAGATGTAGAACATGTTCCGGGGAGTGAGCAAAAGGCGGACATATTGACAAAAGCACTTGGAAGAATCAAGTTTAAAGAAATGAGAAACCTCATCGGTGTTCGAGATCTAAAGGAAGATGAGTTCAAGCTTAAGGGGGAGAATGTTGGATTAAGCTTGAAGATAACTTAAGATGGAAGCCATCCTAATCCTAACCGAGTCATGGTTATCAAAGGGATAAAGATATTTAGGAGTTATCTAAATATAAGTAATTCCTAATAGGATTAGGATTGATGTTTTCATATAAATAGAGATGTCGAGTTATGACATTGAGTGTGTGTTCTAAGAGAGATTGAGAGCTTTAGGTTTTGAGTTATTTTCCTAAAGTAATAAAGAGAGTTATTCTTTATTTTGTGTTCTTAAATCTTTCTTGAGTTCTATAGTTATTTATGAAAAATAAGTTACAACGATTATTCAAAAAATTTAGTGTTGCTTAAAGTTTAGTGAAGTAAAGGGATTTTTCTGAAAAATGTCATATTTATGTTTCATAATTTAGAAAATACACTCTTCATTTAAAAAAAAAACTAATTTTGTATATAAATGATTTGATTTACAAGTTATTTATACTTTTAATAACTTGTCAACATTTGTCATCTCGTACGCTTACGCATGGACGTGCGTGATGAAAGCGCATGGAGGCAACATGTTAGAGGTGGGCCGAGCACCAATCCGACGGCTCGGCGCAAATTCGATAATGGATATTTTAATGGGCTTAAGTGAAAAAGACCCATGAAAGAAAGCATAGCAATCCAGCATCCAGGACTCGTTTCCTGAGGCACTCGATTCGGTGACCCACCGCCGAATCAGCGCACAGTAGCCTACCTTCGAACTAAGGCATCCGGAACAACCGCGTAACAGTGACCTACCGCCGAGGTAGAGAGAACCCAGATTTCCCTCGAAAGACGACGACCGGCAAGAAGAGTTAATGCTATAAATAACGGACGAGATCGCCATAAATGGAGAGGTGAACATTCGAGAGAGAGGGGAGAGCATTTAAGAGAGAGAGACCGAGCCTCGGTGGAGTATTCAACCTCGGAACCGCGGTTGAGCCATCAACCTTGGAGTCTATTTCCATTTCTCCTTACCTTTTCCGAACCCCGAACTTTGTTGGTTTCGGGTCTTCTTTTTATCACGAAATTCTACGAATCATTGTACAAATATTTACCGATATACCCTTGTTGCAATATACAATCAACACAACACAAACAAACCGGTGCGATTTTTGTATGCAGCAGACTTTAGACAACGACTATGCCCACAAGTTCTAGCAGAATACTTTGGGAACTGCGTGTTTCCGATAGGTTGGTTTCAATACGAAGTGAGAGTGTTTTTGGAACAAGATGGTTTTATTAAAGCAGTCAAGATTCTTAGCGATTCAGTGAAAGGTTTGGATTCACGAGGAATATAGTCACTTTGTGAGGACTTTGTAGAAGGAACGAAGAAAATGGAACCGGGTGCACAATCCGGGTCAGTTACAGGGTCGACCCAATTAGGAATGTACGAAATAGATTTTGGGTGAGGCAGACCAACTAAAACCGAGAGTTTATCCATTGACTGCAACGAAAGATTCTCTATGTCGGAGAGAAGGGATGAGCCAGGTGCTGTGGAGATCGGAGTATGCTTGAAGGAGAGTGAGATGAACATTTTTCTTTCTCTATTTAATAATGGCCTTAGGGATTAGCCTTCTAAATTATTCTTGGTCTCATGCATAATATATAGGTAAAACTACTAAAATACACGCAAGAGGTTCTTGTTTCACAATAAAATTTTGAAAGGATCTAAACTCTAAATCAAGAATTGTCCCTAATATATATGTCTAGCTTTATATGATGAAATTTACTTAATTAAACCCTTTAATACATATGTTGACACCATTTCATTTTTTTTGTATTATTTTTAAAATCTTTTTGTTTTTTTTTCCTTTTCGTATTTTGATAAGAAATTTATTTTATTTTAAAGTAATGTAACAAAAACAAATTTTATTTTCTGTTATTTGCTGAAAAGTGGAGTTAAGTGTTTTTAATGTATTTTATGAAACTCAAAATTTCTAAAATGTTATTGTTTATTTTTCTCATAAATTTATATACATATATTTATATAAATATAAACTGGATTTGTAAATTTTATATATAACATATTTTTTTCTCATATAATTATTCTTGATTTTATACTTTTAATAATTATTTATTTTAATATATATTTTGACTCGGGTAAAATATATCTATGGGGCTGCCACTAACAACTATAAACATTCGTAATGACTAGGCTAAAATTTTTAAACTTGGCCTCAAGGTCTTTGACAACATTGACATCTAACAAAGGCCGGCGCAGGGATAAGGATAATTTCTGAGGGGAACACGAAAAGGAAGAGACAAACTCGGCATATAACGTTCCTTAGACAAGGACAAGAACCTCACTGTGCGTGAGGTGGGTTTTGTCCATCCATTTGGCGCATAGTCGTGGATCAGCACACATTTCAACCTTTTCTTCGAAGTGCGTGATCCAGCACACATACAGGCACCTATAATAATTTTAACAAGTTACTTAGTTCTTTGATCATAACTGAAATTTCCCAAGAGGAAGAGAGATTGCTGTTTGCTAAACTACCAATGGCGTTAAACGTGATCAAGACCGTTCAAGTCATTTCTACTACAAACTCAGCCAATGAGTCAGTCACCTCCTTTAATCTCCCTCTAACTTTCTTTGACTTACGCTGGATGAAATTCCATCCCGGTCAATGAGTCATTTTCTACAAACTCACCGAGTCAACACGCGAGTCATTCTACTCTTTGATCCTCCCTAAGCTCTCTCTCTCTCTCTCCCTTGTCCTCCGCCATTACTTCCCCCTCCCCGGCCGCCTCGTATGGGACCCACAAGATCCAAAGCCGTGCATAGCGGTCTCCAAGCATGACACACTCTCGCTTACTATCGCGGAGACCGACACAGACTTCTTCTTTGTATCCGGCAATGGACTACGTCCAGCAACCGAGTTACATCCCCTTGTACCCGAGTTATCCCTCTCCGATGACTCGGCGTCCGTGTTTTCTTTGAAAAACACTTTATTTCCAAACCAAGGATTCTGCATCGGCTTCACAGCTCACCATGCTGCCCTCGACGGTAAATCATCTGCAATGTTTATAAAATCATGGGCTCATGTTTGCAAATTACAAGAAAATAATGAAGACCCTCTTTTACCGGATGATCTAACTCCAAGTTTCAATCGTACGGTCATTAATATTCCACCTGAACTTGAGTCAAAGATAATGGAACACTTATTTGTTGGAAATTAATCATATTTCGTTTAATATAAAGTTACATTTATATAAGTTAGTTATTTTATCAAGAGTTACAAATGGTGTTTCGTATAGGTGTGTTGTTTTGTTTACACAGTCATGTCTTTCTAAGACAACGTTTTGTCTTGTATAAGTATAGATCGAGTCTAGTCCAAAACAGATCAGTGTGTGTAACACAATCTATTTCTCAGTATCAACAAAGTTCAGTTCTTATACGTGCTCTGTTTTTTCTTTCTTCCTTCTTCGATTTCATACTCTGTTTAAACAGAGTTCGGTTTAACAAAAGATCAACATGGTATCAGAGCCATACTGATTCAAGGGCAAATTCAAGTAAGAAGTTCAAAAAAAAAACAGAGAGTTATGGAGATGATGTCACATATTGTGACTCCGATCTTCAATGGTGAGAATTATGGGTTTTGGCGCATAAAGATGAAAACAATTTTCCAGACAAAGAAACTGTGGGAATTGTTGAAGGAGGAGTTCCAAATCCATCCGCACAAGGAGATCATAGCCCTGAAGCCGTGCAACAAAAGACTAGGTGTGATGAAGCATCTTTAAAGGATCTGACGGCATTACAAATTCTTCAAACTGCAGTTTCGGATTCAATATTTTCGAGAATCGCCCCTA